>OZ005740.1:236384577-237607796 GCA_963930735.1 Dioctria linearis | reverse complement strand
AAAAGCCTGTCAAATGAAAAAGAAACTAACTAGGATATCACTTCTTCCGTAAATTGGGACGAATAACACTCAAATATAAATGAAGACTACAGTAAAGTTCATCGATTATTTGGCTGATTCTAGTCTCCCTACAATAAAATAATATCACAATCGACCATTTTACGGTCTAAGCGTGGATGACTGAAAGCGGTTTCTGTGGCCGTCACTCTAACCGTAGCCACCATAACAAAATCTAACAATAAAAAAAAAACACTTACCGCAAAACGGGGTAACAACTTTGGGACACTTTTGCAGGTTTCTAATGTCTCATGTCAATAATCATTATTGAATTATGTTCATCCCTATTCGCTGATACTGCGGTTTCAAATGAATCCTACCTCGTTGCAAATGTAGGTGGTGATTTCCTCTCCTAACAAAGCAATTCTTAAAATCGCCCTGTCTGATGTCTCAATCTTACCCGGTCCTGTGGGAAACTTTGGGACAATGCTATTTGTCGCTTTGAAAGATGAGGAAACATTTACATGTCAAAATTTTACACATCAGCTGTTTATCGTTTTAAATTTTTATTTTTTATTAAAAAAGATTCGAGGTATATTTACTATTTAGTACATTTCTATGAAAAATGTTGATAAAAAAACGTAAGGAAATGTGGCGGGAGGCAAAACTGATAGCAGATAACAATATTTTCCCGCCATTAATTTTTATACGAGTCGGTATCAGATGAAGGGTATATAGCGAAGCCGGATTTCTGATTGTCGAGGAGGGGGAAGGGGAGAGGCAAAATCGGACTGTCCCAAAGTTACCCCGCTCAGAGCTAACTAATTACAATTTTAAGGTTAGAAAATAACGATTAAAGAAAACTGATGTCAAAGCATCTAATATTCAAAATACGTACCTTTCACTATCGAGATACGCACGGTTTCTTCTTGGTATACGAAAGTTTCTGGATCAATAAAGAAACTTGAATAAGTGCTGTGTGAAAGAATATAAGCTGCAGACTAATGATTGTTGAGCAGAAATTCTAAGAAGCGCCGAATACACCAGTATCGTTAGGTGGTTAAGTTGACGGTGATTGCGCATTAAATCGAAATGTCCAGCGTTGGAGGGAAATTGAAAAGTGATAAATTATACTCTATCCCAAAGTTCCACCCCCTGTCCCAAAATTTCCGCACTTTACGGAAATACACTAATGCTCACAAACAAGCCTTAAATGCTTGCTGTTCATATACTGAACTGCATTGACTTTGATATTTTTTCTATGACTTCTATAACTTCTGCTGATCTGCATCTGAATCCATTTTACTCTTAATTAACATTTAGAATGTACCTTCCTACTTAATCAAATTTTAAAACAATATTTAAAACACGTATACTAATTCAAATTATAAACTAAAAATAATTCGCAATCCATCAATATTTTTAGTAAAGAAATGCTTCCATCATTTCAACTCACCCAAAACTAAATAAAGCAAAGAAAACATAAAAAATAGTCTTGAAAATCTTAACGTAACCGAAGAAAAATAAAAATTCCGAAAAGGACACTAACCCCCCGATTCTGGAGAAAAGCTAAGAGCTCTTACTGGGTTGTCAAAACCCGTTAGCCGAAATTGGTATCATGTGTCAAGTGGTAAGAGATGTCAGAATTTAGCTGATCTCTTAACTTTAGTAGTGATTTTTCATATAGGGATTTTGTATTCTAGAAAACAAAACTAGCTGTCAAATTTCTTAACATAACAGCCCTACATCGAGGTACGCCTAAATCTCTTATTTCTACTTTCAGTAATGGAAGAGGTAATAGTCGCAGAAATTGTTTTGTTTCAAATACCGAAATATTGTATAAAAATGCTGTAAAGTAAGTACATATTTATATAGTACATAATATTACATAAATAACGTACAAGTTTGTGAAATATAAAATAATTAGACAATATGAGCCTTGCACAGAGAATAGTTCTGAGGAATATGAGGGACGACTTGGATCTGTTTGCTATTTCTGAGGCTGTATTCACAAAGAATTTCAGAATGTCAAATTTTCTGGCCTTTAAATTGATTGAAATTACAGCCCTACGATAATTTCTATTACTGGACGATACCATTTCATTTTAAAGTTAGGCAACAGTTTATGTTTTTTTTTTTCTACAGGTTAATACCTAAATCTTGGAGTATGTAACAATATCCTCAATTTAAACAAACCTTCGATATCTAGGATAATTGGCTAATTGCGATGTTAATTGTTATCAATTTTAAGATATACATAAAAGTTCCTGAAACATCTGCAGAAGTGGAAGAAATAAGGAACGGGATCATTGTAGATCTCGGATTCTATCATACTAGAATGTGTATGGACTGCAGACATTTTGTCAACATCGCCTCGCTAAAAACTTTATTTCTTCTTCTTCTTTCTTGCAAAGTCAATTGTCTTTAACAACTGGCCTATCCTGAAAGAGGAGTGTTCAGAGTCTACAAAGCCTCTTATTATCTTTAAGTTAAAAAAAATTTTATGTAGAATACTAATTCTGCTAAAATCTGTTAATTGCTAACAGTAAGAGGTTTAGATATCTTAGGAATCTTTTATATAGAATTGAGGGGTAAATCGAAAAAATTTAGGTCTAAAATGTGAACAGGTAGGCATTTCAGCTATTCATGGGGATGGTAAGTATCTAATTATCTAGTCTTGAGAGAAAATCTTTTATCGAACTTAACTCAAATCTTTTTGTTTTTTTGTGCTGGGCAGGGGGATGAAAGATCCCAAACAAAGAACCCAAGGTGGCCTATTATTTTAAAACTTACCAACAATCACAAAATATGTACCTAATACATATTATGAATCTTCATAGAACATTTTAATTAAAGCAGTAAAAAAAAAAGAACCTATTTATGATAAAATTATTTTGACCCCGTGTACTTTAACTAACTAAATAAAAGTCCCAGCTCACAAACTGCATATACTTTAGTCCAGAATAATTTTCAATACACACCAAGTCTCTCTCTAGTTACAAAAACTCCATTATTTTCCATAAAATCCCTCATGCATGTATAGATAGAAAAGCTCAAAATATTTTCGCTTAAATTATTCAAATTTCATAACGAACATCCATCATAAGCCAAGCCAAATACAGGACTAAGAGATAAGAAGGGTTAAATATAATACTTTCCCCCAATTAAAGCGCTCCTATAAATCAGATATCACCCATACATTGTAATTTGACGATCAATCTTTCCCTCTCTTCTTCTGCATTATAATATTTCGCCCGTTGTTCGGCGGGTACATGAAACATTGTTACTTGTAAGACACAGGATCCTCACAACGCTACTTTCCTTATTTTCTGAAAACGCAAGGGTAAGTGGTGGACTGTGGTGCCTTAACAGGGGTTAAACATGTAAAAAATAAGTGGAGCATTTGGATATACAACACCTGCCATGCCCCGCCTATGACTCATCTAATTAAGACGCATCTCGCTCTTGGGTGAGTGTCGTGTTCGAAATTGCAACCAAATATGCTATACCGGGACTGGGACGACTGAGAAGGCTTGTTGGATTGGAAGCGCCATGTGAGGGCGCAAAAAATTGTCGCATATTTTCATGCCGTCAAAAAAATTGCTTTGCGGCTGGTTCTTTTTGCAATGTTTTTGTCCAATTAATTAATTTATAATGAACATCACAGTTAATTATATTTAATTAAGTGAACACTTGTTGATCATAGAGTTAAGGAGTCGTGTCTACTCTACTTATTGACTGATGGCTTCTTAATAATTCTCAAGTGAATGATAATTAAATTTTAGCGATAGCTGCCCACAGATATGTTTTGTTTTTTATAAGTATATGTTACGGAACGTGTCTGAATTCTGAAATTGTTTTGTTACGTTACCTACATTATGACCATTTTCGCATCTCAGTTATATTATGTAGGTACATCCTACATGGGCTTTCAATTTGAGAGATAGAATCGACCTTCGCAAATCACGACTTCAACATACTCACAATGTAGCGGAAAAGCGTTTGTGTCTGAATAATAATGGCAACCCCAATTTCATTTGAGTGCGCGGAATTAAACAAGTTAATTAGTTTTTCTTTTTTTTTTGGTCATTAAAGTACACATGTGGTGTTACTACCGGCAGTGCTTTAATTGAACTGTGGATTATTGTAGTGATTGCAGTGACAATGACAGCGTTAAGTTTAACTTTAATGACCCGTCAGCAGCTTGATTCGAATTTCACAGATCACAAAGCCATACAACTCCTCTCATTGCTTTTGGCGGAAATAATAGGCCACGTTTAACGTTGCTTTGTTTTGGGTCTTTATGGATACTTGCCTCTGAGGGCTAATGTTTTTTTATGCAATTATGCATTAAGTATATACCTACCAAAAAAAAACAAAAAAAGGTTGAAAATATCTTCCTTTTCAAAGAAAAGCTGTGGCAGGATAGCTGACCACTGACCATCTGCTTACAACCCTTTTTCGTCAGCAATATTTATACGACGGCACGTGCTCTGTTAGACAAAGCTCACCCCTTCTTTAGATAGACTGACAGTATCTGGCAATAAATAAAATTCATTGAATCATTAAGTGTAACCGAATACAGAGTCGTATACCATCGAGGAGTGCTGGACTCTCTTGCCATAGCTTATTGAGTTACACGAGTTTGAATTGCATGTATTATATGCTTAGTCTAACAACAGACACAGTACAATTCAGATACAAACAAACAGACAGACAGAAACAACCAGAGTATAACAGCAAAATAAAAGAAATACACATCAGGCCCTGGCATAATTCAATTAGGAAGCCCACGCCCACTATCAATAAATTTTAAACAAGACCTGAAAACACTTCAAGACTTTTTGTTTTTATGGATTTTTCTCAGAGAATGTATTTGAAGCAATGAAGCAACTACTTACGTTGGTCGCTGGGTAGTTGAAGGCGTAGTAAATTTTGTAGTGAGTAAGCCTTGACTGTTAACATGCGAAACGAACACCAGGCATCCGTGGGCCTTACAGTCTATGAGCATTCCTCGTATTCTTTTCTGTTGATAAATTAATTAACTCGCTGGTTTTATTTATACTCTCAGAGGCCTAAATACTCCGCGCTTTTCAACCGAATAAGTACTATTTGATTTAATTTTCTTGCTGGCTGTATGGATTTCGTGCTATTTAAAGTAATTTAAAGAGGGAAATCTTTACCGTTTCTATTGTGTGTATTAAGGGTTTGCAAATACATTCACTTTCAAATATAAATCTGGGATGTGTTTGGTAATAATAATACTTGACTGCCATAATTTATGAGTATACTAATTTAAATTAATGATATTAATAATAATAAAAAAAATCATGATACCTACATATACATTTTTCAGAGGAATGTACATAGTACATACATATGATTTGAGATCTCATCAAGAGGTTGCTTAAGAATTAATCAGATTACTGAGGCAAAATAATAATAATATGTACTAACTTGTATAACGAGCAACCGTAATAATAAATTATTACTGGAACTATATCACTGTGTAGGTACTGTAAATTGTCAGAGAATATTTAAGAAAACCTACCTGTTTAAATGATTCACTACGTTAGCAGTAAAAAACTTAAATGTATACAATAATACTTTACGCTCACACATTTTAGTGTTTACATATAAGAGATGGCAGTATTGAAGAAAATCAAATAGGATATAAAATGAGCACAAGAAAAATATATGAGAAGCTAGTCACTGATTAACTTACGAATGGAGTTGGAAATTTTAACCAAAGAAGTTTTAATTTCAGTATTATATAATGTAGATACCAATAAAGAACATTATTGTTGGCAAGATTGAGGCCGAATATCATACCACAACCGTACTTCCGATCTTTGACGAATAATAATCGAAAGCTCAAATCTACCCAGAGGGGAGTTTTCTAGAAAAATAATTAGAAGAATGCATCAGTTCAAAAGTAATGAAATGAAGAGAAATAAGTAAAAAAGCTAGAATTGGTCTAAGACCAATTTTTATGATACCCTAGATGAATGCCCGTATGTAATTTCATATGGTCACCCATCTGTGCATGTTTGATTGTTGAAATTGTTTTTCGAATATATTTCTAGAACGGTTCGTCGGACAGTAAAAATGATTATATATATATATATATATTTATAAGAACTTTTATATTTTAAAGAACTTTTCAGTGCAATAAAAACGTTTAGGACTGATCTGTTTTAGAGTATATGTACTATTACTATGAAAACAAAGTGAGCTTTCTAGGTTAATGCACTCTCAGGTAGTGTCCAAATTTTAGTTAACAACGTAATTTTTGCACGGCAACCGTACGAAGGAGTTACCCGATTTGTTCCATTTTCAAATTTAATTTTACTTTTTGTTTTTGTGAAAAAAGCCCGTGTGCAAAATTTCAGTTCTGTAAGTGAACGCGCTCTCGAATTATCGTGAGGACCGACGTTTTGCTATACCAGCATTATTTCTGTGCGTTACATACGGAATGACAAATTAGTATACCCTATGATTTCATCTAGGGTATAAGAATAGGGGCAAAATCAGATTTTGTGAATTACCAGTGTTGCCAGAGTACGAAGAAACCCTGTTTTTGATCCGGTGTATCTGATTTACTAGTCTAGAATGCATCTATACTCGTATATGAGCGGAGTACATTCATTATAGAAAACATCGTAGAGTTAAAGGACCGTACGCTGGTTTTAAAAAATATTGCTTCTGACTATGAAATAGTCAATAAAATGTTCTTAGGAGTCCTCTGTACAAACTACACAGCATTCGACGATGTCCATTATGCTGATGATATCTAGCGACAGCACAAGATAGTCCAGTCGGTATGACGTTTCGTATGTATAATTTTTTGGGTATTTGTAAATAGTGTTTGTTATTTTTACATTACTTGCATGTAAAAACAAATCTGTAACACTAAATTTACGAACAAAATTGAAATTTACGAACAAAAATTGAAATATACACCCAATTGTGTTAATTTGACATCTCATACTGTATTTTTACAACCATTTGTGGTAAATAGGAACTTTTTGCAGCATGATCATTGTTAAATGTGATGTTGTGAAATACGTATGCGCCAAGTACTTCCTAGCAGTAGGTACGTCAGATTAAACAAGTGATAAAGGTGAAAAATTAAGTATATAGATTCTGATTCTACATTTTCATATCTTTGAAAGGCTTAAAATAAAATTCTGTATATCTTCATGAGAATTATAGTTTTCAGTGCAAAAATAAAAATTGTAGAATATTATTTAAAGTCATTAGAAGTATCGAAATGTCTTGGATTTCTGAAAATAGTGAAAACCCTTTTTCTATTTTATAAAGCATTTCAATTTTTGATTTTTTTACATAAAAAAGATACATTTCTTCTTTATGTTTTATTTTCATTAAAAATAAAAATGCATATGTTGAGATAATAATTTTTTTTTAAATAAAAAAACTGTTTAAATGAAAAGTTTTACTATTTAATAAATTTGAATTCATACACAAAAATGTGTTTTGAATTTGATACTCTTAATAAATTGGTTTAAGAGAACATTCCAAATTTATCACGACTTTAGCTTTTAGTCTGTATAACTGAAAGAATATATAACTCACCCATGTTTAATTCAATATAGATTGTATTTTTAAAGTATGGTTATTGAATGAGCTTACCCACTTTCATTAAATTTTACAATAAATATCCAAAAATTAGATATTTTTCGTCATATCCAAGAACTCAGTAGCAATAGTTTTGTCATTATAATAAAATAAAAAAAATATTTTAATGCCTGCTGAAAGCTTAACTATAATTTTAACTCCGCAGCAGTGACATTAGTAGTCTCGCGGTTATGCAGTACTGAAGATATATAAATATCAAAGAATGGAGAAATGGATAAAGGTACTTTTACCGTAGTATTATAATCCAAGTTGTGCACAAGAAGAAGATTAACTCCTTTTTTTTAGGATGCAAATATTCCTAATAATTTGTTGGGACCCAACTGTTCGTTACAAAAAAATTTAGGAATTGTTACGAGCCCATCAAAACATCTGAAGCAAAAAAGTTATATTCAACTGAGTTTAAAATTCAGACCATTGATTTGTTCTAATCACTCAGGTAGGTGATTTTAACAGTAACAATACGGCAAAGAAAAAACAACTAACATTAGTTCCGTAGGCTGGTTATTCGGCAAATGAAAGGGCTGGAACTCGAATGCTATTATTTTTTTGGTATATAATTCGACTCATTACAATAAGTATCTATTCAAGGTCAAAAAGTACCTTTTCGCAGCAATTTAGTATGCAATATTCCATCAGCACATTATAGTCTGACAACGATTACTAATAGTAAAGGTCCTGTTGTTAGATGTATGTCTCTACTACCATAGAATGTTTCATATATTACAGTACCGCACAAGCGCCTAGTTAGTATTTGAAATCTTTATTATTAATTGACTTCTTAGAATATTCTAGATCTGCTCAGAGTTAGAATTATTCACAGAGTTGGGGGTGATTCTGATCTTTTGACGTACATAAATGTCAAAATATACAACAAAATTAAATTTAATTTAAGTGGAAACTGGTAATGAGTCTTTTACTCTTTCGAGACACATACAATATACGAGTCTATAGGCAATTTTCAACTTACTGCATATGAGCAAAGAATATTAAAAGACAAGTACCGAGGTACTGTCAGTTTCTGGCCTAAATCCAAAGGTCGAAAAATTCCGCAAAAGAATTTTTTGAGAGTATAGGTACAGTGTGTAATGTGTTTCGATCAGCAGTAACAGGACGATCTCATCAGGACAGCAATGAAACCCTGAATTTAAATTAAAAATTTGAAGACTATTATTTCAAATTCAATTCACTTGTAAGGCTCTAAGTATATAATATTCATTTCTATCACTTTTGCCACAACTTCGGGCGCAGTTCACAACTTTGTAGTATTTTTGGTGTACATATGTATATTTTCACGTTTATTCATTATAAATTCAGTTTAGTTCATTTTGTGGTAAATGAAAATTATATACCAAAATGAATTATTGTGAATATCATAGTAACTACTACAAAATTGTGGTGAAACGTCAAAATATGTGACAAAAATACCAGTATCAATACCAGCACTATGAATAGGGTGCTGAATATCATATATCTTGAACATGATTCTGTTTCTGATCCACCTTGAACAGGACAATGACTCTGATCTACCTGGAACAGGGTGCTGGATGCTCACATTTGACATTTCAAAATGAATTTGCAATGAATAAACGTCAGAATATTCGCCTAAAAGTATAACAAATTAGTCAACTGCTTCCGAGGTTGTAACAAAAATTTTAAACTATGGTAAATGGATATTCTACACCTACTTAAAGCACACAACCGCTTAAATTAAAAAGAAATATTTTTGAATTTTTAATCTGAAGTATCATTTTCTCTATTAAATGCAAGGCTGGCTGAGTTGAATGAAAGCACAAAAGAAGCATTAAAAAAGGTCATTTAATTTTGTTGTATGTTTTGACATTACAGTTCAGAAACACCCCCCGGACGACATAATGAACTTTTCTACTGCTTCTTTTGTTCTTTTATTTAGTTCAGCAAGCCTTACATTACGTGTAGAATAAACTAAAAATTATACTTTAATTACAAATGCAAAAATAAGCAGTTGACTAATTTGTTGTACTTTTAAACTTGACGTTTATTATTACAACGTCATTTTATTTCATTTCCTGGTTGATAAAAAAGATAAATCAAAATGAACCATGGTGAAAATAAAAGTACGACAAATTTGTTGTGAAATGTCAAAAAATGTGACAACTTACAAAAATATAGAACTGGGGGTGATTCTGATCTTTTGTCATATTTTAATGTCAGAATATACGACAAAATGAAATGAACTTTTCAATTGCTTTTTTGTGTTTTATTCAGTTCAGCAAGCCTTGCATGACGCTTAGAATGAACTGAAAATGACACTTCACATTGCAAACTCAAAAATATTTTTCCAATTTATGCACTTATATTGCTCTAAGTTGGAGTAGAATATCCATTTAGCACAGTTTAAAATTTTGTCACAACCTCGGAAACAGTTGACTAATTTATTGTATTTTTAGGCGTATATTCTGATGTTTATTAATTTCAAATTCTATTTAGTTAACTTGTAGTTGATGAAAAGGATGAATCAAAATGAATGGTGAATATAAAAGTTACGACAAATTCGTAGTGAAATGTCAAAATATGTGATTAAAATATACGCAATTACCATAGAAACATCAAAATACTCTTAAGACCCTTTAAACTTGATTTCCTATGAAATCGTACGAAGTAAAAAAAATATCAATAAATTGAAAAAATATTAAAAAAAGTGAAATCTGTAATAAAAGTAAATCTTAAGTTCAAACTGAATTGAAGTATACAATTATAACTAATTAAATAAAAACTACAAAACTTCGCCGGCTCAGTACTACCCGTGTTGTTAATATAAACCTTTGTAAGTAGTGTACCTACTTAATTAATTTTTGTATCAAAGCGAAAAAGTAACCGATATGCACTGATTGCTTATTGGCGGTAATTTTCTAATACATTTTGATTTAAAATCATCGGATATAGGCATAGATTTTTAGTTGCCTTCACTACACCACTTTATTTGTAAAAACTCCAATCTCTGTGTGTAGGAGTCAAGCAGTTAAGGTTCTCATTGTATGGCAAAGATTTCAGGTTTTATTGCCTTAAGACAATGTTTGTATATAAAGGAAAAAAATTATTTGAGGGGCTTCCAGAATACGTTCTGTCATTAAAAAATTAATAGTTTAGTATTATTTCTTTCTTTATTCACGAGTTATAAATAATAATGCTAACCTGACTAAGAACAGCCGTTTATCCACCAGTTATTCGATAGCTATCTTCCTTTAGGACGGTAAGTAAAAGAATGCCGATTGGTTTAAAAGTTCCACGTAAATGGATTACATACATTGTAATATATTATTCATGCCTTGATAAATTTGTTTCATTTATATAATACGTATATATAACAGTTAAGAAAATTTAGACAGATTATACAATATACATAAGTCAATATGGACAAAAACAGTAGTCAAAACATATTATTAACCTCGCCAGGGTCTTCAATAATTGGAAGGGATTCAACAACAGCTCGAAACTAATATTAAATAGGTGTTGCCACAACTAACATGTTTGTATGCATGTACATAATTACTGTATATATTTGATTTTTATATATTCCCTATTATATTATGTACTTATATGCAGGAAAAATAGGATATACGTTTAACCTTCAAGCATATTTATTTACATAACAAACCCTTTCATGACACACCTATAAACATATGGTAACTAAAAGTAACCTGTGGACTTTGTGTTAAATTTGGTTGTTTTTAATCTTTAATACTGCAACTAATACCTATATACGAGTACAGTTAGTACGAGTAAGTACTTCACTCCCAGAGATAAATAAAAATAAAAAAATAAATAAAATAAAAAAAACTGCACTCACCTGTGTTTGTGTTAATCCTAAGCTAGCGGCTAATTCTGCTCTTTCGGGCAGTGCTAAATATTGTGTCCTTTGAAACCGTCTATTTAACTGTTGCAATTGTAATGAACTATATATCGTTCTAGGTTTTCGCATCTTCTTCCCCTTTCCGTTAACCCGTAATCCTGTATCCTCACATTTATCTGTAATAAGAAAAAATTTCCAACATGATCTCTGAATTAACAAGTTCAATTAGATGAGTTTAAAGAAATCCACTTTAATAAAGGCTTTAGGGGATCAAATTACAGAATGCTCTAAACATAATATTAATTAATTACTACAAATCTGATTGTAAACATCTACCACAATATTTGGGCTGATTAAGAAGAACCCCCCTCTGTGGGAATAATTTCGTGTGGTTCACTTACAAATTGATAAATTGAGGGTTAAACTCAAATATGGAAGGGAGAAAAATTGGTGCCAGCACCATATGCGCATTCTTTTTCAATATGTTTCATTGCGAATTTTGCGTTCTTTAGTGAGATAATTAGCCAATATGAGGGTGCGGTAGACTTTTATTTTCAACAACTACTCGTATGTTTGTACATATGTATATAAATATACAAAAAAGAAATTTTCACTTTTACTTGCTTTTATGTTAATAAATGTCCCCATTTGGGATTTATTAATTTTTACATTAACAATTCAAACTAATTTGTTATAATGCAAAGTTTGTAAGCTTATTCTTGCGGCCATAGAACTGTGCAGACATATTTTATAAAAATTCTAACAATCTTTAGTTTGAGCAAGCTTAAAGCCGATTATTATGAGTAGATCTTGATGAAAATCCAAAATAAAGTACATACTTAATGCCTAAATAAAATATACACTTTCGCTGTTTGTCGAGAATTAGTTGGCTAGCAGTGCATTTTCTCCTACGGGCAGGAGTACGGGGGGATAATACACTGATAGGAAATATTCTAACATGGCGACAATTGGTGTTTCCTAACTAACTCTATACGAGCCATTACGAGTCATATATGAGGCTAGACCTAATAGAAGTACAGTTAGTGTTTATAAAAGGCTGTGCACATGACGGATTGATAGTGAAATACACTCCGTTTCATATTTATTTTATAACCCACCTAACAATTTGAAATTATTTTCGCCTCAAAATAATTGTTGGCCCAAATTTAATACAAAAAAGATTGAGAAGCTCTGTGCAACGATTTTTCTGTAAATCTTTTCTCATTATCGTTCTTTTTACTGCAGTTTTTGGAAATTCGTCATTCTTGTGCATTTCATATTTATAACCCACATGGTGTTTATTATTGCAGTTGGTTTGAACATAAGTGAAATTTCGAGAAAAGATGATCTCAGTTCCGTGTGACTCCAAACTTTTTAAAAGATCCGGAGTTTTATGGTACAACGAAGCCAAGCAATTCGACACTAAGTTGCAATAAATTGGCAGGTCTTGTCCAAACAAAGGTGTCAAAAACGACGGTTTGGAGAACGATTCGACGTAATCCCAACATTTGTAGAGGTTAAATGAAGAGTGCGCCACGACTATTAGGTCGCCATAAGAAAGCTCGGATGGAATTCTAAATATGGCTACAAATTGGTCTTCTGTAAGAAATACTGGCTTCCATATTTCTTCATTGTTTAAGCTCAAGATTTCATATCCAGGTGATATTTTCTGATGAAAAGAAATGGAATTTAAATGGACCCGACGGATTTAATGCATACTGCCGCGATCTGAGGAAGGAACCTCTGTATTTCTCGAAGAGGAATTTTGGTAGCGGTTCTGTGATATTGTGCCGAGCATTTCTTGCAGCAGGGTGTTTGGATATTAAATTTATTTCATCGCGGATGAAAGTTAAAAAAAAAAAGTTAAAGTTGAAAAATTTCCCAAATACTATCAATGAAAAATTGTCTTGCTAAGATATCACCGACTCCACGTATTTAACGGCTACAGCCGAATTAAATCTTTTACTTGACCCGAATTTATAAGATAAGCATACTATTTGCAGTAAGAAGTCATAGCGACACTAAAAATGGGGCGAAATTGAGTTAGGTCGTGAAACTTTGGCGCCTAGGATATAAGATAGATAATCCTGTTATTCGATACTCTGGACCAAAAATATTCCCATAGATCGTCGTCTATCATTGAGGTTACCAAACATGAAAACGTGGACTGATCCTTTCACTTATCCAACTTTGAACTTGCTGCCAAATTATAGATAGCTTTGTAATTACAATACAGAAATACTGTAGGAGAGGTACCTGGTCTTCAGGAAATTATGGGCAATGAAAGATCTATGATTGTCAGGTCCGGCTCCAGCACTCATTTTCATAAACCAGAGCCACTGGTTATCTCAGTGAATCGGTCTTTTATCAAGGAAAATGTCTGTCTCAACTGTGCTGGAAAAACGACCATAAAGAGGAAGCTCTAGTTGACGTCAATATTAGCCACAATCTAAAATAATAACAGTTGTAAATAATGCGGAATATCTGACCTGTTATAAGATCCAGCAATTCGTTTGCGTCTTTCGTGCCTTTGCCTGTTATAGGAGAACATTTCTACTAGATCTGATACAAATTTCAATGAAAATATACCTCATCAGCAATTTTTCTGCGCTTCATCCAAAAAGATAAGAAGACTCAAATGGATATATAAAGCAAGACAATACATTTAGCCGCCTATGTAATTAACACTTTGTTCGCCATGTATTTAAAAAAAAATACGAAAAATAAAACAAACGAAATATTGACACACTGTTCAATATTCTAATCTTTTGACTTAGTCGATGACAGAATTCTAATTCACAAGTTGATTCCTTTTTATGCGTCAGTTGGCTTTAATTTTATTTAGCTGGTCGTACGCAGATTTTTATATTTTGTAAAGCTCTCTCTCTTAGTACCTATTCCTCAGAGCAGCCATCTATAGAGCCACTGCTTTGTATAATTTAGTTCGATTATATATCTCTGATCCTCCCGAGCTCGAAAATCCTTTGCTATAATAATGACGCCAAATGTTTCGCATTGATCTTAATGAAAGATCTCAAATTCGGATATAGAAATCTTTCATAAATGGTTTTCCTTCAACTGTCTAACGATAACAATAACTGCACGAGCATATCCCTTTCTCGTAGAACAACTTTGCACTGTAATTATACTTTAGATTTGACTTAATTATTCTTGACAAAACCATTTGATTGTTTTACGTAATTCTCGTACTTCATACGAAGATCCTACTGACTCTATCGCTTCTAGGGTTAACTTTAGTATGGTATTTTGTAAAGATATTGCTCAAGGAGTTCGATGATCATTTTTTCCACTTAATCTCATCGTGAAATATGTCATTACGCTCTACATCATCCAATCAATCAATCAATCTTGTAATATAACAATGTTGTACACAAGATTGGTATTCATATATTAGTACAATTTAAGTAAGGCTAAGTTAACTAATGAACTAGAAAACGCAATATTACATATGTACCTACTAGATAAAACTAATGCAACTTATTATTTACGCTAAATACAGGGTGTTTCCGCCTAGGAGGTGAATAGGCAAAAAAAAATTGAATGGAAGGGGGGGGGGGGGGGATTCAACTGTTTAGGAGTTACAGGGGGATTAAGAAAAAAATGCAGTTTTCACAAAGCCCCCTGTATCTTAAAAAGTACGGGCTCACTTAAGAGCTCATTGTATGCAGAGCTTCACGGCTTTTCCAACGATTGGTCAACAAGCCCGGTACTCCTCTCCATCGTGGTCTAAACTAAAACTATCGGACTTTCTTACCTTTTTTCTTTATTTTGACCTCTCTTTTTTTTGCAAAAAGGTCATTAACATACATTTTTCTTATAAAAACTACAAACTGTAGACTCTCCTCTTTAATTTGACTTATTACACCATATATGATATCTGTATGCGTTAAAGAGTTATTAGCTCAAAACCTATATATTGTTTACAACAATTTTTTAGTTTATATAACCATAACTCTTTAAAGAATAGGGGTCCGGCCGGGGCTGGTTGAGCAGTCGTTGGAAAGGCAATGAAGCTCTGCATACATAACTGTGACCGTGCGCCCTGTACTTTGTGAAAATCTACCTTTTTTCATAAGCACCCTGTACCTTCTAAACGGTTGATATTCCCCCCCCCCCCCCCCCCCTGCCTTACAATTTTTTTGTTTGGTTAGATATGTACTATCATCTCCTGCTCTATAGACCTCCTAGACAAAAACACCCTGTATAGAGTGTAGAGTATATCAATCACATCGAGACTGCCCAGTTGGAAAGCATTTGATTTGTTCTTAGTGGATTACATTGGCGAAAACTTATTATCCACTAGATAGTCTTAATGTTTTCCCATTGGATACTCTCGAAGATAATCGAAACATTCGAAGGATGTTTTCACTTGCACTTCCACGTCCTCAAGTAGATAGATACGCGATCCGGCTGGGAAGTGATTCTAAAAGTATACCACGACGGAAAGAGTAAATAAAATCCCATTATCATTTCCACCTGAATTAAATTTTAAATTAATAAACCAATTAAGATGTTTTTCTGTCGAAAGTTTCACCTTTCCTAAATAAACTCTGAATTATTTTAATTATTTCGTCACATCAAGTGGAGAATACTTTCCACAGTTAATGAAGCTTATCACCTTATTTATTATACTGAACGCGAAAGATCGTCCCAGAAAAAAGGTATTGTGTAAAATCTTCGATAAGTCGTCGCTTGAATACTCTTGACAGCTACCTCATGGTGACTGATCTCAAATGTCCCGCAACAAAACCATTTAATTTTACACAAAGCGCTCCTAAGCTTTAGCGACTCAAAATGAATATTTATGAGCTGAACTACTTAGGTAGTAAAAGAACATAAAAAAAAGAGTAGCCACTTGCCACAATTATTATGAAAAAACAGCAAAAAACTCCAATTACAGGAATTAATCGTCCCAGGTAGCCCCATCCATACAGTAGCGGTATATTGTGCAATAAAATACAAGAAGAATACCAGCGCAAAGGGCAAAAAAATGCGCTTTTTTGCAGCATGAGCTGCAGAAATAAGTAAATTTTTTTTCCGATGTAGATTTTGTCTAGAGCTTCTTATTTTAGTCACACTTCCCCGAAGCTATAGTATTACTAGAACAAAGTCATTGCTGCAAATGGTGATTTTAAGGAATTTCCTTAATAAATCGATTCCTTGAGGCGAACAAGAACCAGGATAACGAACACAACCACTTCGTGATGATATCAAGAACTCCCTATCAGCAATGAGTTGCCATTCTTTTTCACCGCCTCCTTAATCTTATAGTGTTGTGTAGCCATCTTTTTATAGAAGTACTACACTGGCCAAAGCCGCATTAACTTTAAATCATCTTTTGTATTCTGTAGTGCTACATGCCTACATTCATACATAACGAACTCAAATGCCATAAATTTTCTTAATTAGCGGCGCACTAAATTGTTGTAATTGTGTTATTAATGAGGTGCTAATCACTGGGTTATGTGCTTTGAATTGTTTGCCAGTAAATTCATCGACGCTTCTGAGCTTGCTGTAATCGAGGCCCATAGAGTTTATTCGCGTAGCCTTTATAATTGTAATGCGATGCCTATAAAAATGATTAATTCGCCTAGGTGAATTACTTGATGAGGCCATAAATAACCTTATTTTGGGGAAATTCATTTAGGCGGCTCTCATGCGACTAATTCGTTTAGGAGCAAACACTTTAGTTTCCGAAAAATGAAAAATGATTTCAATGTTACGTGATGCAACTTTTTAAAGGAAATGAAACATTTTTTGGAAAAAATAAAGCTTATCGAACCAAAATATAGCAAGATATATGACGCTACTTAATCCAATGATAGCTTCGAACCCGATGCCATTTGTCATTTGAAGTGACATTATGAATACCTAAAAAACATCTAAAAATTAATTTTTAAGAAATTTGATAGAGTTGGTTAGAAAAAAAGTGACATTTTTATCAAAACCATGATAAACTAAAAATATATAGTATTTGGAACAAAACAATTATAATGTTAAGAGTAGTGGTGACTACTTATGCCAATAGGACTCTGCGGACACCGCGATCAGAGTCTATTTTGTCTTCTTCTAAAGTGGTTAGGCTAAATCTAACCGCTGTATGAACTCGATAATTGCCTTTTCGGTTAGCTTGCAAATCTTATCTGAAGTGATAAATGTTTCTCCAGTGATTTGCGACCTTAGCGCTACAAGCATAGACACAATTCGCTGCTAGATTTGCCTATCTTCTTCAGAAAATACCGGAAAGGGTGACGTGTAGTGAGTGCATTAATAAACAGCCAGAGCAATTATCAGCTAAGACCAATTACTTTACGTATCTGTAGAGAAAAGGGAGTTAGAATTCCTTCGCTTGCCTCAAACCGAACACGCTAAGCCAGAGAAGATCTTCCCATTTTTGTAGTTTCCTCATTATGTGATTTTGGTAGGAAAAATGCTGTGTAGGGACCAGTATATGAACTTCCGGCTCCGGTTTTAGCAGATCATCCCCTTTTTTATTTTCGTCACCCTTTCATATCCAAGGATCCAAAACAAGGTTGTTGTCCTTAGAGAGAAGCTGGAGTTTCGTGTGGCAGCTCCGGTCTTGTCTCAACCAAAACATTTTCGAAGGAAAATTTTTTGGACATAACATTCATTGGAGCCTTTTAAGGTGGACCTGCTCAAGAATGTTAAGATGTCACACACAGAAAGAAATGTGATCAGTTGAGCTTTGCCCTTCCTGGATAAGGAGGTAGTGAGGGTGTAAGCTAAAAATGGCTTCAAGTGCTCGCTGAGAACACGATTTTAAGGCCCCAGTGGGACGTAACCAGTAACAGTAATCCTTTGTAACTTATCAACAGTCTTGTTGGTGGTTGTCTGCATTGTTTTTGGCCACCAAAAGCTTACCCGATAAGAAAACAAAATAATTAGGAAGAGATGGATGTCTCTGGGGACACAGTAGTGGCACAACTGGCATAAAATGTCACATTATAACTTAAAACTAGAACCTAAGCGTCAGGAGAAAGAAAAATATCTTTGGGGTCCGAAGTTTATAAAATTTATTAAATGTATTTTCATCTAAACAATGGAAAAATCCAACATTCCTGGAGTACCAGCGTTGCAATGTGTATCAAGAGAAGTAGTGCTATTCGAAGAGTTTCGCATATACCTAGGCAAATATAACGAACTCGTAGATTTGTTTCAAGGATCAAATTAACAACAAATCACAACAGTCTACGACGAAAAATCATGAAGTTGATCTGACCGAAGGTGAATTAGACAAAAAATAGATGCTGTCTTATAAATTGTTCAGCGATGGCCCAAAAATTACAAGCCTTGAATTCGTTTGTTTTTTTAAGGTTCTGCAACTTTCATTTACTTTTGAGTAGCATGAGCTGTTCCATACACAAAAAAAAAGATATCTAAGGAGGCTGACATCAAAGAAATTATCATAAAGTTATTTGTCGCTATTTTAGAAGCATTTTGAAGGCAACAAATGGTTGAGTACCTACGTCTTACAATTTTATTATGCAGTAAATGCATTAAGATTAAAATGTCGGTTAAAGGTGTCATTATTATCTATTCGCTCATTATATTCCTATAGAATGATGTTAAGGTCATATGTAGTCCTTCTCTACATCGATTCTGCTTTCCATCGGATCTATCTACATAAATAAAATTTGGTGAGCTGAGATTATCAAGAGTACATATATTCCACTATCTTAGACTCTGCACGAGAAATTACAGAACTAGAAGAATACCACTTAAGGAGACCAATTCAATTCAAGGTACCGTCCTACCTCTCATGCTCAATGGAGCCTTCCTATCGTCTACATGAAGCATTGGGCCCTGATGACGATGAATTTTTAGCTGACCTTTAACCAGAATAGCAAATCTAAAAACGATTATTCCGTACCCAACGAAGGGCGCGCGACTACTCTATTTGGACTGGGCACACATTGCACATCCTCCACCTGTTTTAGAAAGATGAGCAAAAATAACTTTGTATACAATCATTTAGTTTTTTCAACCTCTGCATTCTCTACCGTTTAGCCCCAAAGAATATGCGTACATAGTCAAATATCTTGTTACACATAATGTAGCATCTACAGCCATTAGGATGTACTAACTATACTTATCTGGGAGATTTCGATATGCCCATATGATACCAAGAGCTGCCGTTATAATAACAAATATCTCATTCATCAAGTATACCATCTCAATAAAGAAAACATCAGGACCGTTCCATGTGCATGAGAGAGATTCATCCAGAAAAACCTGCAGAACTGTTCAAAAGATATCCTCCTGCATACAAACCATTCCAAATTAGTTCAAGTTTCCATATTGAGAAACATTAATTGAAAATCGGAAATCGAAAAACTAATGCGATACCTCAACACGACATGAATGTAACCCAAAAAATTGCAGCCTCAGCTCGTAATACTAAGGCAAACTAGCTCAGCTTCCAAAGGATTTGTGATCTGAACTTTCGTTCTTTGGAACTAAACACGAAAGCCATGGATACCCATGAATCTTTCTGCTTTGTCGCCCAAAGATTATATGCTGCACTATCGTGGAATACCTTGTTAGCTATGTGCATATTTTCATGTATAAGGATTTTCTATATATTCTAGATATACGCCAAGATGCTTTACATGGTAATATATGTAGTTGCGTAGTATATCCACTATATTTGGGAAGGACACGGCCGCGAAGATTTTGCCTCGTAATGAAGAATGCTGCACTTTTCTTTATCGGGTTCAACGTAATTATATGATGAACACAATAGTTCTCTATAATATTAATCAGCGCTGTATGACAAGGGAAGTAACAATTATTAACTGCTATCAATTTAGACCTCGTCTTGCCGTTTAGTAAGTTTGGAAGGAATCGGTCATGACCCTAACAGAGTACCATCCAATATCCGCTGTTAATACCGCTAACTGGTTCGTAAATAAACTCTACTAAATGTTGACTTGCTGGAAGCCCTGAACATTCCCCGTATCACGGGGATATATCTTAATGCCATTAAGAGCAGAGAGTAGATTCTTGAATCAGGAATTTTCAAAACGGCAAAAATTAATATTATACATTTCTTCTTCTAGATATTTAACACCTTGACATCAGCCGACCCATCACCAGCTGTATTGGATGGTAATGAAAGCTCACAATACATATATTATAATCGCTCAGGCCTCTTTCCCTGACTTCATTCAGAAAAATTCCGGTTTAACCATCCCACCCAACTTAGCGCTGTTGGAATATCATTTATGTATGTAAATGCTGGCTTTACTCCAGCTAGAATCTTAGAAAAGGGAGTGAATCGATTTCAAAATTCTTCAGTGTTCCTCAATCTACTCTATGTCAAATCAAGGGGTTAGTCATCACACCAAGCTTTCCTGCCGGTTCATTCTTCAGTATCCTGAACAATCGTAATATATTTATCTAGGCTAATTTTTCTGCTCTTATCATTTAAGACAAACAGATTTTCGAACACCCAGTAAGAGTGACCACAAGTGCTACGATCGTAGAAAAATTCTACAATTAGCATATTTGTGGTACTATACAAGCCCAGCGCTTTGCCCCTGAAAAAATTGTGCTACGGTCTAATTTTATCTTATAATTTCATTCGTTTTTCTATAAGACAATTTTCATTGACAAACTCAGAAAAAAGCATTGAAAACTTTTTGGGATTATATAATTTAAAAAAAAATACTGCTAGTAATAGTACAGGACAGCTGGACTGGCTCTTTTCATGGCTCTCTGGCGTATGGGCTGGACTTGGAAAACCTTCTGGCCAGTATGCCATATGATGCGATTTTACCTCAGTTTCGTTTTGGGCGTCATTTCACTGTGAGCTTTCCTGGAAGGAAATCGTGGACTGAGCGAAGTGTTTTATCGATCCTTCCCCGTCCACTCAAAAAATGTTCACCGACGGCTATCTCACTAATGCGGGAGTTGGGGCGGGTGTCTACTTTCGTGAGCCTGATACTGGGATGGAGTACCCACTTGGAAGACACAGCACTGTCTTCCAGGCTGAAATCTTCGCCATATCAATGGCAGCGAAGTTAGCCCTTGAAATGCAAATCAAGGGGAAGGCTATTGCTATCCTTTCAGATAGTCAGGCAACCTTGATGGCTGTGGGTGACCCTCCGATAACATCTAATTTCCTGGGATTTGGAGGTCGTCTGTGGATAAGTTGTGTATCCACAACAGGGTGTCCCTGCTGTGGGTTCCTGGTTACATAGGGATCATGGGGAATGAAAGGGGTGACCTTTTAGCTAAGGCTGGCCCTGATTCCCTGTTCCTCAGACCGGAACCCGCCGTAGCCGTTGCCACCTCGAGTACCGGGTCTCTGATCAAAGCGGATTTTCATAGAAAGCATAGCAGAGGTGGGCCGACCTGAGTACTTGCAGGTGTACAAAACTGTTTCTTGATGGTCCCAATGGGAATATCTCCGATTTTCTCATGGGACTCGCAAGGAAACAATGTAGAACTGTTGTTGGCATCACAACCGGCCACACCTCACTTCACGATCATCTAACAAAGATGGGAGTTGTTGACAGCGCTGAGTGTCTGTCCTGCCTGGAGAGAGAGTCCGAGACAACCGAAACCTTTTTGTGTGCGTGTCCGGCCTTCGTCCGGAGCAGACTGGATACTCTAGAGTCTGCTTCCTATCTGTGGATGAGCTCAAAAGTGTTCCTCACCATGAGCTGATGCGCTTCATTAAGAAGGCTGGAAGGTTTTGGTGAATTTACTTCTAGCAGGACAACACAATGGGCCGCTATGGCCTCCGTGCTTGGGATAGAGTCACTGTCGCCTTCCTAAAAACAAAAAAACAAAAAATTGTATGTTTGTAAATTTCTCTGTATTCACCTTTAAGTTATTGGCATTTTCTCACAGTAGCGCAAATGCTGAAAAATGTTTCTCGTCTTTAAAAATAACTTGATTCATCGCTATAACTACGGTGCCACTAATGCCAAGATGCTTGTTTAAAGCAGGATTCATAAATAACGATTATTTTCTAAATTCTTATGGAAAAATCACACAGAAATATTAATCGAGTTAAAATTTTTCTAAACCTACTTGCAGCTATTGAGTGGCTCTGTTCATTGTTAGTTAAATTACAAAATTTTTGACCAATAATATAAAAATCATAGTAAACCAATTATATTTAATTTTTAATATCAAAGTCCCAACGAAATGATTAAACTTTACTTAGAGGTTACTAGGTTTCAGTCCTTGCGAAATGCTTATGAAAGATTTTTATTTTTTCAAGTCATCCATAATCGCAATGAGATGATTAATATTTTTTTCATCAGGAATAGAAATTATTTCCTGATTTTTATTTTTCCTGATCACATATAAAAATCGCATCGTGATTTTTATTATTCTTGATCGCACGAATAATACTCATGAAGTGATTTTTATTTTTCGGGTAGAAAAATTATTATTCTAATCCATGAACTATTATACGGAGCTATGTAAAATAATTGGTATGGTATGATGAGTATTTGTATAGTAATTATCACAATGTACTTTTATTTTGTATTGATTGATAATTTTATCATTAAAAAAAAATAAGTAATTATATGTCACTTGGTGATTTTTATTTGTCGGTCAAAAAAATAAAATTCACTTCATGATTTTTATTCTTAATCAAGAAAAATAAAAATCACGATGTAACTTTTATTTGTGATCAGGAAAAATAAAAATCAGGAAATGATTTTTATTCCTGATGAAAAAAATATTAATCATCTCATAACGATTTTATTGATGACTTGAAAAAATAAAAATCTTTCATAAGCATTTCGCAAGGTCTGATACCCTATCTAAGTAAAGTTTAACCGTTTCGTTGGGACATTTAAAGTAAAATTCATATATGTAAATTCATTGAACAATGAGTTTACGATAAAATTTATAACCGTTACGATCCCAGGTTTAAAAAATATATTAAAGTAAATAAAGCCATCTGTATGGATTTAAATCCTAATAAATTAGCCAAGAATATTTTAACAACCTCTTAATTTGAAACGAAACAAAATTTTAGTATACATATTGGTCTTTTCTTGACTTCTGTTTGGATTAAATTTTTTTATGCGAATTTAATTGTAGAGATTACTTACAGTTTTACAGTATTTCTGAATGACTGTATAATAAACAGGTAGTATAGTATACCTGCATATAACATATCAGTCTTTTATAGTAAAAGTATATGTATACATATTTATATTGAAGCTCTAATATATTGTTCTTATTCTTTTCCTGATTTTGCCTTGCTATTTATATTGAAGCTCTACTCTGCATACTCTTTGGTCTATAGCTATAGCAATGCAAATGTGACCAATACAATTTTATCTGCTAAAACCATGCTAGTGCTACTTTCAGCAGTTCTACTCATATTAAAGTAGTGTACACCAAATTACTACGCTAAGAATATCATGAATATCATGTTATTACTCTCAAAGATTGTAGCTTTGTTGTAAAAGAAATCACTGAAACCTCTTATTACAGCAGTCTACCTTCTGATTTCCTTTCCCTAGATGTAGTCTCTTTAAGAAATTATGGGTGCTTCTACTGATCTAATATAGAAATCATGAATACGTGAGACTCACTTATATAAGATAGGCCATATAAATATATCAAGTACACACACCTCACAGTATGGTAATCTACTCCACCCATGTACACAAATATCTGATATAAAAAAGAAACAAACAAAATGAATGAGGCAATCAAAATGAATGAATGAAAAATATTTATTTTCTTCCTTAATAAAGTTATTTTCATTATATCTCGACTATCGCTTACTTTTAATTTCTATGTAAGTCAACATCTGTTACTGATCAATTCGTTAATCATGCACAAGAAAGGAAAAAAAATCGAATTTTGTCATGTCCTAAAATACAAGTAAATGTCCCCACTGTTCTTGTATCTACCATACTATCAAAGACTGATAAGAATCAACATGAATCATGTTCAATAAAACAGAACAATTGGCCTTTTTTACACGAAAATCAATAAGAGTAACCTTAACAGCGGCGAACAACAGTGTCAATTACTCTAGAATTAGAAAATTAAGCAGTCAAAGCCGCAAGATACAAGCGATTTAGTTTCCTTCTTCAATTTAGTTAAAAGTGCTATAAGTAAACTTTCCGTTATATAAATACATAGAAGAAAAATAAACTTTCTGAATACACTTACCATCTTTTGGCGGACTTGCACAGGGTGGCGCGTAACTACCTAAATGATATCCTGAATACGAATTTTGATGCATGGGCGGAAAGGGATAACCTAAAGCACTTCGAGGACTTGGAAAACCAGAATCCTGCCCACCTTGCGGCCCAAAATGTTGATAACCACCTCGAATAGCTCCATATCTGAAATTAAAATATTTTTTTTATTTAAATATACAAAAAGAAAAAACACATTGTAGGCATAGACTAAATAACATTGGAAACATTTTAACAGAAATTTGCGAGACAAAATCCAATAGCAGAGTCAGTCACTAGTTGCAAATGTTGCGTGATGAAAACAAGTTTTTTTTTCGTGGCTAACATTTTACTATGTATACAAGTTGTAATCAAAAATCGATAGATGTAATTTCTCCGCCTTTCTAGCACGAAAGTATAGTGTTCAACTCAATAAAATCTGCTGGCTAATAAAAGTGAAGCGACAGAGTTTTTGTGTTGTTTTTTTTTATTTCTATACGAAACCCAAAATATAGTTGCTTTTACCTAGTCTTATAGAATTCCTATATATTTCATAGAGGAGAAAAAATTAACAAAAGAACTGAAGGAGCGAGCTTAGTAGCACGAAAATGTCAAGATATTACCTTTTAGAGGGACAAACATTGATTAGATTTTCAGTGCGATTTAGATATTGCTGTTAAAATGTTTATTTCAGTTTTAGTTTACAGGTAGATAATATAAGTAAGAAAAGAAAAACGATAAAAATTGTCGATGATGATTAAAAAAATATTCTTACGTACAAGCAGTTGAAGTGTTCTAGACACATAAAATTATACTAAGGAAAGTTATGCAGAAACTGGACAAGATTTACAAAGAAAAGGAATCCAAGCGCTTGGAAACGTTCTTCTCTCAACGAATAGAAAGCTAACCGAAGAGCATCGTAGATCTTAATAGGACAATTGCTATTGAGGCCTAGTAGTAGGTACTCAATCTCCTACATATGAGATCTTAGTCCATTGATTCTAATCCTATTCTGATTTAACATTCTTGAACATGTTTTGAGAAACATTTTCAGTTGGTAGCTGTGTACTCAAAAAATTAAAGCTTTATTGCTACATATATAAATTTTTAACAAAGATATGGAAATACTTTTATGATAAAGATCTATATAGTAGCAGAAAATTTGGCTCAGGTTAGGTTAGGCCGCTAGCCAACTGACCTGTACACTTAGACCTCTCATGAGTCCATTGTTCCCCTAGACCTCATGGGTTAACCTTTCGAGCCGCCTCAGATCCATCCAACTTCCCTTATGACTCAGGATATTTCCAAGACTCTTAACCTAGATCCATCCTACTTTTCTCAGAAAACTCAAGATATATCTGAATTCTTTACTTTGCAGCTCCCCCAGACTTGAAAAGAAGTAGCTACCCAATAGCCTACTTCTTTTATTCATCAAAGCAGGGCATTCGCAAAGCATATTTTGGACGGATTCGATTTCGTCCGAGTCCTTACAGCTCCTGCAGAAATCGTATGCCACTATAATCAGTCTTCTAGCATGGTCCCCTATGGCCCAGTGACCCGTAATAACCCCCCTACTATATTCGTGGTATTTGTTCCGCTGCCATTAAGTAGTTCGCTTGTTCTTTTCATGTCATATGCAGGCCACAATTGCCTCGCAATACGACATGTAGCTCTACCGGAGGCGTGCCTCTTGATAGGTGCCCCTGATGATTTCCTCTTTTAAAGCTTCGATTGGGATCCTCACATTAGCTACCGCTGCGGAGCCAGACAGAGCCCTTTTTGGCCAACTCATCAGCCATCTCGTTGCCTGAGATATCCTTATGGCCAGGTACCCAGCATAGGGTCACCTTGTGCCTTATAGTCAATTCCTCAAGGCTAGTCTTGCATAACAACACCAATTTTGATTTTACCAGCACAGCATCCAGAGCATTGATGTCTGCCTGATGGTTATCAGTATATATGTAGGTGAGCCGTGAGGGGTCTCTGCGCATGGATACTAATGTTGCCGCCTGATAAATCCTTGCGTGCTCTGCCTAAAAAACATTACATTTATCAGGCAGTCTATAAGACTCAAGCCACTGGAGATCTCTGGAGTACACTCTAGCCCCTGTGCCCGCACTCCACGACCATTTCCTTCCCAGAAAATTTGACCTAAGTATTTGTTGACCTAAATGGAATTGTCTTTATACGGTTTGTTAATGTTATCCGACATTTTTCATCACTGTTGAGCTCTGATAACCAGCATGCTGTTTTTTATCTGTAGACTGCAATGCTTAGCACGAATATATGTTTAAAACTAGAGTGGCGCAAATGCCATCTAGAACCCACAAAAAACACATTTAAATTTCTTATTTTATTAAATAAGGGAACAGGCTACAAATGTGAAGTTTTTTCTCCTATAAAAGAGTTTAAAACTCACACTAAAAAAACACTTTCTTGTATAAAAAAAAAACATAGTCTTATTAATGAGTGACTTAAATGCTTAAGTGGATCCTGATAGCACTGTCCTAGAAAACGTCATCAAAAATGTTCGGAAAAATTTATCCAGTGAACCAAATCCACTTTTACTTTTATGACATAACTGTCAAAATCACAAGGAACATTATTATAAATAAGATTATAGCGGTTTACATTCTCCATGTACTTAATATAATCATTATTTCACACACTCGTAAAGCAAGCTGCAAATATATTCTTAATTTTGCAGAAATGGATTGCGGGGTTGGGTGGGGGTGGTTAATCACATTAAATTTGCAGTATAGATACTACACCTTGCAAATGTAATCATTTTATTGAAATAGAACAGATACGTTCTATGTACAAATTTCCGATTCAATATTAGTAAATATAAATAAATCAATAGTAAATTAGAACAGTGAAGGCTATGGGCTTGCAAGTTAACTGTGATGCAATGGTATAGGTACACTGCCGATGTTCTAACTTTATATGTTCATAAATTAATGCACTTTTCAACATTATTTTTCATAATTATAAAGAAAAAATATGCAATAAGGAACGAATGGATCCATAGCGAAAAAAAAATCTAAAATGAAAATCCTTAGAAAAGTGTAGTCTAATGGATTCATTTGGATCCAAGTGGCAGAGGTGCTTCAGAAAACTCTCAATCCAGACAAAACTACTTCTGTTAAACTCACATATGAAATTCCAAAGGTCACATAATTTATAACTACAGATATAGGTTTTCAGATCATTATAAATGATTGCCCACTGCATTGTCAAATTCTAACTTGATCGAATATATCAAGATCGACGAAGAAATCAAAAGAAGAAAATGAAATCGGCTTGACCACAGCCTACGACACGAAATGAAGGAAACGATATTGCCAAGCTATCCAACTATTAGAATCCTCAAGGAAGCCTGCATATCATATCAAGAGACGAATAACCTAATGGAGAAAAGCCCTACAAGCAGAAGATCTGAAAGCTGTTTCGCTTTAATGAGGCTGTAAGCCGTATTTTTTATTTAATTCACTTCTACTTTAAGAAAGAATTTAAAAAAAAAAAATAGGAATGCTGACATAAAATATGTGTGTAGTTAACATAGGAGGGGATGCGTCCAAAAAAATTATTGTCAAATAAACTCAAGCAAATGTACATACTTCATATTACCCCATTATCACAAATAAATAAATACAAAAAATATTATTTAATTTTTATACAACAAATTTAGTATACGAAACCTAATAAATAAATTGGAATGCATTCAAAATTAAAAAACACAACACCCAAGTTTTAGCTAAGACCACTAACTATAATTATGAGTACGCGTCGTTTAGTAATTATTTTCTATAAATAAACTGAAAAATAGAAAAATTTCTACAAATTCATAGCCCGCCACACTGCGTATAGGCGGATATTTTCATTTCATATAATTGGAAATTTTTCAGCATTTTGAAAGGCATTCAAGAAACAATTCGCACAAAGTTTTTTGTGGTTGGTTGAATTTGTAGATGAAAGTTTTTACACGCAATTTGTCCCAAATCCTATTTTTTTTGTAAGGAAAGCTAAAGAAAAACAACGAGGAAAATATCAATAAATACTCAATGGCCCGAAAATACTATGATTTCCTGGTTATTAATAATTATTGGGAAGTTGTATCCGTATGTTATAAACTTCAATGAAACTTAATTAAAAAAAAACATAATAATAATAATAATTAATTCTGCGAGTGTACTACGCTTAAATAAAGCAGCAAACTTCTTCAGTAACGCACTTCTACGAATGTTTTATGAAATTAACTTGAACTCACTTAAATGGAACTGAATTTTATAATCTAATTTGTTCCTGTGGATACTCACTAAATACGATACACATGTGTTCAGAAAAAAAGGTCGGGGCTTTTGTTAAACAACATTAAAATATAAAAGCATTTGGGAGCTAAACATTTTGATTTTACCATAATCAAAAGAGTAAGAACGCACCCATCCACAGTGAGCGTTGATGGCATCTTAGTGGGCGAAAAGAAAGCTATCTTGAGAATTTTCTGTACGAAATGGAACAAGTGCAAAGGTGACCTCACATTGCATGAAAAGAGTTTGCCAATAATAATCCTTTGGACGTTATCAGGCCATTTGTCCAGAGTGTGGGTAAGTGATAAGAAGCGCGTTTATAATGCGGAAGCCGTGCGTATAGCATTTCTGTTGGTAACGTTGGAAAATCTGATGTAGAAGTATATTTTGACAATTTCTATATTGGCATCGATTTGTATATACATGCTCCATGCAGGGAGCAGTTTTTTTATTTAATTCATAACGAAACGTGGAGACTATTTTGATCTTTTCTACTGAATTGCTTATGTCAAATTCGATTGCAATTGAACGAACCTGATGCTCTTTGAATTGCCTTCATATGCACCCCAAGATATCACTTTTTTGAAACTAACTATTTAACTAATTCTTTAACAGCATTAGACTGACTTTTTCTACTGCTTTACGATGTAAAAACTTTAGTGATAAGACAGCTCTGGGCTCTGGCAAAATATTTGCAGTCAATTGAAATAACATTTGGTTAAAGGCGACGGCAGACACTACAAGATAAGGCTGAAAGATCTAAGAAGCTTTACGATAGCTGAAAATGTGTGCAAAGCAAATTTTTCCTTTTTTTATTAAGCGTTTCATATATACCGATATATGTGTTTTGCCTCTAATTTGTCGTGTCCCTCAAGGCTCTATTCTCGGCCTTTTGTTCTTCAGCCTATATATAAATGACCTCCCCAATGTTGTTGTAGACTGTAAAATTCACATGTATGCCGATGATGGGCAAGTGTATCTTAGTCGACCAATAGGACTGGTGGGGGATTGCATTGATAGGCTAAATTCCGAATTGTGCACTATCGCACGCTGCGCTGACAACAATCTTTTATTACGTAATGCCAGAAAGTCGCAGTGCATTGCCCTCTATCGCAGACCAGTTGAAGTATCTGATTTTCCACCTGTATTTTTAAATAACACAGTTCTGCCATGTTTGAATCGTGTAAAAAATTCTGGTGTCTTCCTCATTCTAGAATGCAATGCTGTGATCATGTCAATGATATGACTGAAAGGATTTATGGTGGGCTTCGTCGGCTGTGGTTGTCTTCGGGAACCTTGTCTGCGAACACACGTTCGATGCTAATCAAATCTTTGATTCTGCCGTATTTTTCTTATGCCAGTCACCTTTTCCCTCACTTGTGCTTATCCTGTTCCACTAAGCTAAATGTGGCTTTCAACGACTTCACATGATTCGTCTTCTGCTTAAGGTGATTCGATCATCTTTCGCAACATCGTAATCATCTAATTGGTTGCTCCTTAAATCTACATCTTTTATGTAGGCTTCTGGCATCTCTTCATAAGCTTATCTACTATGGAGCGGATAACGCGCTTCAGCACCATTGAGGGATAGACTTTTGGGTGTTTTTAGGTGGGCTAGTTTATTTAAATTTTTTTTTATATATTTTATATTTTAATTTCATTTCTCGATTTTTTTATTAATACATAAGTACTTGTTTTTATTTATTCTTTTTGCCGCATTGTTTTGGTAGTAAAAAAAATATAAATTCTTGTAGTACTTCACCATAAATAAACTTATTTTAGTCTATAATTTTTACATGTATTAAATCGTTGAATGCTTTTCTCTAAATTTTTTTTACGAATCAGGCACATCAACGAAGAATCAAATTAAGACTGCACTAAACAAGGCAAATGTCTAAAACTGCTCTAAGACCAATTCTTGCCCTAAATAAATGCCCATATGTAATATATGTAAGAACTCTAACTTTTTGTATAGCAGCACCAAGAAAAGGTTCCATTTTAATACTGTGTTTACTATTTTTATAAAAACGTTGTGTATTTCAGCTATCTACGTTGACGTGCTCTCAGGCAGTGTCCAAAAAGGAAAACCAAGTTTATGTATGGCAACAACATGATTTAGTTCCTTTTTAAAATTGCATTTACTATTTTTTATGAAAATTCCGTGTACAAAATTTCAGTTCCGTACGACAACGCGTTTTCAGGCAGTGTTCAAATATACATAAATAGTGAAAAACGAAATTTTTGTAAAGCAATCCATTTTGCTCTAGCATCATTATTTCAATGCGTTACAAATGGTATTGCAAACTTATGAGATTTCATCTGGGGTATAAAAAATTTAAATCGGGAAAATTAAATGAATGGGTGCAAGCGGATTAAATAATTTGTTCAATTAGTGAAGAGATAAAAAGTTAGTGATAATGTTGTCATCGTATATGTACGTAGGCGTTGAAATAGCGGCCATTTTTATATGATGTGGTCCAAAGAAGAAAAGCGACAAATTAGTAGCAGAAATTAAACTAGAAATGGGCGGAGTTGACAGCAGGTACATATTCTATTACAGATAGTATTACAAAGAAATGAACAGTAACGTGCATTTAATAACTTCGTGAAATTAGATTAGTAGCAGTATAAACTACTGAAAAATTTACAAAAGGCACCCACCACGTGTAACTTAGTAAAGTATCAAGGATATCATGAGTTTGTATGATCCCTGTATAAAATCAATCTTAGTATTATTATAATTATGCAACTACAAAACTACGACGACAGAGGATTATAATTCTTCTACCGCTGATGACGAGATTATTTCAAGTACGCTAAGTCAGATATGCTTACCTACCTTAGATAATTAAAGTCATTTCTAGGCAATTAAGCACTTAAAATTACATCAAATATAGGTATTCAGATTGTCAATCGATATACAGGTCTATGTGCATAAAATGCAATTTCTTATTGTTGGTGGGAAAAGCTTTAGAGATTTGAAATGTTATATCACGAGTCTTCATATTCACCTAATATATATGATGTTTTAAGCTTTACAGAAGAATTGATTTTATTTGTATACCTATATATATATTTTGTTGTTTTAGTTCATTTCTTTAAGTTTCTAGTGGAGACATTACTTTTCTAGGCAAATTTTACCACTGCTGTTGAAATTACAAACAACTATTTTACTAACGATTTGAGTAATCCAAACGCTATATTCACTGATAAAAAATACCTTTCCTTTTTTATATAAAATAATTTACTTTTAACTTTTTAGCATCATCTTTAAGAAGTGTTTAAAATGAATTTAAAAGAAAATTAAATCTAATACTTTACTTTTCTTGCATCAATGCTATACAAAATTTTTAACAGTATCAATGCTATATTTTTTAAGACCACCTCACTTTTTGATTTCATTACTTAAGCGGAAATGTTTTTTCCAAACAGAATTTGTTTGGCTATTTATGTACTTGTTTTGAGAATTTTGATATTTCTCATTACTTTTGATTATGAAGTAGTAATAGTAGGGCTGGTTATTGCGTATTCAATTTACTTTAAAATATTGAATCATGGTAACGATGACTATCACGTAAAATTTTTTATCTTTGGATAAGAATTATAATCTACGTAATTAATTTAAGTGAACAATATAGGGAATTACAGCAAAATTAATACTGAAAACGATGGGAAAAATTAACGGAACGCGGATTAATTCTAGCGAAATCGTATTAAATATTGACATATCACATAATTTTCCAAATATTTTACTATGATTTCAATGCACAAAGAAATTTTGACAATTTTCAGACTATAACTTTTAATTAAAGGGTGACATTTTACTTATTGAAAATAGTACCTAATACACATTCATTAATTTGTGGTCTCTAAAAAAATTAAAGCAAGGCAAGAAAAGCTTTGCAGAAATTTCGGTATACCATAATACACATAATGCTTACCTCAGAAATAGAATATAGTATAAGTATATAATCAAGAAGTAATATAGCAATTCAGCAGTTTCCCAGTGCTAAAAAATTAATTGTCAATCAGAAGTGCTAAACATATCTTATTAATAAGGACAAATGTCATACAATTCTTGAGATTGGTCTATCATCGATAATGTACTAAAATCAAGACTTCTGTCTTATAGTACAGAAAATAAATTGAATTGAATTGTATTAAATTGAAAAATTGTTATGATACCAATATATTACACATAATGCTGTCTTAGTGACAGACTAGTTGAAAAAAAAACAGATCACAGAACGTGAACTCACAAAAAATTCAAGCCAAAGTTTAAATTTATACCGCGATTTGCTGCACAAACAGAACACATATCATACAATCGTTCCCTAAAGTTATCGAATAGAATCATCTAAAGATCTGAATTTTCTTAATGTCAGTTTTTGAAAATTATAAGAGAAAAAATTAAAATGTCTGCTTTTCCTTCCTAAGCATAGTTGCAATGGGTAAGAGTATGGACTGACTGACAGAGGAATCAAAAGAATTCTTTATTTTGACGTCACTAAGATTAAAAATAGAGAAATAAAGTTGATTTCAAATAATCCAAGTAATATTAAGAATTATGTAATAAAAATTTACTCTAAGAATAAGCTATTTCCATCTGCCAGAACTGGTCAATACTTAAGTACTACTTAAAGTACATTTTCGTTACTTAAGACTTATTACTCAATACTTTTGAAATTCCCTACTTAGTACTTGAACATAAGTACTTTCTTCTATTTACTTGTAGTTAAGACTTAGTTTTGTACTTAAGTACCAAGATTTTTACTTAAGTATTTCTGAGTCTATTAAAGTTACTACAAATAGCTAGCTCTTCGTAAAAAAGCAAACACACCTCACGTACGGATGGCCTCAATTTTGTCTTAGAAATTTACTGGAATCATTTTCCTTATAATTTTTATGCATTATTGAAGCCGACAATGGGTTCTTGGGTGGATCTCAAATAGCTTTTATGAGTATACCAATGAGAGGTGAAAGTTTTACTCTACGAGCAGCGCCGAAAACTATAAAAAACTATAATTAGTAGCCACTGGTTACTATACATATTATAGTTTTCAAAACGTATTTATTTATTAATATCTATTAACTGAATTCTATAAACTTCATTATATTACTGCCAACGTACAATGATTCTAAAAAAGTTCTTTAAAAAGTACTTCAAAATGTACTCAGTACTTTTTATAGACTTAGTACTTAGTTACAAGTACTTTTCATACATACGGTACTTGTACTTACGCTGAAGTGTTCAGGCCTTCGATACTTGTACTTGTATTTTAAGTACTTTTTCTTTGGTACTTGCCCAGCTCTGCCATCTGCTATAATAATTTAGATATGACTACTGCGTAACATTGGTTTCACGAATAAATAAAAAAAAATATTTTTACATCTATTGTTTGAGAGAAAATATAATAATAAGTACATGATAAGTATAAATGTAAAAAATGTCTAGAATAGAAGTATCGTTCTTTTTGGCTATAATATGTAGGCATTTACTGATAATTATTAACTTATTCATTCTCTATTGTAAAGCGGAAGCTATTTCTATGCGAACATAGAAGATAAAAATAGTAGTCATTCGTATTAAAATTTTAAGTTGTATTTTATTAAAAAAAAAAAAATTATGTTTAAATATAGTATTATAAATCAATTCTTAATATTTCAGACAGAATGAAGATGAAAAGCATAACAATATTAAAATAATGTTATATTTAATCAACAACTGAACTCAAAAAACCATTTTTTAATATATCGAATACGATTTTTATGTAAAAACTTAGACATACCTACAGTAAATTTCAATGCTCATTTGTTTGGAATTTAATTTTTGTAAATTAAGTTTCTTATAATTAAAATATTTTTATTTTAATGAATATGAAATTTCTGGCAATTATTCAGTTCACATATTTTTCCTAATTTGAATAAAACTCATGTAAAACGATTTTCAAAGATCTTCATTTGTACGAATGATCATTAAGACAGATTTCATGCGTATATTAGATAAATTAGCTATTCTTCATTTGTACGAATGATCATTGAGGCAGATTACATACGTATAGTAGATAGATTAGTTTTTCTTATTTTTACAATATTTCTAACCTAACAGCAAAATAAAAAACTTATATAACTACAGTCAGTTGCAATTAATTGTCGTTGAAGGAAGACCCCCTCCTGTAACACGGTATATATGTTCCGTGTTATATGAAACCGTGTTGTACGCGTCACTTAGATTATACGAATATAAGACGTTCACACATTCTTAAAAAAGATGTAAAATAAATATTTAATATGCAAGAGTTAAAATAATTTTTATTTCTCTTCAAAACAAACAAATATTGAAATTAAAAATGTTTTGCTATTCATTTTCGTTAAATAAAAGAAGTAGTAACACTTTTTTTTTACATTTATTCACTGTCGGAACTATCCACAATTAATTTCCATTGACATCTCCTTTTAAATGTTGATTGTCCTATTTCATAGCTTGAAGATTCACTTGTTTCTTCTCCATTATTTTCATTGTTTAGAAGGGCATCTTCTTGTGCTTTCAGCAATTTATTATTGTTACTTTCTACATTTTCTTTTACTTCAAAATATGGAGCTAAAAACAATCTTTAAATTTTTTTAAAATTCTTCAGAGCGCTTTGTTGATGGATCATTATTCGTAAAATGTTTTTCTAGATTTTATGCCAATTCTAGTGCTTCATTTAAGATTTCTATAGTAAACTCTTGCTCTGGCTCACAGAAAATTCGTAATGAGTTTTCTCCACCGCTTGATTCGGACGACCCTACCAATTGCATAATTTCATGATCATCTAGGTACTGATTACTAGATCAATTAATTCAATAACATTTTCCTCGTTCACGTCAACGAATTCCTCTCCACCTAAAGTGTGGGCAATATTTATTATGCGACTTACTTCTGTTGTCGCGGAAGGTAAACAATTTCCTCTAATAACAACTTCAGGCCATAATTTTCTCCAGAGTTTTTATTTCCTTCAGAGATAATGAAATAATTTCAATGCTATTTAAAATTGAAAAATCTTTCCACAAGTACCGTTATTGTAGTATAGCATTTGGATTACAAACATTTTTTTTCTAAAATGTGTTCAAATGTGTGCCGTATATACATACAATGATTTAAATGATTTAATTATTCCCTGGTCTTGTGGTTGTAGGATTGTGATGTCGTTTTTTGGTAGTAGAAATATTAATTTAACTGCCAGATGATTTAAATCTTCTGGGTGCCATGGCGCGTTATCGATCAATAACAAAGCCTTGAAACTGATATATTTTTCTTTTTGTGTAATCTGCCACTTCCGGCACAAAGCAATTGTACCACCAATCGCGAAAAAAACCGTTACCCATGACTTTTTATTTGCTCGCTGACTTGTCAACCCCTTTCATTGCTCATGGGTTTAATGAATGGTTAATTAACATGGGCTTTATAACGTTATATTCAGATGCATTTGAACATAAAAGTAAAGTGATCCTATACTTGGAAACGTTAAACCCCGAGAAGAAGACTTTTCATTTTTCGAAATGAAAGTTCGTCCGGGCATTTTCTTCCAATATAACGCGGTTTCGTCAGCATTAATTTTGGGAAAATTCTCTCGGAATCCTTGGCTACTTCTATATTAGCTGGTGCGCTTTCTCCCACAATTTTGACATTGCGCAAGGAAAATCGATTCCTAAATATGTTGAACCAACCTTTACTGGCTTAAAATTCGTACGGATGTGAAACGGAAATCAAGTAGTTTCTTTACATGGTAATCTTTGTTGCTTTTTACTTTATTACATGACTATTCAAAGACAAATTCCCTGCAGAGCAATCTTCTATTCATAACATCAAACACTTTTCCAGTTTAGGCATTAAAGTGTCTTTTATACAAGAAGTTTTACTCAAACTTCCTAAAGATCCAGAGTAAATTCCAGCTCTTATTTTGTTTTCATTTCTTTTTATAGTTCAAGCTGTTGCCTCGTTTAATTTTAAATCTTTAGCAAGGACTATTATTTTCTAACCAGATTTTAACCTATTCAAAAGTTTAATTTTTTCTTCAAGGGATATACCTTTTCTGCCCAGAATTCTTCTCAATGGCAGGGGTCATGATGACTAAAGACAAAACTTTAGATAACGTAAATATTATAAAATTATTAGACTTACCTAATTTACATTCGTATTATAATATCTCTTTAAATATATTTAACACGTTTAACTTTATATACAGCTTAATTGATTGTATGTATTATGTAGCAGAGATAACAGATGCTTCCAGTTAATAAATCATATGTTATAAAAGTTTTTCAGACACGTTTAATGTGCATCACAACTAGAAACAAACTGAAACGATCTGCTCTAAAAATGGGGTTTCCCCGAAATTTGAGAAACACAATGACGTTTAGTGTTACCAGCCCAAAGATATATTAATTATTAGAATTGAAACGTAATAAAATCGCAACATCTCTCTCTTCTTTTACCGTGTTATACGAGCCCTTTTTAGCGTGTTATACGAACACGATCACAATTTTTCCGCCGTGTTATACGAATCCGTGTTATAGGGGGTCTACGTAATTCAAAAGAAAAAAATTTCACTAAATTTTTCAAATAGCTAAATGTGAAATTTTTCAGTTTTAAATCGAGATAATATTGATAAATGCAAACTAGTTGATAAAGTGATTGCGTTTGCACTCTCAGAAAAATTGGAGCAATATACTTATGTGTGTACTTATTATATTATAATATTTTAGTACTTGCTAGGATCTAAAATCAATTCAATATATGTAAAATCGGCATGTGATATATTTTTCGTCGTTTTGAACTTTTTTTAATAAGGGCTTGTTATTGATTCAAAGATCAATTGGCGAGTTCATTGCTAAAGTGAACCAAGTCCACTTTTTAAACTGATAATATTGATTAGATTAGACCCATTGTTGCTATAAAAAAAATGTACAAATCTTTTTTCAAGCATTTGGTTTTTCTCCATCTTGCCGGCTTAGTTCTTTAATTTTCAAACTGGGATTATTTTTCTTTAAAAGAATTTATTTTGTTGGTTCACTTTAGCATTGAACCCGCCAATTTTTATTTAAGAATTTAAATTCTAAAATTAAAAAAAAAAAATTTAATAAAAATATCTGTTCATTCGATTAAATTATTATTTGTTCTTTGAAAAAAGATATAAATTGGATGCGCCTTCATCCTTACTGCCAACTGACAGCATTTTGTGGCTTAAAAGGTTAAAAAATTATGAAGTAGGTACAAAAGGGAGAGGTATCTATGTCATTCATTATCTCAGTAGTAAAAGCATTCACCATTTATTTTGTAACGTTTATACTGATATCCTTTATATATGGAGAAAAATGATCCAAAATTAATGGAAATCAATTTTAAAAGAGGTAAATTATTTTTGCTACTTGCATATTAATACTGCTGGTGCCCCATTCTATTTTATTTACAACATTTGCAAATGTTAAGCAATAGGTAATTTTCGTTGGCATGATATTGATATTTGAAATTGATTTTTCGTTTAGCTTACACATTTGCGAGTTTACTTCCGATTTAATAGAACGAATATAAAAAAAAACAAGAAACTTTTTCAAATAACACTAGTTGGTTTTTTTACTACAGTTTTAAGTAACATACCCGTGATAAGATATTCAGATATGCAGTTGATGTCTCTGCTGTTGATTAGTACCTACTTAAAGGTACAATTGCGAAGTTAAACGATGCGAAATTGGTAATATGTCAGTCATACAACATTCTTAATGTGATATTAACAGTATATACAATTAGCAACGTATGGTATTGATATACATATGCGACTACTATGTTTATAGAACACAACATTATTAAAAAAAATCACGAAATTCATAACCAATATTTCGATTTTATAGTTCCTTTACAGTTATTTAAAAATCAAATACCTTTAATCTGAAATGTGTACCACAATAAATTGGACCGAAAACCTTTAAGTCTTCAATTGCAAACTAAATGCCAGTGCAAATATGACAAAATGAATTTCGTAAACTTCCGTAAAGGATTTTTCTGTCAGTCGTGTGCTAAGTCGGGAAATAGTTTGAAAATCATATTAACTGCAGTGAAATTTATGTGCATGATAATTTGTGTCTTTAAAAATTATAATATACATGCACATACAAGAATACTGAATCCGTGTTACTGCAAAATTAAATATGTCAGAACAGGATCATTGGAAATTCAATGCTTGTGATAATTTTCTTTCTGTCGGCGTTCCAAAGTCAAAAACGAGTGTTAAACTACATTCGGTTACTATGAAAACCAACACCGTCTGTAATTATATACATAAATAGGTAAATTATACTGAGCCAATTAAAACATACATAAGGGGATTAGTTTTGGTGACATTTAACAAAACATTGCGTAAATTTTGTCTTCACACTTTATTTGGAGGTCTAAAAACCAACTCCTTCGTTTATAAACTGGCCACACACTTAACTCCGTGCGACGCAGCTTCGTAAAAAAATTTGTCGTATTTTCTTTTTACCCATTTTATTACACCGAAGGTTAATTTTTAGGAAAACTATGTTATTTCCATAGTCAATAAAGGATTTCTAAGGTGCGGAAATTAATCTGATGTGCTTATCTAATTGTACTGGTCTTGGCATAAGCTAATTTTTATTGCACTCCCTATACTAAAATTATTCAATTAAAAAAAAATGAAACATTCAAATAATTTATCACGCTAATGCCATAAACACTTTATAATATTAATAACGATTTATTTATAATATTATTAATAATATTTGTGAAAAAAAGGTACAACTTTCTATAAATTAATGTCAGCATCAGACTGCCAGAAAAAAACTAAAAGCGTCCTAAGAAAAATAAAACAACAATCAAAGGCTATTTAATTAAATACTGCAGGCAAGGTTTTTTCCCGATATTAAACTGAAGTGTCAAAATACATATTATACTATATGTCCGAGTTTATTTTGAAAATCATAAACGAGTGGCGCCAACTATCTATTATATGTTCAATTTTTTAGTGGTAATGTGGAAGGAATATCATTAACATTATTTGAATTTTTACATAGCAAATGCGGAACGGCAATTAAAAAAATTTACCACGATCAATAGGTTTTTTAAAGAATTTAACAATTAAGAGCAGGTATAGGTATAGAGCGTAGTAGTATAAAGAATCTAACAATTAATAAAAAATCTTTGTCGTTTCAAATAGGACTTATTTCATTAAATTTTGAACCAAAATAAAAACAATCAAAATAGTTTGCTGATAATTAAGATCTTACCATTTTGAAAGAATGGATGGCAATTCATTAATTCTACACACGAGAAGAAATTGAACTTAGATAAACCTAAAGAATGGTAAAAGTAAGAAGTGAAATTAGTCAAACTTCATCAAGGATCTAATGACTGAGTTTACAAAAGTTACACAATATATAATAATAAATAAATAAAGAAAAGCAACTTTAACCTACAGGTTCTATCTTTTAAAAATATCAATTCAATGCAATCAAACTGGCGATTTAAACATTCTTGAAATTGGCTTCTGTATTTTTTATAAGTGCTCTGCTCAAGCATAATGAAGAGGCGCATGGTTTAAAAAGGGCATACAAGAACAAATATATTAATAGTATTTAAAATCTCAAGAAAATTTATCAGTCTGTGAAAACTACTCTGAAAGTATTTCGTCTATCTTGGAGACAATCCAAAGAATTTTAATCCTGTCGACATCGAATGAACTTCCCTTCATTTTATCAATGAATACAATGATAGTGCAATTACTGATTTTGTACAGAAGGCAGTCAACAGAACACTGCCTATATAAAAGGAGTGTCCTTTATTTCAAAAAATGCAGAAAATTATGGTATCGTCCATACAATAAAGGATTCTAGAATTGGTAAGAATCAAAGATACACATATCGTTAATGTAAAACTAATAGGTCTAGATGGCTATACCCTGAGAAGCAACAGAAGCGTTAATTATTTCATCAGAAATAGCTGTACTAAATAGAGTATAACTCACTGTATACAACCATAAAAAACAAGAAGAAAAAAAATTGATATAGACACTAGGAAAACCAAAATCTAGTATGCTACCCCCTAAAATTGTTAGTTAGAATCGAGCCTCTAGCAGACTAGTTCTAATAAATTTACCTTTCATAATCATGCGGAAAAAAGTACAACTATGGCTCGCAAAACTATGACTTTAAATATCTTCTAATACATTTCAAATTTGGGCCAAGTTTGTAATAGCAAATACTGCGCTTGCTGCCTTTCTTATGCAAGTAATATACACAGAAAACTTGACTATTTCTCCTACTAACTTAAGATAAATGAAATGAATGACACAAAATAAAAATGATGGACAAATCACAATGTTTTATGAGCGTAGAAGGGATGCGATCAGGACCGCTTAAGAAACCATCAGTCACGCTTGAAATATTCCTATAGACAGGGGTTTTATAAAATAACAAGTTTTTAGTTTGAAGAAAAGTCAACAGAAGATTCATTCAACAGCTAAATCATTAAGTCTGTTTAATTAACTCGAAAAAGTTTAGAGCAGAGCAGCTTAACTTACGTTAACTGTCAAATTAAAAGTAGAGCAGAAAGAAGCAGACATTTCAAGAAACACAAGTTTTCTGAAATCTGTCACCAAAAAGCACAATTGTTTAAATTAATGCATAATTAATGTAAAGAAACCTTTTTTTCAAACACAAAAACAGAAATATTATTTAAATTATTCCTCTAGAATAGTCTAGAAATTTATTTTTTTCACAAAAAACGCAGTTACTTGAACTTTTATCAGAACTGTCAAAATAACTTACAGTTGTCAAATGCCTGCTCTAAGTTACTCCTTTGAAAAAGGTAGAAGAGAAAATCTTGCTCTAGGTTACTCCAGTTCACTTTAGAGCAGACTCATTAAGCACAGTTCAGTTCACTTTAGAATACTTTAGAGCAGTGCTCTGAATTCATTAAACACGGTTTTCTGCTCTTTTCTGCTCTACCTAGAACAGCTCATTAAATAGACCTATTATGACATGACTAATATCAAAATAGTTTTTACAGAAAGCAATTCTAAAGAAGTAACGAAAGAAATTAGTAGTCGCAACACTATTACCCTAGTCACAGTTCCGTTTAGAATTCATAAACTTCCGGAAATGTACATAATCGTTATAAATGTCAACTAAACCCGAAATTCATCGAGTAACAAGAGGCGCACATAATAATAAATAAAATGAAATTACAGTTTATTTACTAAATTTTGTTTGAACTGCACTTAATACTGTGCTTGTTGATAACATGTTTCACGAACCAGAGAAGTCAACCAAAGCTTCTCCAAGAATCCCCTTATAGTAGTATGTTGTCATCGGCAGAAGAGTTCACTTATAGTTTATTGGAGGCAATTTAAAGTCCCCAAGAAGCAAGAATTCGTCAAATTACGCTAATAGAACGATTTTGACTAGTTGTGCGGAACATTGTATTCAATATATGTAATACTAAAACATTCAGCCAGACTTGTGCAGCAATTAGGGGAAAGTAGCCTATAATACCATAGTCGGGTAAAACGACACATTGGCCCTTCCACAAAATCTAAGTGTCCGACGCATTCCTAATAGTATTGGTCGTATGCTTCAGTTGTTTTGCAGCCGATTAGTGGAGAAAAGGAAACAAATGTGAGTGCTCAAGTATTTTTTACAGGAAGTATAAAGTATTGATTTTATTTAATATGTTTTTTTTCCCGGATTGCGCTTATTCTAAAAAAGCAATTAATGTGACATTCATGGATATGTGATGGATAATAATATTATTATAATTATTTTATTTACTCTTGGTCATTTGGATAAAATGACATATCTTGGCCAAGGGCAAATTGACATAACTTGGCCAAAGGCAAGATGATGTACCTGTGTCATCTTAATCATGGATTCTAAAAATGATGTTATTTTCAGAAGTTGGGCAATACAAAGGAAATATAATATAAGCATACAGAAGTTTAAAAAATAGCTATATTTTCTTTTATTTTGACAAATAAACCAAATTTCTTTTGAACCACTATTTTATTCAAATTTCACGGGTCGCCAAAATAACACATTAGATGTTTTTTTAAACGCAGAAAATAATTCGTATCTTTGTTTTAATGTCTAACATTCTTTAAACACATTAAAGCTGCTAAATGTGTACTTAAAGTGTTCTTAAATATAAAGGGTTGAGCCACAAGGTTAAATGTTAATGGATGTCATTATAGTCCATCTTCCCCTATATTCAATATAATCAATCAAAATAATCATACATAGCTCACTATCTTAACAATGCACAGAAAGTAGAAATATTTTAGAACTAAGCTTCTCGTATCTAGTAGTCTAAGTTTGCCAAAGATTTAGCTAACATCTGGGATCAAACCCGGTTTTAGAGGGCGGTTTTGGGGAGAAGTCAAAAGTACACTAGATAAAAACACAAGATACTTAAAAGAAGAAAAATACCTACTTAACTATAAGCAATTCCACAATTTAAATATTTTAAGATCTCATTTTTTTTTATTAATAATCTCCCGACCAAGTAATGCAATTTATACACTCAAATATATTGCCCTTAAGTAGACAATTGCAAAATGAAGAGATTGAACTAACTCAAGCGTTGAAATTGGCCAAATAGAGAAAAAAAACTGATCATTCTCTGAAATTGGACCAAAGTATAAGTATAGGACCTTTTCTGCTTTATAAGTATTGACAAAGGAGTCTTTTTCCATGGGTAAAGAGCAAAACGGAGGTTGAGTTGATACCAAAACCCCAAAATAGCTCAATGTCACACATAGACGGTTTCAGAAAAATAACGACGATATGTTAAATTATTATGTAACATAAATAAATAATAAAAATGGGATAGCAAGCAAAACCTCTTGCACAATAAAATGACAAATCCATCATTAGAATATTGAAATGGACAATGAAGACTATTTTTGTTTAGTAGTTTTTGTGTCATTACTGGCCACTGTTCAACGCATTTAAAAGATAGATTCATCAAACATGTATGTAGCTATTCTTCAGTTTTGTTAAAAACAAACATTTCAAGGGATGAAGAAGAGGAGGGTATGTATATCCAAATTATTTCATATATGTATGTATACCAAAATGTTCTTGAGTGCTCAAATGAATGTGAATTTGTTGTCACCGAGTAAAGATCTGGCACAGGTACATAGTACTACTGATTCGAAAATACACGAAAATCAAGGTGGTTAATTTTCTTGATTTATTTCTTAAATAGAGTATTATAAATTTCTTTTTGATTGATAATATTTTTAGATATACACCTACAGTATATTTCCAACAGTTTACACTACTTATATTAAAAATACTTTCTGTGATGCCTATGACGAGCCGTCGTTTAGTATACATTAAAGCGGATTTAGAACATAAAATGTCCGAAAGTGTACTTAACGGGCTCGGCTTCCAAAAATATTCATAGGCAAATTGATATTAAGGAAAATTCATAAAGAATTTAGTAAAAATCCATGTCACTTAATTTATTTTTATTAATGGTCTACTGTGAAATGCTAAAATTTGTGTTACTCTAAGGGTTAATTTAATAGATTTTAATTATGATGGTGTAAATTGAATATAAGAGTTTGACCATGTAAATTTATCATAAATGAAAAATGTTTCGTATTGTTGTTCTTTACCAATATTTCAAAAACTCCATCCACGAAAATTCCTACAACTAGGCCTGTCTGGAATATATCCAGAATGTGAAGGATTTCTGTACTTTCAATTGAGATTTTTTACTGTTTCGTTAATAATTTTTAAGTAATATCTATTAGTTACATATAAGGTAAGATGTACATATTATATTTGTAGTTTGTTTATTATAATTATTATGCTCGAACATGTATACTTTTAGTTAACTTTTTATTGAAATGTTTGAAGATATTTGTTGAGGAGTTGGCGAACAAAAGGTCACTTCTCCTGGGTCGGCAGTTTGTCGTTTTTTCACTCAATCGGGTCCTCAACTTTCTCTATTTTCAATCACCGTTTTTTTTTTTAAAGCACAAAAAATCACATATAACCGACTTTTAAAACTAGTTTTGCGTACAAAATTGCACCAATCACATGTCCAACATTTCATAGATTGTGCAGACAAAAAGGCACATGTTCATTTTTTTTCATAGTATATTTAACATTTTCTTATGTTCTTAAAATGTCGGGAAGGGTACTAAAAGTAGAAGAAACTATTAAAATCATAATGGGATAATTTCAAATGTCCATTGATTTATACAGGTTTATGCATTTTCTGTAAATTTTTAGGAATACGACAAGTGACCTTTTGTTCGCCCATCCACTCCTCACTCCTCATTTGTTTTAATTATAAATGTTTCATTATTAACTTATTTAGGTACCTTTATTTATTTTTGCTGATATTGTCTTCTGCTTATCATTTCATAAACTATAGATAACGAAACTCAACGAAAATGTAAACCACAGTTAATAACATTTCGCATTTTATCAAAATGAGGAGTGTCGATTTGGTTGAACATGAATAAAACTTTTAACGAATTTTCCCGCTAGCCACTAATCATATTTTTCGTTTTGGTGAACGATTGGTGAATTATAAATATAACACAGACTTCGTAAACACAGTCTTATCTTTTTATTGAACTAGAATTTTGACTTGAGTTTAGAAAGTTTTACACGAATAATTAAGATATTCGTAATATTTATCAAAACAAAACAAAATTAACTTTACTGTTCTCCAATTTTTTTTTTATTTAAATTTAATTTAATTTTTGGTCAGAAGTTATTTCAAAACCGAATATTTATTTAATATGATTAGTCTCTGCTTAAATATTTCAGAAAACTATTTTTATCCACAATTAATAAAACTAATAAGTTCTAATAGTTAAATTGTAACTTTTGGTAGGTATACTTATGCAATTTAAAATATGCCTGTGTTTTTTCATATTCAAAAATCCCTATAATCCAAAATATACTTAAAACTTTTCTTGATGCTTTGAGTATAAAGTAATTAAAATTTATCATACCCATTTTTTAGTTAGACATAAGTTTAGTAATTTTTTCCTTTGTACTAATTAAAATCACTAAATTTTTGGCTGAGTGTATTCTTAGCACATATTTACAGAATAAATTATTATCGTGCAAATCTTATCTATAGTGGACTTAAGTGCTATAAACTAAAATTCAAGAAATTTTAAATCTCCTTTTCGAGCTTATTTTAAAAACGGGCTCCACACGGGATCCAAATAAAAGTTCTTAGAAAGTGACACTACATCTGAATTCTCAGGCAAAACAGTAAACAACAGTTCTGCCCTACTAAAAGTATGATTATTGTATTTATGGCGAACGGAGTACAATAGTTTTTGTTTTACTAATTTCGAATAAGACACAATTGAATCATATACAGAATTTTCGCGTTTCTGGTTTCTTTCATTATATATGTATATATAAATCAAAAGTGACAATCAACTGTTTCACAGGATTCCACTGAAAGAAGGGAAAGTATGGTTTTGGTTTTTTGGATAAGTAAATTTGAGTGCTTTTCAGACTTGTTTATGAATCAGGGGAAATGACGGATAGTTGCAACAACTTTACTATTTCTGTTAATAACTCTGAATTTTAGGTCTTAAAAAAAAATATTTAATTTTAGAAAAATCTCAATACGCTGAGGGCTAACAAAAATTAATAAACTTAGATCTTATGTTTATTTTTTACAAAATATGACATTTTATTGAAGTACTTCCCATGTTGCAAAGTACCTCATGTTAGGGGTTATTTGCAACATTAGATGGAGCATATTACAACTACTAGGTGTAATGTTATGTAAATCGAATCAACTTAACTAAAATTTATTTATGTTTACAGTTACAAGTTATGTAAATCGTTTTATAAGTTGTTTCGACTTACTTTGTATTACCTTGAAGGTTAACAATATAACTAAATATAATCTCGGCCATATATGTAGGCGCCTAGAGATTTTCATTTTTAATATAAACATATGTACATATATATTAAAGAAAATAACAGTAAACAAAAGTTAACAATATTTCAACGAAAAAAAAAAAAAAAATTAAATCATGTTTAGTGTTGCAGCTTGCCTCATATCACACTCCAGAAAAAAATATCTATACACTCTTGCGCAACAATAATCCATACAATACATATTAGAGTGTAATAATGTGTAGAAAAATTAATCTATATTTACTTGCAAATATAACCTGAACATTAGACAATTTTTACAAAATTATTCCACAAACAAGTTTTTTCCATGCTCTTATGAACGGACTTTTGGTTAAAATTGTTTCCGAGGAGCTAAAATCGGACTATTTCAAGTTGCCCCTATTGCAACTATCCTCCATTTCCCTTACTCTTTAGAAAAATTGTTGAGAAGTGATTTACACTATTAGGAAATATTCCAAAAATGCCAAGATGTACGGATGACTGTCAATAAACGTCTGCAATTTTTTTGACTTCATGAGCAAAAATAAGACTTTGATTATACCATTTTGGACAGTATATAACAATCTTTTGTATCTCAGGCATGAAATATTATTCATGCCGTACTTTTTAAACATATTTACTAACTAAATACATAGTACAATGAAAAAAAGTTTATCATTTTTTAACCGGGTAAAGTTTATAATTTGTTCAAGTATGCCTTTTCGTTTATATCGGTGAATCCCAAAAGGCCTACTCGAACAAAACTAAGTATATCCCGCGTATTCTACTCTTTTCAGACATTTGAGCGCGCGCTAATTTTATAATATAGCGGAGAAATCAATACATAGAGAACCGGGTGTTGAGTATCAATATGGATACGATTTAATATTTTATAAAGGGATATATTTGATGTCACAATTACTACAATGATTCCGAAATTTGCAGTTACATAAATAAAATAATCTCCAATAACTCGGCACAAGGTTAGTGAAAGTAATCAGAAGCTTAGCACAGAAGCATAGCCACAGTCACTGCTTCAAAAATGGCATAAATTTTGAACAGGCTGTGTGAAAACCCTTTATTTCGTACAATTATACACCGATTCATAATTTGTTATTATTTATGGATTAGAAACACTAAAGATATTATAAAATAATATTGCATTAAATAAAAATTGTTTAGGAAATTAATAGGAAGTTAAGATTATTTTAATTAACACAAAAAATAGATGCAGATTTTATGTGAAACAAAATTGAGCTCTAACGACTTATATAAACAATATATGTATTCGTCTGAATTTTGTATGTCAATTCCAATGTATTCCATTTAATTAATACAACCGTACGGTTTCCAAAATTGGTAACAGTTCAGCGTACTTTTGACCATGAAGGAGATACAAAATTTGTGCCACTTTTTGTTATAGGAGTTAGATAGGATGGCTCAGTCCATTCTTATTACATGTCAGTGGCCACTATGAATACTATTAATAAATTACTGAGAATTACGGGAGAATATATAAAATGAGTATAACAACAAGAAAACAACATACTAATAAAAAAAATTAAAATCTACTTGCAAACCGCATATCCTTATTACGTATGTATGTATATTTGTGAATTTCGAGGTGGTAGCTAAGTAAAAACATTTTATAAAGCACGTATAAAATCATGCATACAAAAAAGAAATATTGTGTTAGATATAATTAAAACGTTCAGACAAAAATGGTCTAACTAAATAAGTTATTATTGACATATAATTTAATATGTTTAATTCTGAATTGAAATACAGTATTGACTTGAAATGAAAATAAAATACAAATCTATCCTCTTTGCATTGGTAAGTTTGGATTGACTACAATACCACTTTAATCATTTCCTATTTCAATCCGGCATGTATGCGATCTAATTATACTGACAGCCTCCTAATTGGTTTGAATAGGTCCAATCCACAATGTTTTATTTTAAAGCTGTGCAGTGGTCCAAGCCACAACAGAAAGGTTGAAGTAATAATAGATATTTTAATGTTTAATTATGTCTCCTTTGCCCTTCGATAGCAAAAAACACTATCACTATCGAATATTCAGTTAACAAGAACATAACAAGAAGAGGAGCGTTTTTCTAAATTCGATAACTCCCGTTTTAGCGAAAATGAGATACTGACATGAAATTATTCGAAATTCAGATCTCTATTCACCTATTCCATTGGTCTTTTTCAAAATTTGATTTTTTCACAAAGTTAAAGGGATTAGAAATTTTCGTGATATCTCAAAAGTCGATAATTACATAAAAGTTATATCAAAATTCAAGCAAATAGCGAAAAATTTATTATAACAGTCAGACGAATGCAGGTTAGCCTTAACTCCAGGTAAAACGGTTACATTTAACCGGCATAAAAATATTTCTCTGACCACTATACGTGTTAGCCTTAATTCCTTTGTATTGTATTTGTGCTTCAAATATCCAATAATCATATTTACACAACTTCAACACTTCTTTCCCATTTTCCCATTTATGGCGAATGTAAAAAAAGATTTTGACGAAAGTACCCATATGAAGAAGATGAAGATTCCAGTTAAAGCATAATTTTAAGTTGGTTTTAGCATAACTGAATAAAAAGTATAATTAAAGAGCTTTGATGAGTTTTTATTATGAATATTTTTTGATTCCTTCCTATTTATATGTAGGCGGTGACCAAATTGCATGAATAAAAATGCGATTCTTTCAATACAAGAAGGACTGAAAGGCAAATGGGTATACGTAAAAATTGAAATAAATGCATAAATTCAACCTAGATATACTCAAATTATTAGTGGCAAAGAGATATACCTAAATTCCTATGCGGTGCTGTTTTGTAGTAGTCGTAGGAGTTTTTGTTCATAGGTATTTCTGACAAAGAAGGGGGTATAAGTGCTTGTAAGGGATTAAATTATTACCTTCCTACTAAACCAAACCCCACCGTATATTATTTTAACCACATCAAGAAATTATTAAGATTTACGGATTATTTTTATTATAATTACAAAAAATTAAGACTTTTAAAAGAATTTAGGTTACCTATCCACAACTTGAAAGAATTACATCTCAAAAGTGTGAAAAGTGTATACATGTACCCCTTTACTCTTGAGTTCCTCGTGATATTTTGTGAGTCTGAAAGTGAAGCACCTCGGGGAAAACTAGACAAGTCGTTATGGCTATCTGGAGTGGCTCTTCGGTTACTTTGGATATTTTATTTCAGAATTTAGAAGACTAGACACGACTGGATGGAAAATTATACATAAAATCTTTTGTTTGAATTTTATACACCGCGAGAAAAAGGGATATAGATAGAGGTTTTATTTACGATTCACAGATTCACAATTCAACTTTTTATTTATTTCTGTTTCCAGTCAAAATTCAACTTCAACTTTTTTTTTTACACAATTCTGAAAACTTAACGACTCCTTAACTTAACTTATAACACAATGGTACACTCTAGAGCTTTTAAAAACTTTCCGACTTTTCTAAATCGCCACTTATACGACTCACTCTAAAACTATAAAACTGACTCCACTTATGTTTTCATTTGTACTCTGAACAAAAAACTTGTTCTAGTTCAATCGAAAATGTACCAGAGTTTTAGTTTTTTTGCAATCAAGATTTTATTTATATTTTCCTACTTCACTTTGTTTACCTGTAGGTCATTATTGCAAAGTTAAATCACTCTTCAATAAATTCTGATCAGCCATTAAGTCATTCTTTATTTATGCTGGCCGGGCATTGATTGGGGTGGTATGTAAAACGATTTTATTTTATTTAACTTTGCAATTATTACAAATGCAAAGCCACTTTCATATTTCTTAATTATTAATATGAAAAAATTTAGTCAATTAGATATCTGTAAATGACCAAATATAATTATAAAAAGTAAATTGTAAGACTAAGAAATTGTTCGGAGGTATTAAAACAAAATAAAATCAAAACATCTTGACCTATTCATCCTATTATGGAAAAATTGTGTCAAATTTGTAAATTAGCAGAGAATTCCACACTATGAAGTCAAATTTCTTGTTTAAGAAAATTTATTTTAAGTAGCCGGTAACTAATAGCTTGCGAAAATAAAGTACGAATTTACTGAATTGCACCCCATAGGATAGTTGATGAAACTGCAAGAAATGGAATGAAAATGGTTGGTGAAAGTGGAAATTTAACGGTTTAACGGTTAACGAAAATGCTACCGCCACACAATCCAATTTCAACTGACATATGATATTGGAATTTTTAATCGTCGACATAACTTGGTTTTGTATCCATAAACTTTCAAGAAACCAATCTTTGACATACAATCGTCGCCTGAATACTGTTTTGTTTCATATGCAAAAATGTAGTTTTGAGATAAATGTAGTTAAAGTTGAGACCTTTGTTATAAAAAAAAACTGTTCGATACATTTTTTTTTTAATTTGCATAAAAACTCAGTTGTTTTCCGTCTATTTATTTCTTGAATTATATTTGTTTCATGTTTCAATAGAAGGAAATTTCCGTTAAAATAACTTGAACCTTTGTTGTTAATGGGACAAAACTAGATTTCCTACAATATATTTCTTATATGATATGGGGCAAAACAATTTACTAATAAATTTAAAAGAAATATTTTATTACTTCAACATCTTTATTAACCCTTTAATATTTTCTAGTTTTTTCTAAACATAAATTCATTTCTTTATTCGCAATTAATATAATTTTATGATTTTTTTTAACTCATTAACAGATCCCAAACAACAGAATTGAGTGACTCGAAAAAGAAATTAATGAAAATAGGAATATGCAAAAATAATTCTCTATTGAAATTTTGCCGCCCCAAATAAAATAATTGTGTGATAAAATAAATAAAAAAACATAATTTTTTTGCTTTTCGTTTGTACCGAAGAATCCCAAAAAAGGCTAATTGAACAAATATTATTTCATTCAGTAAAGTTAATATAATAAAAAGGAAAATTAAAAATAACAGAAACAAATTAAAATACGCGCAATTACTCAATAACACTCCTTTTTAGAGTAGGCATTTAAACTGTTTGATAATAATTTCTATTTGCATCTTGAAGAGAGATTTTATATCTTTTTCCTTATCTTGAAATCCAGCTTGATTGATTTTAATTATTACATTGTTTTGAAATAAGGACAGATTCAGAAAAAAACAGACCACGTATCCCCGCTTCCATTATTCTTTACCAGGTAAACAAAATTAGGAACCGCTGATAAGAGTGCATTATAAAAACGTGTGGACTTATAATTGCAAGCAATTAAATCCAAAATTCTTATGCTGTAAAAATGAAAGTCAACCAAGAAGAATGCCGCGAATTAATCCTTTCCACCACTATGTAAAATCTGAATATGTTTCAAAGAGACTTAGCTACAAAGTTGAAAATTTCGAAAGCAACCATTCAAAATACTGTCAGAAAATTTCGAGAATTTTATAGTGTCCAGAGAAAGTCCGAATCAGGAAGGAAATCAGGTTCGATAGTCCACAAATTGGCTAAAGAAGTGGTAGACAATTTTAAACGAATTTCCAACATGTCGTTAAGAGATATAACTGAGAAGGCTATGGAACGTCATATGATACCAGAAAAGAACTAAGTTGCAAGATCTAAGAGCCGAATTTTGTATGAAAATTTCCTAACAAAATTCGGCTTAGGAGGTAATAACGAGCTTCAACCAGTGTCTTCAGAAGCGCTTTGTTTTTTCTTTTCTTTAGAAAGCATCATACATCAGATTTATTTTGGCCGGATTGAGCAACTTGCCACAACGGCAGAAAAGCTACAGATTTCTATGATGCCCAATGCATAAACGTAGTACCCAAGGAAAGGGAAACCTTCAAATTATCCAAAACTAGGACCAATCGACAAATATTGGTCTAATATTGACAGAAAATTTTAACAAAAACAAAAAACACTCTCCTACCATTGGTATTTTTAAGAGGCAGTATAAAAGGGCGTCCGATACGTTCAATATTGTCTGTACAAAATTTAATGTAGAACGTAAAGCAAAAAGTTCACCAATCTTCTCCAAGCACGTAGTAATTATATCATGTTGGTTGTGAATAATGTAGATAATTAAGCAATAGTTCAATAAATATTATTTAATTATTATTTAATTATTCATACATAGGTGGTCTTTTGTTTTAAACAACCCTTAAATTGTTCAGTGTTCCAAGCTTATTTCTGCCAGCTGTCATCAAAATTGACTCCAAAATAAATTGTGCCTTTACTGCAGACATTTTATAATACATATACCTTAAAAGGTTTTTTTTTGTTTTTTTTAAATACAAAAATTCTATTCATGTAAGGCAAATATCGCTACAAATACATGGAGCAAACCAAGATTTTGGTAAAATTGATTTTGATATATTCTACGTGGCTATGTTTTTAGCAACATGGAGAAAACCAATTTTAAATATAGTCTTAAATTTCCGCACGCATATCAAAACAATATTTAAAAAAATATTTTAAAGTATTTAATTTAATTCATGTTCCATATAAGTATAAACAAATTTGATTTGGGGTAAACCAAAACTAACTTTTGTGGCAAAAATATGATATGGAGCAAATATGATATGATTTATTTCGATACATATGTATATAACTTAGAAAAAAGTTGATTAATGATTTTATATCCAGATCAGTAATTATCTCAAAAACTGCACTTAACTCAAATTATCAAATTTTGGCGGATGGGGTAAACCAATATTCAGGCGACGCTGATATGTTTAGAACAAAATCATAATCACAAATTAAATTAAGATTTTTGGGTAATTGAGAAACGGAAAAAAATTTCATCTCATAATAATAAACGATAAAAAAACGAACGATTTAATTATTGTTAAATTGAAACGTGAAGATTTTGTGTAATACAAAAAAAGTTGGACTCAGAATAAAAAAAACATAAAAGAATGACCAAAACTTCAGTTAATTAGAATTTTCAGAGAACTACAAATATTCTAAAAAAGAAACTAATCAAGAAAAACTGAGAAAAAAGAAACTACATTTCTTGAACAGAGCTTTAATTACCTACTTTTTGTTCGATTTGTCAAACTATCGAAAAGCTCAAAACTTTAGTAGCTACACACTTTTTGCCTGCCTTTCCCACTACCGATCGATAACGAATTTCACAAAAGTTCAATCAAAGTCATCAAACAGAATGCAGAATTTTAGTATTTTTTAAGAAAGTGAATTTGATTTTCGAATTAGTTTGTTACATTTTTTTTTTGATATTTTCGTTTTTATCGCAACATTTGTGTATAATAAATAATAATTTAATTTACATATAAATTGCTTTGAACTATGTATAACCGCAGATTTTATTTCCGAAACCTTATTACAAAAGTAACATTAAAAGTAGCTAAGTAATTAGATAAAGTAGGTATAGCTTTTATTTTGACTCCGTTCTTATCGGTAGAAGATAGCGGTTACCGGTAATATGTGCAGCATTTACACATTTTATTACATAATTACAAAGATATCGAGCAAATAATTATGTAAAAATTAGCACGAATCTCTTAAAATGGACTAGGTATATAGTATAGGCAAATATCTACCAGTTTTCAGCAGCTTATGTTAACATAAGTACCTACATATACATATATATATATATATATATATCGTATATATACCTATATCTACAACCACAAAACGTGCAGCACAAAAATCCTAATTTTTTTCTTTTTTTCAAATTATTGAAATTATTTATTCAAAAAAAAAAACATGTGGGCAGAAGAAATTATTTTTTCATGCCTATCATCATCATCATCATCATCATCAATCACATCTCAATATATGTATGTACCTACGATGATGAATTTTTGTGTGACATTTCAAAACTCACCCGTGTTGTTGAAGTTCAACAAAAGCTGATTTTCCTGGTATAGATGTTGTTGTTGTACCCCCATCCAAATATTTGGGGGTATGTGGTGCATCCGGTGCATCCATGCCAGATTGTGGGGTACTAGGGGGGCCCTCGTAAGGGCTCCCCAAGTCCGTAAAGTTAAGCGTGTTGGCGCCTATTGAGGCCACTTTATCAAGAAAAATTTTGGGGCCTTTTCTTTTACACTTCCAAAAAGAAAAATAAGTAATAGGTATGCAAGTTTCACTGCGTTAACAGCACTATTGCAAAAAAAAATCAAATCACTTTTTTTTCAAATTATATCTTCCAATTTTTTTTTTCTTTTAGTTTAAAAAAAAAATAAACAATTTTTGTAAAATTAACAAAATTCACCGATTTCTAGTAATTATTATTCATCGACGTAGTAACGATGCAAAAGCACATTTTCATTCGAGTCACGATTAGAAAAAAATTCCTTCCACCCACACTAATTAGCAAAAACTGAATTAAATTTTATATACCTATTACTATGTATATATAGGTACTATATATATATATATATATATATACTATATATAGGTAATTGATTTCGATATAAAAATCAACAAACTTCCGATGGAGGCAATGGTCAGGCCGACTAAATTTAAAATAGATTTGATTAATAAGAAAATTCAATAAGTGAAATTAATCCATTAGGGGGACACAAAACACTCGTTGAGCGAAATTACACCTCAACAGGCAGCACACTATTCAAAATAATAACAGCGAGGGGCGCAATTTTCACTTAATTGTCACACATTACTTCTTAATTTATGTAATTCCACCCACTTACGTTGATGTGTAACTGTTATTAACACCGGTCCACATTACCGCATTATCCTTCTATATTACTGCTAAATGCTAATTCACTTAATCACCGAATGTGGCGCTTTACCAGCCGAATCGTTCGCGCCTTTGTCGCACCTGTGATCCGATGACCTGATGAAGATCGCGTTACAGGTAATATACAAACAAAACAGAAACACACTCAATCCTCAGATCCAATCAAATTATTTTTTCAATTTCACACATTCGTCGTCGTTGTTGATAATAAATAATTGTACGAGAAACGGAAAATTCAACAATCTTCGATGCTGCCGGTCGACTTAATAACAAACTATTTATTTTAATTATAACAATAGGGCGCCGATACGAGCACCGACTCGAGCCTATACAGAGAACGACGGCGACGGGTGACGTACGACGATATAGCGACGGCGAAGACGACGCTTTTGATAATGATTTGATGATGATAGTGTGTATAGCTCTCAATCAAATTGTGTAAGCTTTTTTCTGCTTATCCGAGAATTTAACGATAAATGCAACACTTAAGTCAATCCACTTCCAATTTTTTTTAACTCCGGTATGAAATTAAGGCAAAGTCGTCGTCTGTTTTCGTGTCACCTAATATCAGTTTAACGTTACGCTGCGCGACCAACCACGAACAAAGTGCGTGAACGACTAGGTACGAGGTGATTATGTGATCATTTTCTCTGGATGCCAATTCTCTATGGCAGCGCTGCCCCCGCTACATACCAATACCAGTTAAAATCTATAGATAATCTGAATAGAGGGAGCTACGGGCGGCACGGGATAACACAAACCCGTTCTGACACTGTATAGAGAAAACTGGTTTCTCATATCATATAAATGCCGCTATACAAGGGGGGTTTGGCTAATACTTGTCATGGCGCACGGTTGGCAACATTTTTCATATTGAATGATACCTTAGCTCTAACAAGCTTTGTCATTGGTTTATTTTATGTTTTAGGGAGGAGTTTCAGCAAGTTCCTGATAATTCCATATCCAGTGACGTACGGGCTTATGTAGAAAATGTACAGGAGGAATATTGGTTGGGTGTGCAACTCATGTTTGTGCTAAAAATCGAACATAGAGTCATACATTTTGAGTATAGAACTGCTAGGGAGGAATGCATATGGTTATAGCTTCCTAGAGAGCACATCGTATATTGTAGCTTATCCGCATAAACGGTTTTTCGTGTTGCTTTCCAAGAGCTGCTTGCTTTGAGCTTTTGTCTTCTTTGCATTTTCATGCAAGTAAAAGGAAATCACCAAGTCAAATCTATGTATGTAACTAACACAGTTTTTTGAACGGCAGCCAAGCCGATATTAATTCTACAGAGGCATAGATGTAACTTATGCAGGGGAATCTTAGGTGCTGCGAGTATAATGCATATATTATTAATTTCAGACATTTCAAAGCTAATACAAATGCCGACCGAATGTAACAATTTTACTAAAAAACATTAAAAACTTATCAATCGTATTTCTATATGTTACATAAATAAAAACACTAAGAGTTGGGGGCAATATAAGGAATAATTTAAAAAAAAGAATTCTGTTGTTGAAGCTCGAAAGCAATTCAAATCTATATTGTTTCACGGTTGCTTTATTTTGAATGATATCGTTACTTCACTATTCAAACGATATTTAACTAACACTTTGAATAGATTCCTCCTGGGAAAGTGAGACTTTTAATCAGAACCAGACTGGGTTTTAGAACCGGCCAAGGCAAAGCGTCCCAAACCAGCCCTTTTAGCAGTCATCTTTACGCATGGACCGTAAATAACTGTTATTATTTCCTAGAAAACTTGGAAGTAGCGTACTACAAAAGGGGTCTATGTACAGCACTTAGACTAGCTGCCGACATTGAAATCAAGAAAGTTTCGATTTTAATATATGTATAAATCCAATCTTAACATAATCTTAAAACATATATTTTTTATAGGTTAACTGCACTAGTATCCGGACAGATCCAGTATTCGGACACTTTTCATTTTATTTAATAAAAATAAGAAAGGTGTATGCATTAGCCTTAGAACTCCCTTAGAATTTTGTTTATTTGATCCTTTTAGATGCACATTCAAAATTTGAGTAACACACGTGTCGTTTTTGAGAAAATATTTATCAGTCTGTGTATGCACCTACCTTCAATTCAACTCGTGTTTTATGTAAAGTGCAATTAGTGCAGCGGACATCATAGAAAGTGAGATAAAATTATTAAGTATTGCGTTATTTAGTTTAACTGCCTTTGTATTGATTGAATATTGTATTTTATTAGTATTAAATCAAAAATATGAAATAGTTTTTATTAAATTCAACAAATTTCAGGATGTCCGGTAACTAAAACAGAAAAAACAATTTTGTTTAGTTTCCGGACAAGCTGTCCGGACACTATAATACTGACCTACTTCATGATACTCTGAAAAAATCCACGCTCAGACACGCATTTTACAGGTATCAACACTCAGGAGCGTATCCAGACCTGTTGCCTAGGAGGGGTCACAACTATAATGTTCGAGGGAGAAGAAAAAGTTGCCTTAAAATTTTTTTTTACTCCTATACACTGTAAAAAAAACATGCACAATTGTTGCCACAAAGGTTAGGCATTTCTTCCTAAAATGTAGGGAATATCCCTTAAAATGTTGGGAGTATTCCCAAAAATGTAGAGAATATTCACTAGATTTTAGGGAAAAATACCTAATCTTTGTGGCAATAATTGTGCACATTTTTTACAGTTTTGCTCAAGAAAGAATTTTTTTGGGATTCTCCGGTATATAGCAAAAGCTAAAAAATGTTCTAATTTGTTATTTCATCACACAACCCATTAATTTTTGGTGACAAGTTTCAAGTCTTGGTTTGACTCATCAACAGGTCCCAAATAGCGAAATTGCATGATTTGAAAAACAAATGAAAAAAATGAAAAAAAAGAAGAAAGAAATGAAAAGTTTGAGAAAAATAGAAAAAACAATTTTTTTATTTATTAAAAAAAATTAAAAAAAAATTTTTTAAAGAAACAGATTGATTCGAAGCGAATCGAACCTGTATACACCACGCAAAGGGCTGAAAAATAAAAGAGAAGAAAAGGAAGAAGAAGAAGCGTTTCGTGTCAACAGAAAAGCTTACACTCATCGGTGCAGCTTGGATTTCTGCCTGCTGCAGACGCTTGAAAATAGATCAAACTGATCTCTTCACATATAAACTCAGAATAAATTCTAGGTGTGAATTATATGAGGAAAAAACACTCCTATACAAGCCCAGGAGGCAAAATAAATAAAAAGATTACTCTTTTGGACTTTTTACCGGGTTAAGCTTAATTTTGTTCAAGAAAGAATTTTTCTATTTTCAAGCCTAGGAAGTACACATATGTAGATAAAGCAACTCTTGGAAACCCCTGCTGAATCCTTTTGATAAAAATTGATTTTTTTACGTGATTTCCGAAATAACACTAATAATCGTATGACGCTAAAAGTAATGAGAAATGCTTTTAAAAAACATTGAATATTTTTGAAGCCACGAGAATACTTGATTTTCCGTATACAATACTATCTTGGCAGCACTCAGCTACCTCGGCTCCACGTCCTTTCAGTATTTGTAACTCGTAGCCTAGTCCTACAGTGCTTAGAAACCAGAGTAAGTGGTAAATATGTGTGGTCACGATTAACCTAGATCGCCCGATCGCCCGATCACCCGTCCACCCAGTCCGGCTCTGTTTTTAATTCTTCCTACAAGTGCTATAATTGGATCTAAAAATGTTATCAAGGATCGAAGTCCTCTAGGAAAATTGACTCGTATACATTTTGCTTCTAATATTTGATATAAAATATATCCCACCACGAAGCGATAAAAACTCGAATAAAAATAAAACAGAATCTACCTACGAATTACATCGAAAAGTATAAAAGCTCGGTGGTATTAAAATAATGAGCAAATGATCAGATGGAGCATAAGTGGACGAGTATTGAGCACAATATCTAGATTCTGAAAATTTTGCGACCAAGGCAACGACCACAAGCGAATACCTGGAGCACTCATAATGGTTTTTATATACGTTGAAATTTGCAGAGATACTGATCAACTGAATTCATGCTTTCGGACCAGGGTCATTCTATGTATATACAAAAGCGTTCATTTTTTGTAGAAATTTCAGAGGGTTATGAGATAAGATTCAACAATTTTTTATACTTTAGATAAAATCTAAGGGGTATACTAGTTTGTCATTCCGTTTGTAATGCACAGAAATAATGCTGGTAGAGCAATCTGGATTGGACACCCATGCATAGTATTAAAAGTTATTTTGATTTTTGCATATCCATCTGTCCTCATGATAACTCGAGAACGCGTTCATCTAGCTCAAATTTTGCACGCGGACTTAATGAATCACTGAAGTGAGTCTTTTCTTTTGATCACGATGGCATGATTTTTAATTTAATTCAACCGCCCGCAGTACAGAACTAAACACACGAAAAACTGCACTTTCAGAAGTAAACCCAAAAGTATCGCGGCAAGTCAAAACAAGCAATATGAACCATGTACAAAATGTATGAGCATTTGTGTGAGGCACAACCAAATGAATGAGGATTTGTATGCGCAGTTGTATCGTGATTTGTCGAAGATACTTGTGCCTCATACAAATCCCGATACAAGTGGCTAAGTGTAAACTAAGCTTTAGATACATATTGGGAAATTGTCTTGAAAAGAAAATGTTTTGTAATTTGAGTATTCTTAAAAGAATGAATGATTTGCAGGGAAATATGAGAGATGCTCGCAAGCCCGTATATATGGAGTGGGTTTATAGGGTTCACCCCCCTCTCCCCTCACCATCACCGCCATTCTTGAAGCCAATACTTTTATTAATCTAATAAGCCAAATTTTTAGTAGCCACAATTCTTTATATTTAGCGTCTCAAAAGAACTGGTTTTGTCAATTTATATCTTTCCTCCGTGGCGCTTTCAGGTAAGCAAAGAAAAACGTGTGCAAAATAGAGAAAGAAAATAAGCAGTCCAGTATATATGTATGTATATACATCAGTAGATGGTAGATTACTTTAATATACTTTAGCTTAATCGCAGTGAAATTTAAAGTGTTGTTCATATTTTAAAGGGAATATTAAATCAAAGTCTAATTTTTTTTTCGTCTTTAAAACAACAACTTTTGTTGTCACTAATTATAATATGGTAACTAAATGCCGCTCATTGATGGATGCTTCATTGCAAAACCACTTTTCAGAAATTTGGAACCTACTCCAGGCGGCCCGATTCTGTAACTGGGAGAGTTTGGGAAATGAGCATTTTCGTTTTCCCCGATTAATACTCCGTAACTCTCTATTCGAGATTCTCTAACTTGGGGAGTTAAGAGGAGTCAGTACTCAGCAAAAGTTTCAATTTAGATACCAGCGAGCCTGTAGGCAACAAAATTTACTTTACGTAGGTTTGTGTCCTGAAAATTTGAAAATTCATATAAAATTATCCTAGACCTAGACCAAAAGCACATTAGAGACATCTAGCGTAAAAGACAGAAACCCAACATGCGATAATATAAGACGAAAAATGAAAATTTATTTTTCAAAGAAATTGAAAATTTTTTAACGAGAATTAACTCTCCTAAATTTTTTTGCACATAAATAATTGTTAAATATATATATTTTGCTTTGCATTTCAACCACTTTCAACGAAATATTGCAATTTCTAGTCGGTGAAATATCGGGATAAAAAACAAGTACTATTAGAGTCAAATAATTAAAAAAACGCCACTAAAAATGTAAAAACTCAACGTTATTTGCTAGATCTAGGCTTTATCTTCCCAAAATAGTCACAATCTAAAGAAATGAGAATACCTACTAACAGGAATTTGATTTAAAAAAACTTCAGTTTTTACCATTTTTTACAAGTTTCCGAGCTAATATCTCCATTCAAATACACTGTTTTTAATTTTTGCCAACGTTATTTACTAGACTTCTTCGTTACCTTTAATTTAAGATATAAATCATTACTCTGCTACAAATCGTTTGCCGGAAATTCACATTGAAAAATGTATGAAACTTGCAAATCTTGGTACTGACTCCTCTTGCTCTGTGTGGGAGATTATTGGGGATTTTTCCTACGGATTTAGGGTCTAGAGTACAAAAATATAGGCGAACAAATTCTGGTAGAGGGGCTTTTGGGAGGAGGGTCGTACCCCCTCTATTGGGGAGTTGTCCGAAATACGTCATGTTTGGTATCAAATTAAAGAGAGAGAAGCTTGTAGTCGAGTGGTATAGTTTTTTTTATCATTTCAACTTCACAATTGACTTTTTTCCGCCGAAAAACGGATTTTTTGTACTTGGGTCTTATACACGCCAGTTCCTATATATTGCATATATATCTTCCGTTCTTTGTTTCACATCCACTAGTATTCTGTTGTGAACTTTTTTCTCATGGAGAGTAAACTTCCACGACTTACCAGTTCATCATATGATGAGTTGAAAATTTGTCCATTTTTGTAACAAAAACCGCCTATTTTTTCATCTTAGGAAGAACTGATTCACTTCTTTTGCAGTTATCCCCAAAACCATTTATCGGACTCACAATCTAAAATTTAGATGCGATTTAAATCTACATACAGGCTTAAACGTGCATATTTAAAATGTTTATAGCATCTCTTCTGTACTGGAAGAAGACAAAATTTACTATTTTCGCGTAATTTAAAATTTTTAGTGGGTACATTGATACACCAAAATCCAGATTTCTCTGTAAGTATTGCAAGGATTTCCATAATTTGTTTTTGTAAACATAGCAGCCAGGATATGAAGTGAATCCATAATTCAATATGAAAATCCTAGGTACCTTAGTACCGTCACAAAACACAACAAAACCAGCCAATACGGTCAGTTGAGAAATATTCTTCTTACTTCTCCACAACTAACACTGCCGAGAGATTTGTCGAGTGGAATAGAGAGTTTGGTAATTCTCAATACAAATTCGCCAAGTTTCAGAATTCCGAGTGGAGAGTTAAGTGTGAAAAGAACTCATATCTCCACAACTCCAGAACTCTCCGTGTTAGTGAATCTGGCCCCAGATGGAGCGATATCTCACTATTAAATAATTTCGTTATACTTTCAATGTATGTCCTCATGCTTGCTTAGTTGAAACTTAAATATAATTGATCGATTAATTAGATTTAATCATTCTGGATCGTAGTTTTCTAGGAGGAGGGGCACCGATGCCGCACTGCATTCACTGGCGGGGGGGGGGGCACCGCGTTCACCAACCCATGCCCCTATATATAACAAAGTGACCGCGCTTTGAAACACATGAGAGATCACCAAAGTTTGACTGGTTTTTATATAATTATAGAAGGAATAGAAGAAATTCTTTGAGATTTTTATTTTTACGATTCTCAATTAAATTTTTAAATATTAGATAGAGAAAATCTGTCTGGTTAGCTCAGTTGTAATAGCAGTATCCCAGAAAGCAGAGCGTCGCGACTTCAACAACTGGACTAGGCGGTTGCCTTTTTCTCCTGTATTAAATAATTTAATTTAGAATGGTAAAAAACTATCTCAAACAATTTTTTCTATTCTATACATGACCGATTCTAAAAAATAAGATTTCGAGTCCCGTATGGATTAAGATAATATTTACAAACAGTTGTTGTTCAGGATTCCTAAGAATCCTGAATATTAGCGAAATTACATGTCGACACATGTATATACGGACCTAAAGAAACAAATATTTTAGGTCTAAATTGTAACAATTTCGCAGAGACATGAGCCAGATAACTGTCCACGGGCGGTACATTGCTATCACGCATGGTAATTTTTTTTTGTCAATCTAAAGCAAAATATCATCAGAATTTCAAATTATCAACGCTGCAGTGAAGTGAGCCAGCCAGAAACAACTGTACATAGGTAGTACAATGCATTTGCACTTGGTAAGTTGAAAACAAAAATCTATTTAGAAAAAATTCAGTAGGCAACGAATATTTCTGACTGAATAGAATTTACAAACAATTTTTTTTTTTTTTTTGCATTTTAAACAATAGAAAACGAAGTGCAGCTGCTATGCCAATTTGTCATGCGCCTTTGAATGCCGTTCTTTGGTGCCATGAGCAACCCATGGCTATATAAATCAGAATCTGACTTGACTCGTTCTCTTTTGCAGTTTGGCAGTGCAGTGATCAAGTTGGTATTCTAATTCCTAGTGTTATTTCCAAGTGCTCTAAATTTGATTAACATTTCCCAGTGTGATTTCCAAGTGCTATAAATTTTACTAACAGTTTAAATACTTTATTTAATTGATAGTTCAAATAATTATTTTTATTCTGGGTATCGACTAGATTAAAGATTTTAGTTTGAGTAGCGATTAAATTAAAGATTCTTATTGAGGGTATCGACCGAATAAGAAATTTACTAACATAAATCACTTTATTACGGGTCTCCACCGAATAAAGATTCTTATTGCGGGTATCGACCGAATAAGAAATTTACTAACATAAACCACTTTATTACGGGTTCTTTACCGAATAAAGATTCTTATTGCAGGTATCGACCGAATAAGAAATTTACTAACATAAACCACTTTATTACGGGTCTCGACCGAATAAAGATTCTTATTGCGGGTATCGACCGAATAAGAAATTTACTAACATAAATCACTTTATTACGGGTCTCGACCGAATAAAGATTCTTATTGCGGGTATCGACCGAATAAGAAATTTACTAACATAAACCACTTTATTACGGGTCTCGACCGAATAAAGATTCTTATTGCGGGTATCGACCGAATAAGAAATTTACTGATATAAACCACTTTATTACGAGTCTCGAACGAATAAAGATTCTTTCTGTGGGTATCGACTGCAGCTAGAATTAATAACCTCACTTTATTCTGGATATCCACTGGAATAAAGAATAGTCCAATTCCAAATCACCATAAATTAGAAAACCAATTTGATCTAGTACCTAATACTGAGCTGGTGAGTACATTGTCAGATACAATAAAATTTTCTAAACATAAATTCAATTTAATCTTACTTATTCTTTCATATTTATTCAATATTAAATTTAGCTTTACAGATAAATTTGAATTAAAATTGTGGTTTTGATATAATATTATCAGGCATATATATATTATATATTAATTACAAATTATAGCATTTATTGAATTTTAAAAAATATAGTTGGAGTGCGAGTTACAGTGTAGTAAACTTGGTGAACCGAAGAATTAAGCTACGAAAATACTGACTTTGAGCCAGGGTTATAACTTTCATCACACTTCTTCATTATTTGCGTGTTCGCTCTAAATACGGGTAGAACAGTTATATAATATGATTTGCTGGAATTTAAGTAGAATATGTTAGGCTACATAAATTACGAAATACTAGAGGAAAAGGAATTTCTCTCATTAGCGCATAGGTAAGAGCAGTTGACCGGAAAGCGGAAGGTCCCGGCTTCAAAAACCGGACGAGACGGTTGTTTTTCACTTGTATTTATAATTTAAATTAGAATCATAAAAAATAAAAGTTCTATTCCACCAATTCGACTAATGGAAAGACTAAACTGAGAACTGTGTTAGATTCAGGAAATTCAAGATTCCCGGCCCACTTATTTAATTTTTTTTTTTTTTTATCGAGTTACTTTGCTTTTTCGGCGAGTCCTTCGATAAGTTTAACACGATTTCAAAGTCGCCTTAACAAGACAGCAGAGTTGAATTCGGGAAAAAAATTAAAAGACTGGAAGTATCTATATGTATTATTTTACAATTCATTTTCACATAAAACACACGACACGTGTATTTATAAAACAAGAAATGTTTAAATTCAACAAACTGCAAAATATATAAATAATTAATTTTTTCGAATATAATATCATTTTTAATTGTCCCTAATTAACTTTCTGCCACATAAAATCCATATTTTCGAGGGGTTATATTTGATGGTAAATAATTACTGTTTTTTATTACTATTTGACTCGATTGGGACACAAGCTTAGTGCATCTTTCTCCTTGTTGTTGTTTTTGCTGATGTCGATCCTTGCTCTTGTAAGTTACGTGATTATCAGAATAGGAGCCAATAGAATTTATAGAAATTTAATAAAAAAAAGGAATAGAAACTAATGCAATATGTGAAATTATTGTGTAATTAAAATAAAAGAACGCAATAAGAACGCGGAAGAGAAAGTTATTTTCAAATTTTTGATGCTAATACCTGATCCTGTCTGTGCCAGGGATGAGATGGAAAAATTGTTCAGCGTAGCAAAATATATTAGGAAACGTTAAAATGTAGGGATGTAGGTAGGTACACTATATAGTCAGTCAATTGATTTTAATGTTTAGTTAATCAATTTCTTAGATTGTTTGATTAATCTATTTATTTTAATTTAGAAAAAATCAATGAAATAATTAACTTAGAAAACTAATTAAGTACCTAATATCGATTAACTGAAAAATTTAAATAACTTGAAATTTATAATCCATATAATCATCTTCGTAATCAACTCATATATTTCGAAAAAAAAACTCCAAATAGCCACAAGTCAACATGCTTTAGAAACATACAAACTTTTAGCTTTTACATACGCAAATCAACATTGGATTCATTTTTCGAAAATGTTGAATCTTTTGTTGTAAAATTTTTACAAATTTGAAAATACATTTCATTAAAATAAGATATAATAATATTTTGAAATAAAATTATAGGTATATACTCATATAAGTTAAGTTAATGCATTATTTAAAATGAGTAAAACAAACTTTTGAATAAATTTGCGCTACAAATCTTTTCGGTCTGCGCAAAGTAAAAGTAATTTTTGGATTACATATTTGAACGTTGAGTTGAAATTACATTAGCATTCACATTAGTTCAGCATTGTACAAAACTCTTAAAGAAAGAAAAGGAAAGCACTGCACAGTTTTTCGCTAAATTAAGAAATGCGTAGATTTAAATAATTTAAAGTTTTCGGTTTACTAATAGGCGTGCGTATAGTATTTAAATATTTTTTCTGGTATCAGCACAACTCTCGATTAATAGATAATTCCTTTTAAACTGTTGGAGAAACAGTTCTTTAACTACAAAATGGATGAATAAGAGGGATCATTAATAGCGATGACAAAATCTATTTCTGAACTTTGGGTTCCTTTACTGCACTAATCTGCGAAGCCCTTATTGGAGCACTGGCATTTTATGTCTGGAGTGTAGTATTGATAATCCCTATCTACCGCTATATCGGTCATCACGATTCGGCACCAAGAATTTGATTGAAAAGGGATTGGAACCCCGAAGTATCCGTGGAACGTAGGCCACAACAAGGTCTATTGCTCAATCTCCGGACTTATGAGCAATTGCTCATCGGTCCCAACTGGATGCCTTTTTAAAGCTTGCCTACTTCAGGCAAATCGTTCAGCAGGTGTGAGCCAAGGCGTCTGTAATGCTTTCCTGAGAGATGCGGACAGTGATAAAGAAAGTGAGTTACCATTTCAGATTCTTCTCCGCAACCCCTACAAATAGGATCATCAACAAATTTCCTCCTGTAAATATGACCTCTGAGAAAAGAGTGCCCTATGAGAATTGACAATAGAGCACTCAGGGTTACCTGAATCCCAAAAGCTTATTCGTTAGGTTTTGGTTGGGCTTATCTACAGTTCCTTTGTATCTCTAACCAAGGGCTCATCAAACCAAAGACGACTATATTGGCGTTCGGCCCAAACCGAAATATTAGAGGTAAGGTGTTTTGGTCCAATCCAGATAGTGGAAGAAGATACCTCCAAGGTGCCCCAAGACAAGCAATATCGTCCGCCTTTTCATTTTCGCTGATATCAATGTGCACTAGAAGCCAAAAAACGAGTACTTTTTTATTCAGGGTAGTTTTACACTCCAGTAGTAGCTTGGAGGTTGTAAAGGATTTTGATAAAGTCTTAACAGCTGCTGGATTGTTCTAGCAGATGGCAATCTCCTTGTTCTTAGTATCTCAGTTAAGGAGATACCTTCCACTTCAACGATCGCCATGACCTCCACCTGGAAAACCTTGACAAGGTGTATGGCAATTTCCATATGAGGCTCCTCACAGAAAACGCCTGTTCCGGTGTTTTCTTCAGATATGGAGCCGGCTGGGTAAATAATAGGGTTTGTCACTGGCTGAAGCACAGAATGGGACTCCCATTCTCCCCTACTCTGCCCTGGATGGAATTCTAGATTAGAAGCTGGTTTTCAGTATAGTTTCGAGGGGGTGGTCGCAGTACCTGTTGATGTCAGGTTAGATGGACTGCACGAATTCCCAAGATTCTTGTGGAGCTTTTGTTCCACTATGACTTCAGCTCTGTTTACGATGCTGTCTCAGCTCTAACGCCTCCTTCTTAATGTGCATTTGCACGGGATGTATGTTGAGTATAAACTGAAGAGCCTGAGTGCTGATTGACTTGAGAGCGTCACTAATACTAAGGACAGACAATCTTGGATTTTTTTTCAATATCCTACGATGATTGCCGAAATGCATTGTTTTCATCACACCATAGCACCGCAGGTGAACACCGGTTGGATGACGCTAGTGTATATTCTTAACGCACCCACTAACTCTCTCCGAGATTTCATGTAGCGGGAGCGAGGCGAGCTCTCGCCCATTTCAGGCATAGGCTTCACAAATGAAGTGGTGAGTAGTCTGATCTTTACAGTCCCGTATCCTCAGTCAATACTTTCATCTGGATCGATTAAGCATCCAAGAACTCAATGATGGATTTTTGAGCATATTATCGATAACTGCGTTAGTTCTCCAATCAGTGCTAGCTACCCCATGCTACCACCCTGAAGCTCCTCAATGTGTTACCGCACAATCTTTACTGATTTCTGGCGTATGCACTTGCTTTGTTCCGGAGTTCGCAATGGTATTGGTGGATTTTAGGCTCTTATGCCTAATCTAGAGTGCATGGTAAAACCACGTCGTCAAAACGACATGGATTTTTGTGTTTGCTTTCTACTCTTGCATTTGAAAATTCATGCTTATAAAAATGTCTCTTCTCTTTCATTCATTGGATGACATGAGCACGAGCTTTTGTGTAGTAGTTAATCAGCAAAAATGATGTAGTAATACCTCAGCTGTATTCAGCTAATTTAGAACCATGTAGGGGAATTTAGAACTAAACAGCTGTAAACTGGAACTTGTACTTTAAGTCTTGAAAGGAATATTATATATTATTATTGTTTGGGACAATTTCTTAGTTCACTATACTATAGTATAAATTATTGAGACCAAATACTTCCTTTGATGTAATTCAGCAATGAAATCGGGGAAACAATTACATTTATGATAATTTGAAGCTTACCACTACTAACATAGTTCATGTACTTATATGCATTCTTCAGTAAACGATATCCTTTTGACGCTTCGCTTTACCATGCATTGTGGATTAGGCATAACGCTCGTACTTATCTTTATCTAACTTGTTTCAGCAGAATTCGTTGATGCAATTGGAGGATTGATAGACGACTCTCTCCCTCTTTTTTAATTTGCCTTTTCTTGATAGCCTTCTTAGGGTCTTCGCTATCTTAGCGGCTTCCTTACCTTAGATTGCTTCCTTCTGTTGTATACGGAATATGGCGTGGCTTCATCGGCAATGATGACCCCTTCCAGGTTAAAATTTCCTCCTCTTTGTTTTTCAGATTACTAAAATGCCAGTCAGCATCAACTTCTACTACTGGTGACTTAAGACCTAACTCCATATACTTATCCTTAACAACGTTAGCCTCTGAAAACACTCTCCCTATCTTATGATTTGGTGCGTTTGGAAAGGAACAATTATATCTTGGGTTTCAGTTTGATTCTATGAGTAAAACGAGAGAGAACCTTGAGGTACATCAGAGTTTGCTATTATTAATATTGTTCCATCTTGATTTCGGTTGGTTTAGGCTTTAGCTCACTAATCAGTTTCAATCTATTGAATAGCAGTTATCACCTCGAACGCTGTACATTAAAGTACCTCGGGATCGGGTCCAACTTCTTGTTTTTCTTCTACTACTGAGATGATAGTATAACATGTTCCATTACTAACAGAGAATGTGGCTCTGTCTGATATTACCCTAGCGAGGCGAGTTCTTCCGAAACGTTAAACGGTAGATTTATTACTTTTCATCAAAATTGTTAGTGCCGCTTTCAAGATAAAACTTATAAACAAATATAGAAGAGGTTGGTTAAACTTTCCCCTACGGCTGCCTTGCATCTATGGATCGACCGTATATTAAATGAGAAATAGAACACAATCAAAACATGTGAATCTTGAAAAGGGGTCGGTTGTTGATTGCTGTAAAACTAAAAACAGAATCCGACAAAATGAAGGACAATTTTTTTACGAAAAGAAGTACATAAGTTTCGAGCATTAATTTAATGAAAAAATGAACAAATTATAGGTTATCTTTCAAATTATTCTTTAGCATTTAATTATTTCAATATCTCAGATATAAACTTTATCGTTATATGATATGTTTATTTATTAAAATTAGGTCTTAGAACCATTTTTAAAATCCATCTAAAAACTTATTAATTTGCACTTAAGTATTAAAACTATTTTAATCACTCAAATTTAACAGGAATGTGGTGACGTGAATTGTTGATTAATCAATTGCAATTAGTTTCTTCTTTGCAATTACTTTTGATTAATTGGACATAATTTAAATAGTAATTACAATTATTAATTATTCAAAACCAATGATGCATCAAATATTCTAAATTAAAGCGGTAGGTGATTTATAAGAGAAACGCGTCTACTATTTCACCTAGATGATTATAATTCACATCAGTTGAATGCAATGTAATAAAACAATAATCGTGCCATATTACATATACGGAATAATTAAGATACTCCGTCAAATATGTCAAGTATTAACCCGAGTATCTCAACGTGGCGTTCTTTACACCCCAACATTATTAACTGCAACTCTTGTAATAATGACAACAAGGGAATTTTTGTATTTTAAAATGGGTACAAGTACTGACTACCTTACACCACTTTTCATCGTCAGTTTAGCGAAGGTGAGCTTTAATAATTTTAGCAGACTATTTATCAGCAGCTTAAGCCTTTTATAATCCAATGATCAAATTTCAATTACTCAACTTAGTTTGCTCCATATTTTATCTTTTTTAAATTGCTTTTTTTTAATCTTTGTTGCTTTTTAGTACAAACATGGATTTTCTGGTTCAAATTCTACCAATTTTTCTTCAAAATTCATTTTAAATATTTTTATTTTAACTCTCAAACCTCTTCGGATGGCTTGATGCAGCTTTGAAGATCAAATATAAACTGACCCAGGCTTTGGCATCGGCATTGATGTTAATGTTACCAGTAAGGGCGACTAGGCATCAAGGACTTTGCGGTCACCGCGACCATAGTTGATCTGTTATGCCTTCCCATAAGGTAGTTAGGCAAAATCAAGTCTTTTAACGAGCTCGTTTATTGCTCTTGGGGTCAGATTGCAGGCTGTATTTGAAGAGATAAGTGTTTCACCAGTGCTTTGCAGTCTTAGACCTACAAGCGCTGGGCACTCACATATAACATGCATTAAGGTTTCATCTTCTTCTTTACATAGTTGCCGCAGTTCACTGTCAGATTTGCCTATCTTCTTCAGGAAGTGATGGAAGGGACCATGACCAGTGAGTGACTGCATTAGCAAACAGTCTGAGCGACTGTCTGCTAAGTCTAATAAGCTGTCACGTCTGGAGGAGAGAGGGGTTGAAGAATTACTACTTCGCTTGCCTCATCCAGGCGCGCTACACCAAAGGAAATCCAGTTGCCTATTTTCTCACTTAAGCAGTTGTCCCTAAAGTGGCTTGTTGGTAGGCTAATTGTCGGGTAGGGACCAGTGTACGAACTTTCAGCTCCTATTTTGGACAATATCTAATGAAGCTATGGCTGTGTGACCAACTCCGGCCCATATATAGGAATTGCATTCCATTCTAGATCTGACGTAGGAGTTCTACAACAAGTTCTTACACCTTTTCAGAAATCCAAGACATTTCGATGCTTCTTTGGAGAAGATGTAATCTATCCAGCTTAACGTACGGGATATATTAATTGGCAAGAATGCTTAGCGACGGTGAATCAGAAATTAGTGCCTGGGGCACACCGGATACCAGACTCTATCGATAGCAACGATTTTTAACTCACCAAAATTGTGAAATCTACGTACGGTTCCAACGTCCCGTAAGAAAAGTCCCCAACTACCCAGATGAGCGTCCAAATAGGAAGCCATGTTGGCGATTGTTGATGAGGTGATTACTTTCTAGCATCGCTCCCTCTCCATTCTTGGGAATAGGCTGAACGATTTATAGTGTCCAAGCAGTTGCAAATTTTCCTTAAGACAAGTAGAAGAGTATGCGTATATGCACAAGAATGAGGCACAGTTTTTAATTAATAGGGGCGAGAAACCATCAGTAAAAGGATTAATCGTTTTTAATCAATATTTTATAAAACATCTGTAACTGCAAAATGCCATACTGATACACTTTTTATAAATTATTAAATATTCGTTAGATAAATAATCCTTCCATATTTCAAAGGGCCTTTAAAGATTTTTTTTATTTAAGTACAATTTTTTATAAAAATAAATATATCACCAACACTAGCTTTTCTTCTCAAATTTATGAAACCGAAGCCGACAATCTTCAAACACTTCAATTAAATTCTGTACCAAAAGCGCAGAATTTTTTACATATTTTTACATTCCCTTGATAAGCAAAAATAGCTTAAAAAGTTCATTCACTGGAGACAACTTCCTACCCTTGGACAGTTACTGGACATCCTTAAGAAGAAGTTCAAAAAGTCAAAAAAATTTGCTTTTAGTTCTTTTTACGGTAAAGCTTTTGGAATTCTTTAATTTAATATGGTAAGCTTGTATAGTAGATGACAATTTAATTTTTTTTTAGATTTAGTAGTTAAATTAAAAACTGGGTTGGAATTCCAAAATTTTGACATAATTTAACCATAACGTTATTGGTCGAGGATTGTCTATCTAAGAAATTAGAAATCATCATCACGGATTGTATCGTTGAGAAATTATAGTGAGAATCATAAATAACTTTAACCACTTCTACCTCAAATGACACCTTTTCCCCTCCCTCTTCTGCGTGGAATTGCATAAAAGTTAGTACGCGCGATTACCATCGTCAGTGGGAAAATTAATGAAATTATGAAACATACGGGAATATCATTAAAAAAAAAACAAATTAAAATTTAATTTCAACTCCAATGACGTTTGCGTCTTCTTGCTTCCTTCGTTCCTTCAGTTCTGGAAAAAGAAGAAGAAGACCAAAATTAATTATCTGTCAACAGAATTAATGTTGATGCTGCTATTGCGTGTGAACAGCAGGGTAGCAAAACTATTCCTTGCTAGTGCGTGAGAGCACAAGGATAGCAAAATGCTTCTTGCCTGTGCGTGAGGGCACAAGAGTAGCAAAATGCTTTTTACTCATGCGTGAGGGCACAAGGGTAGCAAAATGATGTAGCGGATAAAAAGTGTTGCGGATTAATCTCTGCGCAGAATTATTCTTCTGCTTAGGTGTAGGAAATGATAGGATTTTTAGATTAGTATCTGAAACATAGAATTAATCTTCTAGGAGGTTGGGAATATTCTCGATTTTAGATTAGTCTCTGAACCAGATGAGCTATGGACCAAGAATGAATTTCTGCTGCGACTCGTCGGCTTTATGTAGCCGCCTTATCCAATTATGAGCTATCGTCTCTTGGTGTTGCCCTAGCAACTTTTGATGCGATGTCTGAATGTTCCACAGACAGCTGGCTGACTTAATGTCATTTATGACATCAAAAGATGTATGTTCACGGAGGTAGGTATGCTTTGGTGCATTTAATATTATTTATGTAATTTTTTTGTATTTATTCGCACTTTTGTTCGTTTTAGATGAAATACGAGCCATGATAGAGGATAGCTTGTAATTTAATAGGTTTGTTGCAGCATCTTAACTTGGTTAGCAGCAATTTTCTACTCAGTTTTGAGATTGCGGAACTGCCATGGATAACTATGATTTAGATAAGTATTCTTTTTTATGACTTTTTAAAATTTAAATACTTTGTGGGTTCCTTTTCTTTCTTTATAGGAATTAATATTTCATCGAGGGACTGAACACGGCGTTTCTAAATCTCATAAAAAAACTGTATAGTTATCACGCCCCTTTTTGGCGGAAAAGCGATAAAATTTGAAAAAATTAGGATTTTTTTCCATTCTTTTGACTTTGACATCCTACAACTTCCGACGGAAGGAGACAGGAAAGCTGACTGGGCATTCGTTAGAAAACTGAGACGGTTTGCTATGGTGAGTCCCACCTTGACAGGGTATACATACATCAAGAAAGTTACAGGTTGTAAAGAGTGGAAGAAGTACTACAACCTTAACCTCCCCTACCGCCGAAACGACGCGTCTTACCGCCCCTCTCCCTTCACCCACTAATTTTTTGCTTGTGTCCATCTCAGCTTTTTATTTATTAAACCAATTATTATACTCGCTTGGTCAAATTTTTTCAGGCAGTTTCAGTAGATTCCAAAGTCTAATTCCGTAGTCGCTGAACGGTCGGCTCGAGGTATTATTCTAAGAAAGAAAATGAATATTCCTATATACTTGGTGAGAAGCGTTAGCCCCATTTCGATTTTGGTCTGTTGTAGCGTTTCTCTCGGCAGCTTATCGGCTTTCCTTATATCTACCAATGTTTCTTCCTTAGGAATTACAGCCTAGATCCTGGAGTAAGTAAATTTAGACAAATGACATTTATGAGAATAGATTGGGTAATATAAATAAAATGTTGCAACGGTACCTAACTAATAAAAATTATACTGCCATTATGCCTATGTCAAACTAGAAATCATTAAAATAAACTTAAAGTTTCAGTGAAATTCATTTACTCATGTTAGGAACTAGAACATGCGTTACCTTCAGAAAACTGTTTCTTCTTCCAGCTGCATGAAAAGAGCAACATAATTATCTTAAAATCATATTTTCTTTAGACTGGCATTGTTATTTAAGCTGTGCAACTTATATTGCAAATGTGCTATAAAATTACTCCTTCCCATTAAAATTTATATTTGAAAATTTGTCATTTTTCAAACGAAATGCAGTCACTTAAATACTCATCGGTCGTATGAAGGATATCGCAGTGTTGAGGTAATTCCTTTTTTATTTTAAAAGACTGTTAACATGACTCGTTAGTAGTCTTGGAAGAATAAAAGCACTTCTTATGGGATCAAGTGGGATCAATTTTAATTCCGACAGCAGAAGCATTTCACCAAAAATCGTAACATGTTGGATATCTCATTAAAAAGGATTAAAGGTTCTCTTTGAAACAAGTGACTAAGTTTGATCCTTCGATATCCCTGGATGGACTTATGTTGTTTTTCAAACATAAATTTCAAATCTTCAAACCGCATCTAGGTGATTACTTTCCAAAGAAGATCAGCATGAAGTAACATTACCGATGTGATTGAGGAAAGTTCACATTTAGTGGAACCAATGAGTTTCTGAAATGTATTTATATTGCTGCGGGTGAAAGGATGAATTGATAAACGTTTAATGTAACAACAGTTCTTTTCAGAATTACATGAAAGTGAAACGGTTGTTATTGAATTTAAAAAAAAAATTAAAATTAATTTACTGTTGGATTCGACTTATTGCAAAAGTATTTCGAAATTCAGTAAATTTTTAAAATGAAAAACAGTATCCAGGAGCATAAATTTTTAATGCTATTGAACACCAAAATTTTTAAATGATGAATGGGTTCTAAGATTAAATTATTATAGTTGATACATACAGAATGCAATAAGAGTTGCTGGGTCGGAATATGAAGCTGAAGAATAGTTGGAGAATATGAAGAAGAATGAAATTTGTGTGTATATAAAAGGGACCGTGTGAACATAAACTATACCGGAAGTATCTTGTGATATCTTAACTTTTCCTCCGGTAGTCAGAAAGAATACTTAAAAAAAAACTAGGAAAAAGTGAACTAAAAGTATATTGTCAATTATAGTTGAGAATTCAGTAATTTATTCCCAATTAAAATTCATGAATACAATAACTCCACTTATGGATAAGAATAGTACCTATATGGTTCAATAATAAAAATTTCAATATTAATGTATAATTAATGTCTATATACCTACATAAAAAATTTAGTATTTATGTTAGTATTAAGTCAAAAAGAGGTTAATTCAGGCTACTTTCAACACAAACAAAATGGTTCAACTTGCACTCAATAATAATACCATTTTGTCAACAATAAGTTTCAATTATTAAAAAATGTTGTCGTTCTTGAGTTCTTATTGTTTCATGTTACTATTGAAAGTTGGCAACATTAGAATTAAGAAAATTCAAAATTCTTTAATATTAATAATGGTTTATAGCTGATTATAAACTTACAGCTAGTTGCGTTGTTGATCGGGTCCATGATGTAATTGTACATGATTGTAATTGTACGTCAAAATAGCGGTAAAACAAAACAAACAAATTAATATACACACTCGTATACATACATACTAAATTTTTTGTATTTCAAATATATAGCTCCTGAACAAGGATACTAAACCAGGGCCCAAAATGTCGAACAAATAAAAAATCGTATAATAAAAATTTTAGTTTTCCTTCAAATATATAACCTAGAAAAATTACATTCAATCTTAATAAAATTCATAAATAACAGGTTAAATCTATTTGTTTCATTGAATTACAAATAAATATTTTAATGCTAATTATTAATTCAATATAATTGGATTGGTTTTTCCAGTTGTCATGTAGAAGGCTGGCTGTTGTTGCCGGCTGATTATTTGACGATCGACGTCTCAGTTGACATTTTTCAATGTAATTCAGTTTATTTATAATTCGTGATAACTTCTGGCTATCTAATAAGTGATTAAAATAATAATTAATTTTGCATTGTAAGTATTTAAAAAAAATAAAATCGTTTGTTTTTATGATATTATTAATTTCATGGCGGATAGAAATGTGCCACCATTATCGCAAAACTTTCTTAGCAATTCGCCCACAATAATATGGAGTTAGCATAATAATTTTAATGTGAGTTTGGAATAACATAAGGTACGGTCAATATATTTTACATGTTTAGCCTAGTACTGAGGTCCATGTTAAACATAATTTTAGATAATCTGCATTATCGAACCGTTTTTTTAGGTAGTTAAAATATGACAGCAGAAAAACAGAGATGAGACATAATGGTTGTGTTCTTATGTATCCGCAAAATAGGGCCGAACAAAACCTACACAAAAGAACGCGTCATACATTTTCATATAAGATTTATAAATGAAGCAAACAGTACAAATAGTTCGCTTCAATCGACAGAACAATTTGTTCTGTCCAGTATTGTTCTAGAACAAGGTACAAAAAAGAACACAGCTACTAAAATCAAGACGAAGAAGAAACATTTTTATTATTTTACTCACTGACAGTCACTAGAAACAGTGATGCCAATTTAAAAACCAAACCTCTAAAAAAACCCCTTTACAACTTCTTTAGACAGCGAAATAATAAAGGTGGGTTTATTCTATGCTTTTATCGTTTGATTCTGAGCATTGGTTTAGAAATGTTATCCCATGGAATTGAAGGAAGGAACTCTATTCAGATTATAGTGTAGTCGAAGCTGTTCAAACCTAGGACTCATTGAATTTTCTGTAGAAACTCTCTTCATTGAGAACATGATCGGTACTATATACCTCTTTCCGCACAAACCTAACATTTTTGAACTGAAATACAACAATATTCACATCAACGGAAAAAATTGTAAATCCACTAGAAACATTTTTAAACTCAACTCAAAAGTACATAATTTTTCATATCAAATTTCACACAATTTAATTCAATTTTACTCACTTCATGTCAATCAAAATCTTTATCAATTCTTCATAAGAGCAGTTTTCTTATTTGCAATGCTGCATTGCATTTTTAACGCTGATTCACTCCCACATGCCAATCAACAAGAATTCATTTCATTATGTACTTCTTGTGGTTCCATTACATCCAGCGATTCGGAGAAGAATAATAGTTCAATATTAAATATTATTTTGTAGTGATTAGTGATAAAGAAAGCAAAAACAGGGAAGATATTACTTGAGAAAACAATAAGTTTATTAATGTATAATAAATATAATCATAGATGACACAAGAACTAGATGGCACATGGCATACTTGAGCAGAGTATACAGATTATGAAATGGGTAGTGCATTCTGGGATGGACCATGACAAGTTTTAGACCATGCCGAAAGCAAATATTTTTATAATAGCAGTTTTGTATACATTTGATCGACTTCCTCAACACTTCAGATACGAAAAAATTTTAATCAACTGACGTATACATCATTTCAAATGTTATGGTCCATTCCGGAATGGACATACAAATTTTGTATACTTTTTTAGTATTGCATGAGACATCTAGTTCTTATGCCATCTCTGATATAATCCAACTATAGAAATGAGTGAAGAACGCAGTCGAAATGCAAACGACAATAATGGACGATATAAGCGCATAAGCAAAGCCAGCAAAAAGAATGTTATTGAAACAGGTATTGGAAGAAGGCAAAACAATAAAAGAAACGCCGATTTTGCTGTCATAAACTACGAGTACAATACAGCAAGAAAAAAAATGTGTCAATTTCACAAGGAGGAAGAGTAAGTAGCTTAGTGTAAATATAGGCAAGGGCATGAAAAGCTATCTCCGAATGTTCTAAGCTCTTTTGAAAAGCTTGTAGAGATCCGGTCTGGCATAATATTAAAGAAAATATAAAGAAAATTGAGTCAAAGTTCTATCAACGTATCTTTGACGATAATGGCATTGAAAAACTAAAACTTACATTAAAGTGGGTGTCACACCGAGTGCGGTGCGGTGCGGCAGATTTTGGTGTCCGCTGCGCGATTATTCTTGCAAAATTAAATCTATAAGTCACACCGGGAGCGGCGCGGCACGGCAAAATAGTTTGAAATTAATCAAAAACAAAATTTTGCCACTGCCGGTGGTGGCAAATTTTCTTTTTCATTCAAAATAAGTCCACACAATTCGTTAAATGAAGCTTCTCGCATTCTAAAATATTCGTAATCAAACCTCATCACTAATCTCTGTTTTTCTTCAACCAGAGCTACTAATAACAGAACTTTTTCATCGGAAATCGAGTTCATTTGGATAGAATCCGCCGCTCCCGGAGTGAACTCTCTACTTTGCCGCATGCCACCGCACCGTGCCACACCGAACTGCTCCGCTAGCGGTGTGGCCTAAGCCCTAGCCACCAGTCGTAAAATGAATGGATAAAATGAACGTCGAGTCAACTAAATTCACTCGCAAAGACTAATCTCAAGACTAGAGTCTTAAAGACATCAAAGAATTTAGACCAATCTCCCTCATCTCAAATTTGGGAAAGTTTTTTGAAAAAGTTATTCAGCAACAAATAACAATTACCTGTGAAGAAAAGCGCATCCACTAAGATTCTCAATTCAGCTTCAAGCCTAAACATTCTACATTCCACCCTTTATTAAAATTCTCCACGGATGCTACCAGAGATTTAAACAGAAACGAATGTACGGTCGGGTGTTTCTTCGATGTTGAAAAGGCTTTCAATTCAGTTTGGACGGCAGGACTAATATTCAAATTAAACCAATTCGGTTTTCCTCCATATCTAAACAGACTCATCCATATTTTCCGAACTTCTAGGAAATTCTATGTGGAACTCGACGACCACAAATCTCCGCTCAAAACAATTGCAATCTCTAAACCTCAGACCAACCTCAAAATGAAAGCGGCACAACGCTCTTGTTCGCCGATGACTCCCTCACATACGCCCAATCTCGTTGTCAACCTACACCACAACAAGCTCGACTCCTATCACAAAAAATCGGGTATCAAAATTAACGTCCAAAAGTCCGAACTTATCTGTATTTGGAAACCTAGCACCGGGCGAAACCGCAAAGCCAAGTTGCTAAATCCAAAAGAATTACGGCCGTCTACAATGGGGGAATAATAAAGTCCACGCAACAGCGAAATATCTAGGGGTACATTTCCATGAACTCCTACGATTCAATAACCATCCTAAAGCAACCATTGAAAAGCGAATTTCACGTACAGCCTTATAAGCCACCTAATCAATGTCTGACAAAACTACTAATGTGCAAACAACTAATAAGGCCTATCATAACTTATTGCTTTCCCATATGGCACAGAATTTCCCCCACTTATATGAGCCCCCTTAGCAAGCTCGAAAGAAAGATTCTTAGAGCTTGCACAGGACTCCATAGACGAGCCAACTGAAAATACTATCGCAACGAAGTATTGTACGTGGCAGCCAATATAACTCCTACCAAGGAGTATCTGTTCGGTCAAACCGAAAAACAAGTCGAGAAAATCCCTAACCATTCAAACCCACGGATAAACAACTTGTCGGATCTTCTAACACCGGCAAATTTCAAATACCTGTCACCCTTGCTCTTGGTTCAACCGGATTCTAAAAAATCTACCTCACCAAGGTAGAACAAGTTTCTATTATACTAAAGGGGATTACTGCAGGGGGTAATTCCAATTAATCCAGTATAGGAGCTTTCCAGTCCTTAACTTCCTAAAGATTCCGAAATATACCCTTATCCTTATATCCTCCCAGTCCCTCCCAAATTTAATAATAAACTCTTGCGAGAAATTCATTTACTACAGCTAATGTGGCACAGCAGCTGTATGAAAAAGAGCCAACAACTAACTACAAAAGAAGTGATCAAAAACCAAACCAAGGATCAAAATGAAGAAAAGAGAAGGCATCGAATTGAACTGAGGGCCAAAGAAAAGCCCCAATGCCCTAAACAAGAAAATCCGAAGGATGTGAAAAATAATCAAAATAAATCCAAAGAAGGAGGGACAATGAAGAATATTGAAAGCACTTGACTTGACTTGACTTCATATTTTTCCGAAAATTGTGTGAAGTTGCATCCGCTCACGGTATGAATAATTTCTGGCTTGTGATGGATAAGACCCAAATCCACAAAACTCGTGAAGTTAAAGAATCTTTAGAAAAGGATTCGCACATTTTGAAATATTTGCTACCTTATTCTCCTATGCCGAGTCCTATTAAGATATGCTTTCCAAAATGAAAAAGATTAAGTGATTCCTCTGTGGAAAAAGCCACGTGATCTATTACAGCCGATAACTTATCTAATTACATTTCTCTGGAATGTTGCTAAAACTTGGACCAGCATCAAGTGGAGATGATCTGCATAAGTTTATACTACATCGCATACCTAAATCAGTTTTTTTTTTATTGATCAAAAATTTTCATTGACACGAAGTGACTAAAAATTAAATAAATTTTGTGAAATTCGATATGATAAATTCTGTACTTTTGATTTTCAAACTGTTCACTTTTATATTGGTTTCGTTCGTCTTGAATTTAAAAATGCTCCACTTAATTTAAATATTGTTGCAATTGAGTTTAAAAACGTTCCTAGTCGATTTAAAATTGTTTCCGCTGATGTGATTATTGTTCCACTTGAGTTGAATAAAGTTCCACTTGATTCAAAAATACAAGTTTGTGCGGAAAAAGATGATTTGTTGAACTTGGAACTGTATTTAATTTGTTAGCAGTTTTCAATGTAATTGATACTCGAGTTAACCTCCGCAAAAATTTATGCAACGGAAAATTTAGTACAGAAAATTTTATCCGGGAGTGTTATGATTTTAAGCTACTTTCATGTACACATATATGGGGTGGGTTTTTGGTGTTCAACCACCCCCCCCCCCCCACCCCCCCCGCCCTGCTGTTGTAGCCTTTACCTTTGATAATCTGATAAGTCAAATTTTTACCCACAATTTTTTATATATATGTAGCGGCTCACAACAATTGGTTTTGTCATAATATATCTTTCTTTGGGTAAAGCAACTTTAGGAAAAACGTATGCAAAATAGAGAAAAAACATAAGTAGTAGGAACAGTATGTATATACATAAGTAGTAGATGGTAGCTTGCTTTGATATACGTTCTTAATCTCAATAATATTTTAAATTTGGTTTACATTTTAAACGGAATATTAAATATAAAGGAGGATTTGTATTATGATGGCATGCATTTTTCCATTTTAAGAAGGAGATAGTACATCGTATATGGAAATTTAGTGACGAAAGAAGCAAACGCCTTCGGCATTTTTTTTACACCTCGTTTTTTTCAATGTATACGTTTTACTATAATTTTTAAATTATCTTTCAAAATGAAAAAAGTAAAAATATGTTTATAATTTATAATTAAATATCGTGAAATTGAAAGTTTTTAAATATTTTTTATGTAAAGAATTCAAATTATTTCGGAAGTAGTCGAGCATCGATACTGCGATCCTTTTCAAAATTTATTTCAGATGATTTGGAAATAAATATTGCATTTTGACAATTTGACGGTTTGACATTTTGCGATTTTTGCCATAAAAACTAGTGGGGAGTGTATTCAAGGTTTAAACATTTAGGGAAGTGAGCATATTAAAGAAAGGCGCCAGAGCATAAAAAAAAATTTTATTTCATATTGTAAAACAAAAAAATGTTCGTCCAGCAGTAAGTTCAACAATAAGTATATTCATATTTTTTATTAAATAGATGCATAAAAAATCTATTATTTCAAAATAAAATTAATATAAATATCTACATAAGAATTATTAACAAATGAGGCAACTACAATAGCCTCCCTAGGTTTTAATACTGCAAAATTATCCAAAATTATCTATAACTATATTATAATCCACTTCAATTCCACTTCTCATTCAATGGAGAGGAGAGTAAAGCTAACCCGGACAATCTGTCTTCTCCCATTGTAGATCGTATGTAGGACTTAATGATTTCAGTCTGCTAAGGGATCACTTCGCAACTGCAATCCTTATTGGTAAAGCCAGAAAAAAATTTATATAAAATTGAAAGAACATGTCATTGACAATGATAAACTTGAATCCATTGTTTATGGACATTTCCTCGATATTTGACTTATTTTTAATTCCTCTGCCTAGGATCTCTCTGTACATATCTTTAAAAGAATCAAACTCGGCTTTGCTGTCGATGACGTCTGAGTTTCTACATGTCTGCCAAAAATTCATATTTCCTCGATTTTCTGCGTTTGTGTGATCTAAAGCGTATTACGGAGTTCAGGTAAAAAGTGAAATTTCCGTACAAATTTTTTCGCTGGTAAAATCACAAGCGCACTACGGAGTGCCATATTTTCTATTATTTGATAGATGGCGTTTTATAAGCCTCCACTCATTTTACTCACCATTTTAATGTTCTGGTAAAACTTTGACATTTCTTTGATTATTCAAAACGTGATTATTTAGTTTTTCCTGTGGATTTCCTTGACGACGATACACACTTAGACCTGCCGCAGCAACAATCTCGTCGTCGATATGATGATTCATATCCTTTATAAATAATAATCACTTAACATTTTTGAAAATATTTCTGGTTAATTGTGAATTTAACAGCTGTCACTTCGTTTTCTCCACATAAAACTTACGTCAACTTTTTACCAGCGTTAAAATGCTATTTTTTTAAAGACCGCGTTAAATTTGACCAATTCCCGAAATCCATGCTTAAGCAACTAAATTTAGTAGCCAAATTTTTAAAATGCGCATCATTTCATGCAACATACTTGTCATATTTGCCAGAGGTCGTTTTGGTAAACAACTTTTGGAAAACGACTTTTTGTCTTTGATCTCAGTTGGAAAAGATTCGTTTTGTGAAAAGAACTTTTTGTAATACGTCTTGAGACAAACGTTCTTTTAGCAAACGTCTTTAGGCGAAGTGAAGAGAATAAAATAGAATCTATCATATGAATATGTTTTACGAAAGGTAGGTATACAATCCATACAATTTCACGTGTATCACAAACTGACAATTATTTTGGTAAATCGTCGTGGTTTCATATCTTTTCTATACACAAAACTGTTTTCTACGCATAACATGTCATTTGCGAATTTATGGTCAAAATTTACAATTGACGTCATGTATTTATGCAAAATTTAAAAGTAAGTAAATTACATTTCAAATGCAAACCTACTTACCCTTTACCTCTCACAGTAGTTTTTAAGTATTTAATGGCTTATATTTTATACACACATAAAATATAACTTCTCGCAAAACAATTTTTAATTTTAATCAATTCAATTATCAACTGAAATTTTTTCCATCTGGTGAATAAAAAATTTTTTGGAAGGAAATGCACAAAACAGAAAATGTGGGAGCAAAATTAATTCTGTTTCCAATTTCTGTTTTCGGAAATGTCGCTCATGTCATAACTAGCGCATACAAATTAAAAGAAAAATTAAGTTTCCTAAGAAAAAATTATCTATGTTCATAAAAATTAATAGGTAATAGCGAACCGAATCAATCCAACTTTTATATTATTATTTATTTAGTACCAACATTAATTGTTTTTACACATCTTAAATACAAATAATGTACTTGGCCCCACGGCTACAGAGCCATCAGTACAAATCCAACTTTTTTTGGACTACTGCTGATCGCCAAGAGTCTAAAATTTCTGAAAAAAAATGTTCAAGAAATTCACAGAAAAAAAGTTATTTGAAATAAAGCCCGACTACGTGAGTCATATGTTTACGTAGTGCATGGTGTTTTCCATGAATTGTATGCAATTTTTAGAGGAGGCGGTCAAAATTTCGTTGTAGGTACTTTAACTTTTTAATTATTTTATAGCCAACAAAAATCTCAAAGCCGTTCTGCGACAAATACTGATTAAATTATGACGAATTAAATATACGTTGTTTTTAGAATTATACTTAAGTATGTATATTAGAAATCAGCTGCTTCACATGAAAATAATCAGAGATTCAGTAAATTAATGGTTAAATTCGTACAATCTGAATTTTGTTGTTAAGAAAGTGCCACATTTTGATGCTGTGATCCTGAGGGTGCGATAGCCCCCCTCCCCGCTAGATACGCTTGCTTCAGGTGTATGTGTGAGGAATTGAAGTGATTGCTTTGGTAGCATTTCAATTTCTATAACATATCTTCCTCACAATATCTGGAAAAAAATGCATGCCATGTTGCCATCATAATGTAAATCCTCCTTTAGTCTCATATGCTTTTCATTGTTTAAACAACAACTTTTGTTGTAACTGATTATAACTTGGTAACTAAGTGATATTTTCCATGAGCGCCCGCATGGTTTTATTTAAACAGCTTAAAACATTATTTGTTTATTTTTTATGGTGCATTTTAGATAATTACATAGTGATATCTAAGTAATAAAATGTTTTTATACCATAGATAAAATCTAAATGTTATACTAAGTTTGTCATTTCGTTTGTAACGCATAGAAATAATGCTGCTAGAGCAAAATGGATTCAACACCCACGCATAATATTAAAATTTTTATTGATTTTTGCATGTCCGTCTATGTGCACGATAATTCGAGAGCGCGTGCACTTAAAGAGAAATTAGAAATTTTGTACATGGGCTTCAAAAACAAAAAGTAAAATTAAATTCAAGACAAATCGGGCACTTTCTGCGTGGGGTTGTCATACAAAAATTTCGTTTTCCACTATATATTTGGACACAGCCTGGGAATGCGACAACGTAGAGAGCTGAAATTTTGTACACTTAGTTTTCATAAAAATATTAAGTATAATTTCAAAAATGGGCTAAAGGGTAACCCCTTCTTGGTATTGCCATATAAAAATTTAAGTCTTTTACGTATGCCGTGAAAATGATTAGTCCTAGACGTGTTTGATGTACTGAAAATTTCTTCAAAATATGAAATGCTATAAAATTGGTTATTATAATTTTTACTGTCCGATTAACCGATCTAGAAGTAAATGCAAAAAATCACTTTAACAATCAAACTTGCACAGAGAGATTACCATATACGAAATTACCTACGGGCATTCGTCTAGGATATGGTAAGAATTGGTCTTAGACCTATTCTAGCTTTTTCACCTTTTTTTTTCTTTTATTAATTTTTTGACCCCGTCAATAAAATCGTTCATCAAAATGTTAAAATTGAAATGAGTAAAGTACTTTCCAACTTCAGAGGAACAAGGAAAAAATAAATTTAATTCTTAATTTTTTCTCTTTTTTTATAAAAAACGGTCCTTTATATTTTTTTTCTTGGAATGTAAATAACATGTAATAAAAATAGGGTCAAATAATATGTTCTCAAACATTTTTTTTAAATTTTGGAAGCATTATACTATAGACCAACGGAACATTAATTGAGAATTACCGCGAACATAATTATCGTAATATAACACTTATAGGTGAATTGAATTTTTCCATTCAATTAAGATGTCATCACAAATTATATACTTAATAAATTAATTATATTAAATTTACTTAAAATTCTGATTATTGAGTTCACATTAATTGTCAGTTATTGCTTCGTCTCTGGAGGGTATTAGCCTACAAGGTTTCATGATTTATATATACGGACACAACATTAAGGCTAGAGATATTTGTAGGTTCATCAGCAATTCAATTCGGTTCTTTGTTATGTGTTGAGATCTATACAGTATTTTATAAATGCATAAATGCTTTTTTTCAGTCAACTTTTACTTAGTATAAATATTTAATTATGACATTATTTTTTTCTCCTGTGATATAAGAATAAATTATAATCCAAATCACTTCATCCTTTCCCTATCTCCTTCCTGCTATACTGTGCTTTGCATCATAGGGTATCCTGCCCTTGAGCTTAGCTTAATAGTATAAAAAAATAAAGAAAATCGGGTCGTTTTTCAATTTGGAGATCTTAAGAATGGTGACTTATCTTCGCTCTGTTCCTCATGGCGCAGGTATTGAATTGTGTAAATATTTTTAAATGTCATAAAAAATAAAGATTTATTAAAATTGATTGTATTTAGCAATATAGACGCAAGTTTTATTTATTTAAAAACAAAATCCATGTAGGGGAAAGCACCAATAGTCGGCCAAAAATGCTTAGCTAGAAATTTTAGGTAGCCGTAAGATGACTGTCCCAAGCCTGTTGCTATGAAAACATTTTGTACTCAGAATTTAAAGCGTTTAAAATATGTTTAGCATAACAATACTACTAATACATACCCACATTTTTGATAAAAAATATAAGTTTCAAAAAGTATACTTTTACCCTATAGTCCGCCCGCCAACAAAGTCCTAACTCCGGCCATAATGTTACCTAATGTCGGCCAAAGAAAGAGAAAAAAGTTTTAAGCGAAGTTCAGGCTTTTATTTTAATATAAATATATTAGTGTTTACGGCAACTTATTGCGTTTAGCAAAAACAAACAACAAATATAAAAATAATTAGTAACAAAGTGTCGTTTCAATATATTAAACTAGGTATGAGGTCAAAATTTCAAGCTCAAGTACCTATGTACTATATATTTGGAAACTGCCTGAGAACGCGTCGACATGAAGGAGAGATCAAGTTTTGTACACGGCGTGTTCATAAAAATTGCAAGTACAAGTTCCAAAATGGACCAATTCGGGTAACCCTTTCATGGCGTTGCCATACAAAATTTTGGGTATATTTGGTCACGGCCTGAAAACGCATTGATGGAGAGAGCTGAAATTTTGTAGACAGCGTTTTCATAAAATAGTAAATAAACTTTCAAAAATGAGCAAAATCGGGCAGCCCCTTCTGGTGTTGCCATATAAAACTTTGAATTTTCACTATACTATTTAACTTTTATTTTTATCTAGTGTATTATACATTTTATTGGTCTTAGACCAATTATAACTTTTTATTTTGTTAGGATTATATTTGTGACCGACTTTAAAGTATTATTATAAATTTTTAAGATATCTTTGAACGTATATATGCCGATTTAAGGTTTAGAATTTGCCTAACTTCGGCCATTTGTGACCGACATTAGGAAAAGTTCGAAAATTACATTCCCTAATGCCAATCCCCCGATATATTTTACAAATACTAAAGTATAACTATTTAGGTAAACTACACGATTTCGCAAATTACCTCAATCTTATTTTCAAAAAATTCACGGAGCACAAATTTATCAACTTTGACATATGCGCACAGAATAAATCGGTTATAGTAAAACCGTCATACATATAAGAGAACTGATTTTATGTTATACGATTTAAAATCAAATAATATTATTCTCTTCAATTTTCGTTTTGTTTGTATTTGCTTTCAAAATTGGTTTACAGACAGTTTTGTCAGGGGTAGGCGACTTTAGGTGCACCTACCCTATTGGATTCACGGAAAGAAAAATTTTACTGATATTAAGAAAATGTTGATAAATATTAAGTAAAACAGCTGTTGATTTTACCCCAAGTCAATTTTTATTATTTTTTAGAAAACATATCCTTGATTCAACATTTGGTTGGTTGTATTATTATCAAGTAAATAGTACTAAACTCATATTTTCTTACTTTTAGCATTACAATAGTAAAACTAGAAATGGTGAAAATTCATATTTATGTTATCAGAAAACCTTTATGCATGCAGGTATGATTATCTGAAGCAAAGCTATTAATTATTGAATCTTTTAAATCAAAAGCTGTCAACTGCAATATTTAAACGGAAGCAAATTTTATTGCTGAAAAAAAAATCGTGGGAAAATCTAAAAATAAAAACCAGTTGTTTCCATATAAATCAATCATATTACGCAGTATATTAAAAAAAATATATTACACGCATAGTTTGCACTACACACAAAAAATATATTTAAAAAACTTAAATATTGTCTTCAGCGCGAAGAAGAACAGTATAACTTATGAATTTTGCTCAATTCTATAACTCCTTTAATTCCATAAATCCGGCGTCCAAATAAAAATAAATGTATGCAGTTCAATTCTGAAAACACACTTACTTGTGATTTGTTATTGTTTAAATAGTCTACAAGAACAATGAATAATTAAATTCGTTTTCAGGAACCAACTTGCTGCAAATTGTTTTCAAGTCAACAACTATTATCTTAAATGTTTTGTAAAATGCTGCTGACTATTTCCACTGACACGTGCATATTTTTGAAAGTGCTGTTATACACTGTAAATTAACCGTTTGATTTTATCCGAATAGCAAAAACTTATATCATGTATTTATAGAAATTAAGGAAATGATTCCTGAAATTTAACAACCGTTTCCGAAATTCTAATTATTTGTATGATGTTTATTGAGTTCAAGCAAATAATTATTAATTCTAAGTTTAAATTTTTATCACATTTTCATACAGAGAGAAATATATACCTAATAAATCATTGAATAAATTCAGAAAACTTTTTCTAAAGTGTATTCGAGAAGAATTTAATAGTTTTTAGTAAAATAGAATAAATTTTAAAAACTTAATCTTTTTTAATATTTAGAATATTTCGATTAAATTGCTCATTGTTTAAATAGATTTTAAGAAAAAATTATTTACTGTGTTTAATAAATCGAAGATTTAGTACATATTAGTAAAAAATTCTTTCCGTCTAGTAAGCATCAAATGGTGGTGAGGTTTTTCTGCGTCAGCTTTTACATTGATCTAATCTATTTGATCTAGCATTAAGAAATTGATGTTCGCAAAAAAATCTGCATGGATTAGGTACTTGTTAGTTGTTTTCATTTCTACAAAAAAAAAAAAAAAAAAAAAAAAAAAACTGAAACACCCTTGGTTTCAAAGTATCTTGCTTTTGATAAACAGTAAGAATTCTACACCAAAGTTTTAAAATTGACCACTTTTATTTGAAAAATAAAAACGCTGAACTGAGATAAAATAGCTTCAAAGGAGTAAAGTCCTCAGCTCCAAAGTCCTCATTTCATTAGAATTAAATACCTACTTTTGTTTATTTTTCTAAAAAAATCCCCTTTTACAATTTTAATAAGGACATCTACATTTGAATTCAATCTGAAGTTTTCACATAAAATTTTTTGTCTAAATTTAGCTAATTATAAAACTCATAGTCATTTTAAATTTTCTAAAATTAGTATATACCTAAAGATTATAGGTAGGTATATGTATCAACCTAATATATACATGCAGAAAATGAATATCAATATGACATCCAAGTTGATCCAATATGCCAAGAAATTCCAGCCAACCCATGCACAAGTAGGGCAAGAAGACAAGTTATAATGTTCCAATTAAACATTAAAACTGTTGTGGCATACTTTTACGAATTCCTGTGATTACTTGCGATCAAGGGCTTTATTGAAGGGGTCAAAATAGACAAAAGACGAAAGTGAATCGGCAGAAAAATTATCTACTTCAATTTGAAATTCCTCAATATTAACATTTACTCCCCCAGAGAATTTTTATTGCGCACCGCCACTGTAAATATTGGGCGGTATCACCTGTTACTCCTCCTCTTATTATTGATCATGCGCAACGATCTGGCAAGAAAAACATTTTTAGATGCGTTAAACTATCCAATCCGATGTGAATTTGCTTATCGACAGAAATCATCATGGACAGAGAGTGGAGGATACAAAGTTGCCTGGTCAGGCGACTATAGGAGAGTCTTATAACGTGTTGGGAAACGCAAAATTGGCGGAGCTTTAAAGTTGTCGTGTGCAGTAGTTTTCGTTTCAGCGGAAATTCTTCTACTAGCTTCTCTTAAAGTGTAAAAACCATTCATTCAAATAGACAGTGCACCTGAAAGCCTAGAAAGTTTCTTTAGTATAAAATTAATCAACAGCAGAAAACTTGTTGGAAACTTACAAAAGAAAAGCAAGTTTGTGTCTGGAAAAGTATTTTCCTGCTGCCACAGGACTTTCCTTTTTCTTTTCATTTTCCTTTTTGTTGCTGTAAAGTTGATTGAGTTTTTCAAAAGTGTTCTTGTTTTGAATAATAAATACGTTGTGTAATAAGCAATGAATGTGTTTTATTTTAATTGTAATATATTAAGGAGCCAATCGTTAAAGTTGTCTAAAACTATACCTATTACAACCAGTTGAGTGATTTCGATACTGATTTCCATGCTTTTTATGAATTGAGAGAACATCGCAACGGTGGCAGGTACCTATATCAGTGATATAATTATTCTCACAATTTTCACCAGAAAATAAGAGGAATATACCTATCAGATATTTTTCTTAGTGTTTTTCTTTGTTTAAAGTCACGATCCGTACCTATAACAATGCAAAAAATTTGACTTCCTGAATGAAATTTCGGTGTGTTGGAAGGACTAACTAATATGTATTAAAAATATGTAAAGAGATTTTATAGTATATTTTTGATAAAGCGAAGTAATTTCACACTAAAAATTGAAGTAAGATTTTACACGGAAATTTATTTGGTTTATTTACGAATGTATCAGTGTATTTCAGTGCTTCTGTATATATTTAAATAGATACAAATCTCCGTAAATATCCTTAGTCTTTGTTTGGGATGCAAAGCTTTTCTAATTCGATCTCGGTATTATTGACAACAAACGTGAGAGCTGCATCTATCAATAGTTATAGTAGAAGAAAATAAATAGTTTTGGTTTATAATATATTGGCTATAATAAATACACAATTCTTGTGCGTATACCTAGGACTAGGTGCAGTATATTGTAAGAATAGTGTAAAAAAACCTTATTGAGGAAAATATCACATAAGAGCAGCAAGAATTTTTACCACAATATGACATATGTAGGTACCTACAATAATTTATCTTCACACAAATATGAAATCTTTTATTTGACAGTATTGGGTTATCGGTTTTTATATACTTAAATTACATTTAATTTTTTTAATTATTTAATCCGAAAACTTATACATACCTACTGTAAAAGATTTTCAATTATTAAAAGTGAACTAGAGTGGATCTCCTAGATATTCTAGTGAAAAATCTAGTTGGAATCATTTACGCAGAACTCCAGTTAAATATTTCAATTTGTATTTCTAGTAAATAGGTATGTAACAGATTTCTGGATATGAAAACTATTATATCCAGTCTTATTTTATTAACTGGGTTTCAAGTAAATTTAAATGTTATTTCCCATTTGTCAACTACATTAACTATTTCCAGTTAATTAAAGAAGATCTCTAGTTTAACCAGCCGACCTAATCAGTTAGATATATCACCTAAGTTTACAGTCAATTTAAGCCGAATTCAGTTTAATTAAACAGGAATACAGTTTTCACAATCAAAACAGATTTCTAGTGAAATTAAAAACTTTCATTAATTTCACTAGAAATCTGCTTTGGTTACGAAAACTACATTCCTGTTTATCCTCGCCTATTTCTTGTTTCATTTATTTGTAAGATTTTCACTTGGTAAAACAGAATTGGATAGCCGAAAATGCCTATAGTTATGCCATTACTTCTTATCAGAAAAAAATGTTGTTTATTATTGAAGGGGAAAGAATAAACCAAAACTAGATAATTTAATTATACACTTATTTATTGACTTTTAAAGAAACACTAGTTGCATGTGTCCTTGTACTGTACATTGAAAAGAAAAGACTAAAAAATAAATAGAAAAAAAACAATATTTTCAATTATCAACCAAAGTTTTGTGAAATAGAGACACTACCCCCAATGGATTTACTTTTTTGCTTTTATAGATAAAAGCATCAAGAAAATTAAAATATTTTGTCAAATGTATGCTGTACTTAAAATTGAATACATAGTGCTACTTATACAATATACAAAGGTAAGGCGTACATCGTCCCCTGCTCTATACAAATATCCTCTAAAGAAACATAAAAACCTCCCGTTTCAAAAAGTCGCTCAGATCTACAAATGATTATGGGTTGACCCCCACTTGTTTTTTTTTATAATGATTTTGATGTCATCTTCAAGCTAAAAATACGAAGAGTACAAAATTCAAATTTATTGTTGCATTCCTAAATTATTTTCAAACTCACATTGATCCACTGTATTAGTGGAATTCAAAATGCTTTGAAGTTTTTTTCTTCCCAATCCTCCATATCTGTGGAAATATGGCAGTATGACCGTTTTATTTGGCGGTAAAGCAGTTTTTTTAAGACCGTTGCGAGCATCCTTGTTATCTATGTAAGTATTTAAGAAAAAAAAGATAGAATACTTAATTAGAATAAGTATATATATATGTAATGTAAATATATACAGATTGAAGGAAAAATATAGTTCAATTTCTGCGCCCAAAATAAGTGGAAATAAGAATTAAGTTTATTAAAACTTATGAATTAATTCAAACATTTAAGATAATATGAAATCTTACCATATTTTAAAAATTCTCGATAAGTATCACTTTGAAGGAATATTTACTTGGTACATAGTACAAGGTCATCAATGCATCCTTCATGCTGTCCCATATTTTGGAAATATAGGTTAATAGGTGTCAATAGTAAAGGTCAATGATGTATTTCACCGATTTTCCGGATAATATCATAGTTCGCCTAGTACCATAAGTTTTTCCATTAGATTAATTATTGTTTGGTAGTTTTTCTCCACAGGCAAAATAGTTTTAAGTTCAGCTATTTAAGTAAAATTAATACAACATATTAGCAACATACATGGTGAGCCGCATCATTGTCGTCTTTATCTTCCAGGCCGTAACATCAAATTCTTTAAACGTATTAGAGTGGTACGATTTCGTACTCTTTTTAGCATTTTTTCTTATGAAAAAATGCCTTACTTTCAACTTTAACCTTCTGTATAATATGTATAAACAAGCCTCCGTACTAAAAGTTTTATTCAGGAACTTTGCTGTTTAATTCTTTGTGCATTTAACAGTATATATAAATCTAAGGAATTTGTTTATTAAAATTATTTATATTTTTTTATTCAAACATAACCCTAAACATTACAATGAGAAAATGTGTTAAATTATGCTGCCTGCATACCACAAAGCATGACAATGCATTCTGTTCCTTTACAGCCTTTAAAGGCAATTCTGATTAGGTCTTTACAGCCTTTCAAGGCCTTTACACTTTATTTACCTGACAATCTAACAATAAATTATAGAACAAATTATTTTCTAAGAACTGTAAACAATATGCTCGACAAACTAATATACACTTTATACACTAATATACATTTTGGCACATCCGTCGACTTTCATTTCACAATACTAAATGAACACAACTCAGTCCTCATGTATCGTAAAGAATGAAGACTCTATTGATTTTCTCTTGAATTTTGAAAAGAATTCGGTACATTTGACTAGATTATCAGTACGCATAAGACAACACAACTACAAATCAATTCACTTAAATTGATTTTCATTTGAGTGAACTAGATATGCAGTTCAGGAATGTATAATAACTGAACCTCCAAATAATTAACTTGAAACACATTTGAAAAAACCTGAATTTCTTGAATTTCGAAAAAAACAAAAATAAGAAAGCATTTATTTATATCCAGAATCCTAGTTGAATTTTAATTTTAAATAGAAATCCAGTTTGTCTATTTTATTGTGTACAACTTTAGGAAAAATATACAACCAGGAATAGGGTAAATGCACCAATTACCGACCATCACTAGTTCCCGGCCACTCTACAATAACTACCAAAACAAATCCATCAATTTACACATTAAAAACTTTTAAAATGTCCACACTGCAGTTTTCATCTTATTTTAAATCTATGATTTGAATATTTAAGTGGATATTTCTCTATCAAATACCTGTAAAGTTAGTAAATTGGTCGGAAAGTAACGAAAAATTACGTAATATGTTATAGCAAAATTATTCTGGCCTGGTTTTAAACAGTTTTCGGTTGAATATTTTAATACCAAGCACCAGCTGGCATATGTACCTATTAGATACCAGCCTATCATTCAAAGAAGGAAAATAACTTAATAGTACGTACTGTAATTATTTTAAATTTTTTTTAGGAATACAGAAGGATCAGAAGGACAGCATAACAAAAACTTATTTTTTAAAGCATAAAACAAAATATAAAATAAATACTTTATGAAGTTGCGTTGAATTAAATATGTGGCCTGTATCTAATACAGCATTTGCTTCAAAGAATTTATTTACGTTCAAGTAAAATTTGCATTATAGTTGGAATGCAGTTGTTAGAGATGACATGTTTTTTTTTTAACGGAATATATTCAAAATCAAGAATTTACATAGAAGATAGCCTAAAAGTAGCTTTAGATAGCATTTGCATAGAGCGAGATTCAATAAGAGAACCCAGCAAAGAGTTCAGTATGTTGAGAGCTGCAGAATATAATATAAGCTAAGTGGTAAACTTCCTGCAAAAATTTCCCCTGGCCGTCCATTATTTTCCAGAAATCGTCCTTGATTTTCTTCTATACGTAGTTCGAGTTATTTTTAAAAATACATCCTGAAATTGTGCAGTGTGTTCCGGAAGGCGTCACCAAGACAAGAGAAGGCATGTGATTACAGATTATTTGAAACTAACTGATGCTGAACACATTACCACAGTATATCCATACAGTAGCCCAGCTCTGTCAAAATTGTCAAGCAAGTAGGATGCTTCTATAAAGAGACTACACTTTCTCTTCAACAGTTTTAACTAACGCACTAGTCAATTTCTAATGCAAAGGTTCCTATGTAAATCTAAAGTTGAAGAAACAGAACTTACAGCATGCACAAAATTGTACTAGAGGAAGAGGGACAAAATGAGAATCAAAACTATTTCTGCAAGAAAAAAAAAGCTAAATACAATTTGTTCCACTTCCCATGCCATTCGGCTTGGTAGTCTATCAAACTGTCACAAACATTATTACAGCCATTTTTCCTGTTACAATGTCCACCACTTTACAATCAAACAGCTGTTTGGTAATGGAACAATACATTTGCAGACTAGTGCTAAGATGTGTACTTACATAAAACTAATACTTCTCCCAACCATTGTGCAACTAGCTACTGTTCGTTCATTTACTTCCGTATCATACTTAATAGTTTCCTCTTATGGGAGAAATTTTGAGGATTTATTTTTGTAATTAAAATTCTAAAATTCACTTTTCAGTAGTTTGTTCTAAGCTGGGATACTGTACTGTATACTGTGACATTGTACCTTTGTTAGTTTGCTAAATAACTTCGCACCATACCAATTATGCCAACTATCTAATACTTACTCGATATACCTAAAGTTGTTACGTAGCTTAAGCTGAGGTTCTTCAATAAATGATTTTTTATTCTATTCTATTCTAATGATCTCAGAAGAATTTTAAATATGGATGAAACAGTCCAAAAACTGGTATTGGCTTTAAAAGGTTACCGGAACGTATACGAAATCAAGCTAGAGAATGCAAAAGACACTATTACCGTGTTATTCACCTTAAACGCAAGCAGATAGATCATTACACCATGTACAATTTTCTGCTAGGTGTGCCCACCCAAAGATTTGATTCCGATTCTGAATGGATGAAGTGAAACATCTTGTTTAAGTACATTGCTAATGGGCTAGATAAATGGCTGAAAGATAACAAGGTACAAAGGCCAATTATATTCTTTGTAGACGGACATGAATCCCTTTTAGCACTGAAGTTAAGTAAATAATGTCATAATAATGAAATTATTTTATATAGTACAGGGTGGGCCAAAAGTCACCATGGGGGCCAAAAGTCACCATGGGGTTTAAAAATTTAATAACTTTTTCGTTTATATATTTTTTTTATTTTTTTTTTAGATTATATAAATAACATCTGGAGAATAAATAATGGAGAGATTCACAACTGAACAAAGAACCAGAATAATACAGGGTGGGCCAAAAGTCACCATGGGGTTTAAAAATGCTCTTTGTGTTAAAATAATTGATCGCTGATTTAAGTAATAAAATTTTATTATTCTGGTTCTTTGTTCAGTTGTGAATCTCTCCATTATTTATTCTCCAGATGTTATTTATATAATCTAAAAAAAAAAAAAATAAAAAAAATATATAAACGAAAAAGTTATTAAATTTTTAAACCCCATGGTGACTTTTAGCCCCCATGGTGACTTTTGGCCCACCCTGTACTAACCCATGATACAAAGGTAACAAGTTATGGCCGATTCGAGAGGAGTTTTTTGCGTTGTTACGCCATGAGGTGACAATTTCATTTCCAGCGAATTTGTTTTGAGTTTTTCGTATTTTATTGAATGCGTTCACCAACAGAAAAATAGTGACATAATGTCACTACCGAGTCACTACACAACGCTATCGTGCATTCACTGTACACAGGCAAATGACAGATAGTCACTTCCTTTTACTTTCTCACGCGCTCACTGAGATGTACAAGAGTAAAAGGTAGCGCGCATTATTTCACTAACCGTATTTAGGATAGGAAAGCTGTGCTATAATAAATTTGTGTTGTCAAAGTGACATTGATATGGAAATGGAAGCAAAAAATATATCAATTTTGGTTTTTGAGAACAATATGGCCTGTGTGATGGGTCAAAAAAAATTTTTTTTTATTATAAATTTATTATAAATCAATTTCTATGTATTACTTTATTTCTTTGTAATGTCGCAAAAAGTTCATCTCCGAACGATAACGCTATTTGCAATTTGACGTTTGTTTACTTTGTGATATACATTTAATACCATAAATACAAACAACACTAAAAAGCTGTAAACACAAATTTCACAACAAATGTAAAACGCTAAAATTAATCAGCACAAATTTATTACAACACCACTCATAATCGAAAATAATTGATAATAATAATGACATACATTTATTTGCAACAAGCAAGCGATTGCACCACTGACCCAAACGATTCATCGTCAAGGGGTTTCACGCATAAATGCATGTCATCATAATTTTATGCACATTGCTTACTCGCCCAGCGTCAGCATTTAGAATAGTAAGAATAGGGTACCATAGGTTACTAATTATGTATATATAGGCTAAGAACGATCAATAAATTGAATTCATTCAGTTCTCTTGATTTATCGAGAAAGTTACAAACCGTCGTGTATTATTCCACATAGGAGTACTAAGCGGTACAGCTGCTCCTACTATTCATACCCCCATTTTATCTCGGAGTCTGAGCTGTTAATAGCCGCTCCAGTGGAGTCAAAGTCACACGACTGCTCCCAGGTTTTTCTTTAAAAATTATAAAAGATACTACATGGCGACCGTGACATCGTAGAAACTGCGAAATTTGTAACTTTGCGAATCTGCAGACCATAATATCATCATCAAAAGTGCAGCTGGGAATTTTCATAAATAATAGAAACTTATACGGTGACATAGTAACAACCACCAAAAAACTGCGAAGACGACTACATCCACTACCAGTACCAATCAGAAGAAATTTTAGTATGAACGAGATAGATGCCATCTTCAATCACATTTTCAAGACTATTGAAGAAACTAAGAAGATACCAGAGAGGAATATAGAAGGCATAACACTGTATCCAGTAAATAAGAAGCCGACGCCGTACATCCCCAAATCAAGGCTGGACAACGAAAATCCTCCACCATACGAAGCGGGTCCAAAAAGAATCACCATCGAGGAGTATAGAAGCAGAAACACAAGCAGTGTAAAAACTCAGGAGACAAAACCACGAAAAAGAGGAGGCAAGAGACAAAAAATTGCACAGGAACTTCAAAATTACAAGGTACTTGTCGAGTTAGCAGCAACTGAGGAGGAACGGGAAAAATACAACAAACTAATAATATTGACAAAAAAACAACTGAACGTCATCAAAAGGAAGAGATAAGGGTTTAATGATCTAATTTAAAATTTATTTTTTTTAAAATATAAAGTAGAAGTAGCGTAGTATAAAGGTATAATAATAATTAAATAATTAATATGTAAAAAAAAAAAAAAAAAAAAAAAAAAAAAAAAAAAAAAAAAAAAAAAAAAATTTTTTTCTTTTGCTGTTTGCTTGACGTTGTTGGAAATAAGCGAAACATTTTCAGTAATGGGTAAAACGCAATCCAAAACTTCAGATAACAACGGGGAAATTGTTAATAATCTAATTATAGAGGATACAGTTTCGGTCGAGAATAATCAGATAATAATAATTTTATGCATATTGGTTGCAATTAAAATCATTGAATTTGTATACATACTGTACAAAGATCATAGGAGGGGTTTAAGGAAAAGATACCTCAGTACCCCAGCAAAATTAAACATATCAACCGTCTGATAAATGGAAGCACTTATAAAGATTAAGGACGAACTAGAAAATATTCTGGACAATTTTAAGAAAAGTAAAAACCGTCCATATTCTGAGAAAACTCTGCAAGAGAAAGAAAAGTTAACAAATCAACTCTGTGCCAAGGCAAAAGAAAACGCACTTAAACAAGCGGACGTCGAAACAATATTGAAGATAAAAGTTATCTACGAAGAAATTGAAAGTATAGCAAACAAAATCTTAGAAAACATAAATACACAAAAACAAACAAAGATGGGTTTTGACATAAAAACAGCTACATCGCTCATACAACCCTACGATGGAAAGCTGGATGAAACTGATTCTTTTATCGAGTCTATGGAACTACTAGACGAGTTAACAGCAAACGAACATAAAACCATCATGATCAAATTCATCAAGACACGTATAACTGGAAAAGCCAAGTACGTAATATCGGAGGGCACAAATACAGTATCAACGATCAAAGCCAAATTAAAAGAAAAATTTTCGGCAAAATTATCGTCAGATGCTATTCTGGCACAACTGCGATCATGCCAGCAAGGTAACAGAAAACTTGCAGACTTTTCCAATCAGATAGAAAATCTATCAGGCCAGCTGACTAGAGCCTTTATAACAGAGAAAGTAGCAGCTGGAGAAGCAGCTGAAAAATTGGCCGAAAAATTTTCAATACAGTCATTTATGAACAATGTTGCCAATACAGAAACAGCGATTATACTAAAAGCTAGTAGCCTAGGAACACTTTCAGAATTAGCAGCGAAGGCAATAGCAGTAGATAAGCCGCAGCCAAGCAGTGTCCTGCATTATAATACCAACCCATCAAGAAAGTTTCATTATAATAATACGCAAGGGTTCAACAATCAAAATAATTTTAACAGGAACAGGGAGCGCTGGCCCAAACAACAGTACAATAGAAATATGGCAGCCAATAATAGACAAAACCACCCACGAAATCAATATAACCACCGCGATAAAAGATATTTCGGTGATGCTGCACCAAATAACAGTAGTCGCTACCAGAATAATCTGCGAGCAAATAATAATAATACCTATAATCAAAGAAGAAATGTAAACTACTTCGAATCGGGGGAATATCAAGCCCCCCAACCAGAGGAAGAAACAACACGGTTGGGGGCTGCGACGAATTCAAGCCAAGAATACATTGCCTAAACCTATCCTTAACAAACTTTATTAAAGCGTATGTCGACATGTGCGGGTCAGTATGTACTCTGATTGTAGACACAGGGGCAGAAATATCCATATTCAAGAGGGGAAAAATTAATAAAGACCAACTTTACTATCCTAAAAACACTTGTATTATCCAAGGGGTTACGGATACTAAGAGGCAGTCGATTGGGGCAACATACACAAAACTACATTTTAACGACCAGTTTGCGGTCGAACATTTATTCCAGATAGTAGAAGATGATTTCTCCCTCGGGGCTGATGCAATTTTAGGACTAGATTTCCTAACAAAATTCAAGACCACTATCGATTATGATACGTGGACCCTTACATTAAACACACCTGAAAGTTCGGCAGAGATCCCAATACTGAATGGTCCATCCGAAAATTCTATTATCATACCACCCCGATGCGAAATAATAAGAAAGTTCAAGGTTAAAAAACAAGAAGGTGCCAATGATATGGTAATCATTGGACAAGAAATCCACCCAGGCATATTCATTGCAGGATCAGTAACTTCACAAAATTACCCACTAGTCAGGATACTAAACACTACAAACAAAACCACCACACTACAACATTCCGACATAATAACACAACACCTCTCAGACTTTAACGTCATTAATACAGACACAATAAAATCAAAAAGAACAGAACAAGTTATCTCCAAATTAAACTTAAACAGCATTCCAAACTACGCCAAACTTCAATTCGAAGAATTATGCCGAGAATATGAAGACATATTTGCGTTAGAAAGTGAACCTCTAACAACCAATAACTTCTACAAACAAAATATAGAACTAACTGATAATAGAGCAGTATACACAAAAAACTACCGAATACCAGAAGCACACAAAACCGAGATTAATAGGCAGGTAGACAAAATGCTAGTAGACGGAATAATAGAGAACTCTGTTTCTCACTTTAATTCTCCAATACTACTAGTACCCAAAAAATCCAACAACCAAAATAAAAAATGGCGTTTAGTAGTTGATTTTAGGAATCTTAATAAAAAAGTTCTGGCAGATAAATTTCCCTTACCGCGTATAGAAGAGATACTCGACCAAATGGGCCGAGCCAAATACTTCTCTACACTTGACCTTATGTCCGGATTCCACCAAATACCATTAGAGGAATCTTCTAGAAAGTTCACAGCTTTTTCAACTAACCAAGGTCACTACCAGTATACACGACTTCCTTTCGGACTTAATATAAGTCCAAATAGTTTCCAAAGGATGATGACCATCGCCATGACGGGTCTACCACCGGAAATAGCCTTTCTGTACATTGACGACATCATAGTCGTCGGATGTTCACAGTCACACCATATAAAAAACTTGCAAACAGTATTTAACAGATTACGAGAGCGTAATCTCAAATTAAATCCTGAAAAATGCAAATTTTTCCAAACCGAAGTCACCTATCTTGGACATCGAATATCAGCACAAGGCATAAGCCCAGACAGTTCAAAATACGAGGTAGTTAAAAATTATCCTATCCCAAAAAACGCCGACGAAGTCAGACGATTCGTAGCATTCTGTAATTATTACCGCCGTTTCATCCCCAACTTTGCAGAAATAGCACTACCGTTAAACAAACTACTCCGGAAAAACACAAAATTCGAATGGGCAGAAATCCAACAAAAATCTTTCGATGCTCTCAAATCAAGTTTGATATCCCCAATAATACTGCAGCACCCTGATTTCAAAACCCAATTCACCATTTCCACAGACGCCTCGAATGCTGCATGTGGAGCAATCTTATCACAAAGTGTCGACGGAACAGAACACCCAATCGCATACGCTAGTAAAACATTTACTGCCGGAGAAAAAAATAAGTCAGTAATTGAAAAGGAACTCGCAGCAATACATTGGGCAATTATACATTTTAAGCCTTATGTTTATGGCAGAAAATTCACAATAAGAACAGACCATCGACCCTTAACATATCTTTTTGGCATGAAAAACCCATCATCTAAACTAACACGAATGAGGTTAGATTTAGAGGAATTCGATTTCGAAGTCAAATACATTAAAGGAAAAGGAAATAACGGACCCGACGCGTTATCAAGAATACAACTTGACATTAATGATTTGAAGGAAATAAATGTCCGACGCGTCCAAACCCGAGCAATGAAAAAACAAAAAGAACAAAACATAATGTCCGATGAAATGAAAAATACTCCTATAGTCCCGCAGCCTGATCAACTGCGCGTTTGGGAGATACCATCTCCAACAAAGATAGCCAAATTACCTGAACTAAAAGTAAAAATTGAGAACTGCAGTAATAAAGAAACACAAATAGAAATAAATATAGTGCACAAGTATGAAATAAAATATAAGCGGTATATAAATATAAAAAACAACCAACCAGTAGAGCCCGCACTAGAGCAGGTACTCGAAGTATTGGATAATGATATATATAAACAATTTCAGACCAAGACTCTGAAACTTTCTGCAGAAAGCGAGATATTTAAAATAATTAATTTAACCGCATTTAAAATCCTAGGAAACAAAGTATTAAAAAATATAAACGTTAAAATTTTCAAACCGCAACGGTACATATCAGAAACAACGAAAATAAACGAAATCCTACATAACTATCACTCCACACCTACAGGAGGACATCTGGGTCAATCAAGACTGTATAAAAAGCTGAAGGAAATGTACAAATGGAAGAAAATGAGGAAAACAATAGCGAAATATATAAACAGATGCGAGCTTTGTGCGAAAAATAAGCACCAAAAGCATAATAAAGAGCATATGGAAATAACTACAACACCAACAAAAGTTTTCGACATTGTATCCATTGACACAGTCGGCCCATTTACAAAAACCACCAACGATAACAGATACGCAGTAACAATGCAATGCGATCTAAGCAAGTATATAGTAATAATACCCACAAAGGACAAGGAAGCAAATTCCATAGCAAGAGCCATAGTGAATGGGTTCATACTAACATACGGACCTATGAGCAAAATTAAAACTGATCTAGGAACGGAATACAAAAACCAGGTCTTTGCGGAAGTATGTAATATACTGAAAATAAAACAACTGTTCGCGACCGCCGCACATCCCGAAACGATCGGAGCACTAGAAAGAAACCACAAGTGCCTAAATGAATATCTCAGATGTTTTGTTAATGACAATAGAGACGATTGGGATACATGGATTCCATATTACGCATTCTGCTACAACACCACACCAAACACCGTACATGGCTACACACCATTCGAACTCATATTTGCCAAAAATATAGACCTACCTTCAGAACTCACAATTGATAGACCAGATCCCGTGTATAATTATGACCTGTATAGTAAAGAGATGAAATACAGACTTCAACAAGCCATAGGTAAGGCAAAACAATACCTCCAGGCATCTAAAGTGCGAAGAAAGCAAGTCAAGGATGCTAATTGCAAACCAATATCAATCAAAGTAGGCGACAAAGTACTAATGACAGTACAAAATAGACGAAAACTAGATCCTCTATACAACGGACCTTATATAATTAAATCAATAGACAACGTAAATTGCATTATCGAAGATATAAATAAGAACAAAATCAAAATACATAAGAATAGGCTAAGAAAGATAGAAAATTAAAAATTATGTACTATTATTCTAACTATCTCTAGCATGTTAAATTAGATTACACACCGGTGTAGACAAATAAGAATTATTGTAATCAACTAGATAAGTAAACGTAAACAATAAAGATCCCAATTACTAATGCCATTGAGCAATTAAGAGCTATAATAATAAACTATATATAAGTAGGTATATGTAAATACGACTAGGAATTAAGACTCATTATAATCAGCTACATACAAAAACATACCATATGAACTATTAGTATACATAAGCGATAAAATGCTTCATTGCGGCGAGCAAAACAATTAAGGTTTAACGTAAACAAACTATAAAAAAAAAAAAAAAAAAAAAAAAAAAAAAAAAAAAAAAAAAAAAAAAAAAAAAAAAAAAAAAAAAAAAAAAAAAATTTATGTAAACACAAATTTTTTTTTTCCTAAGGGGGAAAGGTGTGATATACATTTAATACCATAAATACAAACAACACTAAAAAGCTGTAAACACAAATTTCACAACAAATGTAAAACGCTAAAATTAATCAGCACAAATTTATTACAACACCACTCATAATCGAAAATAATTGATAATAATAATGACATACATTTATTTGCAACAAGCAAGCGATTGCACCACTGACCCAAACGATTCATCGTCAAGGGGTTTCACGCATAAATGCATGTCATCATAATTTTATGCACATTGCTTACTCGCCCAGCGTCAGCATTTAGAATAGTAAGAATAGGGTACCATAGGTTACTAATTATGTATATATAGGCTAAGAACGATCAATAAATTGAATTCATTCAGTTCTCTTGATTTATCGAGAAAGTTACAAACCGTCGTGTATTATTCCACATAGGAGTACTAAGCGGTACAGCTGCTCCTACTATTCATACCCCCATTTTATCTCGGAGTCTGAGCTGTTAATAGCCGCTCCAGTGGAGTCAAAGTCACACGACTGCTCCCAGGTTTTTCTTTAAAAATTATAAAAGATACTACAACTTTTAATTTATTTATTTTTTGCAAACGTCAAAAAGATTTGATTTGCTACGTTATTCTCTTTTGCGTTCACTGCAATTTGCTTACACCAGGGTCACCACTGTAGTGACTAACTGTCAAAGCAATTCTTTTAACATTTGTTCACAACACAACGGGCTATCACAACGCTATAGAACGCTATTGTGTCAGTGAATGCACCCATTGACTAAAATACGATTTGAATGTATTAAAATATTTAACAAAACATTAGTTGCTTCGTTTAAATCACTTCGGGAAAAGCAATTATGTGCTAGTGGGACAGCAAAGAAATTTCCAAATAGAAAATATTTTTCACTTTGATAAGGACGATTGAAATTGAGACGAACAAATTTGTGACAATAGTCCCCAAATGAGGCAAGCAACCAATTGACAGATAATTCGGCCATACCTTGTTAATCTTTGTATCATGGTGCCTAACAAAATACACATTATGCAGCTTGCTGATGTAAGCATGCTAAGACAATTAAAGTTAGACTTAGTAAAGATCTACAAGAAGAAAAATAACTAATTCAGTTTTCCTTTCGGCCGGTAATAGGCGCACTCTTGACCGGAAATAGAATTTTCGTGACCAGAAACTAATGAAAGTGATATTTTGGATATTATTCGATTATAAAAAATTTTTTGAAAATAAATATGCAAAGAAAATCATAAAATAGATTACCAAGGAGTACCTATCTATACTTATTCAATAAAATATAACATGTTTTTCCACAGCACATTCCATCCATTATAATAAAGGATCAATTACAAAAAAGTGTTAGTTGGTCGGTAATAGGTACTTTTAACTTAAACAGGTTTTGAATATGATTTAACTCTTTTTGCATGTATTAATTAATAAATAATTAAAATAAATATACCTAACATAAAACTTGTTTCTCTCATATAAAAAAAAAATTTCAACGAGATCAAAAATTGAAGTTTAACCCGCTTTTTGTTTACCTGTATAGAGTAGAAATATACTGGGGTAAGCTTAACGACATAATGGGGTACATCGAAAAACACATATATAACTTGGCCGGGATATCACGGTTAAATTACATACGTATGGCATTATTGCTCAAAATGTAGCTACTGCCTCCTTCACTCCAGCGCATGATGAGGTGATATTTAATGCACCGGATCTAGCATTAGAACCACAGAAAAATAATCCGATAGGTATCAATAGAGTGCATCGTTGTTTGTTGTTTCTTTTTCTTGGGTTCCGATGATTTCACTATTCCTTTTTCGTCAATTCTTTGAAATTTATTAGTGTTTCAAATAGGTCTGATACACTTATATAAAAAAAAAATAATTATTACCAAGGAAGAGAATGAGGCTAAGGGCCCCAAACAACAGTTCCCCTCTTTTTCAGGTCGAGTTTACGTCTACTTGTGCTAAGTTGAGATTACCTAATATTTACGACGCACATAGGTAAGTGGAGAATGAGAAGAAGAATTTCATTTTATAAGAATTGTGTATACTAATTTGAATGATAATGAAAAGTATTACTTTAATAATGTATGTAGAAATTATGCACTTATTCAAAACTAATTCTCTCAGCTTATAAGTGCTCAATTTTGAAATGACAGAAATTTAATTGATTCAAAAAATTTTTCAAAAATAACAAAAAAATTTAAAATAATTGTATACTTAAAAAACAAATGTTTAAAAAATTTTAAATTATTCTCTTGTTCGCCACTTAGAATCTTGATATTAATTTAAATATTATTTAATCGTTCTAAAATTAATAAATATACATTTAATTGGGTGTTCTTTGCAGTAACTAAGAAAAAAATCAAATTAACACTAGATTTACGGAAAATTTTGCATACCTATTTTTTCTGGAACCCGTCATATTGACGTATGTATTAAAATGCTATATTTAAGCAAAATTACACGAAAAATAAAGTTTCTAAAAATTATTTATAATTAAAAAGACATAGATTAATATATTTTACAACGCTTTTTATTAAAAAAAAAACAGAATTTTCTCAACATACCTATTATTCATTACATAATTTTTTTGCAAATATATATCATTATTTGTGTGCTTTTACCACAAACTTTTTACATTTCACACAAATATTACAAATATTAGTACCTCTGTTTTTCTTACCATATCCGATTTGGCAGGATTTGCGTATATTGGACTTATTCTGTATTGACGATAACAGATTGTAAATGTTCCTGGATTCACTTTGATATTCATCGGCAAGTTCTTCAGCCAACTGAAAAATAAAAAATTTTCTGGATATATATACACTTGCAGTTTCCTTGTCTAGCACCCATGCGTTAATTGCCGCCAAATCCAATATGATGTAAAAAAAACTTGTACAGGCCATCTGCGAGACCCTGCTTTGACACTGTATTTTCGTGCCATTTAGTCGACTACATCAACTACAAATTTCGTTGGGTTATAAAATTTAACAGTCTCTGACAGACGTTTATTATTGTCTTCAATTGTTACAAATTTATGTATTGAACTGAGTAGTAAAACAGTTTTTTGGGGTTTGCTTTTGCACATATGTAGTTAGACCACAAGATCCGGATTTGCAAAGAAGTGTAGAAAATCGTTCCATGTTATCTTTCTTATTTTTTGCTAATTTGGGCAATTCCCTTTTGTTAGCCCGTATAGTACCAACCAAAGTTGTCTGTTTTGCAAGTAATGTTTTTACAAGTGATATGATCGTGAAAAAATTATCGGTAGTTATATTTCTGCCTCTTTCTAAATACGGTTCAATAAGTTTGACCACTATGAACTTGTTCGAATCTATAGATGCTGCGCGGGTTTCATCTTTAGCTAAGTAGAGGCAGCCAATTATAAGATAACTACTGTTTACGTCTGCTGCCAACCAAAATTTTATACCAAATTTATCGGGGTTGTTTGGCATGTATTGCGTAAAACAACATTTGGCCTTTGTTGGGAAAATTGTTCATCAATGGTAATGCTAATGCCAGGCTTATAACAAGCTTGACTATTTTCAATAAATTTATCCTATGTATGAGAAATTAACGCAAACTTATCAGTTGGTAAACGTTTACTACATTCAGATCTTGTGTCGAACCGTATGAAGCGAAGGATTTCCATAAATTTGTCTCTGGGCATTGTCAGTGAAAAGAAACCGGGTCCCCATTTCTTAGACCATAAATATGAAACCTTCAAAGATTTTGCTTCATAAGTTCCCCGCGCGCATACAAGATTGCTGTAGAAGCGCCTAGTTGCGACTTTGTTATTATCAAAATTATCAATCATCAAGATTCGAAATGCCTCTATTTTAGTGCAAATTTTTGTATGTGCCAACATACTTTCATCAATTATCAGCTCAAATACGCTACTTACATTACCTAGCATAACATTTCACTTGGCGTAGGCCGTGGGTCCTGCACATCTTTGAATATAGTGAAAACTGGTTGTGTACACCTTCTTGTAGTATTTTCCATATGGTCCCATCAACAGAAATATCACTTTCTTTGTCTCGATTTTGGGATTCATCAGAAATTTCCACTTCGCTTTCCGTTTCTGAAGGACTACGGATTCTTTTGCTACTACGACACATATTAGAAATATTTTCATTTGCAGTGTCTGAAGGTTCGATTTCGATGCTTTCATCAGAATCCGAATACTCAACTTCATTCTCGCCTTCACTTAGCTCATCCTCATTTTCATCAAAACTAAAATCAGAAGAGTCCTCATTGTAGCAATACTGCAGTACACTGCAAGTATTTTTTCTAGTGAAATATCCCTAGGTTGATTCTAGTGAATAATTTTAATACTTCTTCAGCAGTTTTTCCTTTTCAAAACACTGAAATTTGCATTGAACTGAACTGTATTTTTTGTGAAGTGCTAGCAAGTTGAAAGTCTAGCATTTTTATAACTGTAAACTTAGTGATATTTATATTTATACATAATGTACTGAAAATGAATTGAACTTATCGGCATGAATTGAACTACACGGCACTACATACATTTCTAGTTAGATCTTGCCAAAATTCTAGAAAACTTTACTGCTATATCGTTAGTTCCGTAAGTTATCCAAAATTTTTATAGAAATATGCACGCCACTGAAGTTTTGGGTGCATTTCGCTGAAATTCTAGGAAAATTAGCTGCTACATCATCGGTAAATGCCAGCAATTCAACATCAGCCAAATTGAATTTCTAGTAAAATTGTATACCACTGAAACTCTAGTTATATCTAGCCGAAATTCTGCACAGATACATAGGTAATCACCTAAATATTCCTCATTTCCATTTATCATCATTCAGTATGGCGAGTGGATGCTTTTAAGCATTTCATGTGAAATAATAGTGAGTTTTTATAATAAACAATTTTGGACAACGGTATGTATTAAATATTGAGTGTTACTGTGTTCTTTAAAATGTTTATTAAAAAGGAGCAAATGAGTGAGTTGTCAGATAACAGGAAGTGAGTCTGAATGGAGCAGCCTTATACTGGAGCAACATTTTAAACCACTAATTCAGTGGATTGAGGTTAGTACATAATTTGGTATATTTTCTTACTAACAAATATTTACGTACATTTGTACATGATGTCATTCAGTATATATATTGGCAACTTGTGGTTCCATTCAAAAACATTTTTTTTCTCTCTTGTTAAAATCCTAAACTACTCTTGTTTGTTTTACTTTGAATATTATGGACGTAATTATAAAACTTTTATCCATATTTTAACATACTTTCTAACTTTTATTTCCAGCTTGAAGATGACTTGAAGATATTTATTAAAAAGAAAAATCAGCATCAGCCATTTTTGCTGTGCAAAAGTAATGATGCTTTTACCACGGATGGGACATTTTTAATTGTGTGGGATAACTATTGTTTAGAGTGTGACAACGATTTTTTTTCTGCATTTGACACTTTATTTAAATTACATTATGTACTAAACATAAAGTCTTCAACCCATCTGAGAAAACTGTATAATTTTTTTCAATGTTATATTTATAAAATTAATAATTTGGCCCCTCTTGAAGTGATATATTTGTATCACAAAACTTTGGAAAAAAAAATTAAAATAATAATATAATAAAAGATAAAATATATACCTACATATATACAGAATTGTAACAGAAAAGAATACTAAATTATTTTAGATAGAAAGGACAAGTTTTATTTTGATGTGTTTTTATTAACTTTTATATCTTATTACATTCTATTTAATTTCTTATATTGAATTCTCTTTAAGTTAAGATATGACTTGTGTCATTTATGATATCATCAATTCAATTGTATGACATGCATTTCAAGCACACAAATTAGTCTATTACTCAAAATAAATTCGTTTTAAACACTGCTTGTTATATTTTCATTCCATCCCCTGGCAATGCGGATATAATATTTTAGATATTTGTAATTGAATCTAACATGTCTAGGCAGTCAGGTTCATTCGAAGAAGACATGGGTAGCTTTCCTACGATTTTAGGCCAAGCATCATTTGAATGATATGAAGGTTCGCTATTTCGCAAATTTTCCTGAAATTGTAATTGAAAAAACCCAAAACAAACGCTAGATTCTCATTACTTGCTACCCTATTTCTAGTAAATTTGACTACTAAAGTAGTTTAAAGTTCAACTGACAATCTAGTTTCATTCGCTGGAAATTATCGCAAGATTAAATAGAAATGCAGTAAATCTATATAATAGAATTCTAGAGTTTTAATTTTTATTAGATTTTTTACTGAAAAGTGTAGTAAACCAACTCTAGTGGAAATTCACTGTAATCTAGAGGGGAAAAATGCGCAATGTACTAGGAGATCTTTTCATAATTGCCCTAAATAAATAATAATATAAATAAATATTTATTATAAATAAATTTTTTCAACTTACCCTGCAAAACAATCTATGCTCTCAAAAGAAAGTTGCAAATATCAAAATAATTGTTGACTATAAAGTACACTCATTGTTCAGCTAAATACGTCACTATCAAATATATCGAATAAGAAACATATTACAAAAATATAGAGTGCTTCATGTAAAATGACAATTCCCTGAGCTCAAATTCACCGAACTCAAATTAAACGAGTGCAAATTCCCCGAACTCAAATTCACTAAATACAGAATGTTATTATTATATGAATGAAGGAATGTATAAAATTTATTTTGCGCAAACCAAAAATATTTTTTATACTGAGATCAGTTAATCCGTCAATTTGACGGATTTTTGGAAAAATAGCTATACCACATATCGATATTTGAACTTAAAATGTCTAACGTAAAATGAATAACAATAGATATTCATATTAATAAATCAATAATATTCAACAAAATTAAAAAAAAATCATCTTTTTTAAATTTGCTTCATTTCAACATATGAAATTTGAAATCCGTCAAATTGACGGGTTCCGTAAATCTAACGTTAAGGTAACCTGAAATTTTTCTATTCATTTTCTTAATATATGACCTCCCTCTTTTGTTAAATAAATATGAGGCATATTACGTTTATCGAATCAAAAGTTGATTTAAATTAAAGTTTTTTCATTGACGACGACTTTGCTGGACATTGAGGCGAAATTTTCAACTTTAAAAAATCCATGTTTAGGTAATTTTATGCATAGGTTAGGTTAGGTTAGGTAAGAGGGGTGCCGCTGGACAACTAGCCAGCCTCACATAGACCTCCAACGGGTCCATTGTGCCCCTAGACATCATGAGATAACCATTCAAGCCGTTGATTTATCCTGCTTTCCTTGGGAAACTCAGGACATATCCAAGACCTTTAGCCTAGATCCATCCTGCCTCACTCAGAAAACTCAGGATGTCTCTGAACTTTATACTTTGAAGCTCCCCCAGACTTGAAAAGAAGTAGCTACCTAGTAGCCTACCTCTTTTATTCATCAGAGCGGGGCATTCGCAAAGCACATGCTTGACGGATTCAATTTCCTCCGAGTCTCTACAACTCCTGCAAAAATCGTTCGCCGCTATTCCCAGTCTTCTAGCATGGTCCCCTATGGCCCAGTGACCCGTCATGACCCCTACTAGATTCCTGGTATTTGCTCTGCTGCTGTTAAGCAGTTCCCTTGTCCTTTTTCTGTCATATGCAGGCCACAATTGCCTCGCAATACGACAGGTATCCCTGCTGGTCCATCGGAGGCCTGCTTTTAAATAGACTTCCCTGATGATTTCCTCTTTTAAAACTCTGATTGGAATCCTCACGTAAGCTACAGCTGCGGAGATATCCAATTCGGAGCCCTTTTAGGCCAACTCATCAGCCATCTCGTTGCCTGAGATATCCTTATGGACAGGTACCCAGCTTATGGTCACCTTGTGCCTTAGAGTCAATTCCTCAAGCCTGGTTTTGCATAACTGCACAAATTTTGATTTTACCAGCCCAGCATCCAGCGCCCTGATGGCTGTCTGGCTATCAGTATATATGCAGATGTGCCGTGCGGGCTGTCTGCACATGGATACCAATGTTGCCGCCTGATAAATCGCTGTGAGCTCTGCCTGAAAAACACGGCATTTGTCAGGCAGTCTATAAGACTCGTGCCACTGGAGATCTTTAGAGTACACTCCAGCCCCTGTGCCCGCACTCGTCTTGGAACCATCCGTAAATATAGAAATATCGGATGTAACGACCACCTCATTCCCCTCCCAGTCAATCCTGGTGGGTATCGTTGCATTGATACCTCCACCAAAAGCCAGGATGGGTACTTGATAGTCTGTTTCTAACCTGCAGTCACTACAGTCTACCTTCTGGAGTATATTGGAGTGCCCAAAACCCCTCTCCGTCCAACAGCCCCCCGCTCTCAGCCTGACAGCACTAGTTGCCGCCAAATTTTATGCATAATGGCAACAATAATTTTTTCCTATAAAAATATTTCGTCTTAAAATAGGGCATTTAGCCCTAAATTATGGAATTCTCCCTAAATTGACAAAAGATATTTTCACAATTGATAGAATTGAATTGTAGAGCATGATCTATATTTAGTTGTTTTGTAATCCATATTATTTTGTAAATAATGCCACCAAATCTGATAGGACTTCTAAGTATTGCACTTGAATATAAATCAACTTATGATGTATCTAAATTAAAGACTGATTTGCTATGTTTTAAAATATGTTTAACTATTTCAAATAATCAGAAGTATATGTCGATAAGGCTTAGCTTTTTGAGTAAAATTACATGCCATATTACCTATAATGTGTTTTATGTAATTATTTCACAATAAGACTGCATATTAGGATACCTACGTTAAAAATATTTTTGACACATTACCTAATAGTGAAATAAACTTTGGGTTTTCGTTGACTTTGAAGATAGAATTACGTAATTTCAACTATAACGGAATTCGCTAAACGTGTATATTTAGTCCAATTTAACTTGAAGTTAACTTCCTTGGGAATTCGGATTTTTAGGGCAAATACCATCGAATAGGGAATTATTCAAGGATTATTTACGTTATCTTGCCTATCGATAAAAGTCCACTCATTTCTTTGAATTTGACTTCGAAGTTAAGTAAAATTTAGTAAAAACTGGTAAGAAAATTTGCCTCAGATTTAGGAAATATTTCTTATTTATTTCCTTGTTACTTCATTCCTATTGGGTAAATTAAAAAGGAATTAATACGATATTTTTCCCTAATAGTTAATTACAAAGTTAAGCTTACTTTGAAGACTTAATTTAAGGAATTATTAAGTAATATTTCCTTCTTAATTTGCCTCATAGATTACGAAACTGGAAATTCAACCTGCAATGTTACTTGGGTACATATTCACCAAGCCATTTAATTGAAATTTAATTTGGATTTTAGTACTCCTGTTAGAGAGGGTTGGGTCCACTTGAACTAAAATTAAAGTTATATATAAGTTATTATAACATAAAATAGAACAAATTAAATTATAATTAAAATTTAATTAGTGTACCCTAACCGTCTCTTACAGGATTTCTAAAACAGAGATGAAATTAAATTTGAATTAAATGGCTTGGTGAATACGGCCCTTAGAATTATTGTAAGAAGGTATCAAAATCGAAAATATTTCGTCTGATTAAGAACATCATAACATTTGTCCCGCTTGGAGAAGTTGACTCAGCTATTATAACTGTGTCGTTTTCAATTCCGGATTCAATGATAGTATTAATATTGATATGTTTGCTATTATTTTCGTTTCAAAATCAGACTAGGGAAAAAAATTAATTTAAAGGCAAGATTCCAGTAGCTTTGACGACTGTAATTGTACATATTAAAAATATTTTGTATTTTCTGCTTCTATTTTATAAACGCCCTAAATTCAAGCGTAGTCACTTTGCTACCTCATGGCCAAAAAATGTAAGGGAAGGTGCTGTACCTTGGTACCTTTTTTGAAATAGTCGTTTTTTGACAAAACTAATGGGACAAATCTTATCCGATTATTATAGATTGTCTAACCCATAACTTTTCCAATAATAGTCGAATATTCAGTTAAAAATTTATATTTTAGGATATCTGAAAGGAAATATGAAGGTACTCCTTTTGGTCCAAGGTACAACATGCAGCTGTCCCATGGACAGTGGGGTATTGTACCTTGGATATATGTAATTTACTAAGAAGAAATGATGGTATATCAACAGAGTTAAATTAAATAACACTCTTTATTCAACCAAGAATAACAATATTCGCAAAGCAAGTTACTAAACAAAAAATTGCTATAGATATACATCTTTAATTTATTTTTTAACTAAAGGCCGATTTATGGCTTTTTTTACATGCCCGTGTTGAAAATGTTGCAAAAGAAAGAAAACTGCCTGTGAAATATTTTAAGACGCGCAATTCACCACATGATGCAGGATTTATAATAGTACATATAAACAAGTTTAACCTTAGTTGGAGTCCAAAGATATAGAAAGAATAGAACTCCAACACTTTCAATTCTTTATCACTGGAAAATATTTACTTTTTTCACGACTTTTCTTTAAAACGCAATAAATGCTCATTTGTCCGAAAACTAATTCCCAGAATAGCTCAAGTGTCATCTGTTGATTAGTTAAATCGGATAAAAGTGCGTTTATTTAGGTGGTAGCTGTAGTCCGTGTGGAAAATAAAATGACCAAGGTACTTGGACATGTCCAAGGAACAGCATCTTCCCCTACATATTTAACGGTTTCATAAACATACGTCCAGTTATGAGTGTAGTGAGTGACAAACTTAGAGTTTTGGTCCATTTAACTGGCCTTATTGACATGAGTAAGATGTTCATCGCACTATTGTATTAAGAAAGGTGATAAAGCTGCTGAAATAAATAAATAAAAATAAGTCTCTTTTGAGAAATACTCTGATGATTTACATTCTTCCCCACATACCTGATGAAGCACCATTCATAAACTTAACTCTCATATACGTTTTCTTGGAAAAAGTAACATCGGCGGCAGATAATTCTTGGGGGTACCAAAACAAACAGCATTCTACTGATTTAAGGGACGCACGCAAGATGTTACATACTTTCCCTTTGTGGTAATAATTTTAGAGTCCTTCTGTAGTGCCGTGGAAGAGAGGCAGGCGACTAATTGTGGACTTTTTTATAACATTTCTTGGCATTTGTTTAATTTTTCCTTCCTGTTTTTGTACTCCACTTATTATAATCTACTTGATTTCAGTAATAAGACCCTATTTATGTATATAGGCCAAAATAATTACTCGCTACTTTCCATTTTACTCTTTCATATTTTCTAAATAGACTGATACAATAATTGATCACGCGGATGAAATAACCATTAATAAATTTTTGATGTACGTTATTGAAAATAATTTTGCATAGGTATTCCTATGACTGTGCACTTAACTCTGTTCTTGCAATATGTTTGCAACGCAAACTACCTAAAAAAGATATAACAAAAACGTAGTTCTTTTATTTTAGTTTTTCTTTGCAAATGCATAGAGTTTTAAATGGTCACTTAAATACTTGCCATTTTCATGCTAACATATTTCGAACTAAGTAAAACAAAATGCAAATTTTAATTGTAAATAAAATATTAGGGACATGGCTGTCCTTAGCCAAGTGGGGGCCCACGGCACTGTAGTATATGAGGGCCTTCTAACAGAAATTATTTTAATTATTTTCTAAACTACTTTGGGTTATCAACAGGAATAATAACATAAAAAACAATCGCAAGTACAACACAGGAAACACGCCTATTGCAAGTTCAAAGATGTTCAAAGATGAGAACATTGATTTCTAGTCCCAAGAAGAAAGATAACGTAAGTTGGCGATAAGGGAAACCCCATTCGAATGCCGTATTTAAATTACATATAGGAAAATTTTGCGATCGTGCGAGTCGGATTAATTATTTTCTAATCAAATATTTCCGTAGCAGTCAGAGCTGCCTATGGCAAAGTGAACTAGCAGTATACATATTTTCTCCGATTACCAAATAGGATTTAGCTACCGAAAGTATAGACTATGAAAAAATGCGGGAAATTTAGAAAATACTGGGGCTGTAAGCACTGAACCTACACAATGACAATGACGCTTATTAATATGTTACTTTGGATGAAAATTTCTTGCCATGCCCAGCATTTCGAAAAAATTTCATGGTCTACTTTCAGTAGCTAAATTTTGACAGCTAAACTAACTTGTAGTATAAGTTCTTTTATTGGTTGAAAAATTTGTCGTCGGTTAGTCTACTATCGCAGTGGCTAGGGGCGCCCCGTGATTCGTGGGGTCCTGTATCCAAGCCCAGCGGGTCAATGCATAAAGATGGCTCTGAGTAGGCACACTTTCGGCCACGTTCAGGCCCCTTCTCAATCCTATACAAAACCCAATTTGAAACTTTAAAAATCAATTTTTGTTGTAGCTTGTAATAGTTTTAAAAGTTTATAATTCATTTTTAGTTTAAAATTCAGCACACTCATATCATCGGAAGTTGTTGTTACTCCTTTAATTGTCTTGCAATATTTCTACCGAAAATGTTATGCAGTCAATCATCGGAAGTCCACATTTACAGTTTAAATATTAGAAGCTAGACCTAAAATGGATGAATTTATAGATATATTGTTTGGGTCTAATCTAGCACCCATATAATACTGGACTGGTACATTCATATCATCAGCATTGGCGCCAATTTTGAATTGATTGGACTTATTTTATTACGTGATTGATTCAGTATTATTTTCTTTTATATTTTTGTTTTCAAAACATAGTATATGTGTTTCGTTATCTTTACAAGACGATTTCGATGAAGAAGTATTAAAGAGCTTAGATTATGAAGGAGTAACAAATTTAATAAAAATAAATAAGGACTGGGATGTATTTTATGGACTAAATTCGTGAAAAGCAGTAAAAATATTCAAGTAATACTTTATTTTTTGTTGTAAAATGAATTTGTTTCTTACGTGTCATTATTGGCTATCAATAACTTAAGAAAACAATTCGACGAAAACTTGGACTATCGCTGAAGTAAGTGAAAATTAAAGCTGTGAATCTTCAACATCTAATTACATAAAAGAAATTAAGTACAGATCACTTATGACGAAAACTCTTAATAATGTTTTGTAAACTAAGGCATTCGTAATAGTTGTAAGTTTCTTCATAAGCATATGTATACTCCATTTAAATTCAGATTTCGATAGATATTTGTTTAATTGCTCATACTATATTCACTATAATATGTATGTTATAATTATCACTCAACATAAACTGAATTCTAAAAATGACCCTTATAAAAAAGAATTTTATGTACAAAATACTTAAAAATTTTACTTTTAGAAATAATATTACACTATGCCTCAATATTTTAGTTTATACTTTTTTTATAAATGAAAATATAATTAATTAAAATAAAAACAATATTAAGAGCTAATAGTGCTTTCATTTCCATATGGCGAACAATGAGATTTCGCTTTGACATCATTTTTGTAAATATGTTACAATCTTAAGAGTAAATTTTACTACAAATGAATGCAGTAAATTTACTTCACCGTCATAATTTTACTGCTCTGCTAAGAGTAGCATTCAACTTGTGTCAGCTTGCATGGTTGCGTCCTCACTATGCTTCATACCATACAGCCGAAAAGTTATAAATATTTATTGTCCTTATGAATAAATGTGAGTTTTGTCAGTTTAGTGGTAAGTGTATATATAGGTACAACAAACATTTATATTTTCATCGTAAAAAATATAATTCTAATTTTAAAATGTCTTTGGGAGAAATGTGAAAAATCGTTCTCCAGTTATGTAATTATCGCGTTCACTGCACCGGTATACAACCGTAGTGATTTTATTTGTAAATATAAAGCCGACAATTTTAAACAAATTTGTAATCACATAGTTTGTCACCTTAATTTTACAAAAGTAGTTACCTGTCCGGTCAAAAACTGCTTGAAAGTCTTTAATAATAAATTTACTTTTAGAACAGTTAGAACAGTTTAGAATAGTTACTTACTCAACGTAGTAAAATTTAATACATTTGTAGAGTAAAATTTTATCAATATTTACTTACTCAATGTACTATAATTTACTAAGTCTGTAGAGTAAAACAAAAACTCTATGAATGAGTAAACATTTTCATTTACTTTTTGGTGTAAATTTACAACAATAATACGGGGTAACTAATTTCCTATTATTTTATTAGTAAGTTTACACTAAAATTTTTTAGAGTGTTCTTAAGCTTACTACATTTGTGTCTGGTTATTTAGTGAAGCAATACTTTTACAGTACAATCAACTTATCTGAGCATAATTTTTTTTTTAATTTCCAGTGCAAAACCACCAAATCTCGAAATCATCAATTTTGAATTTTTTATTGCATTTTACTTTATAACTTAAGTATTCTTGAATGAAAAGTTATACTAGTTATACAGGGTGTTTCCCCTTAGGAGGTCCATAGAGCGGGAGGTGATAGTACTCACCTAGACGAACCAAAAATTGTATGGCAGGGGGGAGGGCAATATCAACCGTTTAGGAGTTACAGGGTGCTTCATAAAAAAAGCTAGGTTTTCACAAAACACCCTGTATATTAAAAACTACTCGGCGTATGGTCACAGTTAAGGGCTCACTGTACGCAAAACTTCATGGCCTTTCCAACGACAGCTCAACCAGCCCCGTACCTCTCTCCCCTAAGAAGTTATGAAGGTCTAAACTAAAAATTTCGGATTTTCTTTCCTTTTTTTTTACTTTGACCTCTATTATTTTTGCAAAAAGGTCATTAACATAACTTTTTTTTATAAAAACTGTAAACTGCAGACTCTCCTCTTTAAGTTGATCTATTACATCCTATGTGTTAACTGTAGCCGTTAAACAGTTATTAACTCATAACCCATTCAGGTCACACCGAAAAAAGACGATATTTTTTAAAATGACGTGCTAAGGGAACAAATTATCGTTGAGAATAGGTTTGAAAATAGGTTTGAGAATAGGTTTAGAGCTAATAACTCTTAAAGGGCTTGAGATAGCACATTGGGTGTAATAGGTCATATTAAAGAGGAGAGTCTGCAGTTTACAGTTTTTATAAAAAAAAGTTATGTTAACGACCTTTTTGCAAAAATAATAGAGGTCAAAGTAAAAAAAAAGGAAAGAAAATCCGAAATTTTTAGTTTAGACCTTCATAACTTCTTAGGGGAGAGGGGTACGGGGCTGGTTGAGCTGTCGTTGGAAAGGCCATGAAGTTTTGCGTACAGTGAGTGCTTAACTGTGACCATACGCCCTGCAGTTTTTAATATAGGGTGTTTTGTGAAAACCTAGCTTTTTGTAGGAATCACCCTGTAACTCCTAAACGGTTGATATTGCCCTCCCCCCTGCCATACAATTTTTGGTTCGTCTAGGTGAGTACTATCACCTCCCGCTCTATGGACCTCCTAAGGGGGAACACCCTGTATAAATATTTACAGGCTACTAACTAAAGATAGATCTACACCAGTACTGAAAAAATTGAAATGCTGAAACGTCAATTACAAGTTTTGAGTTGTAGTAGTCTTGCATTAAAGGTGCGATATGCAATAAATATAGTTCTAAATGGACACACCTTACATTTATTGCAAAATGCCAATTATGTTTACTATTGCTAATATTAATTACTAGAAATACCAAAATTTTCATTTCTAATAGCTATGTTAAATTGTAACATTCTTCATTCAAATAAGATAATGGATAAAAAAAATTAATAATATAAGTAATATTTTTAGTTGCATTGTCAAATTGACAATAGAATTACAAATTAAATTCGAAATAAACCAAACCATTCTCAAATCGAATGAAAATTTTTTTAAATTGAACGAAACTTTTTCAAATAAAATGAAACCTTCTGGAATAAAAAACGAAGTTACCTCGATTGGATAATACACAGGGATCCGTCGAGGGTGACAGTGGCCGAACGGGACCGATCCCCTGAAGGTCAGTTCTTCTCAACGTAGATAACTAGATCAGGTAGATCAGTTTATGCTGAATGTTCAATTAAACCTTTGCATTGGTGATTGGATAATTTATATAAAATATAAGAATGATATAAAATCACCGATCATTGAATGTGACTTCATGTATAGGAGATATACATACATATATATTCAAGTGAAAAGCATCTGAAACTTATTATGAATACCAGCCAAAGTGATTTCTAAGATTCGTGTAGCCGATAGGCGTTCTTATGCTGTTAAATTTTCTCTTGATCTGTCTGTAAAGAAATTATAACCGAACTTGCAAAGGTCGAATACGAATAGGTCTCAACACTCCACCGTATCTCGTGCAGTGTCAGTATGTATAAATCATACCACCTTAGTTAATAGAGCTTTTTTCGCATGTTTATAACTCTTGTCTGACTACTTCTGTGTTTTCATCTGGTCGACTGCCAATAGAAAACTAATTTCACAGTAATTAACTAAATTTTTGCAAGACGCTAATATGGGGTAAGCTCCTTCCAGCTGATTTGCGGAAATTACGCAGTGGTAAATGGCTCTGATAGACGTTACGTCCAATCGCCGATATTAATCACCAAGATATTTTGACACTCTTTAACTTCTTAAAAACGTTTGATTTCCTCAACTACTCTAAATTTATTGACTGTAACTGTAACCAATAGTCAATCTTTCTCTCCTCCAGTCATAGTTAATCATAATTTTATACCTAACTAATAGATTCTAGTAGGAGTAGTTAGGTAACTCATTGGTTGATGTATTGAGCCTTAGCAGGAGATTCTTCGGGACTTAATAGTCAATACTCGGCCCACTTTTGTGCACCTTTAACTGCCTTTCGAAAGATTGTATTGACTGGATATTTTTGAGGAATTTTTCAGGAATTTAGGACGTCTCAGTAATTGGAGGTAACGTCTTCAAACTTTTGTTTTTAATTCCGAACGTATTTAAAATAATATGAAAATTAAATACAGTGTAAATAAAAAATTTGTATTTAACAAATATTTGTAAACTTTTACTAATTTTAATTATTTTTGAGGCGCGTTATTATTTTTCGAGTTATCCTATGTGATATAATCAGTAAAATTTGCTAGGTATATTAAATTGTTAAAACTGCATAAATATGTTATATTTAAACTCATCAAATAAAATTTAATTTAAATACATTTCACTATTCTGTTCAATTACAATAAATTGGAACCTATAAATTTATTTGGTACTATAAAAATAATTATGCATGTAAAGATCACTTTTATCGTGTTAAAGGTTTACTGAAATAGTATTTCCAATGACTTTTCTTCTTAAAAAAATTTTCCAAGAATAGCTTCATGTTAGTTTGGATAAAATTAAGCGGACAAGTTTGTGAGTTTAAATTACGCTTTGTTCTTCATTAATAGTTTTATGAAAGGTTTTATAGAGGACTGCAAATCACCGCAAATAGTAATTAGATAGGTAAGACTAATAAGGCCTAATACGGTTTTAAGAATAAGCCCTCAAAGCTTCTTGTAGTGTGGGCCTTTTTAGTTTTATAAGAGCACTTTCACGATCCTATTTATGTTGGTTTGTCTGAATGGCTTTATTACAAGTTTTATTAAATGGTATATTTTTGTACTATTTTTGAACGGGGTTTATTTAATATGAGAAACAATGCTGTCTTTTGTTTTTTTTTTTTGTTTTGTCATCTCCGATCGTAAGAAAAACTGTAATATTTGAGTTCTCTTTTGTTTTATTTAACGTTGGTAAGTTTTACAATGTTAAATGACTAATGTAATTTGCAGACCCTAGAAAAGTACTCAAAACCACAGAGTGGAAACGTCAGACTAACTTTAAATAAAACAAAAATGAACTCAAATATTGCAGTTTTACTTACGATCGGAGATATAAAAAAAAAAGGCAACGTTGTTTCGCATTAAATAGTATAGAAAATGTTATGCGGACTATGTAAACCTAAACTTGTTACTTGGGAAGCCACTGTCTTTAGTTTTGTATAGCATAATTTCGAAAAAGTCAAATATCTCATGACATATGAGCTTTTGAATTTGAAATGCGAAAGTCCGTGTATTTGGAAATCTATTGATCTTTTCCAAGTCTCCATAAAGAATCAACAGGGTGATAGCTTTAAAAAACGCAATTTTTTAGATTTTTTCAAACAAACATTTAATACGTATAAACTTTTTTTATTATTATGAAAACAGCATGCAATAACGTATGTATGTTAACCCCTAACTGCTAGCGCGGTGTATTTTGTACACCATGCAAATGATGTATATGATTGGGTGAGATTATAAATTAATATATTCATGTAATGTGGAAATGAATATATTTAATAGAAAGAACAGAAAGCTTCAAGTAAAAAAATAAAAATCAACCTAAATGCGTTTGTAAATTCAAAAAATACATAATTTCATGTATTTCATTTATTTTCAATATTTTCAATAGTGTTTATAAAACATATGTCTCAAAAACGTAATCTTTTTTAGAAGGCACGTACATACAGTCAGTCGTATTCAGATTTATTTTCCTGAAAGATAAATAAACGAACATGTACCTACGTGAACGAAAAATACTTATATGTATACCCAGTAGGAAAAAGAAGAACTGCTATATAACAACTTCTCAAGGAAACAAAATTCCTTCCCGGCTCGATTGTTTTTTTTTTTTTTGCATTTCTTACTCATGACGGAATTGGAGGCAAGGACTTCTACTTAGAAGAATATATAGAAGTGTTTTATTTCTAACGTGCCATTCCCATTTTTGTTACACTGAACGATCGTAATTTATAAAAGTTCTACTGTTTCATCCCTCCGAAAAAGGCTTAAAAAATTTCTCCGGAACTTTCTATATTTCTTAACTCTTTACATTATATTTTATATTATGTGACAAAAAGCAAATTTCTTTCTTTTAATAGTTGTGTAAATATACAAAATCTAGAGAAATTTAGTAGCATGGGTGCAAATCACACACCTAAATAACGCCCCAGCACAAAGCCCTCGAGAATACTTCAAGTTCCCTCACTACTACATGAGGGCGCCAGCGGAGTCCTAACATTCTACAATATTTGCAGTGTTCTTATGCAAAACTCACAAAAGTTTGGTTTGAATAGCTCCTCCGCCCTAAACTATTATTCATACAGAAAAATGGTGCTCTGATAATCTTAAGCTTGCTTTCTTATCTTCCAAACCGAAATAAATTTTTTATATCTTTCCTAACAAAATTATTTAAAAAAATTTATCTGAACCAAATGACTACGATTCCCCTCAAGCAAAACCTCTCAGCTGAGTAATCCTTGTATATGGCGCTGTGCCTTCATGGCATGCCGTGGGCTGATGATATCGAATGTAGCTGCTTAGAGATTTGGTCTTCACTGCACATACACACATGCAATTTTTACTCAGCTGCGAGTTTGTGAGCGTAAAATGGGAAAGTTACTTTGTGATCTAAATTATTTTATTATTTTATTAAGTAAGGTATATATTAAGTGTAGCCTTTGTGAAGGTAAGAAACAAACCTGTAACTTACTAGAAGGCTATTTTCCTATACGGATAGTAGTATGAAGTCAATGTTTGGTACTTTTCCATAAGTATCAATATATGACATTTTAGAAAACGGACGTCCAACGCACACATATAGATTTATGTTTCAGAAAAATTTGAAAATCAAGACCTTCAAAAGAAGTAGCTTTTATTTGAATAAGTAGGCACAGGACACGACTTTAGAGCCCTATTTTTCCAACCACTAGGACAAGGGACACCTATGTAGCTCTCCAAAGCCACACACTGGATGCGTTCTGCAACAGATGATATCATGAGAAACTCCAACACGACCAAGCCCATGGCTTGCTTATGCAAAAACTTTCAAAGTAAAGTTCTCACACCCTGAAAAACTGTACTCAGCATAATCGCAGTAAGAAGATTCGTTCTGATACAAAAAGCTACAATCTTATACTCTGACATTTATTATATTGTCTGATCATACTAAAATTGATGACATTAGATAAATGAATAATTCGGTAATCTAGTGCATATTGATATAATAAAAATTAGTCTGTAATCGTTGGTCGTAGAATCACTACCCAAGTAGTACCTACTAACGTAAAGAATTAATAATTTTTGTAAAGCCAGATCAATTCCGGTAAATCATTAAGCTGAAGCTGGTGTAAGGCCAATTCTTATGATACCCTAAATGAATGCCCGCATGTAATTTTGTATGGCAAATCTATGCATGTATAACTTTTGAAGTGGTATTTTGCATATTTTTAAAATGGTTCGTCGGACAGTAATAATAATTATAACCAACTTCATAGGATTTCACATTGTGAAGAACTTTTCAGTACATTAAAACCATCTAGGACTGATAGTTTTCACATTATACGTACAAATCATAAATTTTTATATGGCAACACCAAGAAAGGTTTGTCCCATTTAGTCGATTTTCTAAATTTTAAAAACACAATGTACCAAATTTCAGCTCTCTGCGTGGATGCGTTCTCAGGCAGTGCCCAAATATATAATGAAAAACGAAATTTTTGTATGGCAACCCTGCAAAGGAGTTGCCCGCTTCGGCCGTGTTACGAACTTAAATTTACTTTTTTTTAGAAAGCCCGCGTGCAAAATTTCAGCCCTATAAGTGAACGCGTTCGCGAGTTATCATGCGGACGGAAGCAAGGCCACACAAACGAACGGACATGCAAAAATCAGATTTACTTTTAATATTATGCGTGGGTGTCTAATCCATTTTGCTCTACCATCATTATTTCTGGGTGTTACAAACGGAATGACAAACTTAGTATACCCTATAGATTTCATCTAGGGTATAATAAAGAAGAAGTAGCGAGAAGTCTAAATGCCGCTAAATAGCAAAATGACAGCCGAAAAGTCAGCATTGATGTACGAAACACACTAGAGCAAATAGTTAAGGGTCAAACTATTAAAAAATATATACATTTTTGAAATAATACTTTAATCTAAAACTCAGTGCAAAAGGTCTTCCCGTGACAGTTAGCTTGAAAAGGGCTAAAGAGGATCGCGCTCTCGTTCTACAGGTGAGGCAAAAAAAATTATAATTTTTTAGTAATATAGGTAGGCAGGCCGCTTGTTTTCAAATTTTGTTTAATAAAATTGGGAGCTAATGAAAAAAAAATCATTTTTTCTCAAAAATTCAGACTGTGCTTTTTACTTTATTTTTGAAAAGGGGAATGCCTACTTTTCATACAACTGTAGGCCCAACATCAACAGACATGAGAGATGTCTTAAACGATATATTCTGATACTCTGAACATATTTTATTAACAATGTTTATTTCAATTAAGCGCGGGAAAGCTTTGGCGATCGGACTTGAACGACTTTCTTGGGTCAAACAGTGGACTTTTCTGCTTTTCGTGATTGAGTGGCATTGGTGGTCATTAAAAGTGACTTCTTATGATGAAATACTCACAATAGAGCACTAATGGCCATGAAAGAAAGAACTGGAAAAATATGTGCGATATGTAGTTGGTGAGCTGTATGTGAAGTGACCCAGATGCATAAAAATTGGTTTTCCGGCGGAAAAAACGTACCGAGAACGTTTTCTGAATTGGGAAATAAGTACAACACCTGCTAGTACTTAGGAAGACGTTTAATTTGAAATGCAACAAGCGGAGATTATTTGGATCAGGCGGGAGTCCAGGGGGATCGAGGGGACCCCTAAGAAATTCAAGAATAATTAAAAAATATTTGATTAATTGAGTTATTTGAAAAAAACATATATAATAATTCAACTTCAAAAAATTATAAAAAATAATTTTATACCAAAAAAAAATAAAACAAATATTATTGAGAGCATGCATGTTTAAATACTTTAAAAAAAAATTCTTCGCGTCACACGAATACTTAACTGAATAAAATTTAAAATAGGATATACACTTAAGATAAATTGGGGTATGGAACTCCTTATCTCAACATTTTTACGGAAAGTTGACGCATGTAAATGTTTCTTATTACTATATATAAGCATAGAATTGTTGCATTAAAATTGCTGCAAGCAAATGGGAAAAGTTTTGTATATTGGTCTCAGATTAAAACATAATGAAATATGTGGTAATTTATGAACAATGTTTTTTGTTTGCCTAGGTTCGTTCAAAGAAAAACAAACAAAAATTTCTGAATTTTTACCAGATATTTAATGGCAGACTGAGTTTTAAAGAGGGTTAAATCTTTAAACTACAGGCAACTTCAAACTGAACCAATAATTACTCTTCTGCAATGTTTTTGAGCAACTTGGTTTCTTGTAGGCAAGATTTACTGTTTGTGTCCTAAAATAATGCGTTCCTTGGACCGGAACCCCGCCGTAAGCGTTGCCATCTCGGTCATCGAATCTCTCATTAAGCACTTCAAGCCGTACAAAAGTAATAGGACATTCTTTGACTTTCTCTTGAGGCTCAGAAAGAAAGAATGCAGAACTGTAGTTGGTATCATCACCGGTCCAAGCTTACTTCACGCTCATCTGAAAAGGATAGACAGCCCTGAGTCTCTGTCCTACCTGCAAGAAGAGCGTGAGACAACCGAAGCTTGTCCGGCCTTTGCCCGGCGAGAAGCTCCTTAATTTTTCAGAGACGCTTAGTTCAAATTCATTCCACTAACTTGATAATCCGCATGCTCTCTCTACTCGCCTTGAATGTCTAACATCCACTGTAGATAATCTTCGCGTCCCGCTGGACAATTGTAACGCGCCTCTCTCACCAACTAGTGCCGACCCAATCCTTAAAGATATTCAACAGAATATCTGGCTATTCAAGAATGGTCTTGCGGGTTAGTCTGCTTCTGCGGCTAACGACTCTGTGCTTATTGACGTTATGACCTCGGACATTAAGTTAATTTAAGTAAATTTGAACATCTCTTCTTCTCCTGACGTGACGCCTCCTATGTATGGGAATATGCGTTTTATTCATGTTTCTTCGCTGTTCACAGATGTGGCACCACAAGTGCCAGCTTCTACTCCTAGTCCGAGCACCTCAGCTGTTGTGGCCTTAGGTAACGCTGGGAATCAATGCTCCGATAACACCAGTCGAAGACCTGCATCTGTTTCCGCGGTATTTAATGATACTTCTCAATACCAATATTGTTTTCTATTTGAGAACAGTACCAAAACCTTGGAGTGTTTTCGTCACCCGTTTCTCTCCAGAAGCGTTGTGTGAGGACATATTGAACTGTTTGAAGTCTAAAAATATCGCAGCAAATGGTATTTCTTGTCGTAAGTAAAAGCTGTAAACCAGTTGCATCCGTTGTTTTAACCGTCTCAGAAGATGTGCGGGACAAGTTATTGGACCCATTATTTTGGCCTTCTGGCACGTTTACAAAATTGTTTGTACCTTCCGGGCACCAACCTAGAAATGCATCTAAAATAAGCAGCGCTATTCCAAAAAACTCAAGTCTCTCTCCCATTCCTATCAAAATGTGAAGGAGATTCGTATAAAAACTGCATAAATCTTCAAAACTTCTATTGCGACTAGTTTGATATAGTTGCTTTCACTGAAACGTGGCTGTATCATGGCTTTCGCGATGCTGAAATCTTTGACAAATTTTTAGAAGAGATAGACATACTGAGTCTATTGCTCAAGGTGGTGGGGTACTCTTCGCCTGTAAAAACCAGTTTAATTGCAGCCGTCAGAATATTTACGACCTACGCATTTCAACATCTAATTTTATTCATGGTAAGATGTATAGCGTGCGCAACCTGTTATAAAGTACGTTCTTAAATAATAACTTCGAATAGAAGTTTGACACACCTAAATAAACAACCTTTCCTTAAACAATAAATTCGGACGAAAATTGATACGCCTCTGAACTCATACACACACATTACAAATTAACATCTAAGATTGTTCTACACCTCGAGGTAGGAGAAAATGCATTCTCCAGTTCAGTTTGTTAGAGATCGTCAGCGTAACTTGGTGTGCTCAGTGCGAGGGAACTTAACTTGCCGGGTACAAAAGTATAATTTAAAATAGTATTGTAGTTTAGTTGTAGGACTGTACATAAGTTGTATAACTAAGAAAATCTTGAATTATTAATTATAACGTTCGTAAATAAGAAGTTTGGCGTTATTATTGATTCCTCCTCTTACCCCGCAGTGGCGCTGGCCACGAGCTATCCTTCATTGCCATTACAGCGACCGCTACATTGGTGACCGTACAAAGTACACGTGAAAAAAAATCTAATCGCCGATAGCATATTTAACAGGAATAGTGGAACATAAATTGCACAAAGGAACAGCATTAAATTTTGTACAATATCCGCATGGTATAATCAATAGCTAACAGGTTCCGGTAAACGAAACAGCATCCACGTGACGCGGTTGGTAAGAGGAGAAAAAGAGAAGAAGTAGACAGCGCATTCACACTAGCTGTTATAGCAGTTTTCCTCACTGACACACACACCAAGCACACCAACAAAAATTCATAATGCAAAGAGAAAATATACGACAAGCACGGCACGGCACGACAAATGTGCATCACATTCACACATTCAACGATATATGTAGTATCACACTCCCGATATTCTGGGAGAAGGCTCCAGCAGCTTGATTCAATGCTGCTAAAGCACAATTTAAGGTAAAAAAAAATTAAAGGGGACGACAGTAAGTTCGCGCACGTTATTGCATCTCTTCCGGTCGAGGCGATTAACTCAGTAATCGACGTTTTAAACAATCCCCCGGAACAAAATAAATATGGTTATCTAAAAGAAACTCTTATGAAAAGATATTCCATATCAGAACAGAAGAGGCTAGAGCATTTGCTCGCGACGGAAGATTTGGGTGATAGGAACCCGTCTAATTTATATCGTCACATGCAAAATGTGGCTGGCACCATTTTCAGCATCGGCGAAAATCTCATCCAATCCTTATGGGAACGCAAGTTACCACCTGCATTGACCATTCCACTTGCTGTAGCGTCCGAACAAGACTTCAAAAAAAAACCCGAACTGGCAGACAAGATATGGGAAGTGACTCAAGTACCCAATATAAGCTTTATTGGGAATAGGACTAGCACTGAAAATGAACGGTGTTCACGGTGCAAATCCATTGAGAAAACCTTAACTCAAACTCCGTAGAATTGAATGAATTAAAGCAATCGTTTAACCAAATGTCAATGCAAAACCGAAAAAGGCATAATAGCCCTTTCAATAGAAACCGATCAAAACCACGAGGCAATAGAAACGAAACTCCCAATAAGATGTGTTGGTACCATCAGACATTTGGAACGCAAGCAAAGAAATGCAGCAAACCTTGTTCGTTCACAACCGGTAGTAATTTTACAAAGTTCTCAACAAACGAGAGAGACTGAGTGTCTCAGCGGCTAATGGGATTGAACTTCTTAATTGATACGGGGACCGAAATCCCGAAATCATTTGTTCCATGACGTACTAATGAAGCCCTGAATCTCATTTGTCCGCTACTAATGGTACCACGATCGATACTTTCGGCACAAAGCTATTAAAGTTAAACTTAGGACTGAAACGTCCCTTCATATTCCCTTTCATAAAAGCCAGTGTAAATAGATCTATAGTAGGCGCTGACTTTTTATCGGAGCACAATTTGATAGTCGATATTAGAAACAAAACACTAATCGATCCAACAACTAAACTCTCTATCAACGGAATTACCGCCCGGACTATAGATATTACGCCGAAACTTTTTGTCATCAGCGAGGACTATAATACACTACTAAAAAAGTATCCCGAACTAACTCGACCTTCAAATTACTCGGTACCGACGAAATACACCGTAGTCCATCACATAGTCACACAAGGGCATCTTCCGGTAGCAAGACCGAGGAGATTGGATCCTACAAAACACAAAATAGCATACGACGAGTTTGAATATATGCTCCAGCTGGGTATATGCCAACCCTCGTCTTCTTCCACATCCTCACCACTGCGCATGGTGGCAAAAAAGGACCCAAACCATTGGCGTCCTTGCTGCGACTATCGGAAGCTGAACGCTGTAACAGTGCCTGATCGGTACCCCATACCGCACATTCAGAATTTTTCCACTAGTCTCAGAGGATGCAATATTTTTTTCAAGATCGACCTAATCCGCGCTTACCATCAGATCCCGGTCGCCCCAGATGATGTTACAAAACAGCCCTAACAACACCATTCGGCATGTTTGAGTTTAAACGCATGCCATTTGGCCTCCGCAACGCAGCACAAACGTTTCAAAGTTTTATGGATCATGTCACCAGACGACTAGACTTCGTTTTCGTATATCTCGACGATATACTGGTAGCCAGCAAGTGCCACGAGGAACACATTCGACACCTCCACGAGCTTTTTAAGCGTTTAGTAGATTTTGGAATAAATATAAAACATCGAAATGCGTTTTCGGCACAAAACAGCTTAACTTTCTGAGTCATAAAATAGACAAGGACGGGACTAAACCTTCGGAGGACCGGGTAAAGGCCATAACCAGTTAACCAACGCCTACCAGCATTCGTCAAGTCCAACGACTTATAGGTATGGTAAATTATTACCACCGGTTTCTTAAAAATCTTGCAGAGTTATTGTGTCCCTTATATCAACATCTAAAAGCAATGAAAAAAACGAAAGGCTCTAAGAAAACCTTTATGTGGACTGAACAATGCCAAGACGTATTCAAAAGTATTAAGTCCGCTTTATCATCCGCTACATTACTCGTTCACCCATGGGAAAAGGCTCATCTAAGGCTCACAGTCGACGCATCAAACACAGCTATAGGTTCAGTGTTGGAACAGTTCGCCAATAAACAATGGGAACCCTTGACTTTTTACTCAAAAAAGCTAAGCCCAGCGGAAGTAAAATATTCTGCCTTCGACCGAGAACTACTGGCCATGTATTCTTCGGTGAAACACTTTAGATACCTCTTAGAAGGATGCGAATTCGCGGACCACAAGCCACTCACAAAGGCTTTGCACACAAAAACAGAGAGAAGTCCACGGCAAAGTAGACATCTGGACTACGTGGCACAGTTTACGAGCGATATACGATACATTAAAGGTAAAGACAATGTAGTAGCTGATACGCTCTCAAGAACAGAAGAGATTTGCACCCTGGCACTAAACAATTTCTCACTACACAAACTCGCCACAGAACAGGAATCGGACGAAGAACTCCAATACCTGCTGTCCAGTGTCAAAACACAAAAATCGAAACTGAAAATAAAATTAATACCAATACCGGAAACCAACAACGCTGTCTATTGCGAAATCTCTAAAGAAATCGACCATACGTACCACAAACGTTACGAAGAACAGTCTTCAACAGTTTACATATAATAACCCATCCAGGTATTCGCGGTTCAAGGAAACTTCTCTCAAGTAGATACTTTTGTCCGGGCATGAATGCAGACGTCAAACGCTGGACACAGTCATGTATTTCCTGCCAACGTGCTAAGATCCACCGTCACACCAAATCACCAATCGGAAGTTTCAACCTTCCAAGCGCACGTTTCGAGCTCATTCATATGAACTTGGTAGGACCCCTAGAAAGCTCAAATGGATTCACGTACATTTTAACTATAGTGGTCAGATACACCAGATGGCCAGAGTCATATCCCATCGAGATATAACCGCAGCAACGGTCGCAGCAACATTCGTTCATGAATACATCCCGAGATTTGGCGTGCCATCTATACTCACCACAGATCATGGCACCCAGTTCGAGAGTAAATTGTTCAACGCAGTAACAAATCTTTTAGGAACCCATCGTATCCATACAACAGCCTACCATCCACAGTCCCAACGGCATGGTAGAGCGATTTCACAAGCAGTTAAAAACGTCTCTAAAATGTTATGAGGATAGCAGCAATGGAGCACACAGCTCCCATTCGTTCTCCTAGGAATCAGAGCATCCTATAAAGAAGAACTCAAATGCTCCCCCGCAGAACTTCTGTACGGCCAATCATTAAAATTGCCAGCAGAATTCGTTGCACCAAATGAAGGTACGAATTTCGAGAACCAACCAGAATTCGCAGCTAAACTTAAAGATACCATGCACAAACTTAAACCAACCCAACCGCAACTCGTTCCAATGTGACGCCAGTATACATACCAACCGAACTTAAGAAATGTAATAAAGTTTTTGTAAGAATAGATGCAATGAGACCAGGTCTAAAAGCTCCATACCAAGGACCATTCGATGTCATCCGAAAATTCAGGAAATATTTCGTTATCAACATAAATGGCAGAAATACTTCAATCTCCCTAGACCGTCTAAAACCAGCTTTCATCATCGACGCGTGCAACACAAAACCAGACGCAAAACTAAACAGGAAATCCGTACATTTCAAAACGTCAATTGTATCGCCTACGGAAGGATGGTGATATAGCGTGCGCAACCTGTTATAAAGTACGTTCTTAAATAATAACTTCGGATGGAAGTTTGACACACCTAAATAAACAACCTTTCCTTAAACAATAAATTCGGACGAAAATTGATACGCCTCTGAACTCATACACACACATTACAAATTAACATCTAGATTGTTCTACACCTCGAGGTAGGAGAAAATGCATTCTCCAGTTCAGTTTGTTAGAGATCGTCAGCGTAACTTGGTGTGCTCAGTGCGAGGGAACTTAACTTGCCGGGTACAAAAGTATAATTTAAAATAGTATTGTAGTTTAGTTGTAGGACTGTACATAAGTTGTATAACTAAGAAAATCTTGAATTATTAATTAGAACGCTCGTAAATAAGAAGTTTGGTGTTATTATTGATTCCTCCTCTTACCCCGCAGTGGCGGTGGCCACGAGCAATCCTTCATTGCCATTACAGCGACCGCTATAGATGTATCCTCTTGCAGTTGACGATGACTATCTTCCACTTAATATTTTGACAAGAACGGAATCACTTTTCCTTGACACCATTTCATCTCTTGGTCTTAGCTAAATCAGTAATGTGAAGAATAACATTGGTAAGCAGTTAAACCTGGTATTTTCTACTGACGCGGGTAACTCATTAGTTGAACCTAGCGCAGTTATAATATATACTCTTGACAAATATCACCACCCTCTACTAATTAAGTACATATTGCTATGAAACCGAAAACTTAACAAATTGTGACGAAACACTTTTTCAATTTTACGAAGGTTAACTTTTCGGAACTTTTCAGTAGAGTTACATCTATTGACTTCAACACATTACTGTCTAGGAATAGTTTCGACGAAGACGTTTCTAAATTTCACATTATTCTTTTCGATTTATTTTGCTCTCACGTTCCATCACGTTCGCTCTCCAAAACATCTTCACCATGGTTCAATAAAGAACTGGGGCGTCTTAAAAATAGAAAGAATAAATTGTGGAAAAGTTATATGAGGGACAAAGACATTATAAGTCAAAACAACTTCCTCACACCATATAATGAATGAGTTCAAAGAACGTTCCTCTACACTTTATGATGAGTATACTCAAAGTATGCGTATACGTAAATATTTAGTGACCTACGTATCTTTTTTAAGTTTATCGATATGAAGAAAAGAACGGAAAACAACCCCAATACGATAAGGTATAAGCATTCTGTTAGTGATGATTCATCTGAAATTTGCGATAATTTTGTTTCTTTTTTTGACAATGTCTTTGTCTCGTCAAATCTTCAACCTCAAAATAGCAAGTTCAGCCATATAAACGACTCTCATAAAGTTTCATTCACCATTCCTTCAATTTCAGAAGAGGATATACTCGACCATATTAATGGGCTTCCAAATGGCTTCACAAGTCATCCTGATGGATCCCTCCACCCTTTTTTAAGTCATGCTACCCTGCCCTGACTACTCCGTTGAGAATTATTTTCCAAAAATCACTCGATAGTGGTTGTTTCCGCATCTATGGAAAAACTCTTTTATCGTACCTATCCACAAAAAAGCTAGTAAAAGGAAATTTCTAACTTTAAGCCTATTGAAAATTATCTTGCATTCCCAAATTATTGGAATCAGTCATTTACTGTCAGTTATCAACTTCCTGTAAGAATTTTCTTTCTTTAAACCAACATGGGCTTATTTCGGGCAGGTCTACAACCACTAACTTATTGGAATTTGTCTCGGATCCCATTGGCGGGTTGGAAAAATACTATCAGACAGATTGTATTTATACAGACTTTAGTAAAGCCTACGACAAGTTATCTTACTACGTGATACTCTTTAAAATATAAAAGTATGGGTTTCACCCAAAATTTCTAAAATGGACGAAGTCGTATTTCGATAAACAAAACATACCGAATCTTATCCCGCCATTCCATCTCTAGAGTCTTAAAGGCTTCGTCTGGCGTACCTCAAGGGAGTCACTTGGGCCTGTTGTTCTTTATTCTGTCTATTGACGACATTGTCTCCTGTGGTGAGATACTGTGAGGCCTTGATTTAAGCTGACGATGTTAAGATTTTCGCTCAGATTAAATCTGTTAACGATTATGAACAAGTACAGCGTGACCTTCAAAAATTTTACAATTGGTGTAAGAACAATAATTTGGTACTCAATATCGACAAATGTGAGGATATGACTTTCCATAGGAATCAGACACCAATCACTTATGATTATGAGTTCTCGGATGCCTCGATTCACCGGGTGGACTCTGTCTATGACTTGGGAGTCAAATGTGACCACAGATTGAATTTTATCTCCCATATAAACTACATGATATCAAAGAGTAGTTTTATGCTGGGTTTTATAAATCGTTGGTCCCAAGAGTTTCCGAATCCCACTATAACATTGCGTTTGTACTCTTGCTTTGTGAGACCACTTCTTGAATACTCTAGCCAGGTCTGGTCTCCATTTTACGATACACACATCGACCGTATCGAGTCTGTTCAGCGAAATTTCTTACCATTGCTCTCAGACACCTACCGTGGAATAATTCATTAAGTCTTCCACCCCCTGACGATCGCCTGAATCTTTTAAATATGTACTCGCTTGAAAAACGTCGCATGGCTGCTAATGTAACTTTTGTGCATCAACTTTTAAGCCCGAATATTGATTCTCCGTTGTTACTTAACAAAGTCTGTTTTCGTGATAGTAGGCACAATTTTAGAAGGCTTTCTCTATTGCATGATAACTCCTCAAGGTCTAACTTTAGCATGTACGAACCTTAATCGCATGTGCATTACTGTTAATAATATTACTGAGCATTTTCTTGTTAACGTTTCTAAGCATGTTTTAACAAAACGTCTATATATAATATTTAATCTTTTTTGTTTATTTCATTTTCTCTTTTAAATGTTTTTGTTCTATGTTGCATTGCATGTAATTTCATCCGGTGTTTGGATTATGTTTAGTTTAACCTTACTTGTACTAATACCGACTAAGTGAAGAAACGCATGTATTCCCGTTTATTTATTAAACGTGTCACTACAACGAGCTTGTGTTAAGTTGGTTCTAATAGTCAGAAAATCAAAGCCCAGTGAGATCTGTAGGGTGATTCTGTGTGTTTTGTCGATCTTGAATGTCAAAATAATCGACTAAATGAAATGAACATTTCTACTGATTTTTTCGTGTTTTTATTTAGCTCAGCAAGCCTTGCATGACGTAGAATGAACAGAAAATGACACTTCACATTACAAATTCAAAATATTATTTCGAATTTAAGATCTTGAATTGCTCTAATTAGGTGTAGAATTTCCATTTACCAGTGTAAAATTCTTGTCACAACCTCTGGGAGCAGTTGACTAATTTGTCGATTATTTAGTCGTGTTTTTTGACGTTTGTTCATCGAAAATTCATTATAGTTCATTTGTGGTATATAATAGTGAAGACACAAAATGAACTGTGTTAAAAGAAAAAAATCGACAAAATATGTCAAAATTCACGACTAAATAGAACGACAAAGAGATCAGAATCACCCCCCTGAAATAAAAATTATCAAAATATGAACGGGAATAAATTGAAAAAGTATTTTTTAATTGCATTTAATTGCCAGGAACTGAAGGGCCAATGTGGAAGACGGGAAGTAAACAATTTACTTCCTCTAACTTCCAAAAATCCAGATATAAGGTCTTAAAAATGGAGAAGTCAATATTTTACAGTTTGATTGAAGGGATAAAGGGATAAAGGGATAAATAAGACAAAAAATATAGAAGAGGGATGTAAATTACGTCATTTGGGTGATAGGATGGTAGGGTAGGCATGTAACTTCTAACCTATAAAATAATTTAATATTACTTATATAATAATGGTTGGATTTTATCAACCTAAGAATGGCATAAAAATCGTCTCGCCATAACCCGAAAGCGTGGGAAATATCTCTTTCTGTCAATACTTGAGGTCCTCTAACTGTTTTTGAAAGTTTTGCCATCAATTCTGAGGCACACTATACATTAAATGATTTTAGAAAGATGTAATAAGTTATACCATATGTCTTTCAAAACGGGATTTAAAGCGAAAAAAAACTTTTTTGTTTTTTGTATAAATTTGAAATAGTTGTCATCAGTGTCATTTTTGAATCTCGTTATCTAAAAGACGTACTTTACTGCTTCAAATTAATAACTTAATTAATAACTTAATTAAAGAAATAACGTCAGTTCATCCTCGTTATAAAAGACAGTCGGGGCTTAAGAGGAATAGTTTTAGCTTGTAGGGAAACACGGCACGGATGTTCTCTTTTTCACACTTTTGTAAATTGTTTCAAAACTTTAATTACAATCGTTAGTAATATCTTTGTTCGCACGAATGCATTAGGATTTAATGATACTGATTATTAACTTTGGCATTGACTTGAAGAATTGAAAATTTATACAAAAATAAATTGATATGATATTATTTTTTACTTTCTAGATTTTTTTCAAAGAATCTGCTTTTTTTCAATTATTTAATTTTTCGAGTTTTAGTATAATTTTGTTTTAAGTCTTTGTTTTTAACAAAGTGGAATTGTTTTTAAATAAATTTAATCTATACACGTTTCTAACAAATACTGATAGAAAAAGTTTCGTAATGAAATGATAATACCTGCTCAAAAACGAAGCAAATATGACGATAATATAGAAATGGGGAGGAAAAGAATGTTTTAGATAGAAAAAATTAGAATGCCAATGGTTAGTATAGTATACTGTTGACCACTGTCGATACCCATTTGAGCTGTCGAATTTCACCAATCCGGTCCATCTCTTCTGAAAATATCTCTATGCAATAGGAAAATGGGACGAACCGGGCAACTCCTTCTTAGGGATGCCATACGAAAATTTCGTTTTTTATAATACTATATCCTTACAAAATGTTAAAATAGAGCTTGATAAATTCGGAAAAGTTTGACAGGTTTAACGTTTTTTAAGAATTAAAGTCATGGCACCTTGATTATTTTCTCTATACTTTCAAAAAAATTTCTACTGCAATGCATTCTACAAATCAATTCAATCCACAATCGCCTGTGTTTTGCAGAACACTACACGGAACCAAAAGAACACAGCTAATATAAGCCATTAACAATTTTTCGTATACCTCCAACACATCTGTAAAGCTGAAAATGGCGTTCGCTGTAGCGTGTAAGGATGCCGTCACTTTTTTGCACTGGAATTCCGTGCGAAAATACCACATCTAGAGCTTATTGGGTCGGTTTCCAAGAGGTGCCGCCGACGTAAAAGTGGAACGCAACTGCACCAGCGTAAATGCGTTACCGTTCAACGCCGTCTCGTGTGGTTTCCAAAGAAATATCATTGTCGTGTGTGAAATTACTAATTGATACAACCAAAATATTTATTTTAATAGTAGAATAAGCTTTGAAAGTGAAGTTTTTTTTATTTTATGAGGAGATAAAGAAGATCTGTTATTTTTAAGTTTAGTTAAAGGAAATTCCGTAAATGAAAAGTTTTAGAAAAGAAGAGAAGAGGTTTTAAAATTTTAACTAAAAACATTCCATGGATAACGATATTTTACTAAATCAATGATCAATCTTTTTAAAATTCACTATTTTTGCCATGACTGCGTAATGTGAAATACAAACGGCTACTAAAAACGCCGACGCATTATCGTCCGCAGATGGGAGCCCAAGTTCGTCGGGCGTTTTCTTGCAAACCAAACCAATCATATAATTCCTTCGTCCGAACAGTCATGCTTACAAAATCTGTTGGAAACCGAGGCTTTAGAGAGCTGAAATTTTGTGCACAGCATTTTCATAAAAAATTACAAATACAAGTTAGTTCAAAAATTAACTAAATCAGGCAACCCTTTCTTGGTATTGCCATACAGAACTTTGGATTTTCACTTTATTCAACTTATATTTTAATCTAGGGTATATTATTATTGGTCTTACAAGGAGAGGCTCCCTACTCGTCATCACCGATTTCGTCTAAATTCACAGTATAACTAGGGCTTGAATAGAAATAAAAGTCACTCTGTACCACCAGCTCCAGATGATCAAACGAAACCGAAATAATGGATAATGTAGGGGAGCTCGGGGTTTTGTAGGCTTACCTTGGAAAATGCTAAAATTTGCAAATTTTCGCAGGAGTTGTTGCGCTAAAATTGCAACGAAATTTGAACGAAAGCTACAAATTCATTCGGGTTAAATGTCAACCACAGAGATTTTTGATTCTGTAACTGGCATTTCCGTGCATTTTCAAAGATCGCCGGTAGATGGCGAAAAGTGGATATGCAAAATTTTTCTGGATTTAACTTTTTTTAAATACGTAAATGACATCCGATTTTCCCAAAATTTTGCACAGATAATCTATTAGTAAAACCGCATCCATAAAAACAAAAAAATGGATTAATCGATAAGTTGTAGAAAAATATTTTGAAATGAATTTTTCAGACTGAATTTTGGCTGTCGCAAAATAAACTACGCAGCTTAATCAGAAGGGGAGGGAAAATATGTTCAAAAAATCACAAAAAATCACAAAAAAACTTGAAAAAAAAATTTGCAAATCGGATAACATTTACCCAACTTCCCCCCCACCCCGAATTCGGGAAAGGAGAAACTTTTTCCCATTGGTGTATATGAATGACTTTTTGACATTAAATATATCAACCTATTTTGAAGAAATTGTGTGTACGAATATTCTACACAGATCAGAGAATATCAAATAAATACCCCCACCCCTGGAAAAAGATTTTGTTGTTATAATAATATTAATATACGGGTTACCACTCTGTAACCCGCAGCCGTACGAATCTCGTAATAGTTTCAAACAATCATAAAAAGCTCACAATGAACGTAGCAGAAAGAATTTTTGAAAGTCGGTTGGAATTTGGCCGAGAGACAAAGGTGGTAGCTTTGCAGTATATGTTGCTAAGTAATGTAAGTTGAAAGTAGTTTAGCAAAATTCGCAATCTTATTTTGGAACACTTTCCTAAATTAATTGGGGTAATGACTTCTGGTCTTCTGTATATGAAAGACAACAGACCACAGATAATTGTAACGAAAAGAAAGTGGCGTGAATGTTTCGAATATACTCGCAAGGTGCTACTTATCAAAGTTTTCTGAAAAGTGTTAATTTTAACCCCGGGTTCACCTACATTATGCATTATTTCAGTTTCGCTTACCAATCTAGAGTTCCTACTGGCGTCACTTTTATTTCTAGTCAATCTCAACAAATACTGTGAATTTTGACAAAATCAGTGATGACGAGTAAGGACCCTCTCTTTATTAGACCAATTGTAATCTATTACGGTCCTGAAGGAAGCTTGGCTTTGTATGTGTTGTGTCTACATGTATCCAAAATCCTGTATGTTACTTTTTGAGCTAGTGATACTGTTGATCCTCTATCTTTTTAGCCAATCTTTCTCCTAATCTACAGTATGCTTATAGGCGTATTCTCAGCTGTATACCCAGTCAAAGTCCTCTAGTAGTACCCCGAATATGGAAAAGGAGAATATTGTGGTCCTTAACTTTGCAGAAAATATGTTATGTTGGATCAACCAAGAATTTGCTATCGTAAAGAATGGTAACTCTCAGCGCAAAGGGACCTCTATAGCTTAGTACTGAAAGATCTCAACAAGAAGATAATCAGTCTATTGTACAATTAAGAATACTCAGAATACAGGAAGTAATTATAAAAATTATGAAGACGCGGAAAAAATTATACAATGCAGCTTTACAAGCTGCATCGATAGAACCCAAAAAAAAAGAATAGGTTCATACCGTCAAAGACAATGATTAGAGTACAGCTGGAATGGCTCATTGAGCATAAATATATGACATGAGATCAATGATATCAACACATTCATGTATATGGCATTATACAGCTTTAATTCCTTCCATAAATCGGTTTATAATAATTTGTTGCTTTATATTATGTAAATGATAAAATATGTTCTAGTAGTATTAGTACTAACATTAGTAGTGGTATTATACTAACAATAGAAATACATGTAGAAGTAAGGTAATAACCAAAATTGTTTTCGTAAGTTTTGCGAAGACATTCAGCCAACAATTCATTACATTCAAGTAATAGTCACTCGCTTTCCTTCTATCTTTCCTGTCGGGGGACCCACTCCATGAATCATGAATTATTTAGTATAAAAAAAAAATAAAAATAAAATATCCAGGGCTCTTAATACCAAAAACAAAAAGAAAAAAAATATATATAAATAAATAAAAGACAAGTGTATAAAAAAAATAATTTGGCCATAAGTTACAACATTATAATAAATAAATATAGTAAATAACGTATATAATAAAACAAGTTCTCCATAAAGAAAGCCATATCAATTAATAAAAGAAAATAATAATGAATAAATTGTGTAACGAAATTAATAATAATTTTAATAAGAAAATAATAATCAACAATGACAAGGATAATTTAATTTACAAAAGAAAACCTTAATAGTGCCTAGACTGGAAAAATAAATATGGATTTTATAGTATAACGATAACCAAAACAACATTCATAAAACAAAAAGCAAGTGCAAAAACTTTAAATAACACTAAGGGGATTTAGGCAGCCCCAATGAGAACTAATAATTAAAGTGTCGTAATAAACGAACGCATTTTCGACGGATCTGCTAAAAAGAATGAAAGAATTCGAAAAAAAGAGAGGGAAAAGAATAGAGGGACAAGTGGGGAACGTTTCTTCTGGTAGATCCCTGATCGAGTGCAGAGAGGCATATAAGAATGGAAAATTTTAAAAGGAAAAGTTTGAAGTAAGAGAAAAGTTAACGATCTGGAGATCTGGAGCAGCAAACAAAAAATATATAAAAGACTTGTTGCGAAGTGCTGGAATCTACGGAAGATACAAAAGGGGGCTCTGGATTACGAATTTTGGATTAGCGGAACACGAGGCTAATTGGCCAAAGGTCAGGACAGAGGTCAAGTTAAGTAATTTTTTTCTTTTATTTGTTTTCCATAAAATCATATTCTATGCGTTCAAAGTCGTGGCTTGGCTGACTGGCATCGCGTCTTTTGTGAGACATTTTATATAATTATGTATACATATAGATATTACTTTTTTTTTATATGAATAAATTGTGAAATTAAATTCGTATTAGTCTGTTCTTTTACAAGACCGGTTTCGTGGTTTATCCGCCCACAGAGAAAAGTCATATGGCACCTCACATGTCCACCTGGGTGATATCAATATCTATTTTTTTTGTTTTTCTTTCTAACGAATCAACCCGTCTCCTGAGCGAGCCCTTGCGTATCACGGAGTACGTAACAAATCTTTTCTCTTATTTTAAAAAAAAAATTTTTGATAAATTTTTCGAAATCAAGAAGTTTTTCGCAATTTTTCCTCAAAAAGGTAACTTCATAATTACATTTAGCCCATAGTACACATATTAGTTAAACGTAAGTTTTTATTTGCTGTATTTATATGTATTTTATTAACATATACCCAAGTATACAAAAAAAGATTTTTGACGGACATTCGTACATATTTACTTATGTATATACAATATACTTTCACTAAGATAATATTGAACAATTAAAATCTATCTGAAACCTATAAAAATATTTTAAATTAATTTTTTGAGCAAATTCTTCAGAATATATAAGGAACTGGGAAAAATAAAAACATTGTATAATGTAAACTTTGTAGATATGATTTAAATGTAAACAGAGACTCGTAAATATTAAAGACATTCAGAAGTACCTATTGTCTACTAGAGTATGTATCTATTGTAGTCGATTCATGAGTGAAGGCAATTAGTATAAATTACACAAGCATTATAATGTACATCTGATAAATTAAAAGAAATTATGCGTAATTAAGTTATAATATGAATATTCACTATATTGTTACGAATGTGGCCTTAGTTCGGTATTCAAAACATAATATTTCAAATATAATTCACAACTTCTTTTTATTCCACTATACTGTATAATGTTTGTAACATTCACAAAACACATAAACAAATTATGCTAAAAGTTTGTTTCGGCCCAAAACTGCGGAAACATCCTATCTATGAACGTTTAAAAAAAACACAAAAAACGCAAAATGAATGTATTTTTCGATTAAAAATCTGCAATATGCTTCAATACATAAATAAGTAGATGTGCGACAACTGCTTCTAAGATCTTACATTAAAAAGTGTCACAACAAACATTTAAGTAGGTCCCTAATTGGCATAAAACATCATCCATATATACCTACTTCCCGCTCTAAAAGTGATTTGAAGGATATTAGCCATTTGCACGAGGCGCAACTTGAAAATTTCTTCCTTTTCAATATCTCGTAAATAAAAGCCGCGCCTTAACTCAATCAGGACTTCCCGCTGAGCGCGGTGTGTTTGGATGTTTTGAGCACCTGCAAAGTGTGATACACGCACGTTTATTATTTTTGTTAGGACTCTTTCGATCATTTTCAGATTTAAGCCGCTCAGCAGGGCGCATTGGACACACATGCTGATCAGCAACTCTTTCAGTAAAACGAGCTCACTGGTGTCTGGTATGCTAAAAGGATTTCCGATAATTCGCGTTGATAGCTAAATGTGAAGAAACATTTATCAATTGGGCTCGAAATATATATTCAAATAGAGTGGAGGAGCATGACGTGGCAATGGTTTTAGGAAATAAAATCATGTCAAATATATAAAAAATGTCAACGAACCACATAATCCCATTGGTATTGAGTGGCCCGTAATATTATGTCATGGGCGTGTTTATTTTCGGCGAAAACCCTTCTTTGTTAAGAAGTCATCAGCTAATTAATTACAAAATTTTTTTTTTTTTTAATTCTGCTTATTAATGTTACCAAATATATGTATAGGTGGTCTGGCTGGCGGATTTTTATGATATTTTCTTTGAAGTTTGGGATCGTATGCCGGAAGAAGACCAATTATTAAGGCGGTAACATAAATTGGCTTCAACGAACATTCATTTTATAATCTCTGCCTTAGATAAACATACTCCTAAATAGAGTTTTTGTATAATATATTAATGCAAACTTCAGTATAATATCGAACTAAAACCAGGTACCAGAAAGAAATCTCCAAGATTTTGCATCCTTTGTAGAAGTTATATTGTTGATTATAATTAAATTAAGTGATTAAATGCTGTACATGGAGTTTTTATGAAAATTATGGAACGAGCTTCGCAAATCCTAAAATCAAGCAACTACTTCTTGTTCTTGTGTCCCTTGATTCCCGGTTGTGAGGATTTTCACTCACTAAAATGTGTCGTTTGAGAGGTAGGAGGGCTTGATTTCTTTTTTGTGTTTTGCTGTACAGCTGTTCCGACGCAAGGGCTTCTGCAAAATCTTCTCCATATTCGTTGGTACATTCAACAATGTATTCATCATTACCTGAAGAAAGTGATATTGGAATAACGTAACTCTTAAACAATTTTATGTAGATCCGATCTAACAGCTCAAGAAATTCAGTAGTGTGGGAAACATAAAAGAGTAATTTTGTAGTGCTGCATATTTCAACGCTCTCATATTCGTGTATTGAGAGGAATATCTGCATATTACATTGTCATTTCCGTAGAAGGAAATATTCCACAAATATGCATGCAAATTATAGAGGTACCTAAGTGAGCTCATTTATCTCAATATAGACTATCGATTATATTTTTGAGCTCTGGCTGGTCTGTTCTTGTCATTGAATACATGTATATGTATTACATTCTGAAGGAAGAAAATTTCCGTTTGCATTGCAGCTCGCAGGTCTTTTCTTTTTCAGCACAGGTCAATATAATAACATTTTAGAGCTAAATTTTACAAAACTAAATGTAAACGTGTACATGAAATTTAATTTAATTGAAAGTGAACCACACCGATTAATGACATTGCAATTTGCTCAGGTTTATCCATAAATTCAATTTTCAACGAGAATCGAGTATGTTGAAACCTTTTCGCTGACTATTTCGGCAACCTATGCTTCAGAAATTCCTTTCATTTTTAATTTATTATTGAATCTGCGTTTGACCCACTATTGCTCTACACTGTAAAAAAAAGTAGAACTATTCCCTAAAGTTTAGAGAATAATCCCTAAAACTTAGAGGAAAAACTACATCTTAGGGAATATTCCCTACATTTTAGGGAATATTTCCTAATCTTATCGGGGATATTTGGGAATATTCCCAAATCTTATTGTTGCACAGTTTTTATTGTATACGTCTTTTTTTATTATTGAACCTTGCTCAGGGAATACCCTATAATGCAAAACACAGCCAGCATGGCTCATGGGTGAAAGGAAATATGAAAAGGATTAGGGAACATGAGGAGAGTGGTTGAGTTGCTAATGTATGGCACGACTGAGCTATCGCAGATTATAGGCCATATAAAAATCAGAAATTTGTAGATTGTTCCATATTCGCTCATTTCGGGATAAAAAAGAATCACAAAATTTTTGTTTATCGCCGGGAGTGCCGGGAGTCTATTGAAATTATGTGCGTGGCTTGCGACTCGAGTATTACTTGCAGGAATAATCTACAAGAGATAAGACTATACCATAACGATAATGGAGGGAAGGCGGTGCTCGAGTGAATGAATATAACAAATTATTGTTACATCGCCAATAAGCATGAAGTTTTCTTTTACACCATATATAATGAAGCTATTGCTGCGCGATTAGCCCCAGGCCGCAGCCTAAGTATGGGAATTGTATTCCATTCTAGGTCTGATATTTGTATAGGAGCGCTAGATTTGACGGGCTCTAATATTTCTTACACCTTTTCAGAAATCCAAATAATTGTGATGCCACGCTGTGGCCTGTGGCCACGTTTGTCAACTCTCAAATTTTGTGGCTAGTGGCACCGATACTACCAATATTGAGGTATAATAAAACGAACGTGTTGGTAAGTTTTTCAATATGGCGACAGATTTATAATTATTCGGAATTTTGTGTATCAGTGCGAAAATTTTATTTACCTGTGAGAACAATTTCCTATTGGATTGTAACAATCCTGCAAAAAATAAAATGGAAGAAAATATTCTTAATTACGTGAAAATACATACATTTATGAATAATAAGAAGCATGGCTTCTTATGGCTAGTGGCCGTGAATATATCTTACTTGGCTTCAGTAGTCGAGAAAAACTTTAAGTGGCTTGTGGTCCGTGGCCTGAGGCCGTGAATATATTTTGGGCTTGAAATTTGGGAAGGCAATCCATTAATGAAAATCAAGAAGACAGATGGAGAGATAATAGAGATGTGGGGTACACCGGTATTTATAGACTGAAGTTCAGATGCAACGCAATGTTGAACAAAATACATGGGTTTGTTTCTAAATTTTTAATATGAAGGACATTTTGTTCCTTTTGTTGATGTTTATTGCTTTTCTGTCTATTTGACAGGAGTTAAATTTACATTTTGCTTGAAGAATACTGGCGGTTTTTGTGAAACCGAATTGATCAGTGGAAATTTTCTTTTATTACTCCCATATACAAAGCCGGTTCTCGGCATTCAATTACAAACTACAGAGGAATTGCCAAACTTCTTCCTATTCCCAAGTGCTTCAAAAGCAGAATAACGAACAGGATGTATTTTCACGTAAAAGAAATGATATGTTCCCAACATCATGGCTTCGTGAAAGTTAAGTCTTCAACAACTAATTTGGTATTATTTAAAAATTTTGTATTAACGAAATTGAAAATTTTGCTCAAGTCGACATTATCTATACTGACTTTGTTAAAGCTTTTGGTCGGGTTAATATTGATCTGCTTGTAAAGAATCTGCATGACTTCGGCTTTCATTCCTCCATTCTTCAGTGGATTAATTCGTACGTAAGTAATCGCTCGCAGTGTCTAAAATTTGATTTTCTTAAATCCCGGTAATTTATAGTTAAATCAGGGGTACCTTAAGGCAGCCATTTTGGCCACCTTTTGTTTATTATTTATATCCATGATGCGGTTAAACTATTTTCTTTCGCTAAATATCTTTTGCACGGTGATAACGTAAAAAATTTTCTTGCCAATTAGAGATCTGGCAGATTGTCTGCATCTTCAAAATAACCTAAATAAACTTCTAATTTGGTGCTCGTTAAATGGTTTGGAACTCAATCCTAGCAAGTGTAAGACCTTCAGCTTTTATCGTTGCATTAATCCAATTTTATTTAATTACGTGATCAAAGACATTACTGTAGACAGACCTGCTGAGATTAAAGAACTTGGTATCATTTTTGATAACAAGTTAAACTGCTCTTTGCACCTGGAAGGCATTTAAAATGCTCGGTTTCATTAAGCGTAACTGCACAGTTTTTTACTTCGCTCCATATTGGAGTATTCCTGTGCAGCTTGGTGCCCTTATACTGCTATATATAATAAGCGCATTAAATCTATACAAAGATCATTTACTCGTTATCCTTGCGCGAGCTGAACTGGGTAGCTGGACTTCCCTCATACGAGGTCAGGTGCCAGTTACTTGGGCTCCAAACTTTAGAGTCTCGTAGAAAGGTTTTCAGTATTATGTTTGTCAGAGATGTTTTCTGCTACAAGATTTGTTGGCCCGAACTGATTGCATTATTCAAAATTTATGTACCTGGTTTTTCTATTCGATCTAGAGATTTATTATATATTCCTTCTCTAGAACTTGTTACGGCCAGTATGAGTGCATCACTCATTGCTCTCGAAATTTTAACGATGTTTGTACTTTCGTAGATCTTACTGACGAACGTAGTATTTTCAGATATACTGTCCAGCAAATTTATCAATAAGCACGTCTTTAGATATTCTTTACATTTATTTTTTCATATAGTATATATTTATATCCTTTTGACTTAATGATAGTTACTTTTAGTTCAATATTGTTTATTTTATACTTTGCTATTCGATTCCAAATGTTGCCAACTGGAAAAGTTTCTGGTAAGTAAAATTAGAGTAGAAAAGTAGATTGGGTTTACAAATAAGTAGAAACACAATTGAAACTTTTCAGTCAGCTTTATCGCCAACTATCTTGAAGACCCAACTGAAATCGTGGAATTGAACACAAATAAGGTTTTTGATATTTGCAACTTTATCTTGTTTATGGAGAGAAGTTTTATTCATGAATGACATTAAAGAAGGACAAAAATGACTTCGATTTTCCAACTGTCTCAAAAAATATGTCAACAGAAGCCATTCACATCTGATATTTGAGAGTCGCACAGTTGGTAGTTTTCAAAATTCGCACAAGCTGGCAGCCATTGAATTTAAAATTTGCAATTTGAAATCTCAAGCCGGCTTGAAGCTAGTAAAAGCTCTAAAGCTCTAATTGTGTCCTTCGACAATCTACATTTATTTACATTGTCAAACAATCTCAAGCTGGCTGAAAATCTCTAATTGTGTTCAGGCCTAATTTTTCGTAAACTGATTTTTTGATATTTGACAGCATTGATCCTAGCATAAATGGTACGATCAGGTGCAGGTCATTAAAAACCTTTTTTAAAACTCCCATATTACATTAAAATATATCAGTAATGACGATTTCTTCTTCGAAAAACGTATTTTTTCTTTTTAGATAACTATAGGTTCGATCAGATAGTAAATAGGTATAAGTATACATCAGTTAAAATAAGTAGATCTGCTTACTTTTTTATAGAGTTGGCAACGCTAATATTTATTGAATAACATCACACAAAAACAATTAATAAGTATAAAACTACAATCGTAATAATTCTAATCAGAAAATGGAAAAACTTCACTAAACGAGTTTCAATGAGAGACTGAGTGAGGATCATAAATGGGTTGTATCAGAATGCATTATAGAATAACAAATTATTGTAAATGAAACGCAGTTCCAGAATTTTATCAGTTTTTCCTTGGAATTTCGCTTCTTTTTACAGCGAATATAATCTCATTTTTGATAGGAATGCATGGCTGTTTGTTTGCACAGTTGTAATTGAAATATGACAAGGTAATATTTTACGTTACTTATTTATTTATATATATACCCTAATTTACAATGAGAAAAACTCCTATCATTTACCATTCTTGTATAAATATTATACAGTAAATTGCGAGTTTAATTTTAAACAATGGCCTTTAGAAAAATATACATAAATATTTACGCTCTCACATACATATCTACATATTACCAGAGAGCACTTAACTTGTTCTTTGATATTACCCATTTCAAGAAAATATCAAACGAACTGTTTGCACGAAAGATCATTAATAAACTCAAAAGAATTGATTTTTTGCTTTTGAATTTTCAGAAACCGATCGCGTGTTCCGTGAAGGTAGGTAGGTATGCAGGTAGCGCAGCAATTTAGCCCTAGGTCAAGATACGTTTTACTGAATATGTTTTTTTTTGTGTTGCTGCGATATTGAAAAAGAGAAGAATAAATGTTCAGAAGATAGTTTTTACGAAGCTATAATGTACACTAAATTTATACTAAAAATAGTTAATTAAAAAATTAAGTGCAACTAAACTTCAGCAGTAGAAATATTTTGCAATTGAATTATATCAAGTGACGGCCTTAATTAGTGTAAAAAATCATCATCATCGGTAATGGTAGCCGCCCACCTAGAATCTTAATTATGTCGGAAAGGATATCCGTTTAAGGTTTTGTATGCAATTTGTTGGGCATCATGATCAATCCGTGCTGGTGGTGAGTTGAATCCTTACCTAAATTATAAAAGCAGCTGTGATCACCACTGTCCCAAAAATACAATACTATATATGTATCTTAAACTTCTTGTAATATGTATAAAGAAATGTAAAAAACAATTACAAGTACCCAAATTGTTAATTGCTGCCTTCTTCAAAGAAGAAGACTCCTTGGACTTGGAAGCTGATACGGCGGTGACTGTGATTTGTACAAAATCTTGTAATATAGCGCCATAGATGGCACAAGAACAGGATGTCGCATGGCATACTATACAGAGTATACAGATTGTGAAATGGGTAGTGCATTCAGGAATGGAAATGTAATAGAAGTTTGGTATACATTTGAACTTTCTCAACTTTTCAGATACGAAAAAATATGAATCACTCGACGTATACATCATTTTAAATGTTGTGGTGCATTCCGAAATGGACACCACGGCATATAAATGTTGTTTACTGTTTTGGTACTAAACGTTCTTACGTATGAGTGCCTCCAGCAATCCTTTTGAAAAAATGTTGATCTTGGAAAAAAACAAAAATGTCAGAGGAGGGATGAGGGAGAAGCAATGGTTTCACTGGGAAACTATTAAGATCATCCAAGGGATCAGGTGCAAAAAGTACATTTTTTCGTTTCTTTCGAAAAAGCTCTCTGAGAGGATAAGAATGTAAACGCACCGATTACCGGCCATCACTAGTTCCTGGCCACGCTAGCAAAAGTACCAAAATAAATCCATCAACTTACACATTATGATCCTTTGAAATGTCTCCTTAAAATAACTGGATTGTTGTCTAAGTACTACAAAAGGTTTCACAATATATTACGTACTGCTGAGAGTGCAGTTTACATTTTATTTCAAGTCTACCCTTTGCAATGCGCGGAAGTGAGCTTATCGTCTTAATTGTGCTTCAGTGACGCGCGACTTTTATTGCATATAAGTAGCATTTTATTTCAAAATAAGTTATTTAGGTGTATATTTCTATATGAAATACGTGTAAAGTTAATAAATTGGTCGAAAAGTAACGAAAAATTACGTAGTAATAGCAAAATTATCCTGGCCGGTTTTTGAAACAGTTTTCTGCTGAATTTTTAATAACCAGCCACAAATGGCCGGAGTCTAGATTTCAATTATTATATACCGGCCAATAATTTAAAGAAGGAAAATAACTTATTAGTTCAATTATAATGAATATTTTTTTAGAAAATCGGAAGGTTATTTTATTATAAACGAAATTACTTGATATATAAAATTAACGTTATAATAAAATCCCTTGGAAACGACGCGTTCTTTGAGAGACACTTTCTTTCAAAGATATCATCTTGACAGGGTAACGAAAAGTTTTTTTTTAATTAAATAAACTCCAGGCTATTGTAGTAGTTTACATTACAGTCATTTAAATTATAAAGTAAAATATGAAATAAATGCTTTTTGGAGTTGTGTCGTCATTTTACAAATGAATTAAAGTTGTGGCCTGTATCTAACGCAGCTTTTGCTTGGAAGTATTTATTTACGGCCACAGTACAAATTTCGTAGTTGGAATGCAGTTGTTAGATGATTTGCTTTTCTTTCAACATGATGCCTTCAAAATCGAGATCATAAATGGAAGATAGTCTAAAAGCAGCTTTAGATAGCATTCGGATAGAGGGAAGGTCAATAAGGGAAGGTAGCAGAAAATTCGGGGTGCGAAGAACTACACTACAGGATAAGCTAAGTGGAAAACTTCCTGAAGAGATTTCAAATAGTGAAATGATGTATCAACTTGACCAAATGTGGGTTTCCCATTAAGGGAGAAGGTCTACTGGACACAGTACAGAAGATAATAAAGGACGATGGCCGGAAAACTTAAGAATGGATGACCAGGCAGAACATGGTTCGATTCATTTGTAAAAAGACATCCTGAAATTGTGCAGCGTATACCGGAATGCATCACCAAGGGGAGAGCTGTGATTACAGAGGCGTCAGTTAGATCATGGTTCGAACAATTGAAACATTATTTGAAATCAATAGAAGCTGAAAACATACTAAATGATCCCAGAAGAATTTTAAATGGGGGTGAAACTGGGTTCAGCTTATTTCCTAAAACTGGACGGGTATTGGCTTTAAAAGGATACCGCAACGTATACGACATCAAGCCAGGTAATGAAAAGATACTATTACCGTGTTATTTACCTTCAACGTAAACGGAGAGGTCATTACACCTTGCGTAATTTTCCCCAACCAAAGATGTGATTAACAGCATTCCGTCCAATTGGTACCTAGGATTGTCCGATTGCTGATGGATGAACGGAAACATATTTTTTGAGTACGTTGCTAATAGGTTAGTTAAATGGCTGAAAGATAATAAGGTTCAAAGACCAATTATATTATGTGTAGACGGACATAAATCCCATTTAACACTGGAGTTAAGCAAATATTGTCATGATAATGAAACTATCTTATATGCCTTACCATCCAACATAACGTATATTATGCCGATGTAAGCGTATTCAGACCGTTAAAGTCAGTGTAGAGAAAAACTGTGTCAACTTGGCAAAGGTCTACAGGAAGTGTTGAAATGTAACGAAACTAACATTCTGTTCTCTACCAGAAACAACTGTGTTAAGAATGGTAACACTTCCAGAAACTATTCGTAATGGCTTTAGAAAATGCGGATTATATCCAGTTAACCCAGATGCCATTGATTACACAAAGTGTGTACGAGATTTCATTGCCGAAGAAATAAGAGAGAACGTACCACCTGAAGAAGGTTCAGATGGCTATGATGCTGCTGCAAAAGTCATCAAATATGTTGGGCCAAATTTACGGCTAAGGAATATAAATGTAGACATGTTATTGGAAGAAATTGAAAAAGCCCAAGTGGTACCTTCAAGCGCTGTGGACGAATATCCGATATCTGATCGAACCGTTTTAGACGCTTTAAAAGACCTCGGCTCCGGAGTGTATGACTTCGAAATTCAAAATGTTCTGGACAGCAGTTTTCAGATGTGTGAAACTTCCCAGTGCTTTACTGGTCCAAACATGTGAGGCGAATTTGTCTGCAGGTCCTATATCGGAATCTGTATCACCGATTTTAACATCTTCACCAAAAAACATGCAAGTCCTAAGGCGTCAACATCGAAAATTAGTGCATACCTTGGGTCACCAATACTGTCAACTAGTCGGCTTGCGTCGAGTTCTAGTCCTCCTTCTATTCAAAATAGGCTGTATTCAAGAGAATGTTCCCCGAGTGTGAATAAGCATTTGTCCATTCCTTCCAGCATACATATTTTTTCCAAACAAAAGAGAAAGAAAGGTCAGAAAATGCCAAGTGCAATATCTTCCATAGATTGGAGAAAAATTATTGTTACGAAGGAAAATAAAAAGAAAGAAAAGCTTGAAGCTACTAAGAAGAGAAGAAAAGAGAGGTTGATGAAAAGGGAAATGCAAGAATTAAAAAAAATTAAAGAAACGGCCAAAAACAATTCAAAAACGCGCAAAGTGTGACGATGAACTGATAAGTGACGTAGAAAATGATGATTTGAAGAACATTGGCTTCGGCAAATGTCCTAAAATGTACGGAGTTCAACAACGTTGAAGTAGCCTTCAATTCTACTTTTTATCGGCAAGACTACCTAAAATAAATTTACCTGCTTGCCTTATTTTTGTTTAAAAAAACATATAGCAATAAGGATATTTACATATATATTTATGCCCTGTTTAAGAAAATATCTTTTAATCAACTGAATTCCTATATTTTTTCGTGTTTTACTTTAAGAAAATGAACTTGTTTTTCCTGAATAATATATTTTGATACTTTTAATTTTAGTCTTTTCTTTGCATTTTGAAAAATAATTGATTTTTCCTTCTGGCCGGTAATAGACGCGCTCTTGGCCGGAAATAGAATTTTCGTGGCCGGAAACTAACGAAAGTGATGTTTTGTATACTATTTGATTAGAATAATGTTTTAGAAAGTAAATATACGAAGAAAATGACAGAAATAGATAAAAGAGAAGTATACTTATTCATTTAAAATATAACATGTTTCACCAAAGCAAACTCCACCATTATACAAAGGATCGATTAAAAAAAAAGTGATGTTTAAAATAAACATGCATTATAGTATTCTTTAACCATTTTTGTGGTAGGCGCCATTTTAAATGCGAAAGGAAATGGGAACTTTATATCGGAAGACGGGTATGTCTCGAATGCGGAAAATTTCACACTCGACAGGAAAGGATTATAAGAGTTGATTAACTGCTTCGTTGACTAGGAACTAAAAACAAGTTGGTGGAAGCTTGTTGATCAACTGATTTGCTCTCGGTACCAACTAGCCTAGGCTTAATTTTGTATAGCGCCCATGTTTTTCCATAATTTTTAAAAAGAACATTAATTTCTAAAGGTAGTATGTTCTCATTATTGATGTTCCCAGACTCGAACGTAGCAGAAATACTTCTTCCAATTTCTGAGCTGTTCCTTTTGTCGACAATTGGCAACCAATAATTTTGTGTTTTTATTACATATTTCTTTACAGTTACTTTAACAGGAACAGTTTCCAATTTTAACACTTTCATAAGTGAGTTATTTTTTTTAGCATACACGTCCCAGGAATGAGTTGAATTTTTAGATGAAATGGAAAATAACTTTTAAACCCATTTACCGATTTTAATAAAAATTTAAATATAGATTACTAACAATATTACGCAGCTACCTAATAACCAAAATATTTTTTTATGCAGGGCTTCTCAATTTTTAGGTTATATTACAATGAAACTCTAAAAATTTGAACAATTTATCGGCGGGCGTTACCCACCTTTTCATATAGAATATTTTATATTTATGAGATTTCATTTTCAAAGTTTTTCCCATATTTTAGGTTATAGTACAATGAAATTCTAAAAATATGAACAATTTATCGTCAGGGGTTTCCAGCCTCTATCGGGCTTCTATACAAAACCGATCACCTTGGAACCCGACCATCTCTGATTTGGAAGAGACTTTCACAGTTTGTAGGGAATACCAAAATAGCTCACCCATATTTTTGTTTTCTCTCCCAAACCCCCACCCCTGCCAGGATTGTTGCAAATTTCGCAATATTTCAATAAAATGTAATTTTCAAAAAATCATATCTCGAGAACGGAAAAACTGGTTTTTCTGATTTAAATGCCAAATGAAGCTCTTATAATTTTTATAACTAAATGTAGCAGTACCGAAAGAAATTTTTGTTGCTGTTAATAATAGTGATTTTTTTAAAAAATAGTATTATTCACCAGTTAGGACTGCTTGAACTTTTTTGAATTTATTTCGAAGCTAGAAACGTTATCTACATACGAGTATGTGCAAAAAATTGCGATGGTGTTTAGCTTCCTTTTTGATATATGAATTTACGAAGTCACTGTTTACCCAAAGCAACCTGTATGGGATACTGCAATGAGGGAAATGTATTGTTTTTTTTTTCTTCTGCGGGCCTCTAGCATTTGTGTATTCTTATTTTAATCACAAGTAATTAAGACAACCCTCTGTTGCAAAAATTAAGAATGTTACAGTTACCGAGAGGATGATTTTGTACACAAACATGAAATAAAAGTAACAGATTTTGTTAATTTTCAATAAAAAAAGAGACGAAAAATATAACAAACTTCGAAATTTAAATTATCATTTGGTGTCTTTCAAAAGAAAAAGTAAACATATAAGAATATATCATTTATTTAATTTTTTCTTTTGCATAAGTATTGTTTTTTTACGTAGCCCTAATAAAACATAATATTATTCTTTCTGGAAGATTAATTACTTCATTAATTTCCTCATCAGAAATTTCTTGCGCTGCTGTTTTTTATGCATACTATTCCTCAATCCATTCAGTGATATCATTTTCGCAATCGTCTTCAATTGGTTATATTTCTTGCAATATTTTTGTTAAAACTTATCCTTCATTTCCAATCCAAACGCGAATTTCGTTTAAAAGGATATGGTCATCATCTATGCTCCAATTTGCATCCGATCTAACGAAAACCTACCACTTCTAGGGCGTTAATTTTTCCAGCCAATAGTTTTTTGGATTAAAGCTTTTCAGAGATTCTTTATTATCAGGCGAGTTAACAAGCGAAATATAATAAAATTTAGCTAAATTAATGTCATTCTGGTTCATCGGCTGTAATATTTCCGCCATACAATTTGGTGGAAGTATCATTATTTTAAGAACAAATGCTCTAAATTAAAATAAGTCAATGCCTATAATTAATGATATATATCTTAATTTCTAAAATTTTGTCAATTGGCATATGTTACCTGTGGTACAAAGTTATTTTGCAAATATTCTTCAAAAAGAACAAGTAGCATCCATTTCTGTTAGCCTTATAATACACGGCTGGCATATTGCTAATAAAGTCCTTGAACTTTCTTGGTGCCTTCCAATTAGAAATATGATTTATCAACTGCGGTTTTGTAGGCTAAAAATATAATCGTCGGTTTACTGTTCTTTCGTCCTGGAGCAGATCGTTTTTTGAAGTTAGCCAGTGTTTTTAAGGTAGAAGTTTTCAGTATAGCATCATTATCTGCATTGTAAATTTGCTCTGAATTTAAACCCTCCTCTTGCACTTTATATTCAAAATTTTGTAAAAATTTGATTCTGGAGCCGAGTTCATATATCCCAAAAAAATAAAATAGAACCCAAACTAGAAAACATATAGCGTAGTCGGGTACCTATATGAAATCGGCTGTGATGACTGTTCAGAACCAAAACTAGAAACCGTACAGCAGCGTAGTGGGGTATATAAAATCGGCTGTGATGACTGTTCAGGGTTATATATATAGGAAAAACTAAAAGAAAATTCAAAACTAGATATTTAGAACATAAGTATCGGATTTGAAAAAAATATATTTTTTATTGTAGGTATATTCTTTTTATTTGAATAATTTAACTTCAAAATATTATACACAATACTTTTAATCCAAAACTTAAAAAAATAAAAAATTATTTAATTGAATATTATTGTATGCATATGACGTATGTGTATTATAAAGCTGCTGGTACGTATATTCACTAATATATATACACTTAATTGCGTACATTGGAGTGTAGTATAGCTTACTGCTGTTATCCGGGAGCTGTGGAAAAAAAGGAGAACAACGTTTGAGTATAAAACTTAGTGAGATACAGTAAACATTTATTTTATATTCACGCCCCCATATATATTCAATCATATCTCTGCTACATCTTTCACACCCGCATACACATTCAATCACAAGTTCGCTATATCCTTACTGTTTACCGTCAAGTTTGGTTAAGGTCAGTTCCTTAAGGATATAGAGTGCGACATACGATGGACGAAGAAGAGGCATTCGCTTATGGTGGGGTGTGACGTACGCAAAGAACAGGCATTCGTTACTTTCGTTAATCATTCACACTCACATTCACAAATTATTTATCCTAGACTACACAGTACAATTTACAGTCCCGGAACTACCCAGCTTAACTTTAAACCTACGATATAATTTAGTATGCTTGTCTCTCACCCATTTATGTTTCTTTATTATCACTTCACTTAATTATTTAATCGCGTCTACCCTATCTCGGTCACTGCACTGATACTTCACCTGAGAGTATCTCGCCCAAACTTTGCACAAGATTCCTACGCTTCTCAACATCACATTCGCACCAGTGCCTACCAAACTAAATACATACTTAGTTCACAGACTTACCAGATATTCCTAACAGTATTAGTTTTTCTCAGAACTTTAGTTTGGATCCCCAACTTTGGTTGATCCAAAACCCTCGAGAAACACTTCCCAAGCCACGAAACAGACTCCCTCATAACCACATCAGAACCCTAACTGAGTCCTAACTTCTAGCACTCTAAAATATTTGCAGCTTTCTTATGTAAAGCCACGGACGTGTATAATATGGACTGACTACGTCCATAGAACGCCCATAGAAATACACTGCAGAAAGAGTGCTCACTTCTAGATAGCGTTCTCTTTCGGTCTAAGCACCAAGACCAACTGAGAGAAAACTGTAAACAACAAATAAATAAGTGGGTTCGTCGAAATAAATGTTTTTAAATTGATTATTTGATTACGCAACACAAATTCGAAAGGTTTTATTAAAATCACTTCCCAACTACCCGCCAATGGTTTATTCATTGTTGGCACCGACGTAAAAACTATTTTTGATAAAAAAAATTTTACCCGCATGAAATAGTATGTCGAGCAATCCGTATGCCAGTGTAAAACTGAGAAAAGTTTGGTTTGAATAACTCATGCAGTTTGCACCCTAAACTACTATTCTATTAAAAAATGGCGTTTTGTAAAAAAATAATATTAAAAAATGACTCATCATCGAACGCGCTTAATGCGGAAACCTTCCTAGTACAGTACTGCAGTGCTAAACTAATCAACTTACGACGCTGGACAAGTGGTGCTCACATTTGATTTTTTTTTTATGTTTTACTAAATTTAATTGCAGGATGGCCTCCTCCCCCTAATTTTAAAGCTAGATCCGCATCTGGAGCACTATCATGTTTAGCAAAACATAAAAAAAAAACACTAACCATAGGTGGGATACCAATAATATAAAATTATTACAACAACAACAGAATAGAGGAATTATTTTGGATAAGTACGAACAATTTGAAATAAAAACATTTCATTAAACAAACACATTCTCAATGTCAATTATTCAAATAGTCCGTTACTAGATGCACTAACACACCATTATAGAAACATAATTGTAGTCCCAGATAAGCTAGGTAGTTAGTAACCTGATTATCTTGCAGTAGGGCGAACCGCCTCGTTTTGTTTGTAAAAGCACGAAAAAATAAATATTTTTGAAACAACGCAAGTATTTTTAGTTAAAAATTTTTTAAATTGCTTTTAGATTTATATACAAATTAGACTGCATTCAAAAACTAATTCCAATCAATTGAAATAAAAGGCTTCAAAGTTACCATATAGGTTGAGCAAGGTACAAGAAAAATATTCGACTGTCGCACTGGCTCAATATCTCAATGAGGTCGAAGTTATAAAATAGTTAGAAAATAGTAGTTATAAGTAAAAAAAAACTCTTTTTATAAATGGCTTATTGTTTTATTGTAATTATATTTCTTATCATCACATCATCTTAATAATATTCCAGATGAGAGTAATTACGATCGTCTATAGCTGGCCGTTATTCATTTTTAATTCAATGATCATATACATAATAAACATAAAAACATATCTCTTTTACTCAATGAATTAATGATAATTTTCTATGTTTGACTCATCATAGTATGGCCTCAGGGGAAACTGAAAAAATTATTTTAAATTAATACTTGATAATATTTATAATAATTACTTGTTTATAATTATCATACTGAATTCAACACTGATAGATACCAGAAACTACTAAATAACTAATTATTAAAAAATTGTACGAAAATTATACATTCGTGAACTTGTAAAGAAATACTTTTTCATTTCAATTCATTACTGAGCCTAAATTACTGTGGGAACAAACCATTATAATTTGCTTTTCAGATACTGATCCTGGAGGCTTCCTTGCTAAGCCTAATTATTGCATTATGTATTTGTGTCCAGTTTTCTTAACAAAATATTTTCATATGGTTTCACTGCGTAATATAGTCATAGTCAAATTAATGTTTTGTATAGTTTTAGTAAAGCAATGCGGTCAGGTCAGCAATGTGTATTTACTTCCAGATAGTATCTTTATTAGGATGTGAACCATTTTAAAAACAACATAAGAACTGTGAATTCAATTTTTTTATAATAATTCCAAAGCACTCAGGATGCATTCAACGGCTGCGACAGGAAGAAATCTAAGATAAAGAAATAAGAAAAGACCCATTCCAAGCTGGTGAAAATCATTGTCAGTCGATCAACAATAATAAAGCTATGTCTAATTGTTGCTAATCAAATTTCTTTTTTGTGCATTACTTTTAAAGAAATAGAACTGGTTGTTACCGAATGTTTTGTTAAAAGCAGCATAAACATTGTGCTAACATTGAAAAATATCAATGTTTCTCGCTAATTGTATTTATTGCAAGTTCTATTGTATTTTGCTGAAGTTATTCCATGAGAAAAAAAAAGTAAATTATTAATAATTATTAATAATATATATTTATTCCGCACAAATACATAGATGTACATATGTATATGGAAAGTATTGTCAAGAGTATATGCGTCTATTAATTTACAGTTTTTTTATTAGTTTCACAGCCTGAGGTTAAAGCAAATTTTTAGTTTAAAATCGACGAATGGGGTTCACAGTTTGGTTCAAGCCCCTGTTTAAACTCGTGCCATCCCTCGGTTTAATTTCAAGATAATACATATTATTTGAAATGTGTGACATTTTATTTTGACAGTAGCATTGTTTGTTTATATCAAGAAAATAATTTTATCATGGATTCAGATTTAGACATTTTTAGCGATGAAGAAATCTGTTTTGAGCTAAATTTAAAACTCTCGACAAACCGAGAGTGATTAGAAATCTGCCAAATCATTTTAATGAGTGGGACGACGTTGATTTTTATGCTAGATCACATTTAATTAAAAAACTTTGTCACTTTGTCACCAAATCTGTACTTGTCCGGTTTCTTGCTCTCTACTATATGTATTTTTTTTTATGCACTATGGAACGTAATGGTTCAACTTCACTTCTACTAAAATTTGCAGCCCCCCTTTTGGATGGTGGCATATTTAAAATTAGGTTTGTTTTTGACCTTCTGGTCTGCTTACTGTTTACGATCGATAGATTGATTGATAGAAAAATTGCGTCACAACGGCGGCGATAACATTTAGTTCACTATTTAATCAATGCTACCAACGTTACTAAAAGACTGCACTGTGAAACCCGATTTAGTTTAAACTACGTTTAAGCTTGGATGATGATTTAAACTAAACCTTGGGTTGAATTAGACTGCACTTTCACAGTACCCATAAGATGGTCTTCCACTCAATGAAAGCCTCGGCGCCAGTGAATAATCTAAAACTCAGTTTTGACATTCAGTAAAATTGTATACTGGATCTGAATTTATGGAAAATGTTATATCGAGCATAATGTGAGTCATTCTTATACAAATAACATTTTTAAGTACATTTTATGTGTAAAAGTTAATTTTATACAGGGTGTTTCCGCCATTGTGGTTCATAGGGCAGGAGATGATAGTACTCACCTAGGCAAACAAAAAATTGTACGGCAGGGGGCCATATCAACTGTTTCGGGGTTACATGGTGATTCAGAATATATGTTAGTTTTTACAAAATACCCTATATATTAAAAACTACAAGGTGGGTGTACGGTTACCGTCAATAGCGCACTGTACGCAGAACCCACTGTATGAAGATCTGCATGACCTTTTTTGCGACTAGCCCGTACTCCTCTCCTCTCACAAGTTCTGATGGTCTAAACTAAACAATTTGGATTTTCTTGCCCTTTTTTGATTTTGACTTTTTTTTTACAAAAAGGTAATTAACATTACTTTTTTTTTATATAAAAACTGTAATCTGTGGACTCACCTCTTTACGTTTATCTATTACATCTATGTATGTGCTAACTGTAGGAGGAACTGGTTGAGCAGTCGTTGGAAAGGTCCTGAAATTTTGTATACAATGAGCTCTTGATGGTAACCATACACATTGTACGTTTTAATATACAGGGTGTCCCGGAAGTCGACGTCAAGCCGGAATCGGGTGATAGGCCAAATCATAATAGTTACCAGAAAAATATAAAAAAAATTTAAGTCATGTATTTTTTAAATTATATGCATTTCTTTTTTTTCGATAAAATGTACACTCTGTGATGGTTTTTAGCTCCTGTTGCTACAAATTTTACTGGTTTTCATTTTTATTTTTCTTATGTAATCCCCAATAGTGCTTATGTAACCTGTTGCTTTAAATTCTAAGCCAACTGCTCCAGCAGCTTGGAAGAAAATGTCAGATCTTGCCGAATCAAGAAAAGAAAATTAATACTTCACCCAACTTTAACTGACTGTACTGAAAAAACAATGTACTACGCGAGTTTGGCAAGTAACTTTAAAAATTGACGCATTTAATAAGGATTCTAAAATGGAAAAAAATGTTGTTCTAGAAACCCAGTTTCGAATAATTTCTTTTTACCTACTAAAAATGATTCTAGTGTACCCAAAGCCTGCCTAACTTTAAGATTATAGTTTAAGTGAGATGGAGAGTCATTCCATGAAGTGGGAGTGAGACAGATAGTGACGCTAATGAGTCAGATACGTAGAAAACCATTTTATGAACTGTGAGCGTGACAGATAGTGAAGCCACTTTTTGAGTACTATTGGTATACGCAATACAGATTAATACGTTACCAAAGTATAAATAAGTATAAGTAGAGACAGAGGGGAACAAAATAGGAAATTTTTCGTGTTTTTTAGAATGAAACAAGTAATTTCATATACTTTAGTCTTTTGCATCAATGGGGGAAAAGAACTTGGCTATACGCTATTGCAGTGCAACCGAGACAACGAGTTGAAAACAAAAATCGAGAGAACGTAGGATTACCCGAACGACAAAATCTTATAGAATTCCTCAAAATCCTATCAAACTATTCATAATAATGTACATTGGGTAACCCTACCTCCATTTGGCAAGAATGGGATAAATTTCGCATTGAACAACGCACTAAAAGGAGATGTGAAATTTCTGTCAAATAAAATTGCCCGAATCCAGCATGAGACAGACTCCCCCACTTAATCTCTTTCGAGCAAAACAAATGTAAACAGAAAAACGTGCTGTTCACATATCATAGGATTACACTAACAAACATTAGAATTCCTGCGAAAAAACATTGGGACAATTTCTGAAAATCGTGTTTTCATAAAAACGCGGGAACATTTTATGAGCATAAAATCAAAAATCTCCGCCCACTCCCTCATATTTATGAAAATAAATCATTTTCCATTCCATTTCGTTGCATGTAATCTTCGCTTTCACATTTTTTGTCTTATTCGTAAAATGTTCAAAGAGGGTTTGTTTAATTTTTAATTTTTTTTGCTCTCCCTTCCTTCCTTTTCTCGCCGTGTACATTTAAATGGAAGACAATCGGAACACTCTTCTGTGTCCTTTCTTTTATTTTGTTGTTCTTTGCTTCTGTTAACATTCGTTTTGCTGTAGAGAGAGGGAGAAATTCTTGCTGGATTCTCTGATATTTTCGGGAAAAATGAGAATTCATTTGAGAGGAATTTTACATCTCCTTTCAACATCTGGGGCAAAACGAAATTTATCTTTTTCTTAAAAATGGGAGGTAGTGTGACCTGATGTACATTATTATGAATAGTTTGATAGGATTTTGACGGATTCAATAAGATTTTGTCGTTCGGGTAATCCTACGTTCTCTTAATTTTTGTTTTTAGCTCGTTGTCTCGGTTGCAGTGCAATAGTGCATAGACAAGTTCTTTTCCCCCACTCATGCAAAAGACGAAAGTATATGAAATTACTTGTTTCATTCTAAAAAACACGAAAAATTTCCTATTTTGTTCGCCTCTGTCTCTACTTATATTTATTGATACTTTGGTTAAAACAAAAATTTTCGAAACTGGGTTTCTTAAAGAAAACATGTGTTTTCCCGTAATCTAAGAAATAATGTAGCAAGTTTATACCCTTTTAGAATCCTTATTAAATGCGTCAACTTTTAAAGTTACTTGCAAAACTGGCGTAGTACATTTTTTTTTAATACAGCCAGGTAAAGTTGGGTGAAGTATTGATTTTCTTTTCTTGGTTCGGCCAAATGTGACATTTACTTCCAAGCTGGAGCAGTTGGCTTAGAATTTAAAGCAATAAGTTACATAAGCACCATTCGGGACTACATAAGAAAAATAAAATTGAAAAGGTAAAGATAACAGGAGCTAAAAAACCATCAAGGGGTGTATATTTTCTCGAAAAAAAGAAATGCCTATACTTTAAAAAATACATGACTTAAGAAAGATCAGTAGAACAAGCATAGTAGTTGGAAAAGAATGTCTTCGTGCAACAAAACACTATATACCATTATGATCAGAACACAATCAATGTCTGCAAAATGGCTTATACCGTTTCCTCATCAATACAACAATCCTATACAATTTAGCCCCAATTTGGTTCTAGCGCATTATTCTAAGGACACCATAGCTTCTATCATTATTTAAATGGTGAATCTGAAAAATACCATTGAACTTAGACCAATTGAAAAATAGAGGCCTCTGATTAGGGCAAAACTGAAATAAGTTAAAAAATAAAAAAAATTGCAGGAAATTATAATGCACTGGAGTTAAGCATCTGTGTAGTGTTCCATGGAACACATCAAAACTTATGAAATTTACTTGATCAATCGAGAAGACCCTTTCGTTGAATTTGCTATATGTACATATATGTTCTTTCTTTTTTATTTGTATTTTTAAAAAAATGATTTCAGTTAATAATATAATTATGTAGAAATACGTCATATGTTCACTTTAGCAATTCTTTCGGTAACGGGCTTCATTTTGGATTTAGAGTCAAATGTGATATAGCTCTTTATTATAAAATTGAATAGATTATGTGTTTTCTTATGGATCTTGGAGCCCATTGTCCATAGTCTGAGATACAATCCGCATTATTTTTGCTTGAAGAGATTGTTGAAATTCTTGTACATCCGGTTAGGGTAAAATCATTTGTGTAAAAAGTTCGAATTGATCTGTTTTTTTTTTGACGTTGTAAATAATTCTTCAAAATAAATCATTTGTTAATCTTCTGTGTCAACATGGATATGCAAAAAGCGTAAATTTCCACTAATAGATATGGAGTCTTCCTAAAAGGTCATCAAACAAAAAAAATGAATATGAAACGTTGTTAGATACACGTCAACTAACCTACTATAACAAAAATTATTATTTTGCTTGAATGCACTCTCCAATATAAATTCAAAACCATCAGAACTAATTTTTTAAACAGGTAGAAATTTATCCCTGGCGCTATCTGTCTTCTTACTGTCTGGACTCTGTCAAACCCTTGTGTTTCGTATATTTTCTTACAAATCTTTAAGGATCATTAACAACGCAAAACAAATGAACCAGAGAAAACTGTAACAGGTATTCAACTCACTATAGGTATGAAGTAGTTTATCCTTGTAAAATACTATTAAATGTATCCTTTTTAGACAATTTGCCGCAATGAACTTAAAAACTTGAAGGATTATGAGATTGACATCTCCGACATGATCCATGATCTCAGTGGATTTTAGATCTTGTCATTAAACATCTTCCGAATCTGCATTTGAATACAGAAAATTCAATTTCAAAGGAAATACCGCAAGGACACAATACTTTTAAGCATAATGTTGATATTGATTAGATAAGGAATATATCCTTACAAGAGTTTGAAGAAAAGGAGTTAGGCAAAGGTAAAATTGGAATAAAGCAGTAAATGATTAAGGCTAATCATTTCTTTAATGTATTGCAGCTTTGTTTTGTTTAATAATGCGGTGTCTATTGCACTTAAATATCGTCCAAAATGTTAGTTTGACTTAATTCTTTTTACTTTCACGGCGAATTCCAGAAGAAATAGCCTCTCAACTTTGAGGTTTAACTAATTTTGTGTTTAAAGTTAATGATAATTTTTCTAATAAAGTTACTACGCCTTATGATTCGCGCATTTCGCGCTCAAAATTATACAATTTCATATTAAGAATACAAAAGTTATCAAGATAGGAAAGTTTACGTTATGAACGTTTGAGAATTCATGGAATTGAATTGACTTTCAATAATAATGAAATAGGTAAAGACAATGTTACAATAAAACTTTACATTGTTTTGTTAAAGAAAAAATGTTACTAAATCAAATGCAGAAAATATTCCATATTACTAACTTACATGGTATGGTTACATGGTTACATTACTGACTGACATATTCTGATTTCATCGTATCAGCCTTGAAAGGAAGAATTGCTTAATTTCAACTATGAAGAATTTGTGGAATGCGGCCATTTACTGCAACTTACCTTCAGGTAAACTTGTAAATTCGAAATTTCAGAGCGAGTTATTACAAAATATTTACGTATTTTGCCTTGATTTTGGGAATATATCCAACTTCAAAGTCCGTACATTTTCTTAAATATGAGTTCAAATGTTTTCGTTCCTCACTTATATTTGCTATAATATTTAAGATATTGATCTATCTCCAGTCATAATTCTAAGTTATAACGGTACGATTTTCTTCAAATTTTGTATATTCTTAATTAGAATTTTGTTTATAACATTTGAATGCAGACGCTTATAACTTTAAGAAAATTTATTGCTGCACGTGCAGCTCATTATAAGAGTCTTAGAGAGATGATTAAAAAGGAAGAAAAAAGAGGACCTGTATAATGTGCATGATATGCCTTAAAAGCTTCGAATGTGAAATTAAGAAAAGAAATTATTATTATTAGCTTAACATCTAGGCCCCCAACAGTGCCATTGTAAGTAAGTATGTCAATGTTAACTCATGTCTTTTTTCCTCCCACTTTCCTCATCATAACCTTTTCCACCATTTCCATGGCATGATATTTTTATTGATATGGTGTGACAGATAGTATAGTGGTTTCACGTGAGTACTTGATTATAAAGTTGTAGGCCCAACGCAGTCTAAATGCACGGATTAGTTACAAGGCGACAATCAGCTAGGGTATGTCCTGTCCTTAAGAGTCCCAGTTTGGCGAGTGCATGCTTGGTTGAATTACTGGTAGAACCGAGACCTATCTAAAATCACTGCCGATCTATGGATTATGGCACCCGGCTTTTTTTGCGCAAATCCGGGCCGAGATCCAAATATATGAGCAGGCAATACGTAAACGATCATCCTTCAAATCCTAGTTTGCAGTACGCATTTTAAGCGAAATACTTCTCCCAATATCTAAAGTATATGCGCCTATGTGAAGCTATACTCTGATACACTCTCACTATCCGCATATGGGCTACCACACCCACCACGATTCTACAACCGTGTTGAGGTGAATAGTAAAAACTACCCTGGGCTCCTCAACATCGTGGTACTAAATTATAAATGTCTGCTATCCAGTTGGTATGGTTGCGTATTCCATGACCATTAGGCCATGAATACTCCCAGTGATACCTTCATGTAGATATCCTATTATGAAACGGGACCGGTTATTCTATTCGGGCTTAAAATCTTGTTGGCATCGAGGTGTCAGCAGGGACCACGAGAAGGTTAAGATACGCCCTTTAAGGCTGAAGAGGCTAGAGATAACGGCCAATAATCTTATAGCTGCCATGTATACTTGACATATAAGTAATAAGTGCAACTTAACTTCTAAATCCGTCAAATTCCAACGTCTTCGCCCCTTGCCTAGGGCTAATGTTTGAGATTTTATTATATCTGACATTACATGCGCACATAAATTCTTGGTACATGACCTATCACCAGGTCATCACCGTACATTACAACAGCACCCAATGAGTCAATCTATTTCACAGTGGTATCGCGCATAGCACATAACTTCTTTGTACGCCTATAATCCTCAGGTCATATCCTACTACAGTTCCCACGGTACGAGATCCAAAGCGATCTTCAGTACAACAATGTTCCTCCAGTTCAACAAATTCTGTCGTTATATATGCATGATTTACTCTTATATATCTTTCACCAAGGTAGCCCTACGCATTACAGACCCGTTTTCTTCCGCCGATATGGTGTGACAGTAACAGGCAAGTGACTAGTTTCAAACTGGTTGGCTTATCGAAATCTACCGCTGGAGTCAGTTGATAGCTGTGCACATCCTCTACACCTAAATACAGAACATACTTAACATAATTACTAAATTAAGTACTAAAACCACAAATCCAACTGCTCGAAAACGCAACCAAATAGGTACCAACTCCAAGGAAGAACTAAGTAGCCACTATAAAGACTTTTATTTATGATATTTGCAAAGCCCAGGGGATACCCTATGATGCCGTAGCACAAACTTGGCAGAAAAGGAAGACGGGTAGGGAATTGAGAATTATTGGGGGAGTCAAGGAGGTGAGTATGTGCACTGCGCTTGAATGTTTGCGTCTCATAGCTGAGGGGGAAAACAGAGGATGGCAAAATGTTCCACATTCTTACTGTTCTGCTTATAAAGAATTCGGAGAATTTCACTGTACGGCCGAATCTGACTTCAAGGAAGTGAGAGTGAGCTTGCATTACAACTCGTGTGGTGCGCATGATGACTTCTACAAAGTATCAGGCGGGAAATTTCGTTAGAGAAATAGCCATAGAAGTAGAGATAAAAAGAGATAGATATCTGACATTACGCCGGTGCTCTAGAGAATCAATACTTGCTATTGATATGTCATCGCTTATAAGCCGGAAGGCCCTATAACGCGAAAAATGCAGTTCGTCCTCGTCCAGCGCCTACCCAAATATGGGAATTATACTCTAATCTATGAGACTTGTAAATTTGCGCCAAGTCTGGTGGAGTAAAATATTTCTTCCATCTTTGCAAGAAGCCCATGTATTTTATCGCATTGTTGACAATACCCAAAATATGATCGGTTCGACTAAGATTGTTGGATATTTTAATGCCTAAGATATTAAGAAATGGGGAGTTCAAGATGTCGACGAAAATGGGTTGAGGGGGTGCTGGAGTACGTTTGAGTGAAGACAAACAATATTGCGTTCGGAAGCATTAAAGTATTGTTATAATGTCACAGTTTAGTGACCTAAATATATGACTTAGTTTGTCAACTAAACCATTCCCAATGGAATCACCGGTAGAGTTGAACGAGTGCACGAAATCAAGGATACTGTCGTATGCAAAACTATGAATAGGATTGAAAGTGAGAACTAGCAGATCCTTAATAAAAATTAGGAAGAGATTTGGAGAGAGTACTGAACCTTGCGGTAGAACGGCATAGATTACAAAACGATCAGAAGTAATTCCGTTCAACATAACTTGAATTGAACGGCGAGAGAGAAAATTGTCAATCAATTGTAAGAAAAGAGGCTCTCGACCGAATGCCTGAAACTTAGCTAAAAGAGCAGGATGCCAGACTCCATCGAAGACCTTCGAGATGCGATGATTTGCGAGAGAGAAAATTGTCAATCAATTGTAAGAAAAGAGGCTCTCGACCGAATGCCTGAAACTTAGCTAAAAGAGCAGGATGCCAGACTCCATCGAAGACCTTCGAGATGCGATGATTTAGGATACACCAAAATAATGGAGACATTGATTCCTACACTCGATAAGTAATATTAGTAAATCCCCAGTGGAGCGGTCAGCAAGAATGCCATATTGTATCCGTAATAGGTGATTGGTTTCTAAATATTTCAGCAATTGAGTGTTAATGAGTATTTCGATAACCTTTGAAAGAATCGAAGTAAATGCAATTGGTCTATAATTTTAGGGATCGCTTGCCTCTCATTTTTTGGGTTTTGGCGGAACAGGTGCATGTTTTCGTACCAAAGGAAAGACTCCTGTTGAATACGATAGGTAAAATAGTTTGCGTAGAGGCTTAGCTAAAGAAGAGGCGCAACACATGAATCCCAGGGTGAAATGTCATCAGGCCCTGCAGCCTTAGATACATTGAGACTCGCGAGAACTTTGAAAATCTCCCTTGTACGGAAATGTAACGGTCATTGACTGTGATTGCAATGTTAGGAAGGAAGGAGATATACAATGTTTTTTAACTGTGCCAAATTTTTTAACATGATATTCTTTAATTTCAAAAAAGTACAAATAACTCAAAAACGGTGAAATTCTAACAGGTCCTGTTTTGATATTCTAGTATGTCACGACCCAAGCTGTCATTGCCTTAATTCACTATTAACGGGTAAACGTTGTATAGTCCATAATAAAATGAACCCATTCATTACTATAAATTTGTAAAAATTTCGCTTATGCGTACATGATGGATACATTGGTGCTAAATTTTATTGAAATTGTACCTTATTCAAATATTTCTTTTGACCTCAGACATACATTTTTTAAACTGTTCTGCTCTCCAGATTCGTATTTCATGAGAAATAAAAGCATGGGATGACGTTCGTTCTGCTTATAAAGGAATCTCGAAATTTTACGGTAGCACCAGTGGTGTCAATAGTTGAAAATGTGGAAATGACATTTCAGTTTAATTAAGACTGATTTGAGTTGTGCATATGAGGACAATATTTAATGGATAAAAATACTATTTTATCAGTACCTATCAGTGGAGAAAGCCAAGACACGTTATTGCACTTTTCACAATCATTGCTTGAAATTATGATGCTAACAATATGCAGGATGGATGAGCTTAAAGGACGTTGATAAACAATGACAAGTTTGACAAAATATGAATATGAATTCTTACATAGATTCCAGTACACAAAATACGTATGGTCGGTTGAATCCAACATAAAATACAACAGCAATGCTTTTTGGTCTTATATTAATAATATGAGTGAATCCTCGGGTTTCCCTAGGGCTTTAGAATATAATGATATTAAATCCCACGATTTACAAACTGGATGTGATCTATTTGCCGAGTATTTTCAAACCGTCTATGGTACTCATCCTGATATCTGCATCACTACTTGTTGTCAAATGCCAGATACCTCTCCGATGGACATCGGACTCTTATCGGTTGAATATGATGATGTCTATCAGGCATTATGTAATTTTAATTTAAGTACTAAACAAGATACTAGTTACCTATGTCCTTCATTTTTAAAACACTGCGCAATATCGCTATCATCTCCTTTAACTGATATTTTTAATCTATCCCTTCGGTTAGGAGTTTTTTTGGATGATTCGAAAATTTCTTTTATTACATCAATTTTTAAATCCGGGTTAAAATATGATATAAAGAATTATCGTGGAGTGTCTGTGATGAATAATGCTCCAAAATTATTATATTCTATAGTGAATACTAAATTTAGCTTTATTTTAAAGTAGTTAATAGTCTCCCAGCAGCATGGTTTTTGTTCTGGTAAGTCCTGTCCCACAAATTTGACAATATTTTCCAATTTTGCGATTAATTCTATTGAAGAAGGTGCCAGGTAGATGTGGTCTATACGGATTTTACTAAGGCAATCAATAAGATTAATATTCCGCTTCTAGTTTGTAAATTGCAATGTATTGGTTTTCCTTCATCTATCTTGAAATAGGTTGAATCTTATTTAAGTAACCGTAAGCAATATGTGAAAATTGGCAATCTTGTTTTTAGAGTCATCTCCGTTACGTCCGGTGCTCCTTAAGGCAGTCATTTAGGACCCTTACTTTTTCTGCTCTTCATTAATGACAAAGTTAGAAATTACTTCGCGAATTATTTAATATTTGCTGATGACTTAAACTTTGTGCAAAAATCGATTCCTTAAACGATTGCTTCTCACTTCAAGCCGATCTTAATCGATTATGCAAAAATCGATTCCTTAAACGATTGCTTCTCACTTCAAGCTGATCTTAATTGATTACGCCAAAATGATTCCTTAAACAATTGCTTCTCACTTCAAGCTGATCTTATTGGTTATTTACATCGTTGCCCGTGAAAATATTAGAAGTAAATGTTTCCAAATGAAAAATTATGAGTCTCATTAGAAAATTCGACATATTTAGCTTTAATTACACGATCACTGATATTCTCATTCCTAGAGCTTCTGAAGTCAAAGATCTAGGAGTAATATTTGATCCAAAGCTATCTTTCACTTCACATGTTGAATTGTGTCTAAAGCATTCCGCAACCTAGATTTCTTAAAGCGTAATTCCAAAGACTTGAACGATATTGGCATTGGATAAAGCTCTGTATTACTCGCTTGTAAGATCTGTTCTTGAATACGTGTCTGTCACTTGGTGCCCCTATTATGATGTTCACATTAATCGTATCGAGCCTGTACAAAAGTTTTGCTTTATATAAATTAAATTATAAACGTGACAATATGCCACGTTACCCTGTAAGATGTTTGCTTTTGGGTTTATCAACTCTTCAGTACAGACGTGAAGTGAACTGTGCTACTTTTGTAAGAAATATTATATCTTATAGAATTAATTCTTCTGAACTTTTGTCTTTAATCGCCTTTTATGCACCTGAGAGACCGATCGGCTCACGAAATTTGCTGTATTCTCCACAACATAGAACAAACTGTGGCATACATGAACCTATGTATTTTTAATTGTATTTGACTCTTTAATTCATTTTCTGCATTTATTGATTTTACAATGCCTTGGGAATTATTTAAATCAACTTTTTATGAGAATGCTAGTCGCTTAGTTTAATTTTTGAATAATAGTCATTAAGAAAATTTTATTTAGAAATTATTAGTTTGATTATAAATATGCTCATTAATACTTTTGTATTTTGTAAATTAAATGTGCTAGTCTGTAAGATAATCTTTATCGGTAGACAGATGAATAAATAAATAAATAAAATGTAGTTAACACTTTAGGGTGGACAAAATTTTAGTTTTCGATGCCTTAAATTCCAAGCTATTCATTCGCCTCCAAGCAAAAATTTGATCAATTTCTCCATTTAATGATCTAATTTTGAGCTCGCAGTTAATTTCAATAGCACCTACTAGATGCTCTGTAACAAAATCAAAAGATAATGCAAAATCAAGAGATTTGTTATATCGGAAGCTAATAGAATTGAAAGTAAGTAATAAAAGGTCAATGACGAATATTAGGACAAGAATGGGAGGAGAAGAGGCCTTCAAGACTACACAAATTCAATGGTTGGATAAAAACCTTTCAATCAAAGAAAATAAAACCAATCCACGGCTTAAAACTTTCAATTTGGTAAAAAGAGCTGCATTGAAAATATATTGAAAAATCTTGAAACATCCAGAGTGATGACTATACACACTCTTAGTATGTAGTTTCCAATCGCTTGGAAAAATTCTTTTAGAATAGCACAGGAATTTGGCCACAAAAGAACGCATCTGGTTTTTAGTAAGAAAGTGAAAATATAATGAGATATTTGATGGATTAGATAACATGAAGCTTGCAACGAGCAAGCTGGAAGTTAGAAGCTGGAAGTTAGAAGCTGGAAGTTAGTTCACGTTATGCCACCACATTATGATTTTTAATCAAGGCCGATAATGAGAAACAGTTAAATTATTCTTGACTAATTCGACTTGGGACGAAGAGCTCTCCCTATTCTTATATCTAGCAAAAAGTCTCTGTATATTGCTTTAGTAAAAATCCAATTTGGCAAGGTTTATAATGAATTTGCATATGTTTGAGTTTAGTTTATGAATCTCCTTTAATTAGAGATTAGCACAAATTCTATAAAAACGAAAGGCAGATTCTCTTACAGGCTGTCCGATGAACTCTTGTTAAGTATTTTTTGAAGCCATCTTTTAATGGAAGGCAGATTATTTAGCAGTTCTAGAAGAGTTGTTCAAACGATCAAAATAATTTTTAGTTCATTTCTAATACACTACCTTGGACTCGCCATTTTGTTAGTACTACGGTACTACCTACTTGTTAGGCACTAGTACAAAAAGTTGGGAGTCTTCAAGGTTGATCTTCAATAAAACTGGATGGGTATATAGTAAGTAAGTAAGTAAGTAAGTACTAACCTATCCAAGAGTCCATTAATGACTTTTATATATAGAAGATTTTTAACCGGCATTTAACAGGATCCGTCCCGATCAAAAGCAAATGCAGCTATTAACTTCACCTTTTCGAGTAATTTATTAACGTAATACCGTGATATGTACATATTACAATTATAAGTTGATTGTAGCATTTTTCAAATATGTATTAGTTTTAAAGACCTACTGGATGTTCTTAGTATACAAAGCTCGGAGAATATAACTACAAGTGTTCAATTCATCCACAACTCAAATTAAGTTAACATGAATATTTAATGGTTGAATGAAACTATTTTTTACAGGTCAAACCTACACGATATGTGATCGCGAGTGAAGAACACTCCCTGTATTACAAATTCATAAAGTTTCATCCATTCCAACATATGTAGGTATACTTATCATTAATACTTTTCATTCATTATGTAGGTAATACACTAGTTATACTTGGTTAGGAAAAAACCCATACCTTCCTCTTAGGTACATCATAGTATATCTATAATGGTCAAACATATAGGCTCCAATCATCTTGAGCAATCCATCAATCACTTTAAACAGGAAAAGTCATCAGATAAAATGATACGAACCTCTTTGGCCTCATGGTTCATAATACCATCCACTTCTGTTTCATTCATAAAACTCGTTGATCTTAAAAATTGAATTCGTGCACAGAACAGAAAAACAAAATTCGAAAAAGCCAAAAGAAACAAAAACTCAAGATGTGGGATCAAAGAGGTCTGATAGAAATGAATGTCAAACTCATGTAAGCTCACGGCTTCGTGTGCCGCCCTGTGATTTAGAGATGACGGTCTTACCTTGGCTCAGGTAAAACGCGCAAACGACAGAAAATTACTTCCTGTAATTAATCGAATCTAACGCAGAAAATATGGCACAGCGATGAGGTAGAAATATTCTCACGTAGTTGGTGACTTTCTTTATATTCGAAAGATAATAGATAACCTGAAGTCGGGAGAAACTTTTCGAAACTTAAAGATTTGTGAGTTTTGTTTTTAGTTAAAGCAGCCGACCTAAGTATAGTAGTAGGTAGGGGGCGCAATAAAAACAAAAAATAAAAAATCAAACAAATCAAAAACAATTTTAACCTTGAGATAAATCATAACTATTTCGATATCAACCGCAGAAGGGCTGTATAACAAACCGTACATCAACAAATCACGGAAGGGGCATATCATGGCTTAAGGAAATCACAAGAAAGTCTGACCATTTCTCGGCTCAGACAATAGATTTTGTTCCCGTAACCACCTAACCAGAAAGGGATGCTGTCTTGGACAGCAAAAGAGATGAGAAAAAATCAACCACTCCGAGTGTAGATGAAAGAATCAAAATCACTTGAGAGCCTAAGAGGTTCGAGACCATTTGTGTAGACTTGAAAGAGGCCGCGCCGCTGGCGCCAAAAGGATAAATCATATAATTCATTTTTACCTTCTTTTCATTTCAAATGTTACACTTATTGGAATATAATTTTGTGGTCTTGTCTTATATTTTTTTCCCCGGCTCTTCGAAAAAAAGAAATACTGCAAAAACAGCGCCCGCTATGTTCTGAGTCTCAAGTGTGAATACCTTGTCGAGAATAATTCGTTTTTTTTTTTGTTTCTGAGGCATACTAATTAGCCGATTATAGAAGTCATTTGATTATTGGATCTTTGCGCCTTTTTATTACTGGGAAAAACTTTTCGAATTTGTAATTAATTGGGAACTAGCGGTTGCGTGACTGCGATTGTAAAAATCCATTTAATCCAATTAATTTCTCCAAAGTGCGCTACACTCTAATTGATTCATTTATTGACTGTGACTAAACGCTTATTACCATAACTCTAAAAACATATCAATCAAAACAAGAGGAGATTAGAGTCAGCGGGGTCTACTCACCCAGTAGCCGTACATTTCTTATCAATCTGCAAGTCATCGTTCTATCATTTGTCATTCCTCAAAGAGTGAAGTGTGCCAGAGAGGATTAAGACCCATTAAAATGAATTAAGACAAGAAAGATTATGTTCCGCATGTTTCGGATTAATTGCTCTTTTATCACCTTAACGTGTGAGAATTAGCTCTCCGGAATTTTTGTTGGTCGGTTAAATAATAGGATGTCCCTTATTTGTAGTAAGTATGTAGGTACATGATGTACATCTAAAGGTTTAAAATTTTCAAATATTTATTGGCGTGTGAAAATTAATATTATCGTAGAGAAAAATATTTTAGTATTATCGAAAGTAAATTGATCGCTAATTATAAAAAAGCGGCATCTTCCCTATTTTATATAACTGTGATAATCCTTATTGTTAGTTTGATGTTCTCTCAGTAGATTGTATCAACTTTACATAGGACAATTTTCGATTGGCCCCTGCACTGCACCCATTCAATGACTTCCTAGGAAAAGAATCATTTTTTTCGATGAAGTTTTCTCAAAGTCGACAGGCTTTAAGAAGTCTCGAATCTACAAAGTGCAATGGCCTAGTATTCACACTAAATTATGCTCCTATGTTTCATCATCTTCAAGACATAGCATATATACATCAGTGGGTGATATGCCTATTCCATGCATGTGGTCGTTAAATTTGCAGCGTCCGGTTAGGACTCCTGTAATGATTCTCAGTTGATTCCTAGATAGCATTAAAAACTCGAGTCTCTTCTATACTAAAAGTTTTTATAATTTTTTTGACTTGTCTGGAGCTTATCATTTAGGTCTATCTCTGGTCCATTTGGTTTTGGATCTAGTTTTGTATGGTAAGCTTCACGGTATTATGAGAGATACCACAAAAGAGTTCCGGTTCGAGGAAGGGGTTGGGAGCATGGGTGCCGCCAAGATTTTGTGTAAGATGGTGCATGGGAAAATAATTATTTATTTCACCAAATGTTACCAAAAAATCAGGTTCGTTTTTTTTTTTTTTAATTAGAATCATTTTCAAAATCATCCCTCTGACAAATCTCATATGACTGCACGCAATATTTAAATCCAGATCTTCTTCTCTTATCTGCTTATCGTGGACATTGGATCATTAGCCTGAAAACATTTTAACCTCATAAAATTAGCTGCTGATTATATTTTCGACTATACAAGTCTTCTAATTCTAAGATAAACTTGATTTCCAAATCTTAAATTTTTCTGTATGTAATATGTAAATAATTAACTGCAAGCAATTAATCACATACGGGTGATTCAGATCAAGATACCTTCCGATATACCACGCGTTTCCTTGAGGTAAGCTAATCAAAAAATTGTTCCACATCCCCCCCCCCCCCCCACTCCTTCAGTAGTTGTGGTCAATTGAAGATTTCGCAAATATTCGTGAACCCTTATGGGAATAAATGAGTATAACTTTTGAACCACATTATAGATTTTGGTTATAGTTTACTTATTTAATAGCCAAGAATAGTAGTAATTAAGAATCTTTAAATTATTCTCAAATATATCCAAAATTTTGATTTTTTAGACACAAATTTCACAAATACCGTTATTTATTTCAAAAACTTTTTTCCATGTAATCCAAATTTATTGCTTCTTATTAATTCCCCTACTACCCTCTATCTCTGGAAAAAAAAACGCATGCCAATACCTGTATCAGTTTACACTAAAGCTTTATTGGCACATTCTAGCAAGATCATAAAATTGCATACAGGCAATAATCACAAGTGGGTACGTACGGTCTTTTATAACTGGACCCACAATTGCTTTGATTATAATTTTCTGAAGGTAGTGGAACTCTTATTTAGTATCTAAGCAGCATCTTAGGAGTTTCGTAATTAGTTATTTTATCAGTCAATGGAAAGTAACATCAAGATTTTAAAAAAGTAAGAATATTTTTTGTTTGGGTGTAAAGAGAAGAAGAAGCTGGGTTAAAGGTATGTTAACTAAGATTTAAACGCCTGCATGTAATAACTATTAGCAAAAAATATTGTTAGTTACTAGTATGTCGTTTTCAAATGAAGACTATGCAGATTATAAGCAAAGCAATTGTGGGTCCAGTCATAAAAGACCCTACGTACCTATGATATTAATGCACTATTTAAATTACAGAATTTAAGCACAGAGGATAATTCACAGATATGTTCCAGATAACCCGATTTGAGAAGTATTGGAATAACTGTCTTGAATTTATCCTGTACCAGGCACTTAAATTTACTATTAAACTATTATCAAAAAAAAAATGTTATTAATTGTGAAAATTAAATTCCATCACTTAGTTAACAATCGAAAAATTTATAAGCTTGATCACAATAATGTCACTAAATTGTATATACAGGGTGTCCCGTAAGTCGACGTCAAGCCAGAATCGGGTGATAGACCAAATCATAACAGTTACCAGAAAAATATAAAAAAAATCTAAGTCATGTATTTTTCAAATTATAGACATTCCTTTTGTTTTCGAGAAAATGTACACCTTGTGATGGTTTTTTAGCTCCTGTTGCTACAAATCTTTACATTTTTTCAATTTTATTTTTCTTATGTAATCCTTAATAGTGCTTATGTAATTTATTGCTTTAAATTCTAAGCCAACTGCTCCAGCTTGGAAGTAAATGTCACATTTTGCCGAACCAAGAATAGAAAATTAATATTTCACCCAAATGTAACTGTAACAGTTTGTCAAGTAACTTTAAAAGTTGACGAATTTAATAAGGATGCTAAAATGGTATAATACTTGCTACAATATTTCTTAGATTACGGCAAAACAAAAAATTTTTCTTCAAGAAACCCAGTTTCGAAAAATTTCTTTTCACCTACTAAAAATGATTCTACTGTACACAAATCTTGCCGTAAGACCGTAACTTTTAGATTTTAGTTTGAGTGAGACGGAGAGTCATTACATGAAGTGTGAGTGAGCAAGATAGTGACGCTCGCTCGTCAAATTATTGAGTTTTTACAAATGTGCATCGTCTACTCTCCACAGAGGGCCGACTTCCAAACCAAGTACATGATGAAGAAAGAGTTCCTTACCTTATGAGGACGTAGTAGTAGAAAGCACAGCAGTGCCTAAAAGTATAGCTCACCGAATTTTACAAAAAACATGAGCTCCAGAATTACGGAAGCAGTTAAATTTGTCATCAATGGAAGATTTGCCCATCTGATAACCCGATCCTTTTTAAGAAATTGTCGAACTTGTATTGCAGCTGAAGGAAGGCAGTTTGAACAACTTTTGTAAATAATAAATCTTAGCATCCAAATAATTGGTGTTTAATTTTAAACTTAAGGAAAATTTGTCATAAATTCAACAAAAAGTTCGGATCTCTAACTTGAAGGCGTCACTATCTATCTCACTGACACTTCATGTAATGACTCTCCATCTCAGTCAAACTAGAAGCTTAAAGTTACGGTCTTACGGCAAGCTTTGGGTACACTAGAGTCATTTTTAGTAGGTAAAAAAGACATTTTTCAAAACTGGGTTTCTTGGAGAAAACATTTTTTTCCGTAATCTAAGAAATATTGTAGCAAGTGTTATACCATTTTAGAATCCTTATTAAATGCGTCAACTTTTAAAGTTACTTGCCAAACTGGCGTAGTACATTTATTTTTCATTATAGTCAGTTAAAGTTGGGTGAAATATTAATTTTCTATTCTTGGTTCGGCAAAATGTGACATTTTCTTCCAAGCTGAACAGTAGGCTTAGAATTTAAAGCAGCAGGTTACATAAGCACTATTCCGAATTACATAATAAAAATAAAATTGAAAAAAAGTAAAGATTTGTAGCAACAGGAGCTAAAAAACCATCACAAGGTGTACATTTTCTCGAAAATAAAAGAAATGTCTAATTTTTCTTGGTAACTGTTATGATTTGGTCTATCACCCGATTCAAGCCTGACGTCGACTTACGGGACACCCTGTATATGTACATAATTCACCTTCACCGAAATATCGCAATATAAACTTACTCTTACCGTGGGTAGATTGTAAGCCGATTTTCACGATTTGCACAAAGTAAAAACTCAAAGACAAAAGCAAGGAAAAAATTAAACTTGAAAAAAATATACCACGACCTACCTGAACTGCTTGAACTCGAAAATTTTAAGAGAGCGATCCTTCCAAATGCTCGGTCTTATAAAGGGTCTGAACCCGCAACTATAATATAAATTACTTAAAATGTGCTATTTTTCATCAGGTGTAATTTATCTCATTCGATGAGGATTATTAACATTTATCTATTTTCATCAAAAAACTTTCATCATAATTTATATTCATGGAATGAAAATGAAATATCCAAATTGTGCTATAACATGGCGCAATTAAAATCTTATCGACCATGTCGCTCTCTCATTTCTTCTCATTCGACATATGAGAACTCATAAATTAGTGAATATCTTTCACTGGAGATATTTTAGCACTTTTTTAACGACACTATCGTGATTTTCGTTAAAAAATACCCCCAGATTCATGTGCCATATGTTGGCAGTACATGAAGTTTGACAGTTCCGCGATGTTTATAAGTACGTTTGTTTTGAAGTCGTGAGTTTTCCGTGCATTTTATCAGGAAAAATATGCAAGATATCAAGATAAATTGTGGTTAGTGTGTGTATGTGTTTAATTAATAAGAAAGTTCGTTCTTTAAATATTTGTGTACTCATAACCTGTCTGCACAAGCGAGATTTTGTTTGGTTGATTTTCGCGGAAAATCATCGCCGGAAGTTGGTTTTGAAATGGTTTCAATACTTCATAATCTTTGATTTAATTCTATTGTGAAACCTTAAATATTATAAAAACTGGATATTGAGTGAATTACTTTCCTTTGCGACAACTGTCAAAGGTGAAAATTAACGTGTGATTTTACTTGAAATAGTTCGCGGAAAAGTCTTTTGTCATAGCTAGTATGTTCTATGACTCGTTTTCCATAGCTGGTGTAAATTTCAAGTGGGAGACATTAAAATTAAACAAATTATGAGATAATTTCCATTTCCCACAGTGTTGTTGTTGTTGCTATGCATGTATGTATATATGTTTACTTTTGCATTGGGAATAATGGAAAAATTATGTTTTTCTGTGTAAATTCAATGATGTTTCTTTGTATATATAAGTAATTCATTGGTTAATTTATTTAATTAATTCATATTTTCTACTCATTTCAGATAATTTCATGGATGTACATAGACTTAGGTATCCTGGCTTTGATTTACGTTAAGTATTTCAAATTAGTTTAATTATTGTTAATTCCTTTTCTTTTCTTTTAGCTTCATTCGTCGCTGCACACCATACAATTAAAAATAACATCAAAGTCACAAAAATCGAGCTTACAGAAGTGCATAGCCGTGAAATAATTACAAGAACTAATTTCATTAAAAGTTACTCCTATATTATCCTACGTGTTATTCAACAAAGAAAATACTAATATCATTAAGAATAACAGATGACAAATTTTCAGCAATTTTTTTAAATTACGACACACTTAGAATTATTATTTAAATAGTTATATCTGACTACCTACTAATATTTTGCAAGTCACTAATTACGCAGAACGTCGAGTCCTCGCACAATCAGCTTATGTTCTCTGCTTAAAATTGTATCTTGCTATGGGCAACTCAGGCAAGAGAAATGGATCCAAAATGGATACTCATTGAACTCCAAGATTGACAAATTTAAAAGAAGGGCGCTTACTATTACAAAAAGTATAGCCATTGTAAAAAAATTTAAAAAAATATAATTCGTTTTTTAATATACATATGTACTATATATATAAAATTAACACACTTATGTACATTTTTTGCCCCAACTTTTTCTACACTCCGTTTGGTCTATAACTAATATGACTAATAACTTTTATAAAAAACTTTAAATTCAAAAAATCCTAATTTATGTTGCATTTACTAAAACTTATCTCCTAGAAAGTACATGTTCTCTCTTTACGACCAAAAACAAAAGACTTAAGCGACGAACTGGAACTGAGACATCATAATATCGCTCCTTCAATGCAAGACCGCCCCATCCCAAATTTTTTTCATTCGAGTAATTCAAACATTTTAAGTCGCTTTAAAAATTCAAATTTTTTAGTACTGGTGTAGTTCTTTGTTTATAGTTAGTAATATATATGTAGTATATATATAACCAGGTGTAACTCCTACAATTACTAATTTATTTCAGAAATTTCTTGATTTTGTCTTATTGTGATTTTTTTCTGATTTTTTTAATCCATCCGAAGCCGAATCGCACGTAACTAAGTTTTCGGTGTTTGCACGGTGTATGTGTGTGTAGTGTTAAAAACATCAATTTCTTATTTTTCATCCAATCTTATCATATGAGCACTCATTGGAAAGGTCTGTGAAAAATAAAATGGGGATAGGAATTGTTTGTACTGAACACACAGTTTAATCAGGTGTATCTCCTACAATTATTAACTTATTTCAAAAATTCCTGCATTTTCCCTTATTGTGATTTTTTTTAGCAATAATTACGTTTTCGGTGTATGCAAGGTATATGTGTGTCGTGGTAAAGAAATCAATTTGTTATTTTTCATCCAATCTTATCATATGAACACTCAATGGAAAAGTCTCTGTGAGTACATTATGAGCATCTAAAAATATTTTACCCCCACCATATAATTTAGAGAAAAGTAAAGTGGGGATAGGAATTGTTTGTACTGAAAACACAATTTAACCAGCTGTATCTCCTACAATTATTAACTTATTTCAAAAATTTCTTTATTTTCTCTTATTGCTATTTTTCTTAAATTTTTGAATCCATCTGCAGCTGAATCGGACGTAACTAGCAATAATTACGTTTTCGGTGCCTGTACCTACCCCCTATGTAGAGTTGTAAAAACATCAATTTACTATTTTTCATCCAATCTTAAAGTATGACCACTTATTGGAAAGGTCTCAGTGAGTGCATTATAAACATGTCCAAATAGTTTACCCTCACCATATAATTTAGTGACAAAGGGGGGAAGTAAAAACCGGAATTGACTCCACCCATTTGTCTATTGCTCCTCACCCTCTTTACCGTTTCTCTTCATTCTTTTTGCATATGGTAGACAACCCCTCTCTCTACTCACAGGCAAACATATGTCGCTCACTTTACCCACTCCCCCACCATACCGTGCCAATCTGCAGTCTATATAAATATGAAATTTGATAAAAATCCTACAGTAATTATGAAACTTTTCGTACCAAAGACTTTTTGATGTTTTCCATCAATCACCAGTTACAGGCAAGCAACTGTCCTTCCCTCACCACCCACTCCCCCTCCCCTAACCACGCGCGCAGGATAACTAGCCAAAGCACAGACATGACTCCACTCTTTTGTCCATTGCTCCTCACCCTCTTTACCGTTTTTCTTCATTCTTCGCTGAAATGATAGCCAGCCCCTCCCCTACCAATGGGCAAGCGTCTTTCCCTCCACCCCAACTCCTAGGCGCAGCGAAGTCAGCCGCACAACTAGGTATAGGGGTATTTTAGTTATAGAGTAAATTGTCTTAAAAAATTCAAAATTGACAATTATTGAGATTTGGTGGTCTTGCATTGGAGGTGCGATATGTATATGTATATAAACAAGGAAAAATATTTCATAGTATAAAATTGGTTATTAATTTGTCTTGCCTGTAATTTATTTTTATACAATTATTCGCACATAACATCAAAACGAATATTATTCATTTGTTGTATATAGTATGTTCTTCGGGCGAATTTTTTTGCGGGTAGGATAGTTTAAATATGGAATCTGGTGAAAATTCTTGTAGAGTGTTATTAATTGACATACTTATTTTTCATCTAAAAAACTACGTTGCAAAATTTTTCTTTTCGAAATTCCACATTGTTTATCACGTCACGCATATTCATGCTAGTACATTTTCATAATATTCGCTACGGTAATTTTTTCGGCACAAAGACCTTTATATCATTACAAAACATTTCCTAATGAATCAAAAATTTCCACGAATCAATATTATATTTGCCTAGTGTGCACAAAAACTAACTCAAATATTTCAATCATCACTGGTGATTCGGATTCAGAGGATACCTCAACCGACTTTATGACTGCAATAAAATAACGTCATCTAATATTGATAAAATCAAATTAAGGCAGGAAGAGTTTAACAACTCTGTGCACTCTCTTGTGTCTAGCTTCAATGATATACGGAAAATTGCAGAATCCTTACATGAACAAGAGAGAAGAATAAAAACCTTAGAGGAGGAGAAATATAGACTATCCAAAGAACTCGTAATAATAAAAAGTCGATTAACTGAAGTTGAAGATAACACCTTAACCAATTTTATTGAAATAGTTAATATCCCAGTTACTGAGAATGAAAACATTTTGGAAGTGGTCAAGAAAGTTCATAATGTATTCAAACTTCCCCTGGGTGATGGTGACGTTTTAAAGGCGTACAGATCAGGAAAACAATCTAAATCTAAACCGATTATAGTCAAATACAGAAGCGAATTCATACGTGATCGGGTATTAGCGGCATGTAAGTTGAAAAAGGATTTTTGAACCAATCATCTAGACTATACTGACAATAATAGAGTTTATATTAATGAATTTTTATCTAGGTCTAAGAGAACTTTGTTTTATAAAGCTGGTTTGTGTAAATCGCAACTTAACTTTAAGTACTTATGGGTGAAGAATGGGGAAATATATATGAAGAAGGATAAGTCCTCGATCTCTCACATTATCAAGAACGTTGAATCTATAGATTTTATTTCAAAAAAATATTCTAATTAATTTTTTATTTAAATCATAATATATCAGTAGTAATGCAATTAAATATATACTATCAGAATGTTAGAGGATTGCGTAGTAAAATCAAGTTAGACTTGAAATATTGGCAAGCGATTATGAAATTATTAGTTTTACAGAAACATTTTTACGGGATGGAGTAAAGAGTAGTGAAATTTTTGATAATAAGTATACCGTGTTTAGAAAAGATCGTAATTATGACCAAGCAAATAAACTAGACGGTGGCGGGTGCGTAATAGCTGTGCATAATAGATTTAAATCTTGCCGGGAAGTGGCACTGGAAACAAACAATGAAGACTTAGTAGTCTTAATTACAATTAATAATTTCTCACTTTATTTTTGGTGTATATACATACCACCACAAAGTTCTTGCGAAGTGTATGACTCTGTTTTTTCAATTGTCTGTGACAAATCATTATTACTGTCATCAAATTCCAAAACAAAAATTGTGGGCGATTTTAATTTGCCATCTTTAAACTGGTTATATGACAATATTAACAATTGTATGTATATTTCGGGAAACATAACTCGTCCTGGTAACTGTCTTCAAAATTGTATGTCCTTTTGTGGATTAAATGAATGCAATGACCAATTGAATGACAATGAGAGAATTCTCGATTATCGGACAAACTAAGTGAGAATATATCGGTTCATAAATCTCCAACGCCACTGAGTCGTATTGATACCCACCACCCTCCTCTTGATGTATTACTTACTTTAGATAAATTCCAGCACATGGGCCAATGTAAAACGAGTACGAGAAATTTCAAATTAGCTAATTACAAAAGAATAAATGAATTTTTATCTTTATATGATTTCGCACAAGTCATTACAAATAATGTTGACAGATCATTTGGTAATTTGTATAATATCCTCAATCAATGTATTGAGATCTTTGTTCCGAAAGTGCCTAATTCCTCTAATAATTTTCCAAATTGGTTTTCTCCGCAATTACGTATGGCAATGAAATTGAAACAGAAGTATAGAAATATGTATATTCGCATTAAAAATCCTGAGATTTATCAGACTTTTTCCTATTTTCGAAAAATTTCTAAAATACTGTTAAAAGAATGTTACAAAGCTTATATAGTGGACACAGAGACTGCCGTTAATAATAACCCTAAGATATTCTGGAACTTTACTAAAGGCCTTAAAGCCACTAATTCGTTTCCCAAATACATGAGGTATGGAGACAACATATCTAGCTCCCCTGATACTATATGTAATATGCTCTCTGAATATTTTGGCTCAGTATATCAGTCGGTGCCTGATGCTTTAGTATACGATAACATTTCTCCGAATTACTATAATGCATCTATTTGTTTTAACATTGTTTCTCAATGGGATGTGGAACAGGTTATTTTAAATTGGATGGTAATAAAAGAGCTGCCCCTGATGGAATTCCCAATTTGTTTTACAAAAAATGCTCTGCAGCCCTCTCAATCCCAATAGCCGACCTGTTCAATATGTCAATTAGAAAAAAAAAGATTTTAAAGACACCTATTTATAAAGGTGACCCTAAATTAGTAATCAATTACCGACCCATATCTATCTCTAGTAGCTTGGCTTTGATATTTGAAAAAATTATGCATGGACAGTTAATTCACCAGACGAAGGGTTTGATTAATCAATGCCAACATGGTTTCATTCCTCGGTGTTCGACCATTACTAATTTGGCGATTTTCACGGATGTTATTGCAACTGCATTGTATAACTGTATACAAGTTGATTCTATACATACTGACTTTACTAAGGCTTTCGATAAAGTTCAACATAAAAGGATAGTAGTAAAGATGCGATCCTTGGGATTCCATGAGGATGTTATTAAATGGATGTTTTCTTACCTAAGCGAAAGAGATAGTGTCGTAGTTTTGCCTTTAAACAACTTTCGGAAGTCCCCAAGGTACAGTTCTTGGTCCGTTCATATTTACAATATATATTAATGACTTGCCGGAAAGCATGGAATCACAGTGCCTTCTTTATGCAGATGATGCGAAAAATCTTCGTGTGATAAATACTGTAAATGATTGCCTAATATTACAAAATGATCTAAATAAATTGAAAAACTGGTGCGAAGAAAACTTCCTATCCCTTAATATTACCAAATGCAAATTTATATCCTTTTCTAGGAAACGGCAGAGACTTCAATTTGATTATTCAATAAATAATGCCGCGTTGTCTTTGGTGCATGAAATTAAAGATCTTGGAGTTATTTTTGACGATAAATTATTATTTTCTTCTCATGTTAACTATATAACGGCTAGAGCTTTCAAAGTCTTAGGATTTTTATTAAGATCATGTAAATCTTTCAAATCTGCGCATTCGCATATAACAATATTTAACTCCATTGTAAGAAGCATTTTGGAATATGCCTCACCAGTATGGAATCCGTTTTATTCCATATATATAAAAGAACTGGAACTTCCATTAAGGCGTTTCACAAGATATCTCCAATACAAACTATCCGGTACTCAATGCGAATATCCTCAACGACTAAATAATTTTTCAATGATTACACTTCAAAACCGCAGACTTATTTTGGATGAAATTTTGGTGTATAAGATTACTAGCAACATAATGGATTGTCCTGAATTAATATCGAACCTAAGCTTTAATGTTCCATCTCGTCTATCGCGTAATTTCAACACGTTTAATCTTCCATTTGCCAGAACTAATTTAAGAAATAAATCACCCATCTTCCGTATTGAAAAAAGTCATAATACTGTCTTTAATAATGTCGATTTATTTAATAATAGAAGCCTCGCTAGTTTCAAGCAAATAATTTTTAATGAAATATCCTCTAGCAATTTATTTCCGGTATAATTTTACATACTTCCATATTACGGGTCTGCGATTTAAGGTTACCACTATGTTATATCCTCTCTTTCTTAATGGTTACTAAATAATTTTCACGTTCCTGAGTTTTCCTTCATATTCTTGTAACTCATCATTCTTCACCCTCTCTTACTTTTCGAATTATTTTTAATATTATTTCTCCCTAACTCACCTCCAGAATTATTATTAATTGAAATTGTAAACCTGAATTTCTTATCAACTTTTAACTAAGTAGTGTAGTAAGCATATCTAAAAAAAAAAAAAAAAAATGTTCATAATTTCATACAACTTGTTTCCTTTCTTCTTTAAATTTTTAAAAGAGTGTAATAATTATACGGTGGTATATTAATGGAACAACTGTATCTGTACACTGTCGTCTTAACTTTTGAATAAATAAATAAATAAGTAAATAAAATTTAAAATTTTATTAGTAAAACACATTAAATTAAAAAAAATATATATTTTTATATATATTTGGAATTTTAGAAATGAGTGTCAAAAATAATACTGACCATACAGTTGCGTTAGCTGTAACAACCTTCGAACTAATACATGGCGAGACAGGTATAACGCCTATAGTTAGTATTTTGTAATAAATCATGAATCCCATGCAAATTAGAAAATTCGGTATTTTTTCGAGTTTTTGATTGTCTTGTGTTAAAATATGAAGGTGTGATACTAAATAAAATCAGAAAAGAATAGGAGCAAATAAAAAAATACATTAACATTTGAAGAGTTGAAGTACAAAGGACTTACATCGAATAGCTCTTTTAGTTCTACGCTCTCTGACTGTAATATAAAAAAGTTAATTTCCTTATAATCTTCAATCAGATACGCAATGTGTAGTTCGTGAATTTTGCTCCATTTTTAGAAACCTTACCAATAAAAATAACCAAGTAGTTCAATAACAGACATCTGTGCCAATAACCTTTAATAACGAAAAAGATACATCAGGATCAAAAAAAAAGTGGTATATATAAAAATTTATTCACCCGCATTCAACTTAAAAACTTTTTCTATTTTTATGAACTTGAAATCCGAATTCTGTATAAGCAAAAATTCTGTCGTCACTAGGTTGCTCTAATTTTAAATCTTGACTATGGTCACTCAATAAAAATTTTGAAAATTTTGTGAGGAACTGTAAATTTGTCAGTTATACAAAGAACGAGACTGCTCGATAAATTGATTTATTCACAATAATAATGAAATTAAATTTCGACTAAAAAATCAAAAACAAGGATTTAAATTATGTATTTGTGTGTAGTGATGGAAAAGTTTCTAGTTATCGCACCTAGAATTAAGAAAGTATGCCTCAAGCTACATATACATACAAAGCTGCCTAATAATATTATAAATTTGCTGCACAAGCTGCTTATTCATCTTTATCTAAATATATTGGGACACAATAACGCAGATTATGTATAATTTCGCGTATTTTTAAACAATTGAACAATTTTATGCAATTCATAAAATTGAAAGCACTACGAAAAATCTAGGTTAGCTTAGCAGGACAGCTCTACAATATTATTTTAGAAATCTTGTTTTCGGAGACCCCAAGAAAAATAGATCTTCATATAAAAGATTTTGGATATTTGAAGCTTAATAGATTTATTTAACAAAGAATTGCAATCACAATCATCAAATACTGTGGGAGTTTTAAACCAATCCAAGAAAAATTTCTTCTTTGTTACCCAATCTGGTATACTGATGGATCTATCAAGGATAATTGGTGAATGGTGGGTGCTGAAGTGTTACTCTCCATTACGCTTGTTGCCTCACCTTCCATTCAGGAAAGCCTAAACATGAACTGCAAGAACTCCAACATCTGCATGTGTTCAGCCGGCCAAGCTGCGCTCCTCAAACTCTGTCCTCTCAAGACAACCAACACGATATTAATGCAGTTACTGAACACGACTCCTTCCAATATTTACTGAAGGAAATAAGCAAATCCAACAGAGAATTGACTATGTGAAGAGGATGGCGAAACCTCGAAGCATATTATGTATAAGTGTCCTCGCTTTGATATGAAAATCAAGGAAAAAGTTACGGGGGAACTGCAGGACGTCTGTGGATAAGCTGTGCTTCTACAACAAGGTGTCCCTATAGTGGATCAGGGGGAACGAAAGGACTGGACTCTCTAGCCAGGTCTTACTCTGGTCTTCCTTCCTTGGACTGGAGCCCGGTGTGGGCATTGCCGCTTCGGTAATTAGGTCTTTAATTAAACCGGATGTTCGTATGAAACATAAGCAGTGATGGGCAAGCCTGAGTGTTGCAGGTGTACAAAACTTTGATTGATGGCCTATTAGGAATTTCGCTGACTTTCTCTTGGGGCTCGGAAAAAAACAATGCAGAACTGTGGTTGGCATCATCACCGACGACAGCTAGCTTCACGCCCATCTAACAAAAAGAAGTTGTTGACAGCCCTAAGTGTCTGTCCTGCCTGAAGGGAGAGCTCGGGATGGACCTGATATGCTTCAATAAGAGGGCAGGAAGGTTTTGGTGAGAGAACGTTTGGCATTTTGGGCAGGGTAGCACAATGCGTCGCCCCATCCTCCGTTCTTGGGATCTTTCGTCTCCCTACCTTCACTTAAAACAAAAAGTCCCGCGCTTGCAGCTTTAAAGTAGCAAATCACTGGAGAAACGTTTATTATTCCAAATCAGGTTTGCAAACTAACCTGAATGACAATAATCGAGCTGGAAGAATGGCTAGATTCAGCCTAACCACTCTAGCGGAGGATACAATAGAACAAATCTGGTCGCGGTGCCCGCAGTGTCCTAATCGCCCCTACTATTAACCCAACCTAACCTCAGTTACCTACATTTTCCTAACATGTTTACATTTTTTTAATTCTTGGCAACTCAAAATTAACTGAAGTAGTTGATATGTTATTTAATACCGAATTATATACAAAAATTATAAAAAGGTTTAACTTTTCAGATATAATTTTGAACTTTGTATAGGGTATTTTGTCAGGAGAAGTTTTCAATATGACACAACATTTTTCGAATAAGAAGATTTGGAATATGGGTAAATCTACAGAGGAGGAGATTTTTCCCATCAAAATTTGATAAAACATAAATACAGAAATCAAATAAATCATCGACCTAGCGGTTCATTTAGATGCTGCGCTACCAACGGATGAATACGATGGAAAATTGGAGTGCGCTAAAGCCATCAAACCACTCAAAAATAATATAGGAATAAATATAGATCAGGTTAGATCCGTTAATTCTTTAAAGATAAAAATTGATATTGATAATTTAATTGTTTCGAAAGCGGACAAAGGTAATGTGATTGCAATTTTAGATAGATCTGTTTATTTACAGAAAATGATTAATTGTATAAATAGCATCAACGTCACTATATTGAATTCCGATCCAACCTTGAAATATAAGAATGTTGTGAATAAGTTGATTAACAATAGCCCTTTGATTTTCGATAATTTTGATAAATTTAGACTAAAACAGTGTAATCCATCAGCGCCAATTCTATATGGCCTCCCCAAACTCCATAAAGAAGGCATCCCAATGAGACCGGTTTCAGCTTCTTTTAATACTCCTGCACAGAAGCTTGCTAAAGAATTAAGTTCAATAATCCCTAAGGTTATTGACTTTTTGCCAAAATATTCTTTAAAAAATTCTATAGAATTAATTGATAAAATCAAAGATCTTAAGATACCAAGAAATTCTAAATTAGTTTCCTTTGATGTGTGCAATATTTTTCCGTCAGTACCGTTGACCAAACTGAAATCTATCCTTTTTAACTTAATTACAACGAAGGTTTCGAACACGGATAAGTCGTCTCAGTTAATTAACTTGTTAAATGTTTGTATTGACCAAAACTATTTTCTGTTTAATAGTGTGTTTTATTCACAGTCGAAAGGCTTAGCTATGGGATCAGCTCTGTCTCCTTTTTTGGCTGAGTTCTTTATGTGTCATTTGGAAGATATTTTATTTAACACAGTAAAAAATAATTTATTAAAACATGTCTTTGTCTGGTTCCGTTACGTGGATGACGTTTTTTGTATCTGGACTGGTACGCAGCGTCAGCTTACCAACTTTGTTAATAACATTTTAAACAACCTTGACGACTGTATAAAGTTTACAGTAGACATTGGTAATAATGGCTTAAATTTCTTAGATATTAACATTTTAATTACTGACAATTCCTTAAGTTTTGACATATATAGAAAGGATACATATTCTGATGCTGTGATACCTTTTAACTCCAATCATCCTTGGTCCACAAAAATGGCAGCCTTCCATAGTATGCTTAACAGACTTATCCAAGTTCCCTTAAGTCCAATAAATTTTAAAAAAGAGTTAAAGACGATAATTGACATTGCTACAAATAACGGTTACACGAAAAAAATAGTTTACAAACTTTTATACCAAAAAAATAGAAATGCTGCATTCAATTTAATTTTTCCAGTTGTCAATTGCAAAAATAATTTTCAATGGCGAAAAGTCCCATATATTAAGGGTACAACTAATAGCCTTAAAAATGTTCTACTGAAATACAACATTAAGCCAGCCTTTGTTAACAATAATAATTTAAAGAGAATTTTGGTTAACAACAAAATAAAAAATAAAGTTTCAAATTTAGAAAAAACAGGTATATACAAAATTAAGTGTGACGACTGCTCCGCGGAATATATTGGCAAAAAAAAACAAAAAATAAAAACTAGATTTTCTGAACATGTCGCAGGAGCTAAACACATGAAGCCTAAATCGGGTCTCCCAAAACATCTTGCTATAGAAAATCACAGTACAAACATCAATAACCTTACTCTATTACATAATTTAAGCAATGGTTCTATACTTGACAAATATGAAATTTTTGAAATTAGACGAGCTCTAGCTAATGGCAATGTATTAGTGAATGACCAGATAGATTTTTCAGATAGAAGTCCGCTACTTAAACCAGGCCTATTTTTATAATTTGCAGTCAGTAGCCAGCCCTTGATAATGCCCCAATAAGTCGAAACGCGTCGGGATTTTGTATTTAGTAGATTATAACGTAGTTTTAAATTTGTTAAAACTTAAATAAATATATCTGTGGAATATTTACATACAAGTGGTTTGCTAATTAAAAATAAAAAATAAAAAAATGTTCCACCAAGTGCCCAAATACTCCTCGATTGAATGTATTATAAAGGTAAAAGATTTAAACTCTTAAATGGAAAGTAATAGTATAATAGTATTTAATTTTTTATTAAGGTAGTTGATTTCTTCAAATTTTTTGAGACAAGTATTGTAGTTTAACACTATTGAATCAGTCACGTCAGAAGGCTTTAATTATGTCAAGGGTTAATTATTAAATTAATTAAGGATTTCTCAATTATATCATTTCATTAAAATTTAGAAAGGCTTATTTTATTTTATTATTTCAATAAACTTCCGAATATGATCGAAACTGTTTAGAAGGTGTTGGTTATTGATGGAGATAACAAAACATTACATTTAACCCTCTGGCACCAACTAATTCTCCTGGCGAAATCTGGTTTTTCATAATCAAATAGTATTTAAATAAACACACTTGATCTTGTTAATGGTACCTGATACGCAAATCTGCTGGATCTTCTGACGTGTTCTCCTTGACAAGTGTCAATTAGATACGTGATAAGTAGCAAAACGATAGCTCACAATTATTTCTCCATATCTTTTTACTCAAAATGAAAAATGACTTAAACTAATTATCTACCTATCTATGATTGCGTTGTCTATAATCTTATACATTTTATATAATATGTCATAGGCTTCTTAAGGTCATCTTTTGAGTCTTTAATTTAATCCACTGAATAAGTTACAAAAAAAAAAAAAACTTAAAAGAAAATAGTTTTCTTTGCACCTCTTGTGGTTAAAAAATAAACCCTCATGTCCATCAATGTAAATTCTCGTCTTGCGTTTCACATGCAAATTACCTTCATAACTGTGCCGCCATAACACTTTCTTTCAACTGATCTTCCATGTATATAAGTTCCGTTTTGGTTGGTAGAAAATTTCCGTTACTAAAACTTACCAGGTCAGTACTTCGATTAAGTGAAGCCTTCTTTCTAAATAAATTTGCAAGACATAGAGCCACACTTTATGTGAAAATTTAATAATCGTGAGAAAAACACCTTATTCGATATCACTTGTGCAGCCCACCAAAATCAGCGTGGTAATGAGCCGTCATTACCTCAAAATGTAAACACCTCATAATTCTTCTTTCATACTGTATGTGCACACCTTTCAGTAGCTCAAAAAAACGAAAATGTTCAGCTCAAAAACACACACTGAGCGGAAGCTGAAATTAGTGTGAAGCTGTGGAGATAATTGCCAATTCCGAACTTTATGGACCGTAGCGAATCAACATGGAACTGAAAGACCCACTAAAAGACAACGCACACAAGCAATGCACTCAATCACGGAATTATTTAACTTATTGATTCGGGACTTTTGTGGATGAAATTTATTCAGTTAATCAGCGGTCTCTGGTAGGATTTCGAATAACAGCGAATGTATTAAGTTCAGCATGGGACTCTGTCACTTGCAGCGTGAATTTCTCATAGTTGTTTTCTACGATCATTTAATTTTCGTTTGTAATTTTTTTGGCGGGGGTGCTATAAATTATAAATTAACGCACTTTCAAGTAAGATATCAGGTTAATTGTTTTAATAATATCTCAAATATTTATTGTTGAACAGAAGTTGAAATTGTAGATATAAGCTCGATATGGGCAAAATTGATGATACAAATAAAGGGTGTCTCAGAATTTTTTGGTTTTTGTTTTTACCGTTACGCGCTATCCTAACAGGTGTCATACACTTGGCTGGCTTATTTAGTTTCAGGGATGCCTGATTGGGGGTTTTCTTCCCCATTTTGGGGAATAATTTCTTCTTTTAAAATTGCGAAAAAATGGGGATATTTCAAATATCAAAAAACATAAATCATAAATCATAAAACAGGAAATAAAAGTAATCAAAGAAAGATGTTCTACATTGTTAGTAATTTAATGAGTAATAAGTAATACGAACTTTGTATGTTTTCTCCGGTTACAGGTGTTTGCCAAATGATGGCGGATATACTAGATATTACGATAAAATTTAAAAATGCTGTTAGCGTAGGAAGTATTGATTCCACAATCGATAAATGGAACTTGATTCATCTTCACCAATGATCGGTACTCAATACAGCTGAACAATTTTGAGACTGATGTCTCAATAAAAAAAAATGCTGCTGGTATAGATTGCACTTTGGTAACATATCTCAGCGAGGTCCAAGTTTATTGAGTTTTTTATTAAGTCTTTCTCTATAACTCAATTGTGTAAAAAATAAGTTGAGAAATAGACTAGCTATTTAAACTGCAGATAAAATAATGCGGGTACGATTTTCAATTAGACCTCTTGGTTATACATATTTTAAACCCATCAAACAGATGTTACAAAAATTCAACTCTGGAGAGCTCTACAAAAGTAAAAGTAAATAAATAAAAACTATGTGCTGCTAGTAAATTGAAAAATATATTTTTATATTATAAATTAATACTACTACGTTAATCAGATGCAAAAGTTCATTGAAAGATCCTACTCTTAGTGCAAAACTGCTAAATGGCGACTCCAAAAATACCTGGAGACATATTCTAATTCTTGAAGAATTTCAAAATGACCATAGCCTCCAAGTTTAAAGAACCAATGCCCAAGACTCTTAGATTTGGGCACTACTTTGAAGTAGTTATAAAGATCACTAAAGCTGGAAGAATAGTTAACGAATCGGCGTATGGGATTCAAGTGACCGAGATGTAAGTTACAGAAAGCACTAGCATATACTACGCAACTGTGTTTCAAGCAAAAATCCGTGCCATAGAAATGTGCATCAGAATCAATATACAAGAAGGCTATCGGCACTCAAACATATATATTAACTCGAACAGCCAAACTGCAATAAATGTATTAAACTGAAATGCCTTCAGTTTAAAGCAGGTTTGGGACTGTAGAGATATCCTAGATTACTCTCAGAGGAAAATAAATTCTACCTTAGAGCCAAAACACGAGGGACATGGAAAGGAGCAGAATTTCCACTTAACGGACCCTAACTGTTCTGTGGCTTTACAAAAAGGCACCTAGCAGGAGAAATAATGTCCAAAATAGAAAAACTCACCAGATGCACTAGCAGAACCTTCCGAGACAGACACAGGCAAAGAATTGATTAACTTCCCATACAAAAACTTTCCATTAAAAATGTCATCAACTATGGTACGCACCACATCAGGAGGCTATTCACTGTCATATTGACTGGACATTGACCTCTTAAGTACATGCTTAAGCAAATAGACAATATCACAGACGACAGCTATCGATTCAGCAACGAAGAGGTAAAATCTGCAGAGGACGTACTCTGCGAATGCGCAGGACTTGCTCGCCAAAGACTCCAATGCCTAGGCGAGAGTTTTGTAATCACATCAGGCGTTCGTAAGACTCACCCTAATGAGGTAATAATCTTGCTATAAAGGGCAACCGTGGACAGCGGTAAAGAACAAAAGATCTTTGAGTTCGCAGTGCTAACAGGTTAAATTTTCGACCCCCACCCCCAACATATATAATAGTAGAACAATATTGAGAAATATATTGAACATTCACTCATAATAATTTCAAAATTAATAACTCAAGAATAAGAATACTGAAATAGCTCACATTTTATATTCGACATTTCTATAAAAGTTCTGGATCTAAGATCAGGAATGAGTGACCTTGGGCAACTTCTTTGTAGGGTTGCTATACAAAAACTTACCGTACAAATCCGTGATGGAAGAAAAAATCTCGCATTTAATAATGTGAAACAGCCAACTATTAATTACAATATCTAATGTGTCCTAACATCATTATTATATCAGATTTTAATGAGCTCTGAAACCATAATGACGTGAGGTGTGCTTCTAGTATAATATTGACTTTAAAGGTTGGGTGCAATAATATATAGTTCAAGGTGCTCGTTCAAAAATGGACTAGAGCAGACAACCCGTTCATATGGACTACTAAACAAAAACTCAAATTTTTCATTACATTGAGAAAATGGTGACTTCCCCAAACATTTTAAATGTACTGAAGTGTGTTCTTCAGAAAGCTCCTTTATATGGTTGCCATACAAAAATTTTGTTTTTCACTATATCTTTAGACTCTACTCGAGTGCGCACCGACGACGCGACGTACAGAGCTGAAATTTTGTACACGTCGATTTCACAAAATCAAAAATGGACTAAATCGGGTAACCCGTTCTTGGTGTTGGGTGTTGCCATACAAAAATATATATTTTTTATATATAGACCGGGATATGATAAGAGCAAAATCCAAGTAATTTTTTACAAGTATGGCGAGGGTCGAATTAGGCGATTTAAGAAACGAAAATCATAATTTTAGGGCTGGGCGGCGCGGCGTAATTACAGGCTAATTAATTAAATTTGTCGCAAAAATTGCGGTATTCAAATGATTTGTTACACAACAACTCTAACATTTTCTTGTAGTCCATGACATTAAACATGGCTTATAGCCCGCCATACTAATTGAAACGCATTAATATTTTATTTTTTAAACATTTGATACAGGATATTTTTTTTTAAATGACATTATTCAAGTAAACATTCACGAGAATCACATTGCCATTACCATTATGACGGTTCCAAATAGCCGCCATACCGCTGCAAAGACGTAGATTTTTTTAATTATGCAAATCGTTTTGCATGGCAATGTGATTCTCGAATATGTTTACTTGAATAATGTCATTTAAAAAAAAATTATCCTGTAACAAATGTTAAAAAAAAAATATTAATTTGTTTTAATTAGTATGGCGGGCCATAAACCGCACCAAAAAAGTATGGCATTGCGCTACCGCCATGTTTAATTTCATGGACTACAAGAAAATATAAGAGTTGTTGTGTAACAAATCGTTTGAATACCGTAATTTTTCCGACAAGTTCAATTAATTAGCCTGTAATTACGCCGCGCCGCTCAACCCTAAAATTATGATTTTCGTTTGCTAATTCAACCCTCTAAGGGTCGCCATACTTGGATAAAATGACAGAGTGACCTTTTTTCGAATTTCGAATTAAATGCAATATTTTCGAGCATGCCACTGAGTACAGATCTAAGAAACAGTAAAACTGACAAAGTCCCAGTTAGTTCAAGTGGGCGACTACTATAAAAGCAACACTTCAAAGCGTGTATCAGTGACAACGGATATTTAAAAGTTAAAATGCAAAAGTCCAAAATAAGTACAAAACGAGATATCAGATATCTAAATTAATAATAATAATGATAATGTGCCTCAAATAGATTATCTTACCACTAGGTAACCAAACCAACTAAACAGTTATGTAGTTCTTACAAATTCAATTATATTGTTCCGAAAACTGTGATTTTCCCTGCACCTTCTGAGGTAAAGAGGAAGAGCGTTCCAAAGACTTATGAACAAAAACAAATAACTGACGACCATTTAAACGACAGTTGGACCAAGAAGTGTTTAGAGAAAAAGTTCTTACGGATTGGGAGAAATCCAATATGGTATACAGGTAGTCAAGTTGCTCAGTAATCATCGAATTACGAAGGAATAATATTGCACGATATTTAACGTAACTTTCCAACATGCATCCTAAGATTAAATTTCAATATTCCGAGACATGGTCATATCACCTCAAGCCAAACATATACCTCACGGTAGAATTAAAGGCCGCAATGAAGTTGAATCAAAACCATGAAAAATTTTACAATCATAAGTCATGAGAGGAACAATAAACGATTTAACTAACATAATCCGCGTGTCAACAGGAGTAAAAGCTGCAGTGACAGAAATTTTACGTAGCGTTCCATAAACATTCCAAACAATGTAATCGGTCCAGTTTAGAGGCATTTAAGCTCGAACTATTATTAAAGCCCAATCAAGCACATCTGTGAGGTGTTCGTTCATACGGTATATAGCATCCTCCAACAATCCCAACGACCAAGAAATGTATAGCTGAATATCATCAGCATACATATGGCTAACATAATTTCTCAGAACTATTAGAAGATTATTAATGAAAATAGTGAATAATAAGGGTTCTAGAATGGAGCCCTGAAAGACGCCACTCCGCAAAGGCTGGAAGCCAGAAGCATAATTAGAACAGACGCCACTCTGTTGCCGGACGCTAAAGTAAGGCCAAACCAACGTGTATGCAGAATTAGAAAAATTGTTGACTTAACAACAATATGTGGTCAACCGTGTCAAATACCTTGGAAAAGTCAAGGAGGACCAGCGCTGTAAATTTATCACTATCAAGTGACTTCATAATTTCATCTGTTATATTAAGCAACGCTGAAGTACAGCTCATCTGAAGCCCGATTGAAGATTAGATAAGAGGACCTCCCTATCTAAAAAAAAAACAAACGAGGATTTGGGACTGCAGAATTTTTTCATAGGGATGGGAATAATTTCAGAATGCTTCTACTTGTTAAACAAAAGTAGGTGAGAATTGAGAGTATTACAGGTAGAAGAACTTTTATAAATTTGGGATGAAGGTAATGCAGTCCTACAGTGTTAGATTTCACAGACATAACGGCAGAATAAGCAATAAAAGCAGAATAAAAAGCAATCCCATAAAAAGGATTATTAAAAATATCACTGGGATAATCACTAACATTAGAGCCCGAACCATTTAAGTTACAAGAAGCAGATACGAATATCTGATTTATTTCACTCGGGTTTACAAATACTGTTGAACTCTTAGATCGCCCAACGCAAAACCATCGAGAAATACTTCCCAAGCCATGAAACAGAAAACTATATGTGTGCGTGCTAGTTCGATTCTCTAAAATGTTTTGTATTTATTCTTATGGAATTGTAACTAGACATTGATTAACATATGCCATAAAGCCTAAACTACTATCCAGACAGGAAAATAATCTTCCAGTAATTTTAAAATTGGCTCCTTACCTTCCCAAAGGCTACACTTACTACATACGTAACTTAACAAAATAATGAAATAGTTTTGATCAAAAAGTAACCTTACCATTTTACGTTCAATAACTGCTGAGTAATAGTTGCAATAGGGTATGTACGGCAGTAGTCCGTATCTGTAGGCAGATTGATTCGACTTCATCGAACCACGGCACATTCACATATGCAATTATTTACTCAGTTGAGAGTTTTTGTTTGGAAAATCGTAGTCATTTGGTTAAGATAAATTTTTTTAAATGTAATTTTGTCAGGAAAAATATAAAAATTTGATTTGATTACGTTTGGGAAGATAAGAAAGTAAGCTTAAGATTTTCAGAAGACAATTTTTCTGTAGGGCGCAACAGCTATTCAAATCAAACTTTTGTCAGTTTTACGTAAGCACACACCAGCCGCAATATTTCTAATATTCTGCCAAAGTATTAGGATTCGTTTTAGTTATTTGCTCTTTGTTACTTTTGCCTTATTGCAAAAAAATATCTAGCTAGATTTAAGGATAAACTGACATATCATGATTGAGGGTAAAACGATATACTAAATATATCATTTTACCCTAGTACTCCATAATTCATGTTATATTCAGTAAGAGATATGTTTTAATTTAACTATCAAGTGCAAATGTAAACCTAAGATTTACGAATGATGATATTGAATATTTACACCCATACTATGATTATTCCGATTCGCCCTGCCTTTACTTTAATGATTTTTATAGCAAGTCTAATCTAGGAAAATGATGCATACAGTGAAGTCTATGCTCTTAATGGACACCTGCTGAATTTACAGGAATAGAGAATAGCGCAAAGAAGTTCATTTGTGGTATGTACAAACAGTTATTAAAAAGGAAATGCACTACCTAAGGTTTTCATATAGTTCAATATAATACCTAAACAAGTAAAAAAAACCAAGACCAATTCTTATGATACCCTTTAGATGCCCGTATGAAATTTCGTTTGGTCACCCATTTGAGCAAGTTTGATTTTTGCAGTGTTTTTTCGCATATATTTCTAGAACGGTTCGTCGGACAGAAAAAATGTTATAACCAATTGTATAGGATTTCATATTCTGAAGACGTTTTTAGTACAATAAAAATGTCTAGGACTAATCGTTTTCACAGTATCCGTAAACAACCTAAATTTGTATATGGCAACACCACAAGGGGTCGCCCGATTTAGTCCATTTTTGAAATGTTATTTGTTATTACTATAAAAACATCACACACCAAATTTCAGATCTCTATGTGTCTGCGCGATCGCAGTCAGTGCTCGCATATATAGTGGAAAACGAGATTTTTGTATGGCAACCCCACGAAAGAGTTGCCAAATTTGTCTCATTTGTTTTTTTTTTAATTCCGTGTACAAAATTTCAGCTTTCTAAGTATACGAGTTATCGTGCGCACGGCCGGACGGACAGAGAGACTTGCAAAAATCAAAATAACTTTTAATATTATGCGTGCGTGTCCAATCCATTTTGCTCGACCATAATTCTTTCTGTGAGTTACAAACAGAATGACAAACTTAGTAGACCCTATTGATTTCATCTAGGGTATAAAAATATCTTATTTCACGTCCATTTCCCATCGTTATATGTGTTGCATATCATTATTTGTTTTTTTTTTAAAGAAAACTTTTATATTTTCTTATAGTTCTTGAAAATAAATGGGTTTTAGTTTACCATATGTCATTTTAGGACATCTTCCCGTATATTGTGAAAATTATCAGTCGTAGACTGTTTTATTGTACTGAAAACTTCTTTAAAATATAAAATCTTATGAAATTGGTTATGTTCATTCTTAGTGGCACCGTTCCAGAAATAGATGCGAAAAACCACTTTAACAATGAAACTTAAAAGGGGTGACCATATGAAACTCCATACTATAGCATTCATCTAGGCCCGAGGGAATCGTAAAAATTGGTCTTAGACCAATGTTAGCTTTATCCTTGTTTTAAGCCCAGTTCGAATAACTTTTTGGAGCTGCTTATTTATCTCTAGACGGCCAAATAGTTTCAGTTAAAACTATTTTCTTTTTTATATGTTTATTGGAATTTGAACGAAAATAGCGTGAAGTTTTTCATACTTTCCCATTCAGTTTTAAATTACTTAAGTTGGAACAGTTTTAACTGAATATAAAAGACCAGCCTTTTTCCCCATTTAATATGAACTCTACTATTATTTACTACATACGCTGTTAGTATTGAAAATTTCAAACAATAAGAAAACATTATAAACGGAATTCACGAATTTGTAATCCAAATAAGGAGGAGGAGGACTTTTTATCATCTTTCAATTAAATACTTCATAACATATACAAGTACGTACCTTTCAAATAAACAATATCATGAGTTGGCTAAGCAATAACACCAGTCAGCTACAAGCCATTTCATCTTTTTTAGTTAGATAATTACAACCCTTATCTCTTCATATGACTTAACGACACTTTCTTATTTATAAAACTTTTCAAAACTGATTAGTAAAAAAATTAATTACCAATGCACAGAAAAATATGTTTGTTCCATTTCAGTTCAATAAAATTTCTCATCTTCCGTTTTTTCTGCATTTAGAAAAATGCTAAGCCGTCAAGCCATGACGAACGACTTAACGCCGCTAACCTCATTAAAATTTTACCAGCGTATCCTGTGGCTAACAGGTAACACTGCCGCTCGTAAAAGTCCAGGTTGATCATAAAATATTTTATTTGATGTCTGCAACTTTAGAGGTCTGTAAATAAAGACCTCTCTCTTCTAGCCTTTCGTTGTCTTTAGCTTTGCAAAAAGGCGCATCACATTCGAAGCTGACGGGAAAATCTTAAAAATTGATGAGCTCTAGACAGGGTTTTTTGGCGGCTCATTGAAAATGTTTGTTTATTTGGCAGCTCAAATTAATGAACGAGTTAATAAGGTTCCGACTTTTAATTACTTTCATGGTATCATATAGTTCCGTGGGGATTTAGCAGGATTTGTTAAGGTGAAAAATGCTTCAGAAAAAATTGAACCTTTTTTTATTTTCATTGGATTTAACTGTGGCGTTCTTTTGAGTAGGTATATGAGTATTGCAATGCTGTTATTATGAAATGAAGACTAGTTCTTCTTTTTTTTAACAACTTCAAACGTCTTGGTATAATATTAAACAGATTAAAAAGTTCATCTGTTTCTTGACAAATTATTTAATTGAACCTAAAATTTGAGGTGGGCTTAGAACTACCGCTTAACATATTACTGGCGCACTAAAACTATTCAGGATTAAAAGCAATTCAGTTATTCATTAGACTACTGAGAGAAAAGTGGAGGCCGATATTTGTAAGCATATTGCTCATATTTAAGGTAATAATGAATACGTAATGTATATAAGGAAATACTTAATCGACTGCGGTTCATTCAAATTTAGGCAGTAAATAAAAATTATAAATCAGTTTAAAAGTTTAATTAGTTTAAAAACTAGTGTTAATATTTTCTTAACGAGATAATTTATCTAATCTAATTTATGTCAGACATTCTGCTACAGAAATATGTTAATTGGATTTTAAGCAAATGGATTCGGAAATCTCTATGGACTCAGTGGCTCGAATTAATAAATGAAGAAGAAAAAATAAGCTTGAAAATAGAACTAATGGTCAACAGTAGATCTAAACGTAAGTAGAAGTGTTATTTTATTGCAGCAAGTAACTTTATTTCAGTCGATACCCGAACAATTAATTGGCTTGCCAAATTGATCACCGTGTTGCCAAACTGAAATTGAGACAGCAGATTATTGTTTACATAGCCATTGATTTACGTAGAAAATGGTTATTAAAGATGCATAGCAAATAGTATACTTTATTATGCATTGTTGAATTACTTTATGTTGGTAATAGACGATTGCAACAATTTGTCATCTAATGCCCAGGTTGCACGTTTTGAAATAAAAAAATAATAATAAACAGGCAAAAGAGAAAAAACTTAAGTTAAACACGAGATAAAGTGAAATTTTGAAATGGAATGGTTTTGTGCGATTTTCGGAGCAACGTGACCTCCAAGCGGAAAATATCCTTCAAAAAATAGATAGTAAAAAAATCTAAAACTTTCATAAAAGCCACAAGGCCTCAAATTTTCCGTAAAAATGGAAGAACACCTAATATCTAGATACACTCCTGCCCAAATTTATCCCAGACAGTTCAGACTCAATTCCGAAAAATTATTAAAAAGTATTAGCTGCAGATATGAAAAGAATAAATTGACTACATAATTATTAAGTAGAACAATTAATTTATTGATATGGTTTTGTCATTTTTTTATAAAAATATAAACTTTATGAGAAATTATAATCAATTTTAGATCTTTTGAATTGTGGTTGTTGTTCTTCTTCATCAATAAAACTTTCAAATCCGGAAGGAGATTCGAGAGCTCTTCATTTTCAATATCAAGACTCTTTACTGGCTCATCATCAATAATCTCTTCCGAATCACTTATGTCCCAATATTTCAGCAGTTGAACAGTTTTCATGACAAGTATTACATAAATTGGTACATTTCAAGCTGTATTTTCGGCAGACACATCTTTGTTTATTACACAGCTGCAGCTAACACTAATAATTGTTCGGAAATCAAGTCTAAGCTGTCTGGAATAAATTTAGGCACGAGTCTACTTAGAAAATAGTTCCACGTCCATTTCTTAGCTTTTTTGTTATCGGGCTCGTTGTCCACATAACCAACAAAGTTTGCAATTGATAATAAACTCTATAGTAGTGTTGTGCTCCTTGGCCCAGCCTTCTTATACTCCCCCCCCCCCCCCCACCATCACCCCAACACACCCCAACGACCACTTTAGATGGCTTCAAACTTTTATAAGAACCTATTCCAAGTATACTCGTATATATAATATTTCTAATATCAATTTCCAAATTCACAATTTTATAAATTTTCTACCACATTTATATGCATAACTTAAATAAAAGATTTTTTATTAATTTGTTATTTATTCAGTTTCAGGATTGTCAACTTTAGTAATATTACATTAAAGTATATTTTGTCATTGAATTTTAATCCATTATTAGCAGAAATAATAAAAAATATTGAATAGTTCGTGATTCGAAGAGTCATTTTTTTTTTAGTTTCCTCAATTTTAAGCCGTTTCGTGAAAATTAACCATTGACTTTTAAAATACTTTAAAGTAGACATTTCAACGGATAGAATATTTAAATCGAAAAAAAACACAAATAAAGTTTTCCGTTGAATAAATTGGTTTTTTTCTCAAAAAATGTAAATACCTAGGAAAGTATACTTGCTTTCCTGAATCCAAAAACAATCATGCTTATTCAATGCAAAAAGAATTATATACTTTGACAACATTTCATACAAATTGAATTTTTTTTACGAGAGAAAAAATAAAAAACCGAAAAATAGGTTTTCCGTCATTTCTCGGAAAATTTCCACCCCTAAATACCCCCCCCCCCCCCCCCATCATTTAACAATTTCACTTTATCTCGTGTTTAAGTTTGTGTTTTTTCTCTTAATTATAATCTTCACTAAATTTTCCGGCTGGTCCTTGCTTGTTTATAATTTGTTTCTTTTAGCCTTCACAATCCACTTTGGCGCCAGCCTATTATTGGAGTAGCCTTAATAACTAGCGAGGTATCAGATATTTTGACAGAATATTCCCATAAGAACCCTCTTAAAGACAGTAGCCGGAGGCGATTAGTAAACGCAGCAACGAATCTGCTCCGAGAGCATTGTGGAAATTTCCACCTAAGGACAAGAAGATATCAGCACCAAAAATAATAATTTAGTTATTTCCGTCTTTCAAAACAGCTGAAGAAAAATTTCGACGAGTCGTAAGACATACCGAAAAATAAATTATTTCCTGAATTACTTTCGCAAATATTTTCAATAGGATCCATTTTATAACCTAGTAAATAATACAGGCTACATGAATTAAAATGCAAAAAAACCCAAGGAAATATTCATTTTAAATGATAAAAAAACATATATTATAATCAAAACAATTTAGAATGAAATAAGAGATAGAATAAATAATTTTTTCTTTTCAATTGTTTCTTTTATTTTTAAGGTGTTGTTTTCTACATGAGGTTACCAGGTCCGAATCCTATTGTCGGCAAATTAGAACCCTACTGGAAAAGAAGTCCCTGTCTTACTCTGAGTTTAATAATATAGCTCTTTAAATCGTAAAATAAGTACTCAGTCTCAAAAACTGAAGAAGTAAAGATCCTAAGCGTAATGATGGCATTCATTACCTCAATATATGTATGCCACTTAAGAGTCGACGCCGGGAGTGTTTCACTTTGATTTTTTGCACGCACGAATTCAACAAGGTATTACCAAAAATCATATTATTTATACATATGTATATATTTAAGTTATATGATTTTTGGTATTACAATTCATTATATTAAAAGTCCTAATCCATAAGGGATTAAATGTTATTGCCGCATTGTTAAAAATTTTAATCCATTGTCTATATTAAAATATATTCAAAGTATGTCACACATATTAATATTTTTCAATAAGATCGTATAGTAAAAAGACATTAGTTTTTAATAAAAACATATTCTGGATTAGTCAGTGAGGTATTAGGTTCTAATTATAATGCAATTGATAATTAAAACAATGACAGGCATATCTTTTAGCATTGTCCTAGATTACAACAATATTATAATCTAAGTGTTAAAAATTAATCTTAATTTGGTGTGGTCATATATGCAACCTTAAAAATATAAGAAAATATTCCAAGATTTTTAACCGTGTACAAGAAAGCCAGACTCATTTTCTGGATTGCAGCTCTAATAGCTGAATCAGGTCAATATGTATAATATGCATATGGATATGAGCCTTTATATCTGTGATACATCAACACATTTTCTATACCTGTTGCTCTTATTATAAAAGCTTTTTCTAACTTTACAAAAGATATTATGTCATTATCTTGAAAAATATTAAGAGTAAGTCCATTAAATAAAATTTCCAATGCATAGTACAAAATTAAACATGAAGATTGTTAGAAGACTGTAAAAAACCTCACAATGAATAAAATTATAAATTCAAACTCCCTGGGGACCTTGCATTTGTAGCCTTTTCTTGGGATTAAATTTTGCCGAACCCTTTAATTAATGTTAAAATAAAAAGGGATTGCGGCCATTTCTATGAATCAATAGGATTCTATCCTCAGGTAAATACGGAATATGTACTCTTTTTTTACCTCTTTTTTTAGTTTTATTGATAGACTCGTGCCTTTCGCTCCCAAGAAAGGAGCGTTTTGATCTCATCAATTCGATTACGTGTCTGCATTAATTGCCTGAAGAAAAGGTGGTAGACACAAGGTGTGTTCCACTCACAAAACAGGAGAAGAAACCTTTCCCAGGTGATGTGTCTACCTAAAGGTTTGTAAGTTATTCAAAAGTCTCATCATGTATAGACATATGTATATAATATATGTATATATATATACGTAGATTTTTTTTTACATAACTCTAAAATATCGAAATTTTATATCCACGACGAAATCATTAGTTTACGTAAGCTTGTTGAATTTGCAGTGCACAAAAATATTGATACTATTAAATGGATAAATTTTATTCATCCGTTTATTTGTTTGCATGATAAATTTGAGATCTAAAATTCAAATTTGTAATTATAATTAATTAAAACATTTCGAAAATGTAAAAATTCTCAACCATTAAACTAATATCTTATCGGGTGGAAATGTAACTCTTCATAGAACAGTGTTTTGTGTGACAGCCTTCAACTATCCTCAGGACTTCTTAATTTATTCTGCTTTTAAATGGTTACCACGTAAGTGACTCTTGATTATGACATGTCCCTTTCCTGTTTTAGTTTGGTCCTCTAAGAGAAATTTATATAAGTTTAATGCTGAATATTAAATATACTTATTAAATATATATTTTCATGATTTTCCCAAAAAAACATTATAACACTTTACGTACCTATATTATATGCTTCTATAATTTTTCCATTTTATTTATTTATTTATTTAAGAAGTATACAGACAGAGTCAAATAAAATAATACCTTATAAGTTAATACGGTGAGTCATAATAAAAAAAAATTATAAAAAGAAGAAAGATAGAGTATAATCTAAGTCTACAAAATGAAAACCAAAACAAAACATAAAATAAAATTATACTATAAAGATTAAAATTATGAACTAAACTATAACTAAACTACAAAAGAGAGAATGCAAGTAAAAAAAAATGAATTAAAAATTAAACTAAAATTCTAAAAATACAAGGAAAAATACTTCAAGAAAGAAAGGAAAATGAAAGTTAATTATTAATGAAAAACATTGAAAAATGAAAAAAATTGAAAAATGAAAATGAAGGCAAGGAAAAGCCAAAGCAAACACTGAGAAAGTATTATATAAATTAAGTTAAGGGAAATTGCATAATCTCAGCTAAAACTGATTTTTTGAATGTCAGGGGCTTAGACCAAAATACATCGATATTGCAAAACTTACACGGAGATTGGTTCTACAGAAGGGGACTCTAAAAGGAGCATAGAGTATTTGGGATCTTGTAGGAATATTTATGCATATTTTCGAGAGCAAATCCGGACAAAGCATGAACCCATTTAGGAGTTTATATAAAAATAAGAGTCGAGATGTATGCGACAATATTCTAGAGATGGCCCTTTAAAAAGAAATAATTTTTGAGTGTACTCCATCTCATTAATGCCTAGTTTGAACAAAATAATCCTGGTAAACTTTCTCTGGACAGATTCAACTTGTTTATTATAACATGAGTAGAAAGGGCTCCAAATTTGACTAGCATATGCCAGAATGTTTCTCACCAATGAGGTAAAAACACAAATGAAAGCAGCACTGCTCTTGAAGGATTTACACACCCGAAAGATGAAACCTAGCGTTCGATAAGCTTTAGTAAAAATAAGATTTACATGAGAAGCGAAAAGTATATTATGATCAAAAGTGACTCCTAAATCCTTTATTTCATTAACACGTGAAGTATTATAAATTTTATAGTTAAAGAAGATTGTTTCCCGCTTTCTAGGAAAGGTTATAGTTTTACATTTATCTATATTAAGATCAAGATAGTTTTTCTTACACCAATCTTCGAGCTTAACAATATCATCTTGCAGGCATTTACAATCGTGTGCGTCATAAATTACCCTAAAAAATTTAGCGTCGTCAGCATAAAGCAAGGAAGGCGATGTAATATCAATAAGCAAGTCATTGATGTAAATAAGAAAGATGAAAGGATTAAGTATTGTACCCTGAGGGACGCCAGAGATTTGTTAAAAAAACTTATATTTGGAGTCATTGAAAACCAGGACACTATTTCTTCCCTCCATGTAGGATAGGAACCAAATAACAGTGTCCAATTTTCAACATCTTTAAAAGACTTTGCAGGTGACGATTCCTATCAAAAGCCTTAGAAAAATCAGTGTGGGGATGGAGTTCACTTGCATGTTTTCATCAAGAGCAGAGGCGATGGTGTCGGAAAATAGAGCTAAATTAGTAACTGTAGAACGGCCAGGAAGGAAACCATGTTGCTAGTCACATATATAAGATAAAGTTTGATGGAAAAGCTGATTGTACACAAGTCTTTCAAAGATTAAAGCCAGATAGATATGGGACGATAATTTGTGACGAAACTAGGATCACCTGATTTAAAAATTGAAGTAACAAATCCACCCTTTAGTTTAAGTGGAAAAACTTTGTGCGTGATGGATAAGTTAAATAGCATACTTAGGGGATTTGCTAAGCTACTAGAGCATCTGTTATATACAATGTTTGGAATTCAATCAGGTCCTGGGTTTTTATCACAATTTAGTTTATCAAGAATATCATGCATCTCTTCTGATGAGACAAAGTCTAAGGTAATGTTAGGTGAGTTATTGAAATTACTGATGGATGTCAAATCAAAATTTGATTCCCTCTCAGAAAAAACTGACCCAAAGTATTCGGAAAATAAATTACTAATAAGTTCAGGAGAAGATACAGTAACTTCGTTACATACCATCTCGTTTGAGAACGAGAACGAGCTTTTAAAGCTTTTGCTAAAAGCCCAGAAGACTTTAGGGTTTTCTTGTAGCGAAAATTCAGTTGAATTCGCATACCTATTGTAAAATTTTAATATTAATGCTTTAGATAATTTTCTAAGATAAGAAAAAGTTTTGTAGATTTCCGGATGGTTACCAGCCCGATATAAATATGCGATATTTATCCTTCATGTTGAGAACTTTAATGAGTTGATGAGAATTCCAGGGTGGAATGTTTGTATTTTCTTTTTGTTAGTGGCGCGTAATCACGAATACCTAAATTTAATATTTCGTAAAAACACTCTAAAGAAATAGCTACAACGGATATTAAATGTATGGAGAAATCAATATCATTGAGGTAGTTATTTCGACCAATATAATCACCTAAAAGAAAATGTCTTTGCTTAGCAAACTCGTTTCTATCAGACTTTGAAAGAGAAACATTTGACGGGAGTCAATATTTGAAAGTGGACATACAGATGTTCTAACAATAATGTTCCTCTGAGGAAAATCTGACCATACCAAGTTACGAATCCTGTTATTTAAATTTGTGACATTATTGTACTGGTTTCAGTTACACAAGGACATGTTGTTAAGCATAGATTGAGCAGATTGACTAAAAGCACCCGAAGGCGTTATACAATTATTGACTTTGTCAAAGGACCATGAAAGGTATGGTAGATTGAAATCACCCACAAGTAAGATGTGAGGCTTCCCAGAAAGACGGAAGTATCTATCGCTAATACCAGAAAAACAGAATCATATGTCTCATAAGCGCTGCTTGGAGGTAAGTATGCACAGCACACATACAAAGTAAAATGTGTTTCTTTAATGTATACCCATAGAACAGTATTATCTTGAGAAAGTAAACGAGATGAGATAAAAGACTTTTTGAATGCAATGAGACACCACCACCGTCTTTCATACCCGAGAGCTGCAAGTTTCGGTCCCTTCTATATACCACGTATCGATCGTCAAAAATTTCATTGCTGAAGATATTAGCCTGTAAAAAGGTTTCGGTAAGACATACAATGTCGTAATTATTCGATAATAATGACAAGTAAACATCTGATGTCTTAGTTCTTAGCCCGCTGACATTTTGGTAAGAATTATTAAGACTCATCGCTAAATGTGACGAAATTAAGTTTTTTTAGCAAGGAGATCTAAGAAATTTTTAGTTTTTATACATAGGACTGCTATCATCATTCTTTTTTAGATATATAACTGACCTCTTTATCCAAACATATTTATAATTGTGTTTCACTTTGAATTTTCTTGCCTTATAAAATAAAGATTTCTTTTCCATAGTTGAAAATTCATTAATAAATATAGTATCAAAGCCTGAGAGTCCCAAACTATCTGTAGTTAAGTTCTTACAAAGTTTAGATGCTACCCCTTAAAAATTGCGATGAGTATTTGCCAATTACGGAATTTTTGGAACTGCCTTCCTTACGCTTATAACCAGTCCTATAGAGTTTAATTATGTCTTCCTCGGCGGCAGGTATTTTAAGATGTACATGTATTTTATCAATGGTTATTAAAAGTTTCTCATCTGGTTGTCGGGGAATATTATTAATCTCCACGAAGTTTGTCAAGGATCTTTCTTCAAGTAAAGTTAGACGATCTTTCATGTGGTCCATTTATGTACATAATTGCGAGTTTTCCAGTTCGAGCTTTTTTAAACGCAATTGATGCTCATTTAAAGTGACTGCAATTTTTTTATTTCATCGAAAACCTTTACTAAGGTTCACTTGTCTTGACTGTTGTTTCTCTGCATAAGTTTCCCGATTTTATCAACACTATCTAATAGGGCCACCTTTCTCATCCCACTTAATATATTTTTTTCACTCTCTCTCTTATTTCGGTTACCGTTTTAAAAACATTGCTAATTTCCGTTTTTTGCATTTCCATACATTTTACATTTTTTGATATGCACTCCATTAAATTTCCCGTCTTATCCTCTAAACTTTCTTTAAGCTTATCCACAAACTCTTTGTTTTCGTTAATCCCTTTAACGCCTTTGTTTGAAACTTCCTGAGCAGCTCAACAAAATCACCACATTCTTCACAGATAAACCTGATGTTTTCATTGTCAAGGAGTTTTGATTATTCATATTCGATGATTCCGTTACAATTTTTATGAAATTGTTTACCACAAAAGCATCTGTATTAATTAATTCATAATTATTGAAATCTAAAAAGCAGTTGGTCAATGAAACGTATGCTCGGAAATTTAATTTTCCCAAGACCCAGACCGTTCGAACATGGTAAGAGGTGAATGAATAGCAAGAAGCTTGCTTTTAGCAATGATTAGGTACATAACTACAATGTTGTTATATGATTGATGAATTGGAATACCTGCACCCTCTGTCTACTAGACTCCTAAAAGTAATATGTATACTCAGAATTCTCGAGGTCCAGGCAAATTTTAACAACAAAAATACCACGAGCTATAAATAAATGAACCATTGAGGATAAAAATAGTGTAAATGTTTCCAGCTAAAATAATATTCAAATAGCAACCTAAACAATGAAATAATATTTCTATAATATGCAATGAAATGAATCAATCTGTAATAAAGGAAATTATGTGATTAAATGCATTAGGATCGAACGTGACTTATACACTACTCTGATTCTGAACGGCCAAATATAAATACGAAAACTTATACAAAATTGTTTTTATGTGAGGAACTAATAGACAAAAGTACATTGGTCTCTGAAAAAACCCTTTCAGATAGAACTAAAGAAAGCTTACAGCAACCTGGGAGAACACAAGTCATAATTAGAATCTATTTTGGCCTTTTGATATATTAATCTACAAAATACAACTAATTTCTTGCTGAATAGCCTAATTTATTCCTCCTTAACGAAATTTATGTGCATATCTCGCACTGATCTCTGTCAAGTGATACTTTTTACAAGAGTTTTTCTTATGGGAAAAATCCCAGACATTGCAAATGAATTAAAGACAGAAAGACTTGTTTTCTGAATGACGATTTATATCAAAGACACGCAAAGGTAGCCGCTCTCATATTTCAATTTCAATATTGACGTTAATTGCTTTTTAAATTGAATAAAACTTAAATAATTTTACAGAGCTCAATTTGAACATATATATATGCATATATGTATTTTTGGACTTCTGAGAATATGGTTTACCTATTTATATTATCTTGTAATGTAACCCTAATGAGACAATAACCCCAGTTCACATACTCTTAATAAGTAAGAGTGATGTAAAAAAAACAAATACATATAATGAAATCATGATATTAAAAATTTAATTAGTTTATAAATAATTTAAGTTATGTGTCGGCTTATATGTATGCTACAAATGGAAATTACTGAAACAATGAGAGGCAGACTGATATGCAGGCGAATTAGTAAAACATAATTAATTTACAATGAAAAGAAAATTTGTAAGAGATGAACAAGACTCAAAAATTCATCTTTTAAAGGATTTTTCATTTATTTATATGACACACAATATTTTTACAACTTAAAAATTTAAAGCACATTAAATCTAGTCTTAGTACACTTTTTTAATAGTAACCATATTTTATACACAATATACTAATATACGTACTACATATACATTAAATAATAATTGTTCTACGCGTGAACAAAACACCAAAAAAAAAAGTATTGAAGAAGGGACTGTAAATAAGAACGCCAGTTATAGTTAAAATTTAGTGTTTTATTAGGTACACGTCACTTGATAATGCTGTTGAAATGACTAAATGCAATAAAGAATTTCGAGATTACTTAAAAATGCAATTCCGAATAAATGCTTAATTAAAATTAAACTCCACTCACTTAATCTACTAAGTTAATCCTACTTTGAATTCAGAGAATGTTATGAATTGAATTCAAGCTTTGAGAATGGCAACACATATGTATAAATATAATCAAGAAATATCAATATAAGATACTCACCAATCTATTAATTGAATTGACTTAATGGCAGTGAAAAGGAATTAATATATATATGTCGTAGACACTTGACGTAACTCAAAAATTCATGAAAAGTCGAGGCACTTCATGAAATGTAGGCAGACAGTATAACAGTTTTCGCTTAATGAGTTTTTACACGAAATGTCTGAAATTTTTAATCACTTCATGAAATGCTACAAGCCTTTACGCCGATTGTGTAATACCACCCGATATAACCAAATACATACACACACAGTAATATTTATTCCAGCCGATAACCAGAATAATATCTTTATCTCAGTCGAGACCCAAGTAAAATTATACATATATATCCAAATTATATTGTAACAAATGCTGGAAATTATGAAGGGGAAATTATTTATTTGAATCAGTCTACCGAATATAATAATCTTACAGACTTGCATAGCATTTTACGTAAACAAAGATTGTTCATTATTGCATTTATATTCTATTTTTATAAAATAAAATTAATTATCATAGAAGAACTAATAATTTTGGAAAGACAAAGCATTTTCGAAAATTATAATTTTATATTTCTCTCTAGGCATACAAATATCTACAAGTGATGAGAAAGAATTGTAATTATATATACAATTAGATATTGGTTCAAGATAGAAATAGTTGGTTCTATGTTGAGGAGCATACAATAAATCCCTTCATCGTATCGGTCTTTCAGGAGCATATATAAGTATATTAATTAATAACAGCAATTCGAACGATTTTATTTTAAAAGAAAGTATATCTTTGACTTCGCGACGAAGTTTCAGACTAGACAGACCAAGCAGTTTACATCTCACAGTGTATGATGGTAAGTCGTCATTTTGGTGAATTATTTTCCGTAGAACAAATCTAGTAAATGCCTTTTGAATGAATTCAATACGATAAGTATGTACGTTATAATATGGACACCAAACAATGTATGCATATTCAAGGATGGATCTCAAGATCGAAAAGTATAATGTCTTGAAGGTCTGAATGTTATGAAAGTCTTTGGAGTTCCACTTAAGGAAACCTAAACAACGTCTTGATTTAATGATAATAGTGTTAATGTGCGGGGTAAACGCCAATTTAGTGTCAAAAATAACACCTAAGTCCTTAATATCATTTGTTCGAGAAACTATATCAAGATTAATTTTATAATCAAACAAGAAAGGACAAGAGATGCGATGAAAAGTAACAATTTTACATTTTGATCTGTTAAGATGTAACTTATTTTTAGAGCACTAATCAGAAAGTATATTAAGATCATTCTGCAATAGTAAGCAATCGTTTAAAAAGTTTATTCTAACGAAAAGTTTTAAATCATCCACAAATAATGGGCATTTGGCAAAAATAAAGCAAGTTGCTATAGCATTAATGAAAAGCAGAAACAATAGAGGACCTAAGTGACTACCCTGAGGTACTCCCGAGATGACCATTATTCTTATTACATTAGATATAATATTGACAATCATTACATATTGTTTGCGATTATATAAATAGGCCACAATCCAGCTTAAAAAAGAGGAGTGGAAGCCTATATTTTTCAATTTATGAATGAGAAGATGAATGCTGATCTTATCAAATGCCTTCGAGAAATCTGTATAAATAGTATCCACTTGAACACGATCTTCAAAAGCACTTATAGTATAGTTCAAAAAAGAAAAAGTCGTACGCTTGGATTTAATAAAGAACTAAAAGGCCTTACTATTAGAGCTAATGCTGTTTTCAATTGAACACACACGTATTGACCATGCAGATAACAATGCAGGACCTCGTATTCCTTTTATGAAACAACGCCTGATCAGCGCTGCTGTCAGTAGCCATATATTGCTTGTGTGCCTTTGTCCTATCATTAGCATTTCTCAATCTTAAAAGACCGTTTACAAACCATTTTGGGTGTTTATTACTACATTTAGTTTTTTAGCGCCAAATTTATGTAGGCCTTCATGGACAACGTCAAGAAATTTGTTGTATGCTCTCAGCAGATCACAATGTTCCAAAAAGGACCGATTTATGTTAGAAAAAAAGATATTAAGACCTAAATAATTAACTTTGTTGAAATTAAATTCATCGGTGAATTCTATGAAGGAGCAAAATCATAAAGAGAAATATTAAAGCTAATGTCATTATGTTGAAAATCAACTGGCGTCAATGGATTTTTAACCTCATTAATGTCTACTACTAAATCAGGGATAACGAATATCAAATCTAGAATTCTGCCAAAAATATTATTAATATTTTTTAATTGAATTAAATCTAAGCCTAATATATTATCTATGACAAAACTTTCTGCTTCAGAAGATACATTAATAGGTATTAGCATCGCGTCATCATCATTCCAGGTCCAACTTAAATTACTTAGATTGAAGTCACCTACATATATAGCATAAGTGGTGGTCCTTGATATTATCAGATAAACTATTTATAATTTAAAATAAATATTGGATGCAGTTCCGATTTGATGAAACTTGGTGTACGAAATTGATAGATATTTCCTTATTTTTCTTCTTCGAAAATTTTTTTGTAATGTTATTCGTAGAACCAATTTACGCTTTCATTCCAAAACTTCCTGTAAAATATTGTACAAAAGTAAGTTCCTTTTGTATATCTGGTTTAAATTAGTATTTCTGTTCACAGTGTCTATGGGGTTTAAAGATGAGTAGATTTTTTTATTATTTGGATGTTGATCTTGATCAGCAGTAATATCTTGCGGTTTTTATAATCCACATATAATCTCCTCACTTCTTGACCACCGTTTCCAAGCACATATGACAAAATGTATGTCGATCGTTGTGCCGCATCGGCGTTTATAGTCTGTTCTAAAGTTTGGTCTACAGCTTGTCTCAAGAAGGCTTGTCTATCCGTTTTACTACAGGGCCAATTTGCTCGAAAAGTTATACTATATATAACAAGCCATCGTGGTGTTGGTTAAGGCGTATTTGCGCTATCCATCAGGCTTCCGACATTGAACTGTCCATCAAAATATTCTACAATGCTTTTGCATTCCATTCGAACTATCCGTAACCGACACAACACGTCACGGCAGTTACCATAAGGAAAACTTTCGAAGAATATTTTGATGCCATTAAACTGTCGGTAGTGAGTCTTGATTGTTCAGTGTAAGCTTTGCACGAGATGGAGCAAAAATGATGGACAGATGACGGTCTAGTGTTAATGCAATGAAAATTGACAGATAGTTGATGGATGATTGACTGGCGGAAGCTTGATTAAGCATATACAATAGATTGGTAATAGGTATGATTCGAGAAATTATCTACCAGGGTGTTTGGTTCGAGATTTTTCTCTGCGTTTTCATACATAGAGTTTTGATGACTTTCTGTAAATATATATTTTTGTTCAAACCTCTATAGTGTGACGTATGTTTTACATACACATTTTCCAGCGTCTTAATTACCAAATTGTTTGCCATCTTCGCCTTTAAACATGATATAATTTTGTGTTGCTACACCAAAATGCAGCTTTTATGATACCACATTTTTCAACCGATTTTTTCAACTTTCGCGGCTATCCCGCAGAGCGCTCCATTACTGGAAAGCAGGCGTACCTCCAAAACATTTATGAAATGACATAAGTATTTTCGTCGTCAGCTCTTCGTCTAATAATTCCATGATTATCGAGCATTTAAGCTTATCCTTTCTGGTCGTTTTGTAAGAGCACTAGGAAATCAAGCATCTATCCCAAGGAGATGAGCTTAAGCGGACTAGTCTCACACCATGCCGTTCAAACCTGCGAAATGTTTTCCAGCAACTTTCAATCAGTTTTTGCACAACATATTAGTAACATCTCTTATCTCTCTTCTATCAATAACCCACAAAACTTATAATAAGAGATGTTACCAACCTCTTGGTGAGTCCAAAATCGTTGCCCTAGATATTTCAAAGGCCTTTGATAGAGTCTGGCATCGAGCACTTTAAGCCAAACTTAAAGCATTTGGTGTCTCCAGTCTTCTTCTATTACCGATTGAAAGTTTTTTATCTAGTCGCCAAATACGGGTTATATTAGATGGCGTTACATCTGAAAAACGTTATTATAAGACAAAGCTGGAGTTACTGACTACATCCGAGAAACTATCAGAACTCTGCTATCAGCACCTCATACAGGAAATCTTTAGCAGAGTAAAGAGGAATACTTCCCAAACCATTAAATGGACTCCTTCACTAATACATGAGAGCCCTAACTTAGTCCTAACAATTTAAAATACTTGCAGTGCTCTTATGTGAAATTGACTAAAGTTTGATTTGAATCTGCCCCCTAAACTATTATTCATTCAGAAAATGGTGCTCTGATAATCTTGAGCTTGCTTTCTTATCTTCCAAGCTGTAATAAAATTTGTTTAGCTTTCTTAACAAAGTTATTTAAAAAAAAACTAATATTATATCCTAGATGAAAATAAAAGTTAAATAAAGTGAAAACCCAAAGTTCTGTATACAACACCAATAAGGGGTTGCCAGATTTTCTTCATTTTTTAAATCAATTTTTTTTACTAGTTTTATGACGACACGTTCTCAGGCGTTAATGTTTAAGACAACTCTTACTAATAAAACCAACTCTGTTTGGATATTATTGAAATTTGACAACACACTATAATGTTTAAAACATATGAACCAAAAAGCTAACTGAAGGAGAAACACAATAATCGAAAACGTATGTACTAATATTTTAGAACAATGTGGAATAATTCATTCATTTTCTGTGAGTATAGTACCTGCGGCAAATACAGCCCGGAGGTTAATAAGGCCCACATTTAAATATTCCTACTAAAATGAATCGCAGTAACCTCATACTTTATGCGCACATGCATTTAGTCGACACGAACGCCGTCGAGTGGGCGCCTGTCAGCTAGCGCCGCCATCTTGCCAGTAGCGACCGGTACGTTACCGAGAGGAGTAGGGGTAGGGCTGCTTGGAATTAAAATTTTCGCCTAGACAAAATCATAAGTTCCGTTGTTTAATTGCTATTTGCTACATGAAGTAGCTTGTTTAGTTTGAACGTTAGGTAATGTCGTTTATGATTTCGGTGTTTATTTGATTAAGGCTGGGTCTATCTCATAATTGGGACAACTCGGTGCACAGTTAGCAACATGGGCGGGGCGTTAAGATTTGTGAGTAAATCGCAAATTAATTAATGGAATATTTATTCAAACACCTGAGGCAACAAATTAACGTTTTCTAATTTTTAAATTTGTCCCCCAATTTTTATTGAAAATGATTTAAAAATGAAAGTTCAGTGTTTTTTTTTTTAATTTCTCTGGTTTGCGGAGCGGGGCTGCCACAAATTTGAACTAAATGAAATAAATTTTTAACATAAGCTTTTTGAAGTTAATAAGCAGAAAATAACGGTTTCCGATTTGTAAAGTTCTACTTATATCTACGACAATTCGACGCAATAATTTGTTTTACCTACATTTTACCCATTAAGAAAGCAATATATTGCATCAAGTTTTCACAAAAATAAGTAGAATTTAAAAAATCGAAACACGTTATTTTCTGCATATTAACTCTTCAATAAGCTTATGTTAAAAATTTATTTAATTTAGTTCAAATTTGTGGCAGCCCCGCTTCGCAAACCAGAGAAATTAAAAAAAATCTTTGAATTTTCATCTTTAAATCATTTTCAATAAAAATTGGGGGACAAATTTAAAAATTAGAAAACGTTAATTTGTTGCCTCAGGTGTTTGAATAAATATTCCATTAACCAATTTGATAGTTATTCAAAAATCTTAACGCTCCGCCCATCTTGCTAACGCAGCCTTAATGATTAATTTTGTAAAATCTTGTCATAGGTCTAATAGACCGTGGGCCTTATTACCCTACCTAACCTAAATTCTCAATGAAACTAATGTTCCTATATAGGATTATGATTGTGACAATTTTGATCTAAAGAATGAAGACTGTTTGGATTTACTCTGTTGTACGTTAAGAAATTTATAACTAAAGCTGTTGGGGCCTTATTATCCCCCGCGGGGGATAATTTTTATTAATTTTTATTTTTATCCGAAATTATTAAAAATAATCGAATTTTGTTGATTTTCGTAGTTTTAGCAAGTTCAAAGGGAATCATTCCTCTGATTAAGATTTTGAAAAAGTTAATTTTTGCTTTGGGCCTTATTATATACTGTGGTCGTTTAATCAGGCCCTTGGAAAAGGTCTTATGAAACTGAATTATTTTTTCGAATACCCACTTCTGTTATAGTTTTTCTATTTTTTTAGTTGTGTACATAAATAAACTTCACGGAAAACTTGTTTTTGTAGTTCAATATCACCAAATACTTGATTTATTGCATTTTCAATTGGGCCTTATTTTACCTTAGTCAAATTTGGATTAAATTTAAATATACTTAAATTCAGTCGACCGACTGTTCGTTGATAAAGTTCTGGCACGGAACCGTGATTGCGACAGCTCAACTCGCCTTAGAGTGAATTATTTCTAAATGCTGAGTATAACGGGAACAATCTAATTTGTACATATGGGCCATAAGTGATGCCTATTCTGAGAGTTTATTTTCTTAGACATAACACTATCAGTACGTTTACATGAGTACTTGAAGTATACTTGAAGTATGCTTGAAGTAATCAAAATATCATGAAAGCGCTCATTCATTGCGTCAATTTCAACTTAAGTAATTGGAAAATTAAATTCAAGAAAAATTCAACTCAAGTAATTGGAATTAATTCAATCAACCGCCCTATCTGTACTTCAAGTGAAGTTCAAGTCAAGTACTCAAGAATTCATGTAAACGTACTGTATGTTTCGCTAAATTTGTACAATTTTGAAGCCTCATTCACCTATTATTTGACAGATCAATCAATTGTTTCCGAGGAATGGCTAATGTCGTTTTCTATGGTATGAAAAATTTATTATTTTGTTGCGAACGTTTACAAAGGCCTAATTTTCATGGGACCAACATAGTGAGAAAAGTCAATTCAAATTAAAGCTAATATTGCGGCACCTACTTTGGAAATTACATTGACCATGTCATACTTTTTCTAACACATTTCTTACACCTGCTATCTTTATGAACGAACACCACTTTTAGATCCAAGTTATAAAAAAATACATTAAAAGGTATTTGTTCAAAATGTACTTATCTGAAATGAGTATACTATACTCATAGGTAATTACTACAACTACTTTTTTCCTATTTTTCACACATTTGTTTCCGCATCATACTTAATAGATGTGGGGAAAATTTGCAAGTTTTTTCTTTAATATCAAAATCTCTTTTTCAGTAGTTTGCTCTAATTCGGCCTACAGTATTAACATACTGTGGCTAAACTGCCAAGAAATGATATAATTCTTTATCCTCCTCAAAACATATTTTTATAATCCTAAACATTTAAAATCTCAGAAAATGAATGAAGATTAAAAACATTTTAATGGCAAATAAATGCCTGGATAGTATACTTTTCGAACGACCTTGATAGTCATTTGTATATGTAACATGCAAAGAGTCGCTCATCTTAGGCCAATCAAAAAGCCATCAATCAAAATTTAGCTCGTCTGTAATCAACCACAATCTTAGACGCAACTGGAGGTTTCTTATATTTCCGTTTCGTACATTCGCAGTTGTTTGGAAGAAGCGACTTAAAAGCACTAAGGGGTCCCTCTCTCTTTTCGGTAATTTTAAATTTCTAGTCATTCTTATTAATGACACCTGTGATTGAGTCCGAACAAAAACGCAACAATACACCAGACTACACATAGTACACTGCATCTTGCAGAGCTGCCCTGTCGGTGAGTCTCACACTTTAGGATCCTCTCTATGTATAAGAAAAGAAACATGAATGGCCGGAGAAGAATAGAAAACATATTTCATCTGGGCCCAAGCGATAGGCTGGGCTTAACGAGTGAACACACGTTGTTGAACAATAGCAGCTCCTACAGCAGCTGAATTATGTTGACTCACGCGCCTTCCGGCCATCTAGAGAATTGACATCAAGTCAATAGTAAAAGGTTTTTACTACGATCTGATTGGATGTGGTTAACGATGTTATTGCGAGATCAAAAGACCAACGCAATTAAGCAATGATTTTTCTGTCAAACGATTGTTGGCACCAACAGTGCATTGTTATGGATTATCTTGGTGGAGCTGGAGGATTTCGTAATGGGAAGCACTGTTGAATTTAAGAAATATTTCGTATTCATTGTTTGAAAGCCGTTTATGATTTTTATTCAGTTACACCTTTAAAAATATTTGAAACGTCGTATTTTACTTATTATAACCTTTCTGCAATTCGCTCTGCTTTTATTTGTTGTATTATGTTATTATGTACACTGTACAAAATGCACAAATTGTTGCCACAATGCTTAGGTATTTTTCTCTAAAATGTAGGGAATTTTAGGGAATATTCCCGACATTTTAGGGAAAAATGCGTAAGCTTTGTGGCAACAATTTGTGCAATTTTTACAGTGTAGCTCATAAACCCAGAAGCCAAAACAAACACGTATAAAATTTTCGATATTTCTTCATCTTAAGTTCTTTCATACACGTACACGAGGTAGGTACACTTAAATAATTTCTTTTATCTCAAAGACGGGGAAGTACATCGAAATAATTTTTTAATTGTTATATGGCTTATAGAAATCGAATTCATTAACAACAATTGCAAAAATTTAGTACAACATTTCAGATCTCTGAGCGAACACGTTCTGAAATTATCGTGCAGACCAAGGTATTCTCATTACGAACCACATTCCGCCATTAGTGCAGTGATGCCAACTTAAACATTTTATCCCTAGATATAGGGATAATTTTCGATTTTGGGGATTTAGGGAAAAATCGACGAAATCTAGGAATAGTTTGTGCACTAAAAATTTCTAATAATATTGCTTCAAGCTACAGAGAACTTCTGCAAATTGAAGAAACACTAGCACAGAATGAGAATTGCTGGAGTAGATGATTAATTATCATGTAAATGTCACATCACTTTAACTGATATTTTCTCCCCGCCATTTTGGTCGTGAGTTTTGAAGATGTATCTGTGAGCTTTTGTCAAGCGTTATTTTCAAAATTATCTGTTATATTATTTATTTTACCTTTTTCTAAACCGTAGTCGCCTTAATACTAGTGAATTCATGTAACTCATTTCTCATAACTGAACTTAACTTCTTCAAAAAGACTATTTTCTCACTCAAACAACATTCAACACAGAAAAATTTCATTCAGCATTTAAGTGTACACTTTCTCTCACAGTGAGTTTTTTAAATCGCGTGCACTGGCATATTTTTCATAGTTGCAGAATCTAACCCCTGGGCAATTTAAGTTTTAACACTACAGTGAATAACAGTGAAATTTGGAACTGCTAATGTTTATCAAAATACTTAATTAAATTACTTTGCTTTGACTTTGCTTTCTTTGTGTACCATGAAAATTTTAAAATTTATACACAAATGTCATATAATTTTAATATTTAATTAAATGGGAAACTCTAGATATTATTTATTATTTTTTTTTTTTAGTCAAAAATTATTCTCAAAAAAAGTTAAAATTATACCACTAAGGAATTTTCAGTACAATCAAAATTTTTGAACTTTTTTGTGATCGAAAGATCACAAAAACCGGGTATTTTGATGAAAAGTAGTATGTTGGGAAAATTATCATAGCCGGGGTAAATAATCTCAGATTCACTTTTCCTACAAATATTTAATTTAATTTTAATTTAATGTATAATGTCTATTTTATGTGAGACTAAATTTTACTATGCTTACGGATCAAAAACTTATATTATATAAATAAAAGAACTCCAACGATATCAGAATCCCAATGAAATTTTCATACTGAAACGAAAAGGGAAAGCTATACAGAGCTGTCCACAACTGATAGAAAGTGCAAATGTCTGGATCCGCCCTTCCATTCTACTTTTCTGTAATGTAATGAAAATTCCCAGTTTGGAAAAATGCCATAGTTCAGATTTTTCCTTTTCAGATATATTTTTTTTAATGATGTTAATGAAAAAAAGCTCTCCATTTCTACTGTTTCAAGTTTAGAACGGCATTAAGATACACCACTAAAGAAACGAAAATCTAGAAATGATCTTTGCGAAAAGCAAAGTTTAAAGAATGCTTTGTGATCCAGAATTCAATTGTTTTTAATATTTTTAGTGTGCTTTTTTTACTTTTTATAAAAATCCATTTCAAGGTTGGATTGCAAAAGGGAAGAATGATTTTCCATTTTTTGGTTTGGCAGGTCATGTTTCTTTAAATTTGTGGTAAGAGCAAATTGCAGAGATATACTGCTACTAAAAAGCATCAGCTATCTATTGGTGGAATTCAGAATGTTAAACCAATAGCGCATTATTTTCTGGTTCGCCTAAACAGAATGTACAAGTGACTGAAGCTGAAATTAATTTAGCTAACTTTTTTGCGCTGCATAACATTTTCAATTGTTGATCATTTGTCACCCTTATTAAAGGATGTATTCCCTAATTCTCGAATCGTAAAATATATGCACATTGGTCATACGAACACTAAAAAAAAAAGCTAAAAGTTTTCTTTGCTCCAGGAAAATGTTCACCTTTGACTTATAATTAAACAAAATTGCTAATTAGTTTTGTACTGGGATATTTTCGCATTAAATTTTTATGCTCATTCATCTGTTACTGTAAAACTATGGCAATTATTACTTTGTGATCTTATTTTACTTCTCTTCTGTGTCTTTACAAGAGAAAATATACGCTCCGATTCAGCATTTGAATGAGGTAAACTCAAACAAAGTCTGGCTAAGCTCGCGATATTTTTGAATTTCTATTACCCCTAGCAAAGCGTTTACACTATACAAAAAGTTCCAAAATTCTAAAATGTCCATATTTTCTAAATTTTGCCATTGTACTGGCATAAAACTTACAGGAGATTGTTTATTTTATCTTTGAAGATGTATTCTTTGTTACTTGTAAATAACAAATAAGTAAATAAATAAATAAAATTTATTTATGAAAACACAAAATAATAATGTTTTTTTTTTTTTAGAATTAAGCAAATTATTTACGGAGTTTTAGGGATTTTTTCGTTCTATCGAAACTCAGGGATTTTTCCAAGCGTCTGGTTGGCATCACTACATTAGTGACGAAATATTGTGAAAATGTATAGCAAAGTACGGTACAGAGAACACAATACCAAAGATTACCTAATAAGAAGATAAGAAGCAGCCGAACAAAATTGAAAATATGTAGTGTTTAAGTTAACTTTGACAATACTCTCTCCCCTTTCTCTGTCTTTCCTATCAAACTGTATATACATTAGTCACAGAATAGGTTATCAGCTGCAATGTGTCAACATTTTAATTGGAATACCATTGTCTTCTATATACATTGGTGCAGACAGCCGCAAGATGTAAAAATCGAAATGCCTTTTAGTAAGTAGGTATTATCCATGCGGGTCCCATTATTTCTAGACAAAGAGACAGACAAAGACAGACAAAGTATAAATATATTTCAGTGAAAGAATCTGCTTTAGGTTTAAAAATTACGAAAATTTACAGTTTGTATAAGACCAATTTTGGTGATATCTTGCATTCCCAAAGTGGGCGCTGGAAGGTAAATGGGCAATAGGTGGTATTTGGTAAGACAAAAGTATGCAAGATCCATCTACGATAAAAGCAGGGAAAATCTATCAATTTTCTCATGCTCTTGAAACTTACCAAAAAATCAGTTTTTCAGGCATACTTTAACGAAAAAGAGAAATTCTCTTTGAAAATTAAAGCACATTGTTACCTAAATTGTTAAATTTAAGAATAGTACTGATCTCGTTAACAAAATTAATAATTTGAACTTACCATTAAATGCTAAGCTTGTGTCGTTTGATGTTTGTAATTTGTTTCCTTCCGTTACGTTAAAAAAACTAAAGACTTACTTATATGCTAAAGTTGAAGATAAGATCGTGGAAAGGGATAAATTATAACATATTAAACAACTAATTGATAAATGTTTAGATCAAAATTACTTTTATTTTAACGAAAATTTCTACATTCAAATGGATGGTCATGGGTGCTTCCTTATCACCTTTAATGGCTGAATTCTATATCAATAAAATAGACCAAAAAAATTTTTATTCAGGCTGTGATTTAGTTAATAATGTATTGTGCTGGTATCGTTATATTGATAATGTTTTTTGTATATGGACGGGCTCTGAGTGGCAGCTGTACATGCTTTTAAACAAAATTTTAAATACTATTGACGATAAATTACAGTTTACTTTAGAGTATGGTAATGATAATTTAAATTTCCTTGACCTGAACATTAAAATTATTAATAACAAACTCCAATTTGATATATTTAGGAAACCTATTTCCACAAATATTTCAATTCCTAATGATTCTCAATATTTTGAATCTATAAAAAAGTCATCCTTCCATTCGATGCTAGACAGATTGCTTAAGATTCCTATGAGTAAAATTAATTTTAAAAGGAAACTCGACACAATAGTAAAAATTGCAATGAAGAACGGGTATTCAGAAAATTTAAATTATAAAATGTTAAGGTCAAAAAGCAAAAAATATGCACTTAACCTTGTTTACCCATAAGGGACACAAGATACGAAAATTAGAAAAAAAAATTCCATATTTGGATAAAATTAAATCTACGTTAAAACAATATAACGTTTCACCAGCATTTTATAATAAAGAAACTTTAAAAAAAAATTTCATTAACAATAAACTAAAACCGAAAGTTGATAAAATAGATAAGAGCGGAATGTATAGTATTGAGTGTAGTGACTGCAATGCAGTCTATATTAGTAAAGCAAAACGCTCTTTAAAAATTAGATGCAAAAAAAGGATCATCGGCACTCTATAATTGACCAACATCAGGCATAAGCAAGCATTCAGCTGATACTGGTCATACCACATCTTTAAATAAATTACAACATTTAAAAAACGTGGATGGTGGAAAAGTCTAAGATAAATACGAAATATATTACATTCATAATGAAAGTAGTAAAGGTTCATTTTTGGTAAACGACCAGTTAGATTTCATGAATAATAGCCCCCACTTATGCATGGATTTATAATGACCGTTACAGTAAATTTCAAATTCTAAAATATTACGATATTCAGGTTTAGCTAACGATCTGCTTTTGCGTTGCTTGATATTGCCCTAAGAAGACAAAACGCGTCGCGACTCAAATTAAATAAAATTGCTGTAGAACAATATTGCATGAGTTTTTGCTTTTAAATATTTTTCAAAAAAAAAAAAAAAAAAAAATATTATACTTTCAGGAGTCGAAAAAAATTCATTCGGTTTGTATTATTTTTAAGTCCGTTTAGAGCCTTTAGCACTTCATCAAAATGCGGGGCACGAATGAAAGAAAGAAATCAATTCACTTCACTGGATGATACTAAGTAAAACTTAAACAAACAAAACTGCAATGGAATTATTTTACATTAAACATTTATGAAAGATTCAGTGGTTCATTGGAGCCAAAAAGTGCACTTTATTACTAATTTGTGAATTTTATATTTTCTAGATCTTGACTAATGTTTCTTATTGTAAAGACTCTGGAGTACTTAAATCCGATCTAAAAGAAATTTTTAAGTTGAATTGAATAAAGATATGAAAGGCAAAGGTCGCACAAACATTTTTGAATACAAAATTCATAAAATTTAGTCTGTTTTAGGAAACTGCAATATCCACATTTTTTTTTGTAGAAAGTAAGAGTATAATATATTTTTGAAAGCTCCTTCTGTATGTGTTTAATTGCTATAAAAAGAAAGAACAGATCTTATGCCATTATCTGTTTTCAATGACATATATAAGAATGTGATATTTTTATAGTTTTTGAAGTTTTGCTAGAAATTCAAAATGAGTCCTTCCGAAGCTGTTACATAGCGAATCCATTCCTAGCTCAAAAGTGATATCCTAGAGAAATAAATAAGAATATAATTAGCGAAAATATAATTATAATAACAAGGGTAACTTATTATTATGTGTGCCGTCCTCTTTGTATGCGTTTCGTCCTCAGCATGAGCGTCAACATGTCCCTCAGCATCCTATAAGAATAGTTCTGCAAAGGAATTTAAATTTTCAGATGAAACTGCAAAGAGGCTAGTGAGTTACCAGTGTAGCTGGGAGGATCGTTCAGGTTTCCGTAAAATATTGTCTTAACTCTGCAGACGTTGACCTTTTACTTGGACCTTGCTAGTATTACTGGGCAACTGTCAGACCTCGCCCGCAATTGGAAAATTGAAAAATTATAAAATGGATTCACAACTTATATCAATACTCACCAAATGGATTTATCGTGAGTTTACTTATTTTATTCATGCTAGATAGGCAGATAGAGAACAAATTTGTAAATTGCTAGATAGATGTAGATATCATTACATAAAGAATTAGTAAAATAGAAAGATCAATGAAATACCTTTGTTAAGAGCAGTGAACTGTACAATGTGCCACCAGTAGTCTAAAGAAAAGAAAAAGTCTAATCAATAGAACAATGCAGTATTTATCGCTAATGCGAATCAAATATAATGTAAAATTAGAATCAGATACAATATCTTACTTCCTCAGTTCAATCTCCTCTCGTAAAAGTAATCTCAAAAGGGTGAAATTAAATTTCAAAATCAATTACCGCCTTATGTTTCACCAATTGGAAAAATCCCTATATAAAATACGGAGAACACAGATCGAAAGCTGCAATAATTGGTGATTCGAGAGGGGAAGGCTTTGGTAGGTGAACCGAACAGCTCAATTTTAAGTCGGCAAGCAAGCGAAGTGAGTGCTACATATAACACGCTAACACGCCATCAGAAGTTTTAGAAAAAGAAGGAAAAATTAGTAAAGTTCACCGAAAATAATAGAAGAAAAGAATTGAAGATTTGAATTTTGAGGAAATTAGAGGCGAAAGAAGATAAATTTAATAGGGCTAGAGAAAAGAAAATTTCGCAGTGGAGCTGAACCAAGGTGGAGTGTAGTAGACACGTAGTGTGGAATTAAAGTTAAGTACTGTGTTTTTATTTTATTTCGTATTTACATGGTATTTTATACATTTTAAATATTCGGAGGATAAATACTCAACGCTTCAATAAACTGACCATTAAGTATATTGGTTAGGCGAACTTGTATACTTCCCTTCCCGGCCCAGTTCGCACACCGACCTGAGTCTTTTTATTAAATAAGTGTTGAAGTGATTCTGTTTTTTTTTTCAATTATTCATTCACAAATACCCCTTAATTTTACATTTTGAATTCGTGGACTCTAAAACCACGTGGCGCCCATAGGTGTTTCAGGCCCAACCCTTCTCCATCTCTAGCCGGGGTAACGATTGCGCGTAATAGTAGCGCGTAACAGATCATTCCAAGTTATATATAGTAAATTGTTCGCAAATTACCCCTCTTTCAAAAATTAGCAACAATTTTTCCTTCTTTTAGAAAAATGATGTTGAGGTCAACAGGGTAGATACATGTACCTGGGGTCCGGTTTTCAACGACTTATTGCAGAAGAAAAGTGATATCAAGTGAAGACGGAGTTTTAATGTTTTATTCCTTCATGCTTGGTACAAAAGGCCGCGCTACGTGAAATTTCAGATAATGTTACCTAGATTTCTACCTTTGTTATTATTATAATCCTGTGTTATTTCACTACTACATATTATTATGCCTATTTTGCACGAGATGGTAAATTTACATTTACGCTTTTCTTGTCAGGAGTATTGAAATCTATCTTTAGTTTACTAATTTTACCCTAAATTAAGTTTTCCACAAATTTCGTTTGTTATAAAAAGTCAAAGGAACGTTTTAAGCTTTTGATCGAAGTGTTTGTTGAAATAAATTTAAGTATTGTGAAAAAGTTTAAAATATGGGTTAATTCTAAATTTATAAATTTAGAACTAATAACCAACTATATTATTAAAGACAAATATAGTGAAAACAAAGTGCAGAATTTATTTTATCAGAATATGGTGAACAACATTTGTATAACTTCATTAGAGAGGGACCTTGAACTAAAAATTGTTAGGAAATTTAAATCAAATTTTAGTGTTTTGATCAAAAACATTAGCGTTATGTATTGGAGCGATTAGTGTGGAATCACGAAAAGTGGGCGCATTCATATTTTAAGGTACCTAACGAAATTGTGCAATTCATGCAACCAACACGAGCAGCAGCGGCAGTTTGACCTTGAAAAACTTTTAAAGATAAATCTAAGAAAATCAACAGAAACAAGTGATAAGCCTATGCTTGCTAGCAGCACAAAAACCTGCAAAAATAAGACATTCGTACAACTTAGCTGCAGCAATCCAATATTTGGCTTATTTCCACCATAAGCCATCTACAATACTAAGCTTGATAAAGAAAAATTGTCCCGTGAAAACTTCCTGAGGAACCTCTATCTATGATATTGGATAACTGTCTATCGAAACGGAAATACCTGAATACATCACAATTATCAAAAGCTTCCCAATATGATATATTCCCTTGTTATTAATATATTCGCGAAAGCTGGCGAAATATTTACGCATACTTGCGCTGAATTGTAAACAACATCTTTTAAATCATACAGATAAAAGAATCGTGACTTATGAAAATGAAATATTTGATCAAGTTGATGAAAGCAACAAACAGGTAAAACTGACTTTAGTTTGTTCATGGGGTATGAATGGTTTTTCGGGATTTTCCAATTATAGTCAAAAGTGGACAAATGATGGTCAAGGTGACGATTCCAGCTTGTTCATAATAACTCTAAGTCCTCTACGAATTAATAATAAAGGTGACCCAAATCGTATTATTTGAAAAAAAGCCGCTCCACAGTCTATTCGCTTCTACCTGTGTGCATAAAGTTTCAAAAGGAAACCATCCTATCTATAAAAGCTAAGAAAAAGAGATTTGATGACCAGATTTGAAATTATAAGCTCGCAATAAATATTATAAAAAGAATAGAATTGACCATGCCAGGAAATAGAAATCGGATTGTAAATCTCCAGGATGTGTTGCATCCAACCATGGATTTCTCATATCCTATAATTTTTTCTTTAGGAAACAAGGTGAGTCGAGAGAGAGAAGCTCTACCGAAGAACGTTTTGAAATTATTAGGCAATCAGAATGCTTTACTTTTAGAAAAAGATGAGAAAAACGCCGATGATACCCCATGTTTCAGGATTAAGTTTTATAGAATTAGAGAACAAAGATGATTGAGCTCGTATTATTCTGTATTTAAAAAAATTGGTTTCTAAAATTGAAAAATTCTTTAAAATAAATTGTGGAGTCTACAAAAATGTTAATCTTTCAAAATGAACAATAACTGCAGTTTCTTTGAATTTTGAATGAAATAAAATCTATAAACTGGAAAAAAATACGAATTGGACAACAAAATATCTGTCGAAAATTGTTTCATACCGTCAATACTAAGTGTGTAAAATTTCATTTCAATCTATGCATAAGGGAATAAAGTGCGATTATTGGATCCAATGAACTACTGTGTACTAGAGTAAAATGTAAAATAGACTAGACGCGACAAAAATCATATTGATGAAAATTTAAATATAATGGATTAAGGAAATGGAATTACGTGAGTTCACCAATATGTGGGCAGGTTTCTTATTTAGACCTTTATTACAAATGAGCTACAAAACAAACTTGCGCAAATTTGATAAGATATGTTAATTTTTGCGTAAATGGTAAGAAAGGCCGGTAGAAATTACCTTGCAAACAGCCGACTTTGTCAAGTATATTTCCGGATATATCATAATAAGAAAATAATGGCATACACGCCCATTACAATATTTATTTCTTACACATTGACAAATCTGAAAGCAAACCTAGCTGTAAGTAAGGTTTTTAATAAATATGTACCGTGTTGCACAAGCCAGCGATTGACATAATTACGTAAATGGGCAAAGATATGGATGACACATTATAAATTTTTTAAGGACAGTTAGTTAGTGTTAGTTGTATATACAAAACTAAGAGGAAGAGTTGAAGCTCATTTCTGGTTGAGCACTAAACCGGAAATACTTATCCTTGATTATGGACATTGTGACAAAGTTCCTAATTGTGTTTCTAAGATCATATTTAATTAAAAGTTAGTTTACATATTTCAAACCTTCACATTAATTATTTTTATACAATTAATTCATGTAGTTTTAGATGCCTGCTGTTATAAAATTATACCTATTTTTACTTATAAAATAAATGTTTAAATTTTTAAATGAGTTCCTCAAATTTAATTTTCAATTAACATTTTGACTAAGAAAGTAAGGATTGATGAAATTTATACTGCAAACAAGACCAATTCTTATGATACCTTAGATGAATGCCTGTATGTAATTTCATATGGTGCAAGTTTGATCGTTTAAACTAGAACGGTTTGTCAAACAATAAAAATGAGTATTACCAATTTCATATGATTTCATATTCCGAAGAACTTTTCAGTACAATAAAACGGCTAGGAGCTCGTTTTTGCAGTATATATGTAAAAACCCTAAATTTTCATATGGCACCACCAAGAAGGGGTTGTCCGATTTAGTCCATTTTAGAAGCTTTATTTTCTATTACAATGAAAACATAGTGTATACAATTTCAGCTCTCTACGTTGACGCGTACTCAGGCAATGTCCAATTATATAGTGAAAAACGAAATTTTTGTATGGCAACCCTACGATGTTGTTGCCCGTTTCGACCCATTTTCGAACTTTACTTTAAAAAAAAACCTGTGTGCATTCTTTTTAAATCTGTGTGCAAAATTTCAGCTCTACATATTGACGCGTTGTCAAGCACTGTCAAAATATATAGTAATATTCGACATTTTTGTATGGCAACTCTATGAAGGTGTTACCCGATTTAGCGCATTTTCGAACTTAAATTTACTTTCTTTGTAAAAAGCGGGTGCGCAAAATTTCAGCTCCCTAAATGAAATCGCTCTCGAGCTATCGTGAGGACGCACGGACAGACGAACATGCAAAAATCAAAATAACTTTTAATATTATGCGTGGGTGTCTATCCCATTTTCTCTACTAGCATTATTTCTGTGCGTTACAAACGGAATGACAAACTTAGTATACCCTATAATTTCATCTAGGGTATAAAAAGAGCTCTACAAAATTTGGGAAAGCCTGTTCTATATGAATGCCAATTACATAAATGTCATTACATTATAATAGGTTTTTCATTCCAAAGTCTGGAAATGCCCATTGTCACAGTAGACAGACAAATTGGAAATTATGTATGGCGGTTCAACTAATGGGCTCCCGATTTAGTCAATTTATGAAATTACGCTTGAAATTGTAATGTAATTATAGCACGATACAATACGATATTTAATCAAAGAAAAGTAGCAACAACTTCAACTTCAAACTTTCTAGAATTTATTTATAAAAAAAACCCTCGAAAGTACAATCTAATGTCTCCGGCTTAACCTCTATCTCAAGAATAGGATTAGACTGATTTTATTGTTTTAAGCTCTTCGTTACTTCTCCGTACAAAAGTGATTACCTGGGAAAAGTTAGTGCAAAGTGAATATAATGCAATATTATATTTCTAGACTGTGAGAAAATTCGAAATCGTTAAAATTAATAAATTTAGGAAATGAAATAAGCAATTTATGAGAAGGGTGTAGCGGATATATATTATGTAATGTTATATCGGTATTATGTCGGTTATAATGATGTGGATATAAACATAGATGTCACAAGAACTAGATGTCGCATGTAGTACCAACAAAATATACAAAATTTATATTCTATTACAAAAACATTCCAGAATGGACCACAACATTTGAAATGATGTATACGTCGAGTGATTCATATTTTTTCACATCTTAAGTGTTGAGAAGTCGATCAAATGTATACAAAACTGCTATTATAAAAACATTTGTTTTCGGGATGCTCTAAAACATGTTATGATCCATTCCAGAACCCACTACCCATTTCACAATCTGTATACTCTGCTCTAGTATACCATGCGATATCTAGTTCTTGTGCCATCTATGATGTAACTCAGGCACAATATGAAATGGTTGCGTCAGCGCATTCTCAGCTAGTACGCAATTATATCTATGTACGTGCAAAATCGAGATTTATATGTGGCACCCATGTACTTATGGTTGCCCATTTTTAAATACATAAAGTGACTTTATTTCTACGTGTGGATAGTGTGAGTAGTACTATTTCTAAGGATTCTTTATTGCTATAATTGCTTACAACAGGTTATACAACACTTTTTGCATTTCTTTCTGAAGAAATGTAGTGGCCCCTACTTAGTTGGTTATACATCTCAATTTTACTAATCTTACATATCTCCATGCTTTAGAGTTAGATCTCCAGGCAAAATTTGCTCAAATGGTTTTCGTTATAATAGTCAACAGACAAAAACTCATCTAATCCGTTTCTTTATAGGGTTTCAAATGAGTTTAAGATCCATTTCATATGTGGTCTTAAAAACGTAGTTGGTGTTCTTTCAGAGCATCTGTTGACCTATATTTCCTCTTCAATCACTACAGAACCAGGAATTATGTCTATGTAAGATGATTCAGAGCTTCTTTTCTCGTTTCAGTGTAGCTGAAATTCAACTTCTCTGATGGTGCTAGTATACTGGAATATCCTTTGGACTGGAATTATATCTGCAGGAGAATTCTGTCCCATATATGTGTTTGTTAGTATCGACTGTGCATTTTCGCCTCTTGAATAATACTAATAGAAAACAAGTTTATATCATATGCAGCTCTTACATGAAACCGATGACCTTGGAGCCCTACAATCTTTGATTTAGATGAAACTATAAAAGTTTATATAAAATACAAAAATTGCTCGCCCATATTTTTTTGCTTCCCCCTACCATATGCTATGCTTCACACCCCTGATAGGGGATTATAGATTACGCGATTTTACGATGACATATAATTTTTAAAAAATCTTATCTCGAGAACGAAGTTTTTTAGTTATTTGATGTTTTTCATAAAAAAGTACAGCAACACTAAGTAAACTTTTTTTGTAGATAATAGCATTTTTTTTCTTAAAAAAGCCATTTTAAAAACCTCTTTTGTATTTTTGTTTTAAAGATATGAATTTTTAAAGTCATCCCAAAATCACGCAGTATGTGAGCTTAGAGAAATGTAGTATATTTTTTCTACTGGAAGCCACTAGCACTTTTTTGCTTGAATTTTTATTTTAAAGATCTAAGCCTTATCTACATACATGCTAAAAATTGTGGAGGTACTAATCTTCATTTTGAAGATGTAGTTATTAATGTCACCCAAAGTAACGAAGTCAGGGGAGCACTAGACTTAGACGTATGATTTTTTTCCTATTGAGAGCCACTAGTACCTTTTTCTTATATTTTTATATTCAAATTCAAATATTTCTTTCTTGCAAAACCTTAAGCCTATGACAATAATGTTTCTGGCCCACGGCGTTAAGGTCATCCGGGCTCTTCTTGTTGTAATTGTGTAGTCTGATGCGTAAATACAATTTTACTGCTAATTCTAAAACTAACTATTACAAGGTTCGTGTTTTTATTCTTAAATCTAAAAGTAAATAAATGCAATTGTACAATTCATAATATTAAGGCTAGCGTATTTCTATGTTAAAGTTATAACTTCAATGTAACCTAACTTCGAACTTCAAGTAAGAACCTTAGTGTATAAGTATGACTTTAGTTTCATTAAATGAAATCTGAATTTAGATCTAATTCTTAATCTAATTCTAATGTTGGTTTGTCCGTTAAAGTCTAGTGGTTAACCATTTGTTGTCAGATAGTGTTTGAGTGCAGGGAGTAGTGCGTTCGTGTCCTCTCTAGTGTATTTGAGGAGCTCTGTTTGTCCTGTCGTAGTGCCTCTTTCGTCTGTAGTCTAAGTAGTTCCCCGCACTCGTGAAAAATGTAGTGCGCTGTAATAGGTGGTGAGTTTGCGCAGAAATTGCAAGTGGGCCAGGAAGTGGCCCAGCCTGACTCTGGCTATCTCGATCATTGTTCGTCGTGGCAGATCGAACAGGTGTTTTTACTTCCCTATGGTGGCTCGCCAGGAAGTGGTTGGAATTATTCCACTCCTTATCTGCTTGCGTCTCGAAGCCGTTTGTAGTGTGAGATCACCGCGCTAAAAGTTGGAGGAGAGATGGGGGACTCCTCGCTCGTAGCTGTGGCTAAGCCAGGCAGTCCGCTTTTTCGTTTCCTGCTATGCCTACATGGCCAGGATATCACGCGATCCAGATTCTGCCATTTTGTAACGTGGCTCTGACGAAAAACACTTCTCCTAGCGCAAAAGCAGGAGTTTGTGAAGCGCACACCTATTGTTAAGGGATTACGCATTGTTTTGGAAAAGCGCGGCTATGATTAAGGTCAACGCATTGTTATAGCACGTATCTTTACCTGATCTATGTAAGTTCAATTAAGTTTTTGAAACCAATAATATCAATGCGAGGAGTACGCTCCGTGCCAAGCGCAAAGAAACACACACACAGGCAGGCAGGCACACACACAGGCAGGCTGCCAGGGGCACACACACGCAAGCGCGCGGAGCGAAGCGGCCCCTGGTAGCCTGTGTGTGTGTGTGTGTGTGTGTGTGTGTGTGTGTGTGTGTGTGTGTGTGTGTGTGTGTGTGTGTGTGTGTGTGTGTGTGTGCGTGTGTGTGTGTGTGTGTGTGTGTGTGTGTGTGTGTGTGTGTGTGTGTGTGTGTGTGTGTGTGTGTGTGTGTGTGTGTGTGTGTGTGTGTTTCTTTGCGCTTGGCAAATACACCCTACGTGGGTATATTACTTAAAGCGGTAAAGATACAACCTACAACAATGCGTAATCCCTTGACAATAGGTGTGCGCTAGGGCCCCACGATCCATATGACCCCCTAGCCCTTGTGTTGGTAGATCAACCAATGACCAATTTGTCAACCACTAAAATAACATATTACAAGTTAGTTAGTTCTGGAAGAGGAACAATGCGGAAAATTTTCGATTTTATAAATAAAAAATAAGTGTACCTACGTGATTTTTTTCTTATTTAGATTGTACATGATAAAGCAAGCGTGCCAGCTGCATTTTTTTTTAAGTATTGGCCCGAAAAAGACAATAAGTAGATATATGAATAGTGAGTGCTGAGAAAATAATTTTTTTTTTTGAATTCGATATAGAGTAGTTTCCCGAAGCATAGTTTACTCATTTATCAGACACGAAATCCAGTAGATTTCACAAAGAAATTTCGAATTCATTTAACATGTACCAAATGTGCAAATTTTATTTTCTGAGCACTCATTTCACTATATATATTTATATAGTTATGTAGCGTTTCTTCCGCCGAATACTTGAAAAAGAATGCCTTTGGCATGCTAGCGTTGTCATTCACAATCTAAAAGAATCATGTGCCGATAATTTTTTTGAAACAATTCGTAATATTTGAAGGGAGATTCATAAAAACGACAAATTCACGGATTATGCTCCAAGTTCTCTGAACCATGTCGAGAGAAATTTGTAAAACCGAAAAATTCTCGGCTAGTTGCTCTACGAAAACTTCTCGAAAATGCGAAAAACCGAGAAAATGTTTACTGGGTTGACATATATATATATAAAAATTTTCATTATCATTGAATAGTGTCAGTAAACATCCAGTATTTTTTTAAATCCCGCCTTTTTTCATAGTTTACCCTCAGTAGCCAAACTCTATGTGGTAATCGGAGAATATTTTTATACTGCTGACTCATCTTAACATAATCATTGGCGTAATTAGATAGAGGCCAGGACTGGCCACCCAATAAATTATAAGAATTCCCAAAAAACATTCGTTAATTCGTACAATCTTAGGCCTAATAAAATTGAATCCATTATGATGAAGGCTTAACGAGCCCTTTTCTTCAAGAAACTTATTAAAATCTTTTTAAAAATTGTTTAATCTATTCTGAGTTTGCTCTGATTCCACTGAATTTTGAAAAACGGTGTGATCCGTAGGAGAAATCATGCAGAACTCTTTTGACAGTTTGTTCGGAAATTTTAATTCATAACCTTTGATATCAATTAAATTTTGAAAATGTCGTAAAACTTTGTTTAATTTTGCGGAAAAAAACTTTTTTCCGCTTCCCGATTCTAATCGCAACGGATTCAGTAATAAGGCTGAAATATTTAACGCAATTAAAAAGTTCAATAATATTTTTATTACGTTACATTATGGGAATAAAACTATATTAGCACTCTAGACAATAAATCCTTCGGGAAACCGAGAAATTCACAACAAAACATTAAATTTGTCTCGAGTCTCGAAAAGGGGAAGGCAACCGGAGAGAGCAAAAGATTTTCTGATAAAGTCCACTCTCGGTAAAAGTAATTTAGTAGACTTTCCTTCATATACAAGGCCAAGGCCATCCAAATATTAATATTTGAAGTTACATATTTACAACTAAGTGATGGACAACATTATCACTAACTTCAAAAATAGGTTTGAAAATGTACCTTTGGCACAGTCAGATTACTCATTTTTAAAGTTGTACCTGAAACACGCTGAAACACGGAGAGGCATTTGTAGAAAATTATAAGAATGTTCTCAGACATTTCCACCTTATAGGCTGAAACAAAAATAATATATTCCAAAACAAGAGCATTGTAGTAAATTTGGAAAGACGCGAAGTACTTCAGCGACCTCTAATAATAGAGGTTATCTGCATCTCGACAGTGCTTCAAGAAATCTGATCGCCTTCAGTAAAATAGAAAGGAAATTAGCGCAATATATGAATAACTGTAGGACAGAAATTGACATACTGAATCGATACCCTTTGTTGAGAAGTTTGGCAATCAAGCACCGCTCTCTATCGCTCTCTACCTCCGCACATGTGACGCGTTAATTTTCATTTGCAGGTCTTGTGAATCAATCATTATCTGATGTGACATTTATTTTGCTAAAGGCAAACTAAAATAATGTGTGAACAACTTCCAAAATTATGTAGTAATTAAAACAGCAAAAGCTAATATGATATTTTATGATATTTCGTAATTGGAAACCTATTCCATTTATTTAACTGGCTATATGGACTTGGACTTAAAAAATTTTAAGTACCAGTACCGGAACTTGTACTTGTACACAAAAGTCTCTGTTAATTAAACGACACCACTTTCTTTAATTATTTTTTTAAACCGTGCAAATTTTATTTTAGTTTTCAAATAAATATTATTTCCTATGATTGGATGTTTTGAATGGACTGAAGCATTGATTATAAAGTATACTTTATAATCAATGACTGTAGGGAATAGGTGAGTGTCGCTTGGGTTCATTGGCATTAAAGAAAATAATGCACTTTCACTCAATTCGCCAATTACATTTTGTACTAATCGAATAAAACTATTTCGTGAATACTCGATGCCGTTGGTCTCGATAAGCAACAAATATTGTCCGATCGCTGAATGTTGACTGACTCAAAAAATTGATTGAATGCTGATGACTTATACTAACTGATAACCAATGTACCACGCTTTTCTCTCTCGGTGTCAATAAAATTCAACGAGTATTATAAAAAATAAAGGGAAACAATTGAAAACTGTTCGTTGTTCTTCTGACCTTAACATCGCAACCTCAACAAAAACTGCCACATCTCAAAAGCTTTTCTTATAAAAATCGCCCCGAATGTGCAGACGTACCTGCATTTGCAGTAGATTAAAAGTGTTGATCTAGTTTTTTTGCTTTCTTGAGAGCGAAGTTAAGGTTTTACGTAGGAGGACTACATTTTGCAAAAATAGTGACGCGATGTCTGCGACTTATAAAATGAGAATTTTTTTATTTTTTGTATGCAGAGCTATTTTAGCGGAAATTATGTTCTAGAATTTAGATTATGTTTCTTATGGGTTCAGACACTTATAGACTCTCTGTACTCTTTGTAATTTTAGAAACTTTATGGTTTTTTTAATCTATGGAATTTCATTGGCTCTAGGAATTATATCAACATCTTGTAAATGCTCAGAGCAATACATAAAAAATGTCGGTCAAAAGCTAGAAAAACTCATGAGCTGGTATACTTCGCAAACAAAATGTTTGTTAAAACCTATGTACGAAAGTTGGGGGTCCTGGGCCACCCCAGAAAAAAGTCCTAGTTACGCCAATGAATATAATACTAACAACTCTATCTGGCTAAGGTTATTCTCCTAAACAATCTGATTACAAAACAACTAAACCGATTCGCACGATCGGTACTTTCTCTTTACTGTCAAAATAACAATCGGATAAACTTGCAATCGATGTGCTTTCCGATTATATTTCACGTTATTACTCCTATTGATAACATAAAGTAGTTTAAAATGTAATATCTGTTAGAGAGCCACCATATCCGAAAGTGCAATGGGCCATCACGTAGCTAAAGACGGGCCTGTCTACGTGCCATCAGTGAATCAGAAAAATCGGTTGCTCCATTCCATATTTTAAAAATAACGTTTCATCGTAAAATCACGAAATTTCTAAGCTCCTAGGGGTGGCTGGCACGTCATAGGGGGAAACAAAAAGGGAAATATTCCCATATTCCATACAAGTCTGAAAGTTTCCTCCAAATCAGAATTTGTCGGTTTCAAAACAACTCCAATAGACTTTATTAAATTTATCTATAAATATTACTATTAACTAACCTTTACCTTTCAATACCTGCTGGTGTAGAAGCTTTCTGAGCAGGATTAAAAAGTATAACTGCAATGGAATAGAATTAATTTATGTGAATCAATTTTTTAATTAAAATCTATAACTATCAAAATAAACAAAAAAATAGTTATGCTAATACCAATTGAAAGATATGAAAAAACATAGCTGATAAATATTACAATTAGACGCTCTAAATTTAAATCATTGCTTATTGCTCAGACATGCTTTATAAAGAAGACAATACTCTTATGGTATCGGCATATCTTCAATAAAATCTGATTCTTACAAAAGATGCTTCCAGTCGATGATGACTTAATTCATAAAGTAAACAGAAATTCTCTCAGCCAACCCGTAAACGAGCACTAATCTGGGACCATCTAAATGTGACTAAGCAAATATTGGTCAAGTGGCATTACCAAGATGTTTTCAGCAGTTCGCCTTTTCATTTTTCACCAAGTGAGATGGATTGAGCTGACCAGATATAGGCCTGGCTATTACATCTTGTACCGGACCAGCCACTATGTGCTCATGTATATGGTCGTGCTATAAGTAGCTACCATAATCTTCGTTCTTGATCTTTTGGATCTTACAATATTTCCTAAGCAATACATAATATATTTTTTTTTCAATAGGATGAAGGTGCCATTCAGACGCGCACCTTGAATTGCAGAAGTGTTGTAGCCAGAACTTTGAAGAAAGAACAACAAAATTGACCGCAACTGGCAACGGATACAAGTGTGGACTTGGAGTTTCATCTGAGATGAAGGTGAGGAACTTTTTGTTAAGATCTTCAGTTTTGACGATTTTTTTATGATTCCGTGAATGTTTCCCAGCGGCATTTCTTCACAGACATATTTTTCGTTAGAATGGCGACAGAATTGTTGAAGTATAGCTTACCCTCTACCATTCTATAATTAAATTTTATGACAACGGAAATTTTAGTGGAGTAATTTTGATAAAACAGATGTGGATAATCGACCAAAACATTTAATTCAGTGAGAAGACGAAACAAGGGGACTTTTTGCTGATGTTGGGCGAAATAGATAAGTGAAAGTGAAAATAAAATTCTATAAAAAATATTAGAACATGAATACGTTATAAAAATACAAAAACTAATTACTGTCTGCTGAATTTCCAGGTACTAACATTGATGGTAGCCTTCCTGTTGTTTAAATGATTTAAATATTCTCTGAACAGACAATGCTTTTGCCTTCCATAACTGCTTTGTGACAGTACCAACGTCTTTTGAAATGGAGCCATATGAGATACTAATTATCGCAATTAGAAACTTCTTCTTTTTCCTCTATTGTTCTGAACTCCGCCCTTAGAGGTACTTATATCTCCGGAAAATGTGCAATCAATTGCAAAATATATTCATTATTTATGGATTAGTAGACTTTATTATATTTTATATGTTTTAGTTATTATCATACTTTTAAAAAAATTGGAATTCTTAATCACATCCACAACTCATAATTTATTTAAGTAACAAGTAATTTACTTTATACAATAAGATCGAAACTTTTAATTATGCTTAGTGTAAAATAATAAAAAAATAATGAAGGTATGAAAGCCTATGTTTATTCCTTAGAATAATAAAATAATTATATATATACAATTATTCTAAGATACTACGTATTAATAGACAGGTTAATGAACTCGGTTCTGTTTCGTGAAAATCATGTTTAAAATTACAAGCTGCTTGGATTTAGCTTAAAGACTGTTTAAGTATCTAAATTAAGGTTAATTACGCAACATTATATATATATATTATAATTCGTTGAATAAAAGCGCCTTTCCTTAATTATAATTTCATTAATATTACGTAATTTTTAAATTCCTAATTATAAAACAACGATAGTGATAAAAAAAATTATTTACAAAAGAAGCAAAACTACATGTGGAAAAGAACGTGAATGTATATTCAAATAGCATATCTGCGGAGGATGAGTTGTAGCAGTTGGAGGAGCACGACACTACTTCACTTACATAATACAGGTTGCAATTAAAATCGCAAAATTATTCAAAATTTTCGGGGAAAGTTGGAAGATAATATTTCCATGGTTATTAAATAAGAATGAAAGGAGCTTTTGAAATTTATATGAAACATTTATAACTGATTTAATTTCTGACTTAAATTAAAATTTGTATTTTTAACAATTTTTATTTTGAACGTTGATAGAAATTTGCAAATTAAAAAAATCCATAAAAATGTAAAATTCCTTGCAGTTGCGGTTGAAGCTGTAGAAAAATATAAATTGGTTCCAGACCAAGAATTAGCTGATTTAAATCAATACATCATCTTTATTATTTATTTAATTCATAAAAAAAATGTACTAAGTACCAATATAAAGTAAATTATCATTTGAAAAGAAAAAATCAAGATGTTATTAATTCATTCCGTTTCTGGCAATAAGACTACAATATCACTGCCATCACTTGAAATATCTCCTTAGTCAACGTCTCCCACCTGCATTTGTGAAATTCTTTTTATTGTTAATTGTTACGTTCGTGTTTTAGTTAAGCCTTTCTATAATTCTCTGACAGAAGCTATAAATAACTTTAACTCACATTTGAGCTTCCCAGCTCATTCTTCTTTGACGAACTGGTTACTTAATTTACTGTCCAATTTTGAACTTTTTTTAATTAAATGTAATAGGATCCTTGTCATAATTATCACTATGTTCTTTGGGACCAATAATCCCAAGGACAGCCTCTATTAGTTCATCTTCACTAAAGAATCTATCAACTAATAATTCATCTTATCTGCATGAGACAGATCATTAAATCTTTCTCCGACAATTATATGTCCCAATGATATGATGTAGGAAAATTCGGTGGAATTTTAAAGCACTGAATCGTGCTTTGAACACAGACTGACCAAATAACTGTTCAACATGCATTAAGAGTTGCTATGGCTTTAATTCAGTCAACGTTGATCGAATTTATCATCAACATTCAGCTTTCTCAGAAAGTATTGGAGTGCTCGCTTTATACAGTAAGTTTTAAATGTCGTTGATCTAGGTGTTGTACTAAGGACATAATATAAGCCAGCAGAAAACCAAACTGTATGTTTGGATGATTGAAGACAGGTTTCCCGCGGTGCATTTTCCAGAATCAAAGGAGCTTTGAATTCGAAACCTTTTCTTTCATATAGCCCTTTAACTTCTGGGACAAACCATTTGAGGAACCATTTACTTAGTAAAGATATCAGTTGTCACCCAGCATTGTTTGCCATCCTAGCAATTTATAGAAATCCATGTCTTTCATTGACCGTGACTTTGGGAAAGATTTACAAGCATTGGTTGCAAAATACAACCTCCTGAGGCATTGGAATAAAAAATAAGCATTATACAATTGTTTGCTGCCTTGAAATCGTCAACTTTTTCCGCACTTTTGCTGCGTAAGTTCTACTCGGGATTTTTTACGAAACACACCAATTTCATTCATGTTCCAGATTTGATAAGAAGTGTAGCGGCCATCTTCAATTAATTTATTAAGATTTTCACGAAATGTTTTGGTAGCCGATTCATCGGCAGAGAAGCAGTTTTACATTTACTTTTTAAGTTATGAAGAGCATGTCCTTCAAAAAACCTTACCATGCAACGTGTATTTGTAGAATAGAATTCATACTTTCAGTGAGTTGACTGACCTGATTCTTTTTAAGCCAGTAAAATTCAACTTTAAACCAATGGAAGATAGTCTTAAACCAAAGAAGTTCTATTTTAAGCCAAAGGAATTCAATTTTTTAACTACTTAAGTTAAACTTTACTTCAAAGGAAACAAACTTGTAGCCAAATTAAATTAAAAAAAATCATTTCAAATAAACTTTAGTCCAATTAAAATAACCCTTTCTAAAATATATACACATTACAACGGGGTTTTAAAATTAAAATGTTCCATAATTCATATATGTAAATTATGTGTCATTCAATGAAGCTGATCTCCTGCTGTATCTAGTCCAAGTTTCATTAACATATCCATAATATAGTTTGTCCAATCCTCCTGGGTAATTGAAGTCAATACTTCGCTACCTCAGAGAGATTGTGATCAATATTAAGATCACTGAGAATTCGTCTTGCTGCAATTACAACTTTGGAAAACACTTTCTCGATTGGATTCAACATTGACGAGATTGGTGGCCAAGAGTGCAATTTTATACTCGGAAGGCAGAACAAATGTCTCTTACCTGTAAGGATTTGTTTATGGTTGCATTGTCCATGATAAACCAAGTACCATCCCCATCATTAATTTTATCGCTAAGTTCTCTTACAAATTCACAAAATTTATCTGAATTGTATGTTCCTCTTGTGATAATATTGTGGTGAATAATGCTTTGGTTATTCATGGGAAAAATTAATATTGTGTTTCTACCCCGCACATTGCAATAATGTGTGCTATGGAATTCGCTCTAGAACGTGCTTGTCGTCTTTTTAAATATAAATTAAATTCGCTCTCTTCTATAAATATCAATTTCTGTCTATCTTGTGAGGCACTTTATGAAAACAAGGTAGCATAATGTCATCTCTGCTGTATAGTTTAATTACAGTGCATTCCCTTAACTTCAAGCCGTGCTAATTTAAGGGTAATTTTCATCTATCCCAGCCCACTGTTAACAAAAGATTCTGAAAACTGGAAACCCGATCTTACCAAGTAGCGACATATATTTTTAATAGTAATGGAAGGATTTCTCTCAATAGTTTCATCAATTACACTTAAAACTTCTTCAGTTATTTTTCTCTCCCGATTTGCGCCAAGACGCTTTTAACAATTTCCGGTCCACTTTTCTTGTAAGCACAAATTATAGATTTGAAGTATTAATGTTGATGCTACAGCTTGTATATGTTTCTCTGTACGTACAGTACAGTTTCACTAGGAGGTACTTTTACTCCCTTTTACAAGTTTTATATTTACCGCGATGGCTCATCACTTTTACAATAACTAAAACTGATGAATGTTGACTAACGACTGATAAAACTGTAAAATCCAAAATGTTCATGACCGCTGCTGCGAATAACCAAGGCATTATTCACACCAACACTATTAACATGCAGTTTAACACGATTTTGAGAATTTCTAACGGAAGTTATCAATGAAGAATGAAATTTAGATTAATTGCAAATTTTTTTGCCTATGCTGAACATATAATTTAGATTGAATATGTAACATCATAGATAGCACAAGAACTAGATGTCGCATGCAATACCAAAAAAGTGTGCAAACTTTATATGCCTGGGTGGTCCATTCCGGAATGGACCACAACATTTGAAATGATGTACACGTGGAGTGATTCATATCTTTTCGGATCTGAAGTGTTCGGGAAGTCGATCAAATATTTACAAAACTGCTATTATAAAAACATTTGCTTTCGGCATGCTCTAAAATATGTTATGGTCCATTCCAGAATGCACTACCCATTTCACAATCTGTATACTCTGCTCTAGTATGCCATGCGACATCTAGTTCTTGTGCCATCTATGGTACATGTACATGAATTATATATATATACTTTGGAACATAATAATTTTAAGACCTCTTTGTAAGTGACATATGATAGTCTACAAATAGTACATATACGGCCGTAGCTAGGGGATGGCATAGTGGGGCAATGCCCTACCTTAAAAGACAAAAAAATTCTAATTTATTCCGTATTCTGCGGTGACTTTGCGTCATAAAAGTCGTTGCGGCAAGTCTGTATGATCGACAGCACTGACCTGTCAGCCAAGACTAGACCACGTTTGCGTTGCTTACCTGCCACCTTATTGCCTTGTATGAAGATAAGACGATTGGTCGACTACTTGGACAGCGTTGGTTAGGACATTTGGATGTTACAACAAAAGTCGTATATGAAAATTATTTTCTGATTTTGAAGACTCCAGATGAAATAAAAAATGGTGATGATATTGCAAAAAGTATTAAACAAGTGAATTCGACTGGCAATGATCGTAGCAAAAAAAGTATGTGTTCGGCAACCGGCTGATGCGGCTATATAAGGTCGAAGCACGACATTGAAGGATGCCATATCAATAATAAAATGCGTCCAGGAACTTTTAACTTGAGGTGAGAAGAGATGTATAAGAAAATTTTAGAAGACGCTGAGAATATTGTAGAAAAGAATCTGAAAATATTTCCCAGAAGAGAAGAGACAAGTAAAGGCAAGACATCTGGAGCATTAAGTGATGTATGGTCCACCACCTTCTCATCAAAATACTGCAGCAGTGGCAGGGGCGGATCCAGGATTCTTGTGAGGGAGGGGCGCAACTTTGGTTTAAAAAGGGTATAAGCTGGAAACAGATCAAAAGCCAATGTCAAATACATAAAATTTATCATTAAGGTACGTGTCGATCAGATAAGTGAGCGGCTACCATTCGGAACGAAGAAAGTTGCTCAACAATCAACTTTTGCCACTCGCGAAAGTCAAACGAGGCCTTAAATTATTTATTTTGTTTTGGTTTGTAAATAATGGAAGTGTAAAACTTCCAAATCATCCATTATTCTTGGTAAGAATAGGGAAACACATTTTTTTCAAATTGACGAAATAATCATAAATTGTAACTTTGCAAAATACAGGAACTAAAGGGATACGTACTTTACCTCTACTAAAGTCAAGAAAGTTTGATTTTTTTTTATATATTATTAAGGCAAGTTAAGGGATATCTTATGATGCAAAGCACAGCATGGCAGGAAGGTGATAGAGAAACAAATTAGCGAACGTGAGGAGAGCGCAAAGCGCTGAATGTCACCCTTAAACTTTCGCAGATTGTACGTTGGAGTAAAAACAAACTGGTAGACTGTTCCACATTCACACAGTTCGGGATAAAATCCATCAAGAAATTTTACTGCATGGCCGAAAGTAATTTGATGGGCGGATATTTCATTAGAATATTGACCACGCATATAGCGATAAGTTAGTGAAGGGCATCCATCATTGCGGCGTTGTGCGAGTGAGTCGATATTTCAAGTTATTGCCACATCACCAGTGAGCTTGAAAGCTCTCTTTTGGACAATATCAAATGAAGGTAAGACTGTGCGACTAGCCTCGAGCCCAGATATGTAAATTGTATTATATTCTAGGTCTGGTGTAGGATTTGTAGAGGAGCTCTAGATTCGCTGGGTTGAAATATTTCTACACCCTTTCAGAAATCCTAGAGATTTCGCTGCTTCTTTGGCAAAACAAAAGATGAGATCTGTCCAGCTTAGCTTACAGGAAATATTAAAGCCAAGAATGTAAAAAGACGGTGCTTCAAATAGATGAGATACCTTTGCCACTTAGATGCGTTGAGTTCGACGCGAATCGCTTTGCTCCAAGGGAGAACATGATGAAGGTCGTTATTCATTGATCTAATCACACAATCTCGTTTGACAGATGTGGCATTCTGTCTGGAGTCCCAAGAATGTCAAAAGAATAAGCGAAATCAAGGCTACTGTCATAGGCAGAACTATGGATTGGATTAAAAGTACGGGAAAGTAGATCATTAATGAAAGTTAAGAAGAGAGATAACAGAGCCCTGGGGCGTTTCGGCATTTATAGGGTGAGGTTCTGGTGAAACTCCATCTACTATAATCGGTATTATGCGATCAGTTAAAATACTTTCAATCTATAATAGAAGATGAGGTGAGAGACCAAGTGCTTTAAGTTTAACTAAACCGGCTGGATACCAGACTCTATCAAAGACCATTTAAATATCTAGAGCAACGATTTTGTGACTACAAAACACCATTGCGCACGGTACAAATGTTCCGTAAGAAAAGTCAGCAAGTCTCCAGAAGAGGGTCCAGTTCGGAAGCCATAAAGCCGATCATTGATGAGTTGTTTGGTTTCTAGATACTTCATTAATTTGGAGTTAATGATAGATTCAAAAAGCTTTGAAAGAATTGAAGTGATTGCAATTGGTCGATAATTTGAGGCGTCGCGTCGCTACCCTTACCTTTCTTGGGAATAGCCTGAACGTGAGCTATTTTCTAACCATTTGGAAATTTTCTTATCGAATAAGACAAGTAGAAAAGTTTGCGCAAAGGTTTAGATAAAGATGAGGCACATCTTTTAATTAACAGGGATGAGAAACCATTAGGTCCTACGGCCTTGGAGACGTTCATCCCCTTAAGGACCTTGAACACATTCCTCTTACGGATGTGTATTGGCTGTTTTATAGAGAATTTGAAGCTAATCTATCAGTGAAGATACTAGCTTGATCAAGGGAGTCAACAACCACTTCACCGTTATTAAGTAGTGCAGGTACAGAGGAATTGCTGAAGTTGTTCTTGATGATCTTGACTGGTGACCAGAAGCATTTAATATTCTATTCTGATCAAAAGAAATTTTTTCTCTCCGGATAATTGAGTTCTAGGTGTTCTCGGAAGTCTTGTCAACTTGTTTCAATTCTAGACATGAATGCAAATGATACGCGCGAAAAGCAGACTCTTTCGCTTTTATTACATTACTTGGTTGAACTGATCGTTAAACCAAGAGCAATTTTTCTGTTGTTGAGATCTGCTGTAAGAATACGGAATGTATTCACGCATGCCAAGATTTCTCTAAGGTTCTGATTTAGAATTACCCAATCAGCATTTAATTTTTTTTTATTGAAGGTTTTAGCTAAATATTGTACTATTACCTTTTACGAAATAATAAAACTGTTTTTCTAAAATAAATGTCTTGCTTTAAATGTAATAACTCACTACATCAATTAAAACAAATCCCCCATCGCTTTTACCCGAATAAGTTGTGCTTCAAATTGAACGTTTCCAGAAATGTTTATGTCTTCTGCAAAAAATGCAGTGGAAAAATTCAGAAGATCTACTGCAACTTTTTTGTGGTCTTCAGGGAGGGACGCGCGCCCCCCGCACCCCCTAGCTGGATCCGCCACTGAGCAGTGGCGTATCTAGGTTGAAGCATTTAGGGGAGCGAACAAATTTGAAAAACCCGTCACTGTCAACGTCACAGGAAATTATTTCCATCTGCTGCAGAAAAACTTTATGGAGATGGTCGGCTTAATACTCTAAACAGACTGTCTCCATAATAACACACACAAATGAGGTACAAAAAAGATCTCTTTTGCAACATTTCGGTTCAATTTCAAATGGAGAAAATTTTACTTCGTATTAATGAAATTGCACTAAACATGACACTTATGCCCATTAAAATGAAATGATTTTATTGGAAAGTGGAAAGATTTTCTAATCAAGTCAACAGCTATCTGTTGATCATGAAATTTCTTTTTCTGTAGATTATCTCCTCTTTTTGTTATCTTTAAAAAAAAATCGTCTGTCAAAATGCTTTGCAAATTGCTGCTACAGCATATCCCTGCAAATTTTCTTGATATCATTTAATTAAATTATTGAACATTGCTCAAGCCTGCAACACACAGATGTGGTTGCAAATGGGTTCGTGCGAATCTACCTTTTCGACATTAATTGCTATCAATAAGCCTCAAAGACTGCAATGGCGCACGAGATAGTGAGAGATTTGGTGTTTCTTGCATTTGAACCGAAAAGAACAGACACAATAGATATTGAAGAAATGCTACGAAAATTCCACAATATGGTAAATCGAAGACTGCATTTATCTATATTGAATAATTTTACCATGTTGTGTTTCTTGTTTGGTCCATTTATATCTTTTTATTGTAGGTACCTGTTTTAGTTCCCCTATAAAAAAAATTAATCAAATAAGAGTTCTAGAAGCTTATTTTTTCAAAAAAATTTCCCTTCACCTGAACCGATGTATCCCAAATGCACCTAAAATTTGCGCTCTACTTCTAATTTCTGATGCCCTACTTTTAATTTGGTTCTAGCTACTGACATGAGTACATATCTTTTAAAAAAGGTTATTTTAATTGACTTAAAGTTTATTTCAAATGAAGTAAAGTTTAATTTAATTGCCAAAGAGTTGATTTTTTTTTTTTTTTGGCTTAAGGTTGAATTTCTTTGGTTTAAAGTTGAATTTTATTGGCTTAAAGTTTAGTTTATTTACGCAAAGTTTAATTCAATTGGTTAGAAGTTGAATTGAAATGAAAAATGGTAAAAATATTACCAGAAGGGATGATTCAAATATTAAATAGCTGGGCTAGTTGATCAGAGCATAAATCGTTTTGAATACCTTAATAATTTTCAATTCTTTCCATTTTTGTTATCGCATCAACTCATTATGTTTTAAATACTATACATATAAAAAGAAATTCTATAATTTAGTAAAAAACTTCAAATGTTTCTTTTCGATTTTTAGTTACAAAATTGATCTAAAATGCGACTTTTACAGGTTCAGGAATGTGTGAATTGGAGATATCATGTTCTTCAGTTGGAAAATTATTCATATTATATGAAAATATACAGCCTATTTTAGGCAGTTTTTGAATTCAAAAATTAAATCCATTGAGACAATAATTGGGTCAATTATGACGGTATATATAAGTGAGGAGTTAAGAGGAGTCAGTACCAAAATTGGCAAGTTTCACACATTTTTCAATGCGAATTTCAGGCAAACTATTTGTAGCAACATAATGATTTATATCCTAAATTAAAGGTAACGAAGAGGTCTAGTAAATACCGTCGAGAAAAATATAAAGAAATGTATTGGAATGGAGATATTAGCTCGAAAACTTGTAAAAAATGGTAAAAATTGATTTTTTTTCAAATCAAAGTTAGTAGGTATTCTCATTTCTTTAGATTGTGACTATTTTAGAAAGATAAAGCCTAAATCTAGGAAATAACGTCGAGTTTTTTCATTTTTAGTTGCGCTTTTTTTAATTGGTTAACTCTAATAGTACTTGTTTTTCTCTCCATATTTCACCGACGAGAAATTGCAATATTTCGTTGAAAGTTGTTGGGATATAAAGCAAGATAGTATATTTAACAATTATGTGCAAAATAAAATTTAGGAGACTTAATTCTCGTTAAAAAATTTTAATTTTTTTGAACTGCAAATTCTTATTTTCGTCTTAAATTGTCGCATGTTGGGTTTCTGTCTTTTACACTAGATGTCTCTAATGTTACTTGTTGTCTATGTCTAGGCTTATTTAAATGAATTTTTATACTTTCAGGACACAAACCTACGTATAGTAAGTTTTATTGCCTACAGGTTCGCTGGTATCTAAATTGAAATTTTTGCTGAGTACTGACGGAATTTAATGACATATGTAACATTCTGCATGTTCAAACTTCTATAAACCTAAGGATGAAATTGGGGCAGATATCGAACACCTATAAAAGGCTAAAATTATTGAAAGAATTACGCATTGCTCAAGGGGGTAACCCCCATTATATCTATAATCAAGAAAAATGGTCAACTTAGCTTATGTGCTGACTATAAAACAACGAATAATACAGCAAATACGATACATATGTTCTTAAGGTAGAAGAAATTTTTGTAAATTAGATGGGGGGTGGAAAATATTTCTGTGTTTGTAACCTTCACTTCATAACCACCCATCAAGGTTCATTAACAGTAAATCGTTTCATTATAACACTATACTGACAGATCATAAATTGTTTGCAAAATCCTTGATCCCAACAAACACTCGCCACCAATATCGCTATTAAAATTACTGCACTATTACTATGCAAGTTTTTGTCTGGATTTGCTTACAAAATTTAGAAATCCAAAGAATCATGCAAAAGCTGCTTTCCTATCTCTATCTCCTAGAAAAAAACTACCAAATAATGGCGAACCTAATAATAACAATATTCGTTATTAAATATTAAATGTTCCTAAAATAGATAAGATTTATATGGAAACAGTTAAAAACGATGGGTATAGAGAAATGTACAACGCGATGCAATACCGCTTGGAAATTTTTTCATGACATTATAAGAGTTTCATATTTTTGGGGATAAGGGTAGTAATATCAAAATCTCTTTAAAATCGAATCTGAAAAGAATTATATAACACGTGCAAGCTTTGGCGCGAAGCTACTATTGGTGGAACAACCATAAATACCAAACTTATGCATATTTTTCGTTTTACTTGTGAACAGGACATATTTTATTTCGCTGACATTCTGGAAACGACGCTTACATAGATATTAACATCGGAAAGTTTAAATGAACTGGTAAATTTAAAGAAATGCAAGAAAGAATCTTTGCATTTCAAATTTTATTCCCGAATCTAGACACAATGCTTCAAAAATTTAAATTTATAGACTTAGCGAGGATTTTCATTATAAAGGAGGATTTACATTATGATGACATGCATTTTTTACAGAAATTGTGAGGGAGATAGTACATCGTATACTGAAATTTATTGATGAGTGAGGAGAGAAGCAAACGCGTCCTGAATTTTTTCCGGACGACGATTTGTCATTGTATGCGCATCCGGAACCATAAAAAGACCTCAATCATAGGGAGTTTTTATAGTTAATGAAACTAAAACATTGTTACTGACAACTCTAATTTGTCAATTTCGTCTAGTTTTGCTGCCATATTGTTGGTGTTACCATCATTTTATAGAAAATGTTTATTAAATTAAACTTTCAAAATAAAAATAAGGTTTTAATTTGTAATTAAATATTGCGAAATCGAAAGTTTTTACATATAGAAAAAATTGAAGTTATTTCGGACATTGTTTTTCGCCTAATTTTTAACAACAATTATTATTACAAACGATTAAAAACTTGACAATGTGACAGTTTGGAATTTGTTCCATAAAAACTGGAGAGATCTGTACGTGTGGGGTATTGCGATGATTGCTTCGGCAGCAGTTAAATTTCAATAAGCTATCTCCCTAACAATTTCTGTAAAAAATGCATGCCTTCATAATGTAAATCCTCCTTAATGGTACGCATATTTTATAAAAATTGTGAGGGAAAGAGCAAACGCATTCTGCATTTCTTCCAGAGCTTGATTTGTCAATGTGTGCGTGTCCGGAACCATAAAAAGCTCTGAAGTATAGTTATATAGTTATATAGTTATATAGTATAGTTATATAGTTTTTACAGTTACTGAAACTAAAAGATTGTTATTTGTCAATTTCGACTACTCGTGCTGCCATATTGTTGTTGTTACTATAATTTTATAGAAAATATTTATTAAATCATCTGTCAAAAATGGAAGAAAATAAAAGTAAGTTAGTTTTAAATATTGTGAAATTGAAAGTTTTTACATGTATTCGTTTATAAAAAAGATTGAAGTTATTTCGAACATAGTTTTTCGTCAATTTTTTAATATATTACAAACGATTAAAAAATTTACAATTTCCAATTTGACAACTTGGCAATATGACACTTTGCGATTTGTACCATAAAAACTGGAGGGGACTGTACGTGAGTGGTATTGCAGTGACTGCTTCGGCAGCATTAAACTTTCAATAAACTATTGTTATAATCCAATGGTAAGAGCACTAATTTCTCATTTGATTGTATGCTTTTTTTTAAATGACTGAAGCTGGGTGGGGGGAGGGGGAAGAAGTCTATGAAGCGCAATGCTGGAGAAGGTGAAAGCTGTATAAGAGGAAAGCATGCATACTTGAAGGAAGAAATTTGTTGGTTTGTTGTTTAGTTGTTTGGTTGTACTGTAGATCGATTTGGCATCTTCCACGAGAGTACGTACAGTAAATTAGTATCGCTGAAAGATACCATATACACGAATTGGTACTTCTCACGGCGAGATAACTATACCTTAGTGAAATAAATTTGAGAATTTTGGCTCGGTGGATACTGTAGTAGGGCTCTAATGGCAGGGGGTCATTATGCAAAAAATTTAAGTGCTCATGATAGTCACAATAGTAAAATCTCACACATAGAGACTAGAGAGAGAAGAGAAAGACAGTTATAGCCTCTTGGGCAGGAGGCGAAAGGATGTCTAAGTTGATAAATAACGGAAATCAAGTATGTATGTTAGGTGCTTATGTGGTTAGTATGCATGGTCAGCTATAAGATTCAAATGGTAAATCTTGAAGCCTATCCAGACTTGAATACGGGCATATCTTAACCTTTACGTGGTCCTCTCTGACAGCGCCCATAAGGGTTGCATTACCTGTATAGGCCAAGTAGTCGTTGCAAATAAGATCTAGGCCCGAACGGAGTTACCAGTATTGTTACAAAAAGGATATCTTGCATGAAGATAGACACTGCGAGTATTCACGGTCCGTTGATCATGCTTTACGAAAGCCATACCAAATGGGTAGCCCGACATTGGCTAACTTGGTACCACGGGATTAGAAGACCCCTGGATAATGGGAATTATCCGCCTCAACTTGGGATGGCCCCTTTATGGGAGCATCATGGTGGCTGTGGTGAAAGGGACCGTGACCCTAGATCGGTAGAAATTGGATAGGTCTCACTTCGACCAGTAAGCTGATGTCATGTCATGTCATGCTCTTTTTGCACACTGGTACTCATTGTTACGGCATGAGGCCATTGATTGTCGATAACAATCCGAGCATGAAGAATGCCGTGAGATTAAGCCATACTTGGCAGGTGTTCACGTGAAACCACAAGGACTTTATGTAGCTGGGTGAGACTGTACGCTACATTACCTCTAGTACATTCTTGGGGCCGGTGATAGAACGGTCGTAGGCTACATTATACCAAAGAACATCTAACAGAAAGAATACGCATCTCATATATTGAAAAGTTTTATATGGCGGGTCGTTCCATTACGACGGTGAGAGGAAGTGCTGGGGAAGAATGAGAGAAGTTTGGTGAACTCGGAGTAAGGTGCAGGGTGAGGTGCGCGTTCGTGTCGTGCATGTTTGTTTGAACCGGTATGATAACGTTACATATGAAGTCATCCGCGTATCATTTTGCATGCTGCGTATTGCTACAGATTTTTAGATGCGCGAATGAATTTTTATGCTATTACATGTAATGGAACTTTCAAAGTGCAAAAGAAAACATAACTTACCCATTTTCATCCTTTGGAAAACAGAAAAGCGATTGGCCCCGTTCTCATTTACAGTATTTCACTCATGGCCGTATATATAGGGTGGGTTTGGGGGTTCAAACCACCCCCCCCCCCCCGCCTTTGTTGTAGGCTATACTAATTTTTATCCAAAATTCTTTGTATCTCATTTTATATCTTTCCTCCGAAGGCCCTTTAAGGTAAAGCAACTTTAGGAAAAACATGTGCAAAATAGAGAAAGAAAATAAGTAGATGGTAGCTTACTTTGATACACCTTAGCTTAATCAAAGTAGTATTTTTAAGTTTGTTGACATTTTAAAGGGAATGTTTAATCTATATCTAATTATTTTCGTCTTGAAACAACAACTTTTGTTGGTTGTAACTAATTATAAGATAGTAACTAATATTTTTCACGAGCGACCCGTGGTTATTTTAAATAGCTTAACAAATTATTTGTTTACCTTTTAGAAAATTTTAGATTATTACATAGTTGTACCTAAAATATCTTAAATAATAATCGTTTTTTTTACTAATTTTTTTAAATTGATTTTTTGCCAATAAAATTCGAACGAGTTTTCTTTACATGAAAGACCCCTGTGGCAGTTTTTTGTTATTGAAAGAAGCCGTCCATCGCCCTTGCTCGAATTTGTTCTGATAAATAACATAATGTGAAATAAATAATCCGTCGCTGATGTACAAATGAAGCCTTAGCAAGAAGTATATCATAAGAAAAATTTTATTTCTTTTCATAAGATTTTGTTCTGTTTGGCAGTGCCTTTACCATGATTTTATAAACGACAAATATACAGAATCGTATCTAGCGGGGTAGGGGTAGTTCTTCTTAGATAACATTATTAAAATGTGAATATGGCAGCCTTTATTTACAATACATTTTTTCCTTCGAATTTTCTGGAAAATTTTTCATCAGAACTTTTATACTGTATTAGTGGCCAGGCCAACAACAGACCAATAAAGTTAGATTGATTCAGTTCTCTGGGCCGTTTACCATTTTTATGAGCATAGATCATTTTTCTTATGAACTTTTACAAAAATGTTTCCTCATAAGTTGTATGCGCTACGAAATATGGTCGACAACATTTTCGGAAACAAAAAATTAGATAGAATTTGGGGATAGAACCTCTTAAAGCTGAAGGTTTATTTTCGATGGTGGGAGTGGGATTCATCTCGTTATTCAAAGAAAATATTTCTGATGAGTTCTTTTGTTATTATTATCAATACTGCGCGAACGATCGGTATAAAACGGAGTCTCTTTGTGCGTTGAATTGGATTAATTTTTCAGAAGAGTTTGTAATAGCGTGTAACTAGAAAATATACACCGTACTAGATTTTTGTATTGCGAATAAAAGGTAAGCTAGTTACTTTATTAATTTTTATGGTTAACATTATACTAAATAGTAGCTATTTTGTATATTTTAGCTAAATCCTAAATACATTTGTATAATATTTACTGAACTAGTTTCCAAATAAAACAGCCCACTTTGAAGGTAATAGAAACAATTTATTCTTAACGTTCTATTTAGTTATTTTTTGTACATTTTTTTCAGAAATTAAGAATGAAGAGGTCAAAACAGTCGTCAATACTCGCATATACAGTGAAAAATCCGAAAAAGGCTGAAAAGTACACGGAGGAGAACACTGAAGTAAAAAATCCTGGAGGTAGCCATAAAAATATTTCAGCTGATTTAAGTGTAAGGGAGGCAGGCAATAGCGCTGCAACTATTACTCCAGCTTGTGAAACTCTCGAAGATGTTAATAGATACGACATAGGGTTATATGTAAATAAAACACCTTCTGACGACTCAGTAAAAGAGAAAGCTTTAAACCAACCCTGGCTACCACCAACAAATTTTAAGTTTCCTATGGCCTATGGAAGAAATCTCTCATTTCAACACCACTGGCTAGAGATTTATCCTTGGCTAGTATATTCAAAATATCTAAATGGAGCATTATGCAAAATTTGCGTGTTATTCAGCCGTGCAGTTGGAGGAAGAGGAGGTCAACATTTAGGAGCTTTGGTCACAAAGGAATACACGAATTGGAAATACGCCAAAGAAAATTTTGAGAAACACGGAAGAAATAAATATCATACTGATGCTAATATTTTAGCTGAAAACTTTCTTCAAATCATGTCAGGAAAACAGGCTGATGTTCTTTCTCAACTGAGTTCCGAGAGACAACGAATTATTCACGAGAACCGTGAAAAATTAGTATCCATCATTGAAACTATCATCTTTTGTGGACGGCAGGAAATAGCCTTGCGAGGCACTGATGACTTCGGTGCTATTGAATTCGAAGATCCAGTGAATAATGATGGAAATTACAGGGCACTTCTTCGTTTTCGAGCTAGAAGTGGAGACGAAATACTTAAGAAACATTTAACAGAATCCATAGGTACCAAAGCCATGTTTACATCTCCAATAATACAGAATGAGATCATTGGAATATGTGGTGAAATTATCCAAACAAATATTGTTTCGAAAATAAACGCAGCAGAGTGTTTTTCCGTACTAGCTGACGAGACGCAAGATATATCAATAAAAGAGCAGTTGGCGATTTGTGCCCGTTATGTGGATGTATGTAAGTGATGGCAAACAAATTCTGCGAGAAGATTTCCTTGGATTTGTAGCAGTGGAAGATGTAACTGCGGCTGGGCTAGCATCAACTCTTATCTCAACTCTATCAGAATTAGGTACAGAGTTAAGAAAAATGGTCGGCCAAGGATACGAAGGAGCTGCCGTAATGAGTGGGAGGTTTAAAGGAGTACGATCAATAATTTCTGAAAAGTATCCTAGAGCTCAGTATGTACATTGTGCGGCTCATAGTTTGAACCTAACTATTGCTCATTCCTGTAAAATCTCCATGATACAAAACAGCATGGGAACTGTAAAATCGGTTATAAACTTTTTCCGCCAGTCTTCACAAAGAGGTACAGCCTTCAAAAATGTTGTAAAAGAAACCCAAAATGCAACTCACCGCCACCACAATATTCTTGCATTTTGTGAGACCAGATGGACTGAAAAGCATCAGTCAATAGTACAAACCTTACAAACTTTGCAGATCTCCAACATCAAAGGAACATCACAGCAAGCCTTTCAGTTTTTACATTGTGTAAAATCGGGACAGTTCATAATATCATTACTAGTACTAAATAAATTATTCGCTTATACTGCCACACTATGTCAGGCTCTTCAGAAGGTGGATTCTGATCTGGTTCAGTGCTGCCAGCATGTTCAGACTATAATTCAGACATTTCAGGAAATGAGAGAGAATCTTGAACACTTCAACAAAATTTATTCTTTAGCGGTGAAACTTGTTAGTGACTTTGGAGGTGAAATAAAGAAGTCGAGGACAACCAGTCATCAAATAGGATGCAACAATACACCTGCTGAAAGCAACAAAGAATACTATAAAAGAAATCTTTTTCTTCCATTCTTGGACCACTTCATAATAGAGTTGAACCACAGATAAGAAATACCCAGATATGGATTTTATTAGAGATGCTCTGACGCCAAACGGCTGTGTATAAGCCAGCCACTCATGTGCCATAAGCCAGCCATAGCTTTTCGTTCCAATATGCACATCCGCCAGCCATGTGCTTTCATCAGAGGCAACAACCAGTCAACTAAAAGCAGAGATATTTAGTTTATGATATATTTGTGTTAAAAGTTTCACCACAATTGCGATTGTGTGTTGATATTATTACACGTTTTATGTGATTTATTTACTTTTTTACTGGCAAATTTCAACACAGGCACTCGCTATCGGCACAGCCAGTCCTAAGAACAGATATTATTGTTTATGGCTTTTGTGTATACGAATACAACTGTTAGATTTTTACCTCTGATACAGATATAATTGATTCTGGCTTTAGCGAACAGCAGATTAAATAATTGTGATTGTGTTTTGGTGAAATAAATAATATTATAATCCAAAAAAAGAGATTTTTTCTAATTGTGTTTTATAATATATTTAATAATATATTCACTTTGTGATTAAAATGGGTAAACCTTGGCATATAAAATGCTCAATAGTGAATTGTTTGTCAAATAGCAAATACTTTCCTGAAAGGAAATTTTTTTTGTTTCCAAAGAAAGATTGCAAACTATTTTGCTTGTGGGTCAGTAAATGTGTGGAGTCAATTGAGAAAATTCAAAAGAAGAGCAAGCCGTACGTTTGTGATATTCATTTCGATAAAAGTGATATCGGAAAAAGAAAACTTAAGAGATCAGCGTATCCGAAATTTAATTTGTCCTCCTCCTCCAATTTATCAGACAATCATTGCACACCACAACGAGCCTCTGGCGCTTCAGCAATAGTTCCTGATTCTCCTCCTTTACGTGTTAATAAGCAACCAGATATTAAGACATATATTCCTACATTAAATACGGTTAGTAACGATTTTATCCTAGAGGAACTAAATAAAATATCCAACTATATTCCAGTAAGGAGTGTAAATATTGAGGCTTATTGTAGTAATTGCAAAAATCTCAATGAAATCAATAAAATTCATCAATCTAAAATTTTAGAATTACAAGGTAAGTTAAAATTGCAAGACAATAAAATTATTAAATTACAAAAGCAAATTAAGACTTTGAATCGAAATCGGGATCGGAGGAAAATTTTATCTAAAATTCAGCCAAAAACTAAGCTTATGGAAATAATAGACAGCACTCCTACGACAGAAAATTCTAAAATTCTCTGTAAAATGTTATTTATTATTAAAACTAGTTACACCAAAGAAGAGAAGTGGATTGCTCAGTGTTTATTTTATAGAAGTGCATCGTTATATAATTTTATGAGACAATCCTTAAACTTAAAACTTCCACATCCTTCTTCATTGTACAAATGGGCAAAAATAAAAAGTTTGTCACCGGGATTTAACCAAAGCATTATTTCAGAAATAAATAAAGAAGTTGGAAAGTTTGATAGCAAAAATTGTGAAGTAATTTTGTTATTCGATGAAATGTCCAGATTTGATATATAACGCTGTTAAAGATAGAATCGACGGTTACGTAGATTACGGGAATAATAACAGAAAACGTCAACTCGCTAAAAATGTATGCGTCTTTATATTTCGTAGTTTGTGTGGGAAGTCAAAACATGTCATAAATTACATAGTTTCCGCGAATACAACTCCAGTAGAAGTGTTGAAAGAGGAATTGTTTAAATATCTTAACGTTTGTTTGGAGTTAGGTCTGAATGTAAAAGCTATTACCTGTGACCAAAGACCAACAAACAGGTCATTATTTAGGGAATTGTGTATTTCTAGTGAAAACAATTATTTCATTTTTGAAAAAAAGAAAATTTATGTATGTTATGACGTTCCCCACTTATTCAAATCTATTAGAAACAGATTACTTGATAGTGACTTTCAGACTCCTGATGTTATAGTCAGTTGGGATGTAGTAAAAGAAGTTTTTAGTTCCGAAAGAGCAAATAATAGAAAACTATGCACAAAGTTAACACAAATGCATATCAACCCTACAAATTTCCAAAAAATGAACTTTCGTTTGGCTGTTCAAGCGATGAGCGGAACAGTCGCAGCTGCTATATCTACATTATTAGACCTCAATAAATTTTCGGATGACATCAAAGTGAAAGCCAAGGGAACAAAATTTTTTTTTGAAAAACTAAATAAATTATTTGACATTTTAAATGGTCGCCCATCTCTTATACGCGAATCGGAGAATTTTGAATTCTTATGTAAAATGAAAGAATATATACTTTTTATAAATAGAACCAAATCTAAAAGTCCCGTTTATTGCTTTAAAGGACTAAGTTTAACTATTAGTTCCATAATAAACGTCACAAATGAAATGTTTGAAGATCATAAAGATTTTTATTATATGTATACTTCTAAATTTATCCAGGACCCACTGGAAAATCTCTTTAGTTTTATACGGGCAAGAAACACAAATAAGAAGAACCCAAACGTTTTTGAACTTAATAGTATTTTAGCGAAAATTCTATCCATTAAGCTCCTGTTTTCATCTAAATATTCAAATTGTGAAGAGGACACCGATCAGTTTTTACATATTGATTGGGAAGCTTTAAATTCTGCAGAGGAAGATTTCAATTCTCTTAATAATTTAGAGGTAATGAAAGAATCCTTGTTTGCCCAAGATGATGAATGTGCCACTGTTCACTCTATTTTTGAACTGGATTTGGACTTAATAGGTCCTTCAGAAAACTTAGCACAAAATGAACTGGAGTATGTCACCGTTGAAGACACATCTAGTAGGTATTTTTTGGATTACTGCTGCAATAATTTCTTTAGTTTTGGAAAAAAATTTAGTGTCGGAGGTACTTGTGAGCGTTGCAAACAAAAAACTAACCAGAATGAAATTTTCATCGTTCATAAAAAATATAGGACTCACGACGGAAATTCAAGTGACTTTGGGCCTGATAGCACCAACTGATTTATTTTTTGATATATCTAAATTACAAATTGATATTTTCAAAGATTTTATACAGCGATCACCAGAAATAAATGACCTAAAACGAACGATTGAGGAAAAGTGCATAACACACTTTAAGGATTGGTTTACTGAATTGGATCCTTGTTTAAACCACAGAATAAAATTTATAAAGTTTATGTTTTTAGTGCTTCTAAGAAAACACTGTAAATGGGAAGTGGACCGGTAAACAACCAAACAAAAGAGCACAATAAGAAAAAATCCTAATAACCCTAAACTAAAAATATTAAATCATCTGTAATCATCTATTGGAGACTGTCCGTTCGAATGTTCTTTGTGCAAAAGCAATAACCATCTGCAACGATATGAGATTTACCTTTCCATAACTTTCGTAATTATTCGATTATGTATACTTATTAAGCAAAATAGAACAAAATATACAACCAATAATGAATTTAAGATTGGTGTACTAATTTTTAAACAGGGGCTCTTTCGTAGCGCTATTATTTGCATCTTTCCAGCTTCCATAATTTATACTTATACATGTAAGCCTATCGCATGTGTAAATCCTCTGTTCTTCCTGGCGGTGAATATTTAAATGCCGATTCCTTTGTTCAGCAGGAGAAAGCAAAGTGAGGAAGTAAAATTTTGACTTATTACCCTGTAATTCTTCTTTGGCAAGATCGGTGGTTGCCCCGACAGCAGCATTAATGCCGAATTTCCGTCCATTGAAGTAAAAGTAACACGGGAAATCTATAGGCGACATAAATAATTATAATTTTGGTTTTTATGGCAATATACGGAAAGATTTGTAAAGAGACAAAGAAGATTGTTTTAAATTTATTTTCTTTTTTCTTTTTAATAAAAAAAAAACATCGCTAGGGAAGAGTCATATCTGTTAATGTTTTTTTATACCTTAGATGAAATTTAGTTATTACCTTATTTTTGTTTGAATGGTACAATTTTGTTTTTTGATCAATTTTGCTTCCTGTTAGACTGATTATCTTAGTCTATTAAATCACTGAATAATTTGAGGCATTTATAGTACTTGGATTGTTTTACATTACATTTATGTTTAATGTAAGTATAACACTATGAATTAACTTTGTGCTTAAATTTTTCAATAGTAATGTTAAGGAAAAAGTTCTTAAAAATAAAGTATTATCTGTTCAAAATATTCAAGAAGCCATAGTACATAGTACAAAGGGGATTAGGGCTACAGGCGACACCCCTCTAAATAAAAACGAGTGAAGTCAGTTACCTCTGCGGTCACTTGGAAATACTGCTTTTGTGTATTGTTTGTTTATTTTTGTTTGCCCTATTTTTATTCTTTGCAAAATTATATAATCAACAGGGTTTTTAGACTAATTGTATCAAATTCTAACACTACTTTTCATAATTATTATTAAGCGTTTTAGATTTAAAGGAAATTTGTTATTAACTGACAATTTGTACAAGGATATAAAGTGAAGCAGAATCAATTTTAATTTTCAATTGATTATTTTAATACTTATTCGCTTCCAAGTCCTTTAAATAAGACGTGTAGATGGACGGACAGACGGACGGACGGACGGACGGACATGTAAAAATCAAAATAACTTTTAATTTTATGCATTTTTTTGCTCTACCAGCATTATTTCTGTGCGTTTCAAACGGAATGACAAACTTAGTATACCCTATGAATTCATCTAGGGTATAATAAAGATCTTTTGGAAGGATTTTTGTCCAATAAATTGCGACTTTTTAGGTAGTCAAAAATATTATTTACTTTGGTAACAAAATTTGCTGTAGCTATTATTTATTCTTCATTTATTATTGAAAATTTACCAGAATTAAGGCAAGTCCTTATCGCAGCAGTAACAGTTGAGCTAGAAACTTTTTCCAAATTTTTTTGGTTGTATATGTTTGTTGCTAAGTTTAGGACACATTCTAAAATTTATGAATTTTTTTTTTCTCTCATAAAATTATATGTAGAATTTGATTTATAGTTAAGTGTTTTTGCTAATGCTTTTTGCTTATCATTCCATGTTTTATAATTTAACAAAATCATTTTCGAAAACTCTTTTGTATTTGTATTAGGTAAATCCTTCCAAGAACTCAAGCTAGTGTTCTATATTTTTAAGTTTGTACTTCTAGTTTATAATTTTGTAGCTTAATGGTTGCTGCTGGGATAAAGACTTGCCTTGCTTCTGTTAAATTTTCAAAAGCGAATGAAGAAAAAGGAATAGCTAACACAAATTACCAAAGTAAATAATATTTTTAACAGTTTAAATAGTCGCAATTTAATGGACAAAAATCCTTCCAAAGACCTTTATTTTTAAATGGTATTCCTGCAAAATATTTAAAAACTCCCTAGATTTTTTAAAAGAATGTTAAATTAGTGAAAAATACCCAAAACTATTGTATACGTGGGTTAGTTCAATCTATTAAGGCTGTATGAAGAAATAATTGGATTTCTGAATCGTTCTTTTGAGAAAAAATGCACCTGGAAAATTAAAAAGGAAATAGAAAATAAAATTATTCATCACGATCGCTTAAAACATTTAAAACAATAAAAAAATAATATTTTCGAGTTGAAAATTAAATTCAAATGATAAAAACTAAAAACATCGAAAAATTTTAATTTGTATGTATTACTGCATAAGTAAAAATCTCCATATACCATACCAGTTTTTTATACTCAATCTCCAGAATTATTTTACTTCTGTTCCATGTTCACGATTAGATCAATATTTATATACGTAATATTGTAATGTATACCCACATAGAGCAAAAAATGCTCTCTAATTATTATTAGCTCTCGTCTCTACCTCTCTACATTTTACACAGCGGTGCACTAGCATAGCAAGCAGGCACAAGCAATAACAGCAGAGCGGCAGAAAATGCTTTCCAAGTTGTTATACCGAAACAAACTAATTTTGCTCGAGCTTTTGGTTTTGAATTGTCTACATATTATTAAAATTCTTTGGTATTGGTGAGCTTTCCAATTTCGCCTATATGAAAAACAATGAAAGCGTCTTGTGTTAAAAACACAATTGAATGTTTAAATCAGAGACACCATCACTCAAATATTGATTTCCACAAAGTCAGATGGCAGCAGCAATGTACACAAAGCCATTCTGTTTGCTAAAATCCACATCTGGGTATTTCTTATCTGTGGTTGAACTCTCGATTCTCCGATCACAATATGCGCATCGCAAAATTGCAACTTCTTCTTCCAAGAAAATGTGAGAGTCCTACATCTCAATTAATGAAGGAATGTTTTAAAATGTTTGACGTTGTTGGACATTTTAAAAATTTTGAAGCAGAACTGGAAATGTGGAAAAATAGAGAATTGCAATGAACTGTTCTATCCAAACATTCGCAAATTATTGGTAATCCTAGCTACTCTGCCAGTTTCAACTGCGACTGCTGAGAGAATGTTTTCCACATTGAAGAGGTTGAAATCATAGCTCCGCAATTGCACAGGAGACGCACGACTGACAGGACTCGCTCTGCTAAGTGTTCATCGAAATGTCAAAATTGAAACGAGTGAAGTTCTCTCCCATTTCATCGCACGAAGAAAAAGACTAAATGTAATTTTGTAATTTTTCTTTTTTTATAAAAAGTGAACTTTTATATTTTTTTTTTTTCAATGTAAACATTGTAATAAAAATATGGTTTAGCAACATGTTTGTAAACATAAATTTTTTAAATCTCGGGAACCTCACCCTGCAGACCCACGTAGCATTAATTGAGAATTACCGTGAACTCAATTATCTAAATATAGCACTAATAGATGAAGACTTTTTCAATTCATTTCTAATCTCATCACAAATTATATGCTTAATATATTAAATTTATATAAAATTCCGATTATTGAGTTCACGTTAATTCTCAATTATTCTTTCATCCCTAAAGGGTATTAGCCTACTATGCTAAACCCCTCCCATTCGTTATCTATATATACGGCCTAGATTTCACTGCACACCTCATTACCAAAATTGAGTTTTTTCTGTTTATAACTATAATTAAGTTTATAATTAGCACTTATAAGTGCAGATCAATTTATTTTATTATAATTAACACAATAATTCACAACACAGGTTCACAATTATTTGTTAATTTACCAATCAAACGACAGATTGAAATTATATTTCTAACGTCTTTCGTAATGAAAATAAAAACAAAAGTAACCAATTTCGATTTTTCCATAAATACATGCAAAAATCGCAGTGTGTAAAATGAACCACTACACCCTTATTCACCAGTGTGTAAAAACCAACGTGCTCAGCTGGGCTATTGAAAAATGTAAACATTTCCCCTTCAGAAAAAACCAAGTATATTTCTCTCTGTCACACGCAGGCTCAATTTCCTTAAAACTACATGCAATTCTTTCTTTCAAATTTTATAATCATTTTTTTATTTAATTTTTCTAATGACGTCCTATTCTGGTGGGTAATATCTTTATATAGATCAGCTGTTCAAAAAATTTCTCTTGAATAGTATGCCCTCGTCGGTTTGAAGTACGGTTGTTTAGCTACTCGTTATTATTATATTTTTCCTCACTGAGTATCGTAGCGCACTGACTCCTCTGTTTTTATTTCAGGAGGGACAGAGAGAGAGAGAGAATAATGACGGGCCAAGAGGACACCTACTAGATTAATATTTCATTATCAATGTTTAATAAATTTAAAAGTCACAGAAGTCTTTGTTTTTCTTATTGCAAAGAAGTCCATGATAAAACTATCTCCTTCACAATTTCTGTAAAAATGCATGCCATCATAATGTAAATCCTGCTTTAGTTTAAGTGTTCAGCCAAAAATATAATACAATAATGTGTAAAGTAGTTTGTCTTTATCACTAGCTATAATTAATGCAAGTTGACTGGTCCAAACATCTCAATACGGAGTTCATCAGGAGAATTATGAGTCTATGAATTTAGGTTAATATATATAAATACATAGGTATATATGTATAATAAATACTGGCGATGAAAACATATGGACACTATAACCATTTTTTAAAAGAGTTAATATCAGGTCAGCCGTCAGATAAATTCATTAGCAGATTATTTTAGTAAAGTTAATATTACTCTTATCGTTCTAATTATTATTTTATTATGCAAAAATTCGTGTAATTATTATAATCAAATCGCACTATAGAAGGTACTTGTACATATATAAATGCTTTTTTCATTTTAAAATATTCTAAAACCACTTACGGAAAACAGTAATGATTAATATTAATAAATAATGTAGTATTTGTTAATACTTCCAACAATACCATTTTCATGCAAAATTTGCTGAATATTGCATGAGAGTGCAACATTCATTCTTCCGGGTTTAATTGTATTAGGAATGAACGACGTCCTGTGCTAACAGAGTTCATAATGTAACAATCGTTTCTAAGCTTTAGTGTACGTGAAATGTACTTACACCTACATATCAACATAGTAATGTGTGGTACGGTAATATCAGAACCGATTTCACATATTTTTCCCATACTTTTAAATGGAATTTGTATGGGCTTTAATAAGCCGCAGAGGAAATGAGTCAATAAAATCAATTTGCAAATCATCTCACACAACTTGAGAACTCTATTAAAAACATTTTTTTTTATGATGGAAACTAAGATGAATGATTTGCAGAAATGTTTTAACACCAGCCCGGCGGTTTTTTATTAAAGAAGACGGCAAATCGTCGTCATCACTTCAAAATAAAGAGTAGTTGGATAAGTTTTGTTAAAATACAAAACAAATTTTAAGACTTCTTTATCAATAAGTTTCTTTGGGAATTTGAACAAAATCATGAAATTTTCATTTGTTTAATCGAGAAAAGTCCTAAGATTGTGCAGAACAAATTTAACTTAACTAGTTTCAATCCGAATAGTTTCATGGCTTCACTTGATGACTAACTATGCTCTTCAAATAATTTATTAAATCACATTATAGTAGGAGACATTAATATTAACATTTAAGGGCAGGTTCCTATCTGCTGTTAGCGAATTTCTCGAGTAATGGCTTTAATAGATCATTTTCACCAGCTATTCTTGATCTCTATACTCGACACTAGTTAAATTTACTTTACAGAACCTTATGGGACATTAACGAAATAAAATTGGGTTGAAAAATCTAGAATTACGTATCGAGGATAAAACATTGGACAAGATAGTTGGTTGGGGTATATAGCTGCAAGGAAACTGATAAGCTCTAAGTGAACTTTACATTATATTGAATGACTAAATTAATAATGCATAATACATATCATTACATAACTTTGGGACTAAAGTACATAAATCTAGTAAAGAACCTACGCAAAAGAATTTTAGTAGGTATCTATGTTCTTAAACCTTCTTTCTACCAGTTCCAGTTATTTTATTTAAATTTTACCATATATTTCTAAAGTTATTTGATAATGTGTTAATTATGCGTATATACTCCAAGCCCGGATGATGTTATGGTTGCACCTTATCAGGCCACTCTCACTTAAACTCTGTACATGAGCACGATACGATACCGTGCGATATTTTAGTGACGTCCTGCTCTTCTTATAGATCTATCTCTATTTGCGAATGGTTTTTATCGCACGATACGTTCACAGGTTGACAGCGGCTACAACTTAATTTGTTTAGTGTTGCGGTGTCAAGGAGATATTAGTGTGAAATTTACATATATTTATGTTTTGATATTTATATATTTATATATCATAGTAAATTTCGACATCACTGCGGTACTTTAGCATCCGATTACAAATATAAATAAACCTAAATGTTGAGGTTAAGGTGAAAATCACACGAAACGTGGAAAGAGTAAGCATGTTTAGCGACAACCACATTGCTGCAGCCAATCAGATCTCTGTCCCTAGAAAAACAATGAAACTATATAACGCAATTTCGACATGCACGCACTTCGTCGAACTAGCCTCCGCAAATATAGTCGCACAAATTTTTATCTGTTTTCGATATAAACACGAAAGAATATATCTATTCATTACTTCTGTCTTCTCTAAGTTCCCTGAAAGGTATATAACGTGCTCAAAAATGTAACGAATCAATACATTACGTCTGCCTTCCTAAACCATGTTCACGTTATAGGTACTCATTACTAATGCAATGCATTCCAGGTAATGTTGACAGTAAATCACTGACTTATAACAATGCACTAAGCGATTTGCTATTTCATTTGACACAAATATTACGATTCTGTATATCAGGATTTGAGCAATCTTTAAAACGTTTACTACATAAAAAAAAACATGTAAAACTTAACCAATCAGATGAAATTTTACATCCAAAATTCGAATTAAATTAAAGAAATATATATTTGTGTGTTCAAGTGATATGTTAATCGCTTCTAAGCACTCTTATAAGAAATTAAACTCATTCTGACTTTAATTTTCAAAATGTTATTTTTACCTGAATCCTGCGTATAGGCAAGAAGGACGGAGCATAGTAAACTAAACACTATCTTTACCTTATACTTCCTGCAGTGATTGCATTTGGAGTCAACATAAAAACATAAAATGATGTTGGTAGCTCAAACTCTGCGAAAGAGAAAACTATAAAACTTATGCCATTCTTCCATATGACAATACGCTCAGTCCATTGTTATAAGTCAGTGCACTAAACCTTATCTAAGTTAGGGTAATACCACGCTCAAATATAAAATCAATGATGCCCCAACCTGATAAAGGTATGGAAAGATTCATTCAATTCTTTTCCTAGAAATTTACTGGACATTTTTTCTTTAAAATTGTTATGCTTTACTGGAGGCAGCCTGCAATGCCTGGCTCCAATATAACATCAACAATGCGCCGACCTCATGTAGGAAAGGTCTCAATTTTGCCTTAGAAATTTACTAAAAATTTTTTCCTTAGAACAACATGGCACACATGAAAGCATTGTATCTGAAAATTACTACAGTCGACCACCAGACTGAATAAAAATTCTGCCGAGATTCTGTAAATTTCAAGGAAGAAATGAATGCTTCTTGCTAATCTACGCGTCTTCGCGCATAAAAATATTGTTAGCCTTCCAAGCGCCCTCCAATACTGAATAAAAATTCTAAAACTGGCTTCGTGCGACCTGTGATTTCAAGCACCGCGCAGCGCCAGCACGATCCAACGCGCAATGGGCAGAGCTGGGCAATACTTAAGAAAAACAAGTGAAAAAGCTAGAATTGGTCTGTAAGACCAATTCTTATGATACCCTAGATGAATGCACGTATGAAATTACGTATGGTCACCCATTTGAGCAATTTTGATTTTTTGCATTGGTTTCTCGCATATATTTCTATAACGGCTCGTCGAACAGAAAAAACGATTATAACCAATTTTATAAGACTTCTTATTCTGAAGAAGTTTTTGGTACAATCAAAATGTCTAGGACTGGTCGTTTTCAAAGTATATGTGATAAACCTAAATTTTTATATGGCAACACAAAGAAGGGTTTGCCCGATTTAGTCAATTTTTAATATTTTATTTGCTATTACTATGAAAAGACAATGTACCAAATTTCAGCTTTCTATGTCGACGTGCTCTCAGGTAGTGTCCAAATATATCGTGGAAAACGAAATTTTTGTATGGCAACCCCACGAAGGAGTTGCCCGATTTGTCTCATTTTCGAACTTAATTTTACTTTTTTTTAATGTCCGTGTACAAAATTTCAGCTTTCTAAGTGAACGCGCTCTCGAGTTATCATGCGCACGGATGGGACGGACGGGCGGACGGACGTACAGACGGACATGCAAAAATCAAAATAACTTTTAATTTTATGCGGGGGTGTCCAATCCATTTTGCTGTACCATCATTATTTCTGTGCGTTACAAACGGAATCACAGATAGGATAGGTCGAATTACATAAATAAAAGACTTTGATTTAATTAACACAATGTAGATATATATACTTTATTTCAGAGTTCAATTAGAGTTGAGTTTAATTACGTGTGTGGTGGCCGAGTACTCTGGTGACAGTGATACTTCTGTCATTGGTCCTGTCAATGGTTGGAGATGAGGGCGTTGCCAGGTCGATACACTTAGTATACCCTATAGATTTCATCTAGGGTATAAAAAGATTTAAGTACTGTACATTTTCGTTACTTAAGACTTATTACTTAATACTTTTGAAATGCCCTACTTAGTACTTGAACATAAGTACTTACTTCTACTTACTTGTACTTAAGACTTAGTTTTGTACTTAAGTACCAAGATTTTTACTTAAGTATTTCTGAGTCTATCTGTCTGAGTCTACAAATATCTAACTCATCGTAGAAAAGCAAACACAGTCTCTAGCGTAACTCCTTTTTTGTTGAGTTTTAAAGCACGCAAAGAACTGTCAAACCATGTGTCGGACTCACGCATCCAGGCAGAGCCTTAGGCAAACTAATAACATACAAACAAGACTGGGCAAAAACCAGTAACGCCTCGCTCGAATATAAAACGACGATACCACGATCTGATGTAGGGAAGACTCAATTTCGTCTTAAAAATTTACTGGAAATATTTTTCTTAGAATTTTTATGCATTATTGGAGGCGACAATGGGTGCTTGGGCGGACCTCTAATAGCTTTTATGAGTCTACCAATGAGAGGTAAAAGTTTTACTCTACGAGCAGCGCCGAAAACTATAAAAAACTATAAATAGTAGCCACTGGTTACTATACATATTATAGTTTTCAAAAGGTATTTATTTATTAATATCTATTAACTCAACTCTATAAACTTCATTATATTAAAAAGATTCTAAAAATGTACTTTAAAAAGTACTTCAGAAGTACTCAGTACTTTTTATAGACTTAGTACTTAGTTACAAGTACATGCGGTACTTGTACTTACGCTGAAGTACTCAGGCCTTCGGTACTTGTGCTTAAGTACTTTTTATTTGGTACAGCTCTGGAAGTGGGAAGGGCCTGGCTCGAGCTGGCGCCGGCTCGCCTGTGATGGCGCGAGTTAAAGTTTAAAATTTACTTCCAGTAATGATAATTTTTATTTAACATGTCTACCCGACTTAGGATACAAACCTTAATACCACTACTCTGCATACCGCAATTCTATCATAGCCTGCTTTTTACAATTTATTTTGCTTACGCTGGAAAAAAACTGATGACTGCAAGTAATTCTTAAATATTGTCTGGGTAAACTGCTGACATTAAATTTAAGTGAACTTTAATGAACTCTATGCAAATGCTAAGTAAACGATTTATTGTTTTATGTTGAGTATGTATGGTACGGTGTGTTTATAGTTATGTACATATGTAACCAGGGGCGGATCCAGGATTCTTGTGAGGGAGGTGCGCAGCTTTGGTTTAAAAACGGTATAAGCTGCAAACAGATCAAAAGTTCGAAGATACTCGCCACCACTCGCAAATGTCAAATACATAAAATTTATCATTAAGATACGTGTCGATCAGATAAGTGAGCAGCTACCACTCGGAACGAAGAAACATGCTCAACATTCAACTTTTGCCACTCGCGAAAGTCAAATGAGGTGTTAAATTAATTATTTTGTTTTAGTTTGTAAATAATGGAATCGTAAAACTTCCAAATCATCCATTGTAGTTAGTAAAAATAAGGAAACGCATTTCGAACAAATTGACGAATTAATCATAAATTGTACCTTTGCAAAATACAGGAATTAAAGGGATACGTACTTTGCCTTTACTAAAGTCAAGAAAGTTTGATTTTTGTTTATATGTTATTAAGGCAAGTTAAGGGGATACCTTATGATGGCATGCAGATGATAGGGAAATGAATTAGGGAACGTGAGGAAAGCGCCAGAGGTGCTGAATGTCACCCCTAAAATTTCGCAGATTGTATGTTGGAGTAAAGACAGAAAATCGTAGACTGTCCACATTCACACAGTTCGGGATAAAAACAATCACGAAATTTTACTGCATGGCCGAAAGTAAGTTGATGGGTGGTTTGCTGCGCGAGTTTTCCGTGCAAGAATTATTCTGCAAGGGATCAGACGAGATATTTCATTAGAACATTGACCACGTATATAGCGATAAGGGAGTGAAGGGCATCCATCATAGCGGCGTTATTCGAGTGAGTCGATATTTTAAGTTATTGCCACATCACCAGTGAGCTTCAAGGCTCTCTTTTGTACAATATCCAATGAAGGCAAGACTGTGCGACTAGCTTCGGGCCCAGATATGGAAATTATATGATATTCGGGGTCTTGTGTAGGATTTGTAGAGGAGCTCTAGATTCGATGGGTTGAAATGTTTCTGTCCAGCTTAGCTTACAGGAAATATTAAAGCCAAGAATGTAAAAAGACGGTGTATCGCAAATCAGTGCTCCATCAAAATAAATGGGAGTGAAAAGCTTTGCTCTTGCTAATAGATGAGACAGCTTTAGTAGTTAGATGGCTTGAATTCGATGCGCATTGCTTTACTCCAAGGGAGAACATGATCAAGGTCGTTATTCTTTGATCTAATCACGCAATCTCGTTTGACAGATGTGGCATTACCTCTGGAGTCCATAAAAGTATCAACGGTACTATCAACGGCAAATTTTGATATTATCAAGTTCGTTATTGAATGACCTAATCAAGCTATCTCGGTTGACAGATATGGCATTCTGTCTGGAGTCCGAAGAATGTCAAAAGAGTAAGCGAAATCAAGGTTACTGCTATAGGCAAAACTATGGATTGGATTAAAAGTACGGGAAAGTAGATCATTAATGAAAATTAAGAAGAGAGATAACAGAGCTCTGGGATGTCTCGGCATTTATAGGGTGACGTTCTGGTGAAACCCCTTCTAGTACAACCGGTATTATGCGATCAGGTAAAATACTTTCAATCTATAATAGAAGATGAGGGGATAGACCAAGTGCTTTAAGTTTAACTAAAACGGCTGGAAGCCAGACTCTATCAAAGACCATTTAAATATCTAGATTAACGATTTTGTGACTACAAAACACCATTGTGCACGGTTCGAATGTTCCGTAAGAAAAGTCAGCAATTCTCCAGATGAGAGTCCAGTTCGGAAGCCATAATGCCAATCATTGATGAGTTGTTTGGTTTCTAGATACTTCATTAATTTTGAGTTAATGATAGATTCAAAAAGCTTTGAAAGAATCGAAGTGATTGCAATTAGTCGATAATTTGAGGTGTCGCTACCCTCACCTCTCTTGGGAATAGGCTGAACGTGAACTATTTTCGAACCATTTGGAAATTTTCCTGTCGAATAAGACAAGTGGAATAGTTTGCGCAAAGCTTTAGCTAAAGATAAGGCACAGCTTTTAATTAACAGGGGTGAGAAACCATGAGGACCTACAGCTTTGGAGACGTTGATCCGCTCAAGGACTTTGAACACATCCCTCTTTCTGATGTGTATTGACTGTTTTATAGAGAATTTGAAGCGAATCTACCAGTGCAGATACTAGCTTGATCAAGGGAGTAAACAACCACCTCACCGATATTAAATAGTGAAGGTATAGAGGAATTGCTGAAGTTGCTCTTGACGGTCTTGACTGGGGACCAGAAGCCTTTGCTATTCTATTTTGATCAAAAGGAAATTTTTCTCTTACGCGCGAAAAGCAGACTCTTTCGCTTTTATTACATTACTTGGTTGAACTGATCGTTAAACCAAGAGCGATTTTACCGTTGTTGAGATCTGCTGTAAGAATACGGAATCTAATCATGTATGCCAAGACTAAGTATGTCACAAAGTTGCAACATCACTCGAAGGAAAGCAGACCGACCAATCTATTTCTCTGATGGAGAATTTCCCAATCAGCACTTAGAGCTTTTTTTTATTAAACGTTTTACCTAAATATTCTACTATTGTATTTTTCGAAATAATAAAACTTTTTTTTCCAAAATAAATGTCTTGCTTCAAATGTAATAACTCACTACATCAATGATTTGTTTGCCGTTGTGTTTTCAATTAAAACAAATCCCCAATCGTTTTTACCCGAATAAGTTCTGCTTCAAATTGAACGTTTCCAGAAATGTTTGTGTCTTGTGCGAAAAGTGGAGTAGAAGAATTCAGAAGATCTACTGAAAAAATTTTCTGGTCTTCAGGGAGGGGCGCGCGCCCCCCGCGCCCTCTAGCTGGATCCGCCACTGTATGTAACTATGTAGGTATGTAACCAATCTATTTCGAGTCGATAATTTTAATGATGCGGCGCGACCGTGCGCGAGGTGGCTTGTAGTGGCTCGAGCGGCCGTGACATTTTTTATACAAAAGCGGCTAGAGAAACAATAATAATTTCTTCGCGAAGCATTTTGGAATGGATATTTAGTAAACAGTAGTCACCGTGCGTGCCGCAATTCAGTCCGGCCCTAGCTCGTCCACACTAAATGGCTTAGCTCGTAAAACCATGCGGCGTGGGAAGCAAGCTTAAAAAAATGAAGCCTTCCATGCATCAGGTGGGGGCATCGCTGATTTTATATTCTAGCGAGCCTTTAAGCCAGAAACAAAAATGCGATACAGGGAAGCGCTGCAACAGTATACGCATTGTAAAGCACATTGAAAGCAGTGCAGTCAGTGCTTTGAAAATCATTTTTTGAAGATTTCTTATATAATATTGTTGTATTGTGGATTTATCATTCTGGCGAACACTCTACCAATTTTTCTTTTAATGTAATTTTAAAATTAATTAGTCAATATAAAATTGAGAACTTCCTCTATTCTGTGGTATTTAACAAATGTCAACTGATGCAGTGTGCAGTATTTTAGAAATTAGCCTAACGATGTAGTGCAGTGTATGTGAATTGCAATATGGTATGATATTACAGGAACTCTAAATTTCAATACAGTGCAGTGCACTGCACTGCATCGTATTGTGTTTCAGGCTTTACTGGTTGTTCTTCTTCCCAGCCTTTGTATGTTATTAGAATTATTATGCTCTTACGACTTAAGCCTTGAGCCCCTTTTTCCATAATTCAGTCTGCAGTAGCGCCTCTACAATACAGCTAGGAACTAAATCAAACTTCATTTCACAATCACTTTATAGCTCTATACACAAGGATATTACTGAAAACGAAAGGTTTAAAACCCTGGACAGGATAGGTACAAAAGTACTATGCTAAAACAATTTTAAACTATATAGTACCACCCTTTTGTCACATTTTTAATCGTTTTTGTCTTTAGAAACCTTCCGGACCAGGCTTAAATGTTATGTTGTTTTACAGCCTTACAATTATCAATTAAAGACCCACATCACAACTATCTAACATTGCAAAGCCTTTGGAGATATGTATTAATCCGTATGGATTCAAGAGTAAATTTAGTACTGCTGATACTCTATATCAGGAGTGGCCAAACTTTCGACCCATACTTCAAACATTATAATTCAAAATATCGTAGCGGTCTACCGTCAAAAACGGTTTTAAATAAACCGCAAAAACTTTTCTTCAAAAAATCTGTAGGTACTTTCGAATGCTCCAGATTTGAAAAATACTTATGTCGCACCAACTATAATTTGAAACTGATGGCTTCTTCTCGAGTTCTTTCGAACTCCTCGTGTAAATTCTCCAACTGTCTGGCGAAACTTTGGAATTTCCGTTTCCAAGTTTTTGGTAATTCTTCAATTCGCCTATTCTTAGTTGGGATGCATGCACCTGAATCTTTTCTATGAATTTTTAACTAAACTTTTCATATCAATCAAAGTTATGACTTTCTTTGCAGATTTAAACGGCACATGATAGTGCTTAATGGCAGTGAAATGTCGCTGCTTTTGATTTTGTGCCTGGCTTCATATAAAAAGATTGCATAAGCCAGTTTTTAAGTCGCGTACTTCTATTCTTTAGATTTTACTTCCAACCGGAATGACGTATTTTGTGTGTGCAGTTTTAAAATGCTTTTCGAAATTTTTTTTTATACACCAGAGTTACAAATAAAACAAACACATTTATCCTTGAACATAACGGTAGAGAACTCCTCTCATAACGGTAACATTTTTCCGCACTTGACAAGGAGCGTTTTTTATTAGTACAGGAGATAAAGAGAGAGAGAGAGAGAGAGAGAGAGAGAGAGAGAGAGAGAAAGAGAGAGATAGAGAGAGAGGTAAAGAGAGTGCGATGGGTAAGTGTGGCGAAGAAATGGCGCCATGCTGACGGAGGGTGGTTTATCCGTTACTCACGCCACGTGAGGCGACGCAATTATCTGAAAATTACAATTTATTGTAATTTTTGTGCAATTGCTTTTATTCTCGCTGGCTACCAAAACCGTCTACGCGATCGACCGATCGACTGTGGTCGACGTCTTGGCCATCCCTGCATATATAAATTCTGCAATGAATGCAGACGAAAAAGTATATGGGTTTTTCCTGTCACGATGATTTCCTTGTTTGGTCAGGATAGGCCAAAAATTAAGTGAGCCATCAATTCTTAAGGGTACACCACAAGGAACGGTATGGAGTTATATAGTGTTCCTTATTTATGTAAGCTTAAGCTTAAGCTTAATATACTCTTGATTACAGCAACATAGATTAGCATTAAATAAAGAAAACACTAAGGTATTATTGTTTGACAATCATGATCAGGAGGAATCCAGTAATCATTCTAATCAAATTAATGAATAAGCTGTTAAGAACGTGAATGTGTATAATTATTTGGAAGTCACTATTGATATTGGTCTTAAGTAGGATAAACATAATAATATACGTCTGTAAGTAACTAATTAAAATACTGTACAAATCAAGAACTTAATGTAATGTATTTAACTTTAACCTTATGAGAATTTTATACTTTGCAACGTGCTGTCGTCAGTATGGTTTTTTGACTTGGTGCACTACATATTCTACTATTATTATACCCTTGAGTAATTTACACAGAAAGATCATTAAAGTCTAACTAAACACGTAAAAAGCTAGAATTGGTCTAAGATCAATTCTTATGATACCCTAGATTAAGGCCCGTATAAAATTTCGTATGGTCACCGATCTATGCAAATTTGATTTTTGAAATGGTTTTCCGCATATATTTCTAGAACGGTTCGTCGGACAGAAAAATGATTATGACCAATTTTATAGGGTTTCATAAATTTTTAGTACAACAAAAATGTCTAGAACTGATTGTTTTCACAGTATATGTAAAAATCCCAAATTTTTATATGCCAACAACAAGAATGGGTTGCCCCCCGATTTAGTCCATTTTTGAAATTTTATTTCTTATTACTATAAAAACACCATGTACTAAATTGAAGCTCTGTATGTCGACGCATTCTCAGGTAGTGTCTAATACGAAATTATTGTATGGCAACCCGACGAAGGAGTTGCCCGATTTATCTCATGTTCTCGTGGTTGTTCAATCCATTTTGCTCTACCATCATTATTTCTGTGCGTTACAAACGGAATGATAAACTTGGTATACCCTATAGATTTCATCTAGGGTATAAAAATGCCAAGTTCTACTCTACAATATTATCTTTTGTTCTACCTAGACTGGAGTGATGAATAGACGTCAAATCTACGCATTCAAAAGGGTGAAGTTTTCGTATGTCCTCTTGCTACTATAAGGTGCATAAAAAGCTTATCCTATAGGTATGCAAATATATTAAGGCCAATAATTTATAATACTTTACCAGTTAATATCAAAAATTTAAAACTTGTTATATAATTCTCAAGAAATTTGTTTTCAGTAATCTTGATCTGTTCAATGTTTATTTAATATACATAAAACTGAGATATTTCACACTCGAAAAGTCTGAGTTAAGCAGAAATCATAAAATATCACGAGTCTAAATATTTTATCTTTAACAAAACACAAACGTACAATTTACGAAGGGATTTTTCACCAACGCATTTATGTTATTCGAACATGAATCCTATAACCGAAATGAACCGTAGACGCAGGGAAAATGTGACTGTGTTGTGTGATATGTATATTATATTATTTTACCCGCCCTCCCATTTCGCCTACGCTTTTCCTTAATTCGGAGAAACTGGCACGTAAACTATTTGTTATTGCTAATGTTATACGTTATAAGTTGTAACGAACCTGTATATAACGATACCTGTGTAGAACTATTTGTTAAGTTTTTCTACATGAAATTTCCCGTCACTTATACTTCATAGTCATGGTATAAAGGTAAGAAGGTTTGTTTCATCTTAGTATGAGAGAAACACTTTTTCTTTTTTCATTGCGTCATCAGTTGCCAAAATTTTGACGGCCGTGAAGAAATCGTAAGCGAATAAATCGAGTTGAGTTTGTAAGTGCATATTTAATAGAAGCTAAGCAAAGGAAATCTTTTGAAATGTTTAATTGTAATTGCAGTAGAAGATTGCAAAAAATTTAAAAAAAAAATTTCCCATACATATCCTTGGAAATTTGGTAACTAGTGAAGTTGTGCTCAGATGGAACATACCTTGTTACACCATATACCATGCTTCATAGTTACTTTCTGAATCAATATTCAATAGAAATTCACTAGATGCCGTCATCCGACCGCCAACCTTTTTATCGCGAAATCTTAAGGGTATACTAAGTTTGTCAATCCGTTTGTAACGCACAGAAATAATACTAGTAGAGAAAACTGAATTGGGCACTCATGCATAAAATTAAAAGTCTATCCGTCCGAGTGTCCGTCCATGCGCACGATAAAGCCTTGGTTTCCAAGAGAATGCGGTGGCGCAATTGCGCAACAGAAATGCGTTTGCGCTAGTGTGGTTTCCTACAGTTGCGTTACGTGCAATCCAAAAAAAGAAATTCAAGTAGTAAAGTGAAGTGCTTCAAGAATCATAATGAGTTTGGAAGATTTTTTTTGTTTATTGCAAGACGAAGATACCGAAGAAGAAGGCATTTTGTTGTTAACTTCATATCCAAGGAATTCTGTTAGTAACATGTTTCAAACAAGAAGTGAAGAAGGAGCATTTAAAATTCTATTTATTTATTTATTTATTTCTCATTAATTGTAATTAACATAGTTCTTAAGACTAAGACTATACTAATTAGCAACTAATGTTTGTAAGCCCAAGGCTACAAGGCCATCTGGGCATCTGTCTCCTAGTTTTGCCGTTGTAATTTTCATGCGTAGCTTGTAACAGAATTTATAACAATGACTCTTCATATAGTTGTTTGTTTACAATGTTTTTATCATTTTAGGTCTTATTGCTAACACTATCTCATCTACCTTATACATTGCTAAAAGAATATGTACGTCCAGGAGAGTCATTAAGATGGATTTCTAGACGCTAAGGTGTTAATTCTAGAGAGGTAAGCATTTTTCTTTTGTTGCTTGCTTTTACACGTAATATTGTTTCCAATTCTAATAGTATAAAAAAAAATTTTTTTTTTTGGGATGAAAGGACCTCATTATTTATAAACTATTACAAAGTATGAACTATGGTAAAAAAAAAACAGAGTAAAAACAACGGCTGTAACAGGAGACGGCTTAACCTAGGAGCTATCTTATGTTTTTACTTCATATTTATCTTATATAATTAGTACTATCTTATTTATGTGAAGCTCTATATTTATAGTATACAATTAAGGAATCCTGTTCATGTTGAAATTAATTATAGTATATAAGTGCTAAAATTACATATCTTTGTCCTATATTTTATGTTTATTTAGTATTAGGTGTATTGTTATTATATTTTAAAGAGGTGTGTAGTCCATTTTGTTTTTTTTTTTGTTTTTAATGCAAAACAAGATTTTTTTTTAATGATTTTTCCGTAGGTGGTGCGTTTGTTTGTATGTCTGCAGTAAGTGTCCTTGTTTCCATCCCGTAGGAAGGATCTCAGTGCGTTCAGTAGTATGCTCGAGTCCTCCTTACCATATGTGAGAAGTTCTGTTGGTGTCCTAATGGTCCCGAGTTCGTTAAGTAGTCGTCGTAGCTCTATACGTTGTTGCAGAACATGGGTAGCCGTCATCGTTTCAATCTTGCAGTATGGACAAGCGGGGATTGGTTGCCTTTGGAAGATATGCAGTTTGACAGGCAAGAAGTGTCCCAACCTTAGCCTGGCAACCGCTATCATGTTTCTCTTGGGGAGATCTGGCATGACTGGGGTGACTGGCTAAAAAGGTGTAACTTTACCACTTTGGAGGGAATTCCTGATGTTGACTGCCAACGGGTTCTTGTTCTTCAGATTTTTGATAGCCTTGAGCGAAGTTAGGCTGTCGGAGAAGATGGCACACGTTCCCACCTGTTTGGTAGCCCATCTGACAGCCTCCCACACAGCCGTCAGCTGGTAACTCAGGATCCGTGTGGTTCGCCAAAATAGCTATGCCTACTTGTTCTTCGTCCTTAGAGGCGTCAGTATATATGTTTACGTCTGCTTGTATGTGTCTGTACGTATCGATATGCAGTCTTATTTTGTTCGTAGTGTCCAGATGTTCGTAGCTCTTTTCGTTCAGAACGACTCTGCCTGTAAGCACTCTCCAAGGTGGTACGTTGGGCACCTGCTTAAGGTGTTCTGGGTGGAAGGGGATTATTTTGTGATCTTGTGGAATGTTTGCTATCACTCTAGCCAAACTGCGACAGGTGTGTCTGGAAGGGATGCGGTTTAAGGAAAGGATGTCTAAGGTTAGGAGATGGACAATGATACAAAGTTCGGCGAATATATTCGTCTGTGTCGTGAGCTGTTTGAAACTGTTCTAAGATTTATAAGAAATGACATCGAGAAAGTGCCATGTAATAGAAACAAAAAACCTATATCTCCAGCAGAAAAACTGAGCATAACTTTAAGGTATGTACATTTAATAATAAGGTAACAAAAAAAATTTTAAACAAAATAAAACTTCTTCTGCAATAGTATGGAGTACTTTCGTTGTAGCATTCTGGAAATCTGAAAGGTTGAGAGTGTTGGAGTGGATGTAGAGCTGTAATTTTACGCTTCTAATTCAATTTTAGTAATAATATTCATTACTTCTAAACTAAAAGATAGTTAACTGCGTATATAAATTAAATGCGAAATAATTGAACTTTCTCTCCAGCGACATAGCATGCAAAAACATCAAGCTCTCATACCGAGGATCTAATTTTGAGGGAGAAGCAGAGCCTGTAGTTTTTTCGAATTTCTCTTTTTTCGCTGAAAGTAGTCTCGTAACGTTCTCCATCTAATTTTACATTCAAATACTGTAAATTATGAACGAAAATAGAAATATGTAATAAAAAATATAAATATTGTGTTAAAGTTAAAGAAACCAAGGCTTAACTCGAGGACGCGTGTATGTACTTACAAAGCGGAAATTTTGTACGCAGACTTTAAAAAAGAATTTAAAATAAAAAAATTTCGTTTTCCACTATATATTTGGACAATACCTCAGAACGCGTCGACATAGAGCGCTGAAATTTGATAAATGGTGTTTTTATAGTAATAATGAATAAAATTTAAAAAATGGACTAAATCGGGTGACCCCTTCTTAGTGTTGCCATATAAACATTTAGGTTTTTAACATATACTGTGAAAACTATCAGTCCTAGCCATTTTTATTGTACTAAAAACTTCTTCAGAATACGAAATTCTATAAAATTAGTTGTAACTGTTCTAGAAATATATGCGAAAAACCACTTCAAAAGTCAAACTTGCATAAATCGGTGACCATACGAAATTTTATACGGGCATTCGTCTAGAGAATTGGTCTTAGACCAATTTTAGCTTTTTTACTTGTTATGCAGTACGATTGCATGAAAAGGATGTATAGGCCAGTCAATGGAAACATTTATAACAATTAACATAATTTAAAAAACTGAAATTTTGATTGAATATTGGATGAGGTAAAATAACTACAAATTTAATATTTCAACCATCACCAAGGTGCGGAACATGCCCAAAATTACAGTAAACAAAAGTTCTTATACCTTCCATATAAAAATCCCAAAAGTCCTGCAAAATTAAAGCAATGTTTACTCTGATATTTTCACAATGTGTTCAATTTGCAACTAATTTCGCCCCCCCCCCGCAATATCATTTATTATTATAAAATAATGCTTATATTAGTAAAAAATATCAAAAAAATTACAAAAGTGCTGCAAAACGGTCGAATAGCTATTGCTGCTCGCAACATATTTTGATCAACAATTAACATTTTAAACTTTGTGCAGTCGTTCAAATATTGCAAAAATTTTACAAATTTTGCTAGTCTTTTATATGTCCTGCCTCATCGGAATATAAATTTGCAACCCTCTACTAGTGCAAATGTGGTAAAAATGCAGGGAAATATATTAAACATATGTTCACCCGTTACGTCAAATTTACAACCTATATATATAGATATATATACAACTATACTATACAACTATACTATACAACTTAATAAAACATTGCAAAACTTTTCCTTTTTTTATCTATGAAAATAAAATAAGTTTAAATGAAATAATTAATGCGAATGTTCTAAAATGAAAACGTTTGATTCATTACTGTTAAAACCTTAGTAAAGTATGTGTAAAGAAATAAGTAATAAAACCACGTTTATTTAAATTTACATCAAATTTTCAAATTGTCGGCTGCCAACTGAGATGCACACTCTGCAGCTACATGTGTAAAAACTTATGTCACAGTACCACTTTCCTTTACAAAAAGGTGCTTAACGTAATTTCTTTTTATATAAACTGTAACTGTGGACTCTCCTCTTTAATTTGACGTGTTATACCTACGTGATCACTGTAGCAGTTAAACAGTTATTAGCTCATAACCTATTCGGGTCATACCGAAATTAGACGATATTTTTTTAAAACGAGGCTGGTCGCCATGAAGTCAGGGCGGTTCCAACTAGTGGGGCGCGGTGGACGCCCCCCCCCCCTCCTGAAACCCTGATCGTCTGAATTTTTCCTAACAAAATGATTCACATCGATTCTACTGCACCTTTTGTAAAAAACGTAACAATTTCTGGAAGCGTTCAATATGATACATTAGAAACGCCGGCCCTAGCTAGCACCATGACCTTCGGTCATTGCTGTTCAAGTTAATAGCGAAAACAGGAAGCGCGGATACCTGTACATGACCGTCGCTTTGGTCGGGGTGTTTGAACCAAGACAGAGCCTATTCATGTTAACGCGATGGAAAGTTTGTTTTAATTGAAGCGTCTTTGATAAGCCTTCCATGTAAAGACGGCTACTTAGAACATTATCGGTGCGGCGTGGCAAAACAAACATTTAAAGAACCAATTATATCTCGTAATTGGAGAAATTCAGCTAAACTATACATTTAAAGCAAGAGATTAATTTTTAAATATTTTTTTTTTATTATTTCGTAAAATGTCATAGTTTTATAGAATACTTAGCCCAATCGTTGAATAAAGACAAAATAAATCTGCAGATTGGGAAGGTCTCAATGAGTATCCTAGAGAATTCGATTGGTCGGTCTGTTTTGCTTTAAGGGATGTTGGCATGAGTGAATACATTCGATGGTTACACAGCAGATCTTAACAATAGCAAAATCGCTTTTGGTTTAACGATAAGTACAACCAAGCAATAAAAGCAAAATAGTCTGCTTTTCCCACCTATCAATTGCATTCATGTTCAGAACTGAAACACTATCCAAAGAGAAAAACTTCCTTTTGACTAGAACGTTAGAATATTGGCAAGACGCAAAGGCAGCAAAGGTTTCTCGTCCCAGGTCAAAACTATCAGGATCAATTTCAGCAGTACTTCTATTTCTTCACTACTTTACAATGAAGTGGTTGTTGACTCTCTGAATAAAACTAATATTGAGACTGTTAGATTCACTTCAAATTCTCCTTTTGCACCCACTTCACATCTCCCTTGTAGATGTGTACAAGAGCCAATAGACATCCATGCGAGAAATATATTCAAGGTCCTTAAAGAGATCAACGTCTCCATAGCTGCAGGTGCTGATAGTTTCAAGCCCGGTTAAATAAAACCTGTGCCTCGTTCTTGGCTAAAGCTCTGCGAAACTATTCTACTTATCTTATTCGACAAGAAAATTTCCAATTGTTTTGGAAACTACCTCACGTTCAGCCTATTCCCAAGAAAAGAAAGGGTAGTGATCCCTCAAATTATCGACCAATTACAATCACTTCGATTCTTAAAAAGGTTTTTGAATCTATCGTTAACTCCAAATTAATGAAGTATCTAGAAAGTAATCAAACCCACAACGATCGCCAATATGGCTTTTCTTTTTCTGACTTTTCTTATGGAACGTTGAAGCCTTAGTCTTCTCAATTTTGGTGAGTTCAATATCGTTGCCCTAGATATTTCAAAGGCCTATCATAGCGTCTGGAGTTCAGCCCTTTAGCCAAAATTAAGCACTTGGCCTCTCTCGTCCTCTTCTATTATAAATGTAAAGTGATTTATCTGGCCGATTAGTACGGATTATATAAGATAGCGTTACATCTCAATCTCAGTCAATAAATGCCGGGTGCCTCAAGGCTCTGCTATCTCTCCATCTCCCTTCTCAATTTTCATTAATTATTTGCTTTCCTTTCCTTTCAATCCCATCCATTGTTTTGCCGGTGACAGAACTACAGAGGAAATGTCACATCTGTCAAAAACTAGATTGCAAGATTAGATCCGTGAATAACCACCGTGATAATATCCTCGCTTGGACAAACCGAATCGCATGGAATTCAATACATCTAAGTTCGAAAGCTATTCCATCTCTTAAAAACCAGATCATAATTTTTCCTCTCCCGTTTCTTTTGATGGAGCGCTGCTTGACGATAAACCGTCATTATGCATTCTTGACATTAATATTTGCAGTAAGTTAAGCTGAACAGATCACGTCTTCTATGTTACCAAATAAGCATCGAAATTACTTGGATTTCTGAAAAGGTGTGAGAAATATTTCAGCCAATCGATTCTAGCGCTCCTCTACAAGTCCTACATCATGCCTGGAATGAAATACGATTTCCACATGTAGCCAGGGGCTGGTCGTAGAGCCGTAGCTTCGTTGGATATTGTCAAAAAGAGAGCCTTCAGGCTGAAACACAATACGATGCAGTGCAGTGCACTGCACTGCATTGAAATTTAGAGCCCATGTAATAGCATGTCAGATGCACTGCAACTTTTAGGCTAATTTCTAAAACACTGCACACTGCATCAGTTGACGTTTGTGAAATACTAAAGAATTTAAAATGGATTAATTAATTTTAAAATGACATTAGAAGAAAAATGGGTAGAGTTTTTCTCAAAATAATGAATCCACAATACAAAAATTTTATAAATGAAATCTTCAAAAATGATTGTCAAAGCACTGCACTGCTTTTATTGTGCTCTACAGTGCAGTGCACTGCTATAACACTGCACTGCACTGCATCGTATTGTGTTTCAGGCTTTCAGCTCATTGGCGATGTGGCAAAAACTTGTCATATGGACTTACACGAGCACCGCCCGCCGCAATGTTGGTTGCCTTTCGTTCCTATATATTTCTACATGCATGGTCAATGTTCTGATGAAATATCTAGTCTGATCCCCGATTCCTGTATGTAATACTCGCATTGCAAGCCGCGCACATCCTTTTATTCTTCAAAATATTTTCAGTCGTGTGCGAACGTGGAACAGTCTCCAATCTTCTATCTTTTCTCCGGTATACAATCTGCGAAAGTTTAATGGTGACATACATCAGCACCTTCGGCACTCTCCTCACGGTTCCTAATTCCTTTCTTTATCACCTTCTTGCCATACCGCTCTTTGCATCATAGGATATCTCCTGATCTTGGCTTAATAATATAAAAAAACAAAGCTGCTCACGCCTTCTTAACTTGCCGACGAAGTTATATACCTACGTACAAGGTATTTATTGCATCTATTCTGTGACTGCTATTTTAAATAAATGTAAATATTTAATTCCTGTATTTTATAAAGATACAATTTATGATGATTCGTGAATTTGAATAAAATACCTTTCCCTAGTTTTACTAATTAAAATGGCTGATTGGGAAGTTTTACACTTCCACCATTTAAACACAATGAATAATCTAACATCCCCTTTGCCTTTTCGGAGTGCAAAGAACCTTGAGCAACTTTCTTCATTGCGAGTGGTAGCCACCTGCTAATCTGTTCGAATCGTATCTTTTAAATGATAAAGTTTGTGCATTTGACATTTGCGAGTGGTGGCGAGTGGTGGCGAGTGTGTTCAAACTTTTGTTCAGTTTCAGTTTCAGTTTTTTTAACCCATAATTGCGCCGCCCCCCCCCCCTCACCAGAATCCTGGATCCGCCACTGCGATGAAGTTTTGCATACAATGAGCTGTGTAAGTGACCGTACACCTTAAACTTTTTAACATACAGGGTATTTTATGAAAGACTTGCGTATTTTCTTAATTACCCTGTAATTATGAAACGGTTGAAATGCCGCCGCGCCCCCTTCCCATTCAATTTTTTTGTTTGACTAGGTGACTACTATCACCTCCTGTTCTATGGACCACCATGGAGGAAACACCCTGTATGAGGGGTACTATACCTATGTATGTTCACGTTTCCGCCGCTGTAACTCTGTAACAAAATAGCGGGCCGCGCAGAACCCCTCCGAGGGTGAAAACTTAGATTTTTCATCCAGGCCCGGAACTAAGTAACATATATAAAAATCAGAACTAGCTCACCTTTTGTAGGGCGAAGGCCTTATTTAGTTCGTATTGACTAGGTAAAATTGGGCAAAATTTGTGTTTTTCGGTACAGTGTTTTCGTTCTCGTTTTTTGATTTGCAAACGGCCTAATTCTTCTGTTTTCTTCGGTTTTCTAATGTTTTCGTAATTAGTTTGAGGCTATTCTTAGTAATCTCTATTATTTGTAAACTTCTGGATATAACATCGTAATATTTTATCTTAGCCTTCGTGTAGTGTAAGTAGTATTTTCTTCTTTTATTAAGGTGAGTCCTGCTTGTGCATCTCTTTTTTCTACTTATATTGAGTTTTGCTTGTTCTGTATAACAGTTCAAATCATCTAGACCTATGAAAAGTATGTGTTTTCATTTTATTTTTTGTGGATGTTGTTTTTATCAAAGATCATTTTTTAACGAGACCTTTTTTATAATTATACATATGCTTACATGTATTTTGATTTGCTTTTGCCTGCGTCTGGATTTTTTATGTGTATTTAAATTTGTTTTTGGTTGGGTTAAATAATATTCTCTATGACTTTGCGTTTTTCATATTGCTTGTTGACTGCGCTTTCTTTGCATTCTTTGGAAATTTTGTAAATTTTGTGGAAATCTCTTCCTGTACGTATTTTAAGCAGAATTTACATTATGATGGTATGCATTTTTTACAGAAAGTGTGAGGGAGATAGTTTATTGAAATTTAAATGCTGCCGAAGCAATCACGTACAGTCCCATTGTCAAGTTGTCAAATAGTAAATTATAAATATTTTAATCGTTTGTAATAACAATTACAAATAGAAGAAAAACTATGTCTGAAATAACTTCAACTTTTTTATAAATAAATATGTAAAAAGTTTCAATTTAGCAATATTTAATTACAAATTAAAAACTTACTTTTATTTTCTTCCATTTTTGACAGATGATTTAGTAAATATTTTCTATAAAATTATAGTAACAACAACAATTGCAACGAGTATTTGAAATTGGCAAATTAGGGTTGCCAGTAACAATGTTTTAGTTTCAGTCACTATAAAAACTTACTACACTACACGCAACATTGACGAATCCAGGTCTGGACAAAATGCAGAACGCGTTTGCTTCTCTCGTCACTCATAAATACTTTTCCGTATACGATGTACTATCTCTGTCACAATTTCTGTAAAAATGCGTGCCATCATAATGTAATTCTTCCATAACATTACTTTTATAGGTTTTTCCTTGATTGTGTAGTTGATTAATTATTTAATTAATCAATTAACAATTTTATTTTCTATGTTCATATCCTATGTTCATATCAGATTTAATGATACATAGAATCCTAATCTGTTCTCCTAATACTCTTCGCGTATCTATTGTAATATTCTCTGTGATATACATTATTGAATTCAGTATCGAATATGACTTCCGGGTTTTCCTAGTACATTGAGTTTCTTGTTTTTATAATTTTTATTACGAAAATAATGTTTTTATCAGGTAGCTCTTCTATGTATAAATGATTTGAGAATTTATTTTATACCACACCAGCACGATCTAATGAATCATTAGTACTTATTATTCATCAAGATGCCATGTGTCACATATTCATATTTATTCAAAACAGTTGTACACAAGATATTCCACTTATAAAGTACCTACATTCTTATACTTTAGCAATACTAACAAAAAAATTTTATAATTATTATAACTTATACTATACCTAAGACTAACTTAATAAATTTAATTCAAAAGAAAATAGCTAAACAGGAAGAGATACAGAAACATTAAAGAAGAAATCATATAAGAAAATGAGAAAAGGAAGTCAAAAAGCAATGTAATAAAAAAGACTAAAGATTATGTGACTGGAGTAACCTTCCAAAAATATGCATGCTTTCCGCCCTCTAGATACGTGCAGGTAAATAATTCCAAAATCGTATTAACTGAACAAGGAATGAATCCTCCATGAACAGTTTGGAAAATCTCGGAATAATAATTTGTCGGTACCTTGCTGAACGCAGAAATTGTAGACGATTATAAAAGTAGGAAGGTAGGAAGATCAACGCTGCGATGGAAGTATGTCTGCAATGTACAACGTAACAAGGATGTCGCTGTCCATGGATAAACCGAAGGTCTTTTAATGATTGGCTTCCATTCTACGTGCACATTGATACTAGTTTAGGATAAATAAAATCTTGATAAGTCTTTCGCGAGTGCTGCATAAGACTGATAGAACTACTGAGTTAAATCTGCACGTCATCCGCATACAAGTAAACTTTTGTGAATTGGATTTTATTAATATCATTAATATCAATAATAAATAGAGAGAAAAGAAGATGTACAAGAATAGAACCTATTGGGACACCTCTATTGAGTAACAACAGACTAGAAAACTCACCACCCACTTTCACTCGTTGCATTCGATTTGAGAACAAGCTTATCAGCGTATAGGCTGAACTAGAGAAATTGAAAATATTTTTTAATTTAAATATAAGTTTAAAATTGTTTACCTTATCCAAAGCCTTAGAAAAGATCGGCAATAACAATATTGTAAACTCATCATTCTCAAGTGCCGCTCGCAAATCAGAAGTAACGCATAATAAGGCAGTTTCGCACTGTAGTGGGAGCGAAAAATCATACCATTTTCCTCTAAAAACGTATTCAATTTCCAGTACATGAGCTTTTCAAGAGTTTTAGCCAGAAAGCATCAGACACTTCTCGGGCATTTTGGTAATATTGCCCACTTTCCATGATAATGGAAAGGTAGATATTGTAAGACATGCATTCAATATGAGCAAAATTGCAGTTTGGAAGCCAGGAAAAATAATTTTAAGAAAGCGTGGGGGTAACCCTTAGGGTCCAGGAAAATCCGAAAAAATCACCTTGGACAACTTATCACAATCAACGCACATAGTACCTAACTATTCATAATTATGGCTCGAAAATCAGAGTATATAGTAATGAAATTTATTTTTGTCTTCATTAAAGCACTAATTGTGAACAATAAAACTTAATGTATTTTGCGATATTATATAAATCTAGAGCTCAACAGTACGTCTACCTTATATTATCCTTTTTATATCCTTGTATTAACCTTATTTTGAGTGCAATGATTTAGGTTCTCACTGAAAAGGACAGCATATTCGAGATCTGCACCTTAAAATCTAACAGAAGGCGCCTTTAGCTAATTTTTTACCGAAAATGCGATTACGAGGTTTTCCCCTGTACCCTTCATCTATGTATGTACTACTACATTAAATTTCTTTATGGTTCCTGTGTGAGTTTAAATTTGATGATGTTGATTATTATTATCGGATACAATAAGAAAATATTTAAAATATTAAGTTCACATTATACAAAAATAATATTCAGAACACAGAGAAAAACTCTTATTCTCATATACATACCTTAACGCATAGAAATACCGAAGGCATGAGAAATTAGCTCAAGTAGCCCTTTTTACCTATATGAATATTTATACCAGCTCACCTAAAATTTAAAAAAAAAATACTTTTAGAGTCTTTGAAAGCAGTCCTCTCAAACGTACCCCACACGATACAAAAAAAATATTTTTTTAAAGGTCCGACCACTGACCTATAACAATGGACTGAGCGTATTGTCATTTTCCTATAGGAAAGAATGACACAAGTTTTACAGTTTTCTCTTTCGCCCTATAGCAGAGTTTGAGCTACCAACACAAAATATTTCTTACTAAACGTTTTCTTATGCCATTGTATTATATTTTTATGTTGGCTGCAGATGCAATCACGGCAGAAAGAATAAAGTAAAGATAGTGTTTACCATGCTCCATCTTTCCTGCCCATACGCAGGATTCAGTTACGAATAACTTTTAAAAATTAAAGTCGGAATGTGTTTAATTTCTTATAAGCGATCAAAATATCACTTGGACACAAGAAAATATATTTTTTTAATTTAATTCGATTTTTGGGTGTAAAATTTCATCTAATTAGTTGAGTTTTACATGTTTTTTATGTAATAAAATTTTTAAAGGGTGCTCTAACGGTGATATACAGAAACACAATATTTGTGCCACATGAAATAACAAATCGCTCAGTCCATTGTTATAAGTCAGTGGTCCCGACTCACCCCATAACAAATAAGAAAAACTAGGCAAAAAGCAAGAATTGGTATAAGACCAATACTTTCGATACCGTAGATGAATTCCCGTATGTAATTTCGAATGGTCACCTCTCTGTGCAAGCAGGCGCGTATTCAAACCTGCAGCCTCTAGGGAGGCGGTAACAACTAAAATGTTCGAGGGGGGAGGAAAAAGTCGGAAGTAGTCGCCAAGTAGTGGTCCAATTTTTTCTTTCATATTGTTACGTGCAATAGAAAGAGACAACTGGTGACATCTACTGACAATGGAGAGTAACCAACCTTAGGTTCGGAGAATCAATGATGGAATCTTCGAGAAGATGCAGGTATAGAATAGTCAAGAATATTCTGGAATAGACCACTCCAGAATAATCTGGAGAGTTTCTTGGGTATAAATATAACAGTTGTCACCGCCAAAAAAAAATAGTCTTGTCCTATACGTTGTAGTGGTAACAAGCGAATGTAATAAACAGGCGAAAGTGTTTATTTATTAATTAGACTGCGATAATTGAAAGTACAGAATTAGCGACAATTAAAGTTGAGTTGGGTAATTGAAGGTTTGTGAATTTAATAAGATTAGAGTGAAATAAAGAACTTGTATATTAAATATTTAATATTGTGCTTTAAATAACGAACCAAAAGAGACTAAACACCATTGCCAGTAGATATCACCAGTTGTCCCTTTCAATTGCACGTAACAATATTTAAGTTAGATATCACAAAACCCAATTTTCGGTTTGGTTTGGAACATCTGTCGATAATATTATCCACATCAATGTCGTTCTCAGAGTGGACAGACATTAAGGACTCATATCCAGATATTTTTTCTCGTGCAAAGATTGTAGAAATAGATGAGACACAACCGATTCTCTCACGGGTGCAGTAAATGACTGAGAGTGAGAGCTTGCACCTTGATTCACATTCAGAGGAATAAGAGTAGAAGTGCATGATATGTCACTGACTATTTCTTTTGATGGGAACTTAACTGAGCTTGTTTTCTTCTGAAAAAAATTAATCAATGGTCTTATCAGTCTTCTGCTTTCCACTTCCTCCATCGCTAACTATAAATTAAAAGTAAACGTGAAGTTAAATTAAACAACACTACTTGAATTAATACGAACGTATAAGCAAATCAACGCCAACTACCGTAGAGGAAAGTGAATGGACTTTATTTTTATAGTTCTGCCGTAAACATTCTGAAGAATAATTTTTGAATTAACTTTAGCGGCACTCGAGTCAATCCAACTGAAGGCTTTCAGCCACCAATAGTGATAAAAATTCGAAAAAAAAACGTTCAAGTAAATTTCTAAGAACAAAATGTATGGTTGCCAACGCTCATAAATATCTTTAGCGACCCAGATCAGCCAAGGCACCTGAATCAATATAACTCTTTGGAACCATTGTCCGCCGACAATAGTGTCAGATCTTTCTAAGAAAACTGAATGCGTGTAACCCTATTCGAAAGAGTGAACAACCAGAATCAATCCACTAATTCGTTGCGACAGTTGTCGGTTCATTCAAATACTTAAGAACAATTTGCAAGTGTATTTCTAAAAAAAATTTAATGCTACGAACGTAAAAATTTTTAACAATTCAGGCTTGAATCAGTTAATTGCATGGAACTAGGGTTCTCCTGGAAGAAGCGTAAAACAAAATTTGTTAAGTCAACGCTTAAATACAATTGCGACGGGCAAGCAACAAGGACAGCGTCTTATCACGTCTTATGATAATGCGCAAATTACGACGGGTGACGGTCAGCGGTCGACGAAGTTGCCGTCTGGATTGATCAATTTCTAATTTTGCCGCCGTCGCTGCAGTACTACCAACAAAATCAAATGACTGACATTGTTGTGGCATTTGTTTTTGTCAAGGTTGTAAAACGTCGCGTCAATTTCAAAATAATGTATTTTGATGGAAAATTGATTAAGGAAGAGCGAAATCATAAAATAATTTATGATAAACAAGACAACCAGTATAGACGAGTTCACAAAAAAGACATGATTTGGTTTGGATGGATATTTCGAGACGCTAAAATACAAATAGTAAAGTTGTGATATTTTTGGCATTTAGTTTGATTTTAATTTAGTTAATTTTTCCTTTCCACACTTTGGTCAATTCAAATTCTTTCAAAATAATATAAAATATTCTCGATGAAAATCTGTTTCGAAACACTCAAAACTAATAACAAATAAAATTTCAGTATCTTCTTCTTTCACAATCGCCGCTCACCGCTTGTCATTGCAATTGTACTGCTAATTTTTCGACTACCTGTTTTGACAGCGAATTTTCCACTGCCGTCTACAGGTAGTTAAAATTATTTGGAAATATTAAAAATATGAAACCAATATGCATAATGTATACAAAAAAATTTAACCATGATATTGAAAAAGAAATCCAATTCACCCGTACTTATCTACAAAAAGCCGGTCAATAAATTTATCAAATCTCAGAACTCTGACAATAAATATTTTTAAATTCAAGCTAAATTTTTTGGCGATTTACTGGTGGTGCCATCTCTAATCAAACCCCAAAAGCTTAATTTAGCGCATTGAACTTAGTACCGCTCTTGCCAAAATTCAGAATAAATTTTCGCCAATATCTTTTAGCTTGCTAAATTTTCATACAAATAGATGAGTAATCGGCGCAACAAAAATATAAAAGCATCTTCATAACTGGGCTGCTAAGCATTACGTGCCATTTTCTAAGCAATCAAATACTAAAATAAATATTCATTATAAAATTACTTACTATCCTGTGATAGGTATCTATGATAGATAACTATTCGACACTATATAAAAACGCAATGTCCACCGTGACCCTCCCTTGTATACGCGCTTGTGTGCAAGTCTGTTTGTTAAAATGGTTTTTCGTATCTACATATTTCTAGAACGGTTCGTCGAAAGTAAAAATGGTTATAACCAATTTCATAGGATTTTATATTCCGATGAACTTTTCAGTACAAAGAGCGTTCGTTTTCACAGTGGGGTAGGACGGGGAAATACTGGACACCTAAGAAAATTAGGCAAATATCGGATTAGTTATTTATATTAATTTAAAAATGAAATATAACCAAGGAATATGATATTCTTTGTGCTTCAAAAAATTATTAATGAGAATAAACAACTTCAACAATTTTAAAATAACAATAAAAATTCAAAGATAGGCATTTGTCCGGTTATCCCCCTATATGCGGGGCATAATCGGATAGCACACGGGGAATAATGCGTTGTAGAAATTGCTTATTTGCCTAACAGCTTTCGAAGGCATTTATCACACTCGAAATTGTCCTAGTATTCTTCATGCCACTTAGTGCAACTCCCGTGCTGCAATTTCCTGCAATTCAAGCACTGAACGCAGCCATCCCTCTACCTACATATCATAAAATAAGATCAATAACCCTTAAATACTGAAAAAAGCAAACAAAAAGGTTTAAAAAAAAACTTCCCCAATTTGTCAAGCATACTGAGTGTTCGAGTTGCTCGCTGCAATATTTCAGTAGTATTTTCACTGTCCGTTTTTGTCCCTGTGTCCGGTATTGCCCCCTTCCTACGTAAGAAACTTAAATTTTTTTATAGCAAGAACAAGGGTTGTTCGAATTATTCCATTTTGAAAATTCTAGTTACTATTTCTATTAAAAAAGCCGGGTACAAAATTGCAACTCTCTACGTCGACGCGTTCTCATACAGTGTCTGTATATAAAGTGAAAAACGAAATTTTTGTATGCTGACCCTACGAAGGAGTTACTCGATTTGTCCCATTTGCGAACTTAAAACTACAATTTGTTTAAAAATGTCGCATACAAAATTTCAGCTCTCTAAATAAAAGTGCTTTCGATTAATCCAGAAGACGAACAGATGGATAGATGGACAGATGGACGGACATGCAGAAATCAAAATAACTTTTAATATTATGCATGCGTTTAAAATCAATTTATATGCGTTACAAACGGAATGACAGACTTAGTATACCCTATGATTTCATCATCTAGAGTATAAAAAGTTCAAAAAACTTTTCGGTTGTCCTTTAATAATAAAATTTTGAAAATTCACCTTGGTAATTGCAGAATTTCAATAAAACAATTCGAAAGCACATATTTTACCGATTAAAGTAATACTCGACATTATAACTTAGGTTAACGCAGAAGGCGACTTCAGTAGCAGCACTTATCCTTGATTAATAAATACGTAACATAGTTTTAGAGATAATTTTCTTAAAATTTACTTTATATTCATCTTTTAAAAAAAATTTAAATCGCTCTGCTTGGATAGTCTAATTTAATGCAATTCAATAAATACTTAACTCCAGATCGGTGAATTGAGCAGGCGCCTAGCTAATGATGACTACTTTGTCGGTTTAGTTTTTCGAGAGCACATTCATTATCGGCACCTCATGGCAAAAACCGTTCACTTCGTGTGAATAGCAAGCAAATGTAGGAAAAAATTAAATAAATATAACAAAGTGAGTACAACACGAAAAGTTAACAAAGTGTGACTGAAGAGATTTGTCAAAACTGCGTGAGGGATTCTTTTGAGTTAGACAAGGGTTTTCGCTCCATCATTGTTATTCTTCGATGGCTGTCTGGCGCATATTCTTGTGCAAAAGGACTTTTCCTAAGATTGATTGATGGCTGACACAGGTGAAATGAGGTTTGATTTTATATTCATAGTCCCTGGGGTTCATATAAGTTTTCTTTTCTTTTCTTTTTTTTTTCTTTTTTACTTAAACATCGAAGGTGTTAATGAGATTTTCGTAGTCACAATGAGGCGACTAATTGCAATGATCTGTAGTTTTTAGTTCTTTAAAATTGCATAAAACCTTGTGTGGCAGAAGATATGACAAAAAATTTAATTACTAACAAATTAGGAAAATAATTGTTTTAAAAATATGTACATAGAATAAAGTGAGAGGTTTCTGCAAATGAGTTACCTGTCCAGAAAACGATATAATTGGAATAAGGAGCACGTGACAGACATTAATGTTTCATAAGCTGAACAGGTTTGTGGTTTGTCCCTATCACGAGACTTTCAGTCTATACTGGACACGGATTCTGCTTATAAGAAGCATTGGAAGAGTCCAATTATTGTCATTAAATGAATCAATTTGTCATGACAGAATCGTCAAGTAATCATAATGATTTCACCAATTTGCCATTGTTATTTTGCGGCATATCATATATTGACATTGGCTGAAAGAAAAAAGAAGTAAAGTAAAATAAATGTTTACATTATTTTTATATCCAACCGGATTTTATGATGGTGTTACATTGACATTACTTTTGTTATTTGTATTAAGTTAAGTTTTCCAAACAGATGCCACTATTTTCGGATTAAGGTCGATATTTGGATTAGGGTAGCCTGAAGTCAAATGTAAACTTTTGTCCTTAGACTACGAATTTATTTTAACTATAACGATTTAGATAAAAGCATAATATAGGATAAATGCGGGAGAGTTGTCACACTTTTTATAATAGTAGGGATAAAACAGTAAAATAGTTAATAATTTTGAAATATTTTTCTTAAACAAAAATTAGAATATCTTTCAGACAAAATAAGTTAAAAAAAAATTAAATTATATATATATATATATATATATATATATATAATTAAAGTTTTATACAAAAAGAAATATTATAGAAAAAGTTAATTCGTGCCATAAATCCTTTAAGATGCGGTATAGATGCCACATGTTTAAGTTGAGATGACTCGGTGTTTTCTTTTGTTTGGCTATGCTTTTTTTAACATTTTGCTTCCCACAATCATTACAAGGAGGTTTGTAAAGGGTACAATCTTCGTGTAACCAATTTCCACAAGCTGTGGACTTGATCCTTCGCGTTTTGTAGTTAAAAAGTAGTTTTCCCAGCATTCAGCACACCTATTTGAATCAGATGATGCCTGGCTGTCGTTTTCATTGCATTTTGGTAGATCTTTTATCTGCCGGTCAGCTTTCTGGGGCTTCTTAATAGTTTGAGTTTTTTTCTTTGCAGCTATGGCCTCAGGCGTTGTAAACACTGCAGTGGACTTTCTGCGTCGATTATTGCATGGGTATGGAATCGTTGGCAGTGGACTCATTTCCTGTAATATTTTAGTTGGATTAACTGGGTCTATTTCAGGGGATGCTTTAGCAGCTTGTTTGGTGGTATCTGATAATAAAAACAGATGATCTAGTATTGAATTTGGGGTTCAAAGGATAAATTCCAGTTCCTCTAAACCCAGAAACGGCGTTGCCAACGGATGGAACTTTATTCCAAGCCCTTCCAATGAGGTAAACTGCTGATACCTTTTCAGCTTCCTATTGCTATGATGTTATATGCAAGCCTGGGCCTCTTGTTCAAAATAGGTTTTCAAAGACCCAAAGAACCTTTTGTCTATAGCTCTATAGCATTGCTGTGTGAAATAAGCCCATCTAAAATTAGTAAGCCTTTTCCTACGGGCTTTTTAGGTTTGAAATATTCTTTCATCCACTTAAGGAAAATATCCGAATTGATAGAGGAAGATTTTCGTTTCATATAGACTTTAGAATTTGGTGGAAGCCATCACTGATTTCTGGCTTTCTATTTACACCTTTCATTATTAATACAGGAGGTAAAAACCCACTCTCAGCATTACAACATGTGATAATACTTACGTTCTCACCTATTTCTTGATAAGTTATAATATGTATAGCCTTCGAACCTTTGGCAGCTATCACTTTTCCAGACTTATTTATTAACTGCACACCACTTTCATCCATAATGAAAATGTTTCCAGGTTGTTCTAGAAGATTATTATCTGTCATAACAGCTCTTCAAACTGTAAAGAAATCCTTGACTTCCTGCGATCTCGCGAGCGATAAGCTTTCAGCCTGACGAATAGATAACTCTGGATTTCTTTCCATAAATGACGATAGCCAAGCACTACCAGCACGTTGCGTATTGTGCGAAAATGTATGTGTGCATCCAAGTTTTTCAGCAAATGTATGCCAAACTACGCACTCTTTTGCTAGTGGGAGCAAATTCAAGTGCAGCTAATCTTTTTATGTGTGCCACTAATTTCAACTCATTGGGCCATTCCACTCCAGTATTCCTGATGGATGCAGAAGTAAAAACGAGATATCTCTCTAAAGTGTAGAAATATCTCGGTATGCATTCTGCATTAAAAATACTCGTGTGGGATGACCCATTGTCTTACCAAGAACACCTGAAATTGCCACGAAATTATTTTTAATAAACCACATACACTTTTAATTTTAAGCTGTCTATCCGAAATGAAATTTCCGGACTTGAGCCTTCTACTTAAAGTTCTCGCTGGAATCCCAAATTGTTTTTGTACTCCTCTTAGACTTATTTCTTTATTCTTATTCTTTAAGTACGTAATGGCTTACAGCCGCTTGCTTTTCTAATATATCTTTTTGGCATACCTAATGAATTAAATGAAATAAGTAAAGATTTCTAAAAAATGTCTTGGAGTCATCACTCCTTAGCTGTAAGGAGAGATGCCAGATCCAATTACAAACTAAAATCGCAAAACGAAAATAAGAAAAAAAGAATAATTTATAAGTTATGAGAGAGCATATACTATATTTTCGTCTCTTTTGGCCACAAGCACACGGCACTACTTGCAGTGTATAGATTTGTGTCGATATGCGCAATGAATTATTGGAAACGGAGCAAAATCGTTCCACATCTCTGCGAACTGTAACTAATGCGGCATCTATCCTTCCGTGGCATCTATCACAAACAAAAAAAACAAAAATTCCAAAAGATCCAAAAGAAAAAAAATTAAGAAGGCAAAGAAAAGAACAAAAAATAAATAAAAAACCAAAATACAACAAATTAAAAATTAAGAAGAAAATAGAAAAAGAATTAAATTATTTAAGCAATGTAAGGAGAGTTTCTTGGTCTAAGAATCAAAACCAATCACAAACTTATACTATAATCCCCGGAACCTGAGCGCTGAGTTAAATTTGGGAGAGGATTCCATTTTCGGGCAACTTGGACAAAGTAAGAGGATCACCACCGTACCTAGATGTACATCAGTGTTGCCACTTGGATCCAATTGGATCCAAATGGATACAATTTATTCTTCAAACTAAATTTGGATACTTTGATCCTTTTTTTTCTAAATATCTCTAAATGGATCCATTTTCAGACACAGACCTTTAAAAATTTTTTCCCAAATAACTTTTGTTTTTTTTTTTGTAGAGATTTTTATAAATAATGAACGAAACCTTGCCCCTTGGCACTTACACTTCTTATAAGCGGCAATTACTGTGAATATTGTGAAAAGTGTATCAATTGTGAATTTCTTGCAGGTTTGCAGCTGTCAATTGTCCTTGACATTTTCATTTTTCCGCAGTTTGGTTTGGCGCGAAGAAAAATAAATTAATATTTTACTTTAACTTAAATAATGTGTTATATATACTACATAATTCATCTCGATATGGATAGGTATATATTAATTTCGGCTTCAATTTTAATTGAAAGGTATGGAATACAGGGGTGACATTATTATTTACAGATTTGTTGTTAGAAAATCAAATAAATTTGGAGAATCAATCTCCGATGCCGATTTAATTTTAGAAATTTATTTTATCATACATACCTATGTGCATGTAACATAAATTTAATTTATATCAATATTTTGTAAATACTAGTGCTATAAATCAGAAGGTATGCAACAAACGAAGCTCAACTGTAGATCTATCCGATTCCCATATTTCTGAATCGGAAAGTGAAGGATATCGTAGGCGTAGCTCCAATTGGGAACAAAAGAGGCAACGAATTTTCAGAGACCAATAGCGTCAGGAATATTCTTGGTTAGATTGCAAGGACGAACGTGCTTTTTGTACTGCTTGCAATAAGGTATTATATAACTTGAAGTCCCATCTCAAACGGTTCACAGAAGTTGAAATGCATAAGAATAATATGGAAGCGAAAAAGAAACAGGTAAAAATAGATGCATTTATTAGTGAGGAAAATCGTTCTTTAAATAAAAAAGTTGAGGCTGCAGAGTTAATCCTCGTTATGTTTTGTATTACGCATCATCTCTCCTTTTCTTTACTGGATTATTTACCAGGTATTATTAGAAAATGTTGCCCACACTCTGTTATAGCGCTGAATATTCGGTGCGCTCGCACAAAAGGAACTAAAATTGCAAAAAATATTTTAGGCAAAAAAGGACTTGAAAGCGTTGCAGCACAATTAACGAACCAACGATTTTCACTCATCACAGATAAGACCACCGACATTAGTTGCCTTAAAGCACTTATTTTTATAGCAAGAGTTTTAAATAAATTAGATTCCAAATCAATTTTTGATGCAATTGTCGATCACTTTAAGACCTTAAATATTCCTTTAAGTAATTTAGTGGGATTAGCGACTGATGGAGCGAGTGTAACGTCAGGAGAAAAGAATGGCTTGCAGGCGCGACTTAAGGAGATTAATCCAAATCTCTTTTTTACCAAATGTATTTACCATTCACTTCACCTGTGCGCAAGCTACGCATGTAAAAAATTGCCGACCTACATAGAACAGCTTACAAAAGATATTTGAAATTTTTTCGCTCATAGTGCGAAAAGTAGTGCAGAGTTTCAAGAATTGCACCACTCAGGACATTTAAAGCGGCATATACTATTAGGATTGGCCCAAACTAGATGGCTTTCTTTTGAGGCCATTGTAAACAGAATTCTAGAACAGTGGAAGGCACTGCAAGTTTATTTTATTTCGTGTGAGTTGGAAGACAAAAATGAACATGCAAAGAATATGGCTGAACAAATGGACAAACCTGGAACTAAAATATATTTCTTCTATGTTTCGTATATTTTAAAAATTTTTAACGTTATGAATGCGGAGTTTCAGGCTCAAGCCTTAAGAATACACTGTTTATATCCTATTATGGAAAGTAATTTTAAGATTATTATTAGCAATTTTCTTCAAATTCAGTCTTTTGAGTTTACTGTAACTGAAATTGATTTTCTAAATAGTGCTAATTATTTGCCATTGAATGAGATCTATATGGGAGTGGAAGCCAATGAATTCATTGCAAAGAACCAGATTGATAATAAGGAATTAACCGAAGTACAGCAAAGTGTTCTCAAATTTTATATTGAGTTAGCAACTCAAATTAAAAAGAGATTTGATTTTCAGAACACAGTTTTTAAAAAGCTTGCATTATTAGACTCAAAAGTTTGTTTGAAGCCAAATTCAAGTGTATTGTCACTTCTCAATGATTTTTCGAATATGGTTTCCCAAGAAAAAAGGGAGTTAATTAATACAGAGTACAGGACACTTAAATACAGCACTAGTATGTTAGATCATATAAATAAGGAGCAGTCAGAAGAATTTTGGTCGATAGTGTCGAAACTTAAAAATGCTCTGAAGGAACCTATGTTTCAAAATATTTCCAGTTTCATGATGGACCTGATGACTTTACCTCACAGTTCAGCGACTGCAGAAAGAAAATTTTCTGATTTGAGTATGATTAAAAACAAAAAATCAAATAAGTTCGATATGGACACAATTCAGTCAATAATGTTTGCCAAGGAATTAATTTCGGATAATAATGAACTGTGGATTCCGCCTACAGGATTTTTGTAGTTATAGCCAACATAACTTTTTGAGTAAATAACATACTAATAGATGCGTAGAAAAGGAAAATGTGGTGTATTTTGCTTATTGACTAATTATAACAAGTCATGAAAATGTGATCTTTGAATTTATGTTTTTTGGATTTTTGTAGCTTAGACAGGACAACATTTATAGTATGCATAGAAAAGGAAAATGTGTATTTTTTTATTGACTAATTATAACAAGTCATGAAGATGTAATCGTTGAATTTATGTTTTTTTTATAATAAATATTTTATTCATAATTTTTCGTGTTTAAAACATTTTTTAATTAAATTTTTAGTGGGTACTATTTGGATCCTTTTTTCCCTTCAATTTGGATCCGAAAATTTATAACCTTGGGGCAACACTGATGTACATCTCGGGACAAGCAGAAATTGAAACTCTCTATTCGAGTGCAAGAACTGTAGACTTTCGAAGAGATATGCAGGGGATTTAGTACAAAATCTGCTGACGAGTGCAATTTATTGGAATGTGGATTAAATCATGCCCCTTCTATCAAGATAGGAGACAAACAAATTTTAAATCTCGCTGCACACGTGGACACCGCTCTAGATGGAGGTGATGTAGCCACAAAGTTTGAATGTGCAAATGCAATTCAATAGGGGAAAAGGGAATTTAGTTAGGGATATAGTTGAGAAAAGCTCTACGTTCTATAAAGAAAAAACTTAAAGATAAAGATTTAATTCTAAGTAAGGCTGATAAGGGCAATGCTATTACCATTTTACGTAATGAGGGTTATTTTAAAGTTTATCAGTGTCTTGACACGATGAAGGTTAGGGAGATAAAGTCTGACCCAACAGGAAGATTCAACCGAGGAATCATTAGTGTAATAAACAACGCAGATCTTGTTTTTGAGATTTTGTTTGAGAGAAAAGATTTTATTGAAAAATAGTAATCCATCGGTACCAGCCTTATATGGTTTACCAAAGTTGCACAAAGAAAATATACCGATCCTCCCCGTTGTCTCTGCATGCAGTGCTCCATCTCAATACTTATGTAAAAAGTTAATCAGAATAGTGCCTGTTATGATCAATTTTAAAGGAAAATTTTCAATTAAGAACTCTCTTGAATTAATCAATAAAATTAAAGATCTTAAGTTACCATTTAATGCTAAGTTGGTTTCTTTTGACGTTTGTAGTCTTTTCCCTTCGATTCCAATTGAGAAACTGACGAATATTTTAAAAGATAGAATCTTTATCGTAATTTCTAATCCGGTTAGTGCCTCACAGCTAATTCGATTTAATAAATTTATGTATAAAATAAAATTATTTCTCATTTGATGATAAATTTTATGAACAGAGTGATGGTTTGTTTAGCTATGGGCTGTACATTCTCACCCTTTTGTGCAGATTTTTTCATGGACTACTTTGAGAAGCTAATGTTTTCCTCAAATAATCAGCAAACGAAACACATTTTCAGATGGGATCGTTATGTTGACGATATTTTCTGCATTTGGACTGGTTCTGATAGGCAACTTTCGTTGTTTTTACATTCGTGTCCAAATAAAATAGATAGCAATATTCAATTTACTGTGGAAGTTGCCAATAAAATTTTAAATTTTCTTGACCTGTCTATTAAGATAGAAAATTACCATAGCTTGAGTTTCGATATCTTTAGAAAAGATACATTTTCTGACGCGGTTATTCCTAGTCATTCTTGCGATCCATGGAATACAAAAATTGCAGCCTTTCATTCCTTAATAAATAGACTATTAAATGTCCCCTTAAAAAATCATGACTTTAAGAAAGAATTATATTTTATAAAAATTATTGCAAGAAATAACGGGTACGATACTAAAATTATTTATAAATTGCTAAATAAAAAACAACGAAAGATGGTTTTAAATGAAGAGTTTGCAATATTTGAGGAAATGGATGGGAAGGGGTGGAAAAAAATGCTATACATTCAAAATATCTCATCAAATTTATTACTACCTTTAAGGAAACAAAGTATCAAACCAGCATTTTTTAATGGCATAAATTTAAAAAATTTATTAGTTAATAATAAAATCGGGAATAAAAAAGATATTTTATTTTATTTTAGGACTATCCGGGTATATATATAGGGAAGAGTAAGCGTTCTTTAAAACAGCGTTTTGAAGAGCATATCTGCTCCACCAGATTAAATAAACCTACATCTGGTTTGGCAAAACACTTGAACGACACAGGACACAAGTGCAAGGTAGATGACTTGGAATTGTTGCATAGATTGCGCGGCGGACATGTACTAGATAAGTACGAAATTTATGAAATTAAAAAATCTAAACTTAACGGTGGGATTTGCTGAACGATCAAATAGATTTTACAAATAAAAGTCCTTTACTTGACACAGATCTTATGAAATTGTAATTGTGTAAGTATTTTGCTATGTATTTATTCATTTGTTTGTTAGTGTACAGTAGTTTTACTTGTTACATACATAAATGTTTATTGCTCTTTATTTAGGCATGTACCTATTTATGTATTTATTTGCTTATTTAATTGTATACGTTAGTTCGTTAGTTTTTCACTTACATACACGTTTTTACTTTGTTACGATCCATTACGCTAGTTTTTAGTACACAGCTGATATTTCTTATGAAGTTTGCACATAGACTCACACTCAGTTTAGTTAGTAGCTCTGAGGATGCCTTAAGAAGGCGAAACGCGTCAGTTTTGTTCGTTTAACAAACCAATAATTTAATAAAAAAAAAAAATTGTGGAAATGGAAACAAGTGTTTAGAAAAATGTTATCAAGGCAATTCCACCAAGTGTTCTCAAAAAACTCAATCAATTATACAAATTAACTTATAAATGAAGACAAACCTAAGACAAGTCAAATAGATGTTCCGAGTAAGGACGTAAAAAGAGCAGATATACAATGATAGTTCCGAGGAAGCCTAGAAATATAAGTATTTGTTCAAGAAGGAATTTTTCTCCGGTATATAGCAAAAGCTAAAAAAAAATTTATTTGTTATTTCATCACACAACCCATTTGATTTTGGGTGACAAGTTTCAAGTCTTGGTTTTGACTCATCAACAGGTACCAAACAGCGAAATTGAGTGACTTGAAAAACAAATGAAAAAAAAGAACAAAGAAACAAAAGAAATGAAAAAACCAAAAAGGTCTGTACAGAAAATTATTTACTGGACAGTAGCAGAGTGCATTAACATTCATATCTCCGCAGACTACAACATCCCCAATTGTTAGAAGATGTCTCCTCCTATTGTAGCCAAATGTTTGTATTATTGGTGAGAAAAGTGATATATTCTTATGAAAGCATAAACATCATGGAGCAGTTACACTTATTTTCAAATTTCACCAGCTTTTTTTAGCATCAGATTTAATGTGGTTGAATGGAAATAATAGTTAAAGCATTTTGCTTCCACTCGCCATGGGCTAATACGAGTATGTGTACATAGTCCAGTGAGTAGGGGTTTTTGCCCTACAAAAGGTGGGTTAGTTGTAATTTTTACATATGTTATTTAGTTCAGGACACCGATGAAAAATCCAAGCTTAGACCTTTAGGGGGTCCGCGCCGTATGCCATTTTGGATTAAAGGTACCAAAAATTGTTTTTTTCAAAATAATTTCTCAACGGTTGATCCTACGACAAAAATGTACACATATAAATTCGAAGAAGACTAAATTCCCTACATATTTTGTAAAAACACTTTTTTTGTAAGTCTCTTGTGTAACGAGTTACAGTGGCGAATACGTGAACATTCTTCCAAAAAAATGTATGCTAATAGTATCCCGTTATACAGGGTGTTTCGTCCATTATGGCCTTAGAACAGGAGGTGACAGTAGTCACCGGTCAACTTCATGGCCTTTCCAACGAACTCGACCAACCCCTCACTGACTTTGACCTCTGTTCTTTTCAAAAAGTTGCATAACGTAATCTTTTTTTTTATAAAAACTGTAAAATGTGGACTCTCCTCTTTAATTTGACCTACGCCCACTGTAACCATTAAACAGTTATTCACTCATAATCTACTCAAGTCATACCGACATTAAACGATATTTTTTTAAATTACGTGTTTTCAGTCAACAAACTATCTTTTGTTTAGACCACCATATCTTCTGACCACCATGAAGTTCTGCATACAATGAGCTCGTTAAGGGACCGTACACCTTGTACTTTTTAAAATACAGGGTATTTTGTGAAAGACTCCCACAATTTCTTAATCACCCTGTAACTCCGAAGCGGTTGAAATGCTGCCCCCTTGCCATACAAATTTTTGTTTTACTTGGTGACTACTATTCGTATACATTTTGTTGGAAGAATGTTCACGTTTCCGCCGCTGTAACTCATTACACATCAGTCTTACAAAATAAAACTTTTACAAAAACTTTAGGGAATTTAGTCTTTTTCAAATTTATATTTGGACATTCTTGTTGGAGGTTCAACCGTTAAGGTATTATTTTGAAAAAAAAAACAATTTTTGGTACCTTTAGTCCACAATGACGGACCGCCCCCCTCCCTCCAAAGGGGGATTTTTCATCGGGGCCCGAAACTGAATAACATATATAAAAATCACATCTACCCCACCTTTTGTAGAGCAAAGGCTTTATTTAGACCCTATTGACTGGACTAACGTATGCATAAAACCAAAGTTATTTTATCTTAAAGTGAATTTATTGAGATTTCGTTGCAATTAACTTTATGTTTTAGCTTTAGTCCAGTGATTTAAAAGAAAAACCATCTTCAAATTTGTGGGAGTGCTATGTACCTACAACATAAATTAAATGGAATTTTTATTAAATGGCTTGGTGAATATTTCGTATTAACGCCATATTACTATAGCCGTCTGTTTTTTATGTAAATAAAACAAAACGCTCAATTATGACAAATTTTGAACTATAATTTCATCTTGAGGTTTAATAATCGTAGCTTACTCCTTCAGGTGTAAGTCCTAAATTCAAGCGACACCTTTTGACTAAATTTCTTGTTGAACAACAAATTTACATAAAAAAATTCCGAATTAATTAAGCAAGTGCCTACTAAGTTGATGGACATATTCAGGGAGCAGTAATATTGAGATACAAATAATACAATTCAATGATTTACTACTGTACTTTAATTAATTAAAAGAATCAATCTTTTAAGCCGATTTGCATATAATAAGTTCAAATTTAAATAAATAATAACATTTTTACATTTGATAATCGATTAATTCTTTGTCATCATTCGATTTCCGATCATTTTGAATAGTTTTATAATAGAAAAGATCATTATTCAGACCGCCATTATATAGAGGCACATAGTTTTTTAGATTCAAATCATCCTTGAGTTGAAGGAGTGGATCCTTCCCCAACGAGACGATTTGTGTATAAAGATCTTGATTATTTTGAAGAGCATTATCGAAATCCTTCCAAGGTATGAATTTAAGTTGATCCGAAGGGAAAAGGTCCCGTGCCAACAGCTCCATAAAAGTATTTGAATCCATCGGCTGAACTAAATTGTAACCATAGTAACCCATAGAATTTATAACAGATCGCTTTGCTGGATTAAGCAAACGATCGTACCATAAATTACTGCTTTGTTCTGGCATATCAGAATCCACCTGAAAATACAAAGGGATTATTAATGTCTATATGTGTGTATAATTGACTTTTACATAGCCATTGCGCCGTCCAATTCGTGGTACATTTTTCGAAGCCTTTCGAAAATAATTTTCGAAATTTTTGTCTGAACGTCTTCCTAAACGAGGTACATTTTTTGTCACTTTGAGAAAAAATCCTGGTATTTCGTCTGATCTTATTTCCACAACAAATATCACAAAAAATCCAATAGAAAGAAATGCAATGGGATTCATATTGAGTCCCCAGATTCTGCAGACACAATAAACTGGATAAAGAGTAAACACAAAACCTTGAATAGAAAGATTCAACTCCTTTGTTGGGTGCAAGCGTTTCAGCTTTTATAACACTGTTCTACCCGCATCTACCCAATTTTAGTAAGATATAGAAAAAATGCAAATTTGTTAATTGTTTTCAATGAGGCTATTGTCAGAAAAACAATGCAGGCTTTTTATCGATTTTTATTCTTTTAGTGTCGATATTTAAAGGGGTTCTTACAAGCAAAAAAAGAAATAAGACGAAAGTTTTACTAAACGCACACTAGTTGGATAAACGGACATTAGAGATATCAAGAAATTAAAAATGCCAGTAAATATGAACGTGAAGATGGCTCATTAATGATTATGCAGAACACGACTTCCATTGAAGAAGTTCCAAAAAAGGGAACAAGTGACAACCATTTAATCAACCTGTGAACTTCAATTCCACATTTGGTTCAAATATCGAGTTCCATTTCAAAAAGCTTTTTTGAAGACTGTTGAATTCAAAAGTAATTTAAATATGTGTAGAAGGCAGTCATAACCGTGAAATTGGTCCGCAATGTTATTGTTTGCTTGTTTGTTTGTTTGTAGCTAATAAAATGCGACTTTCTTCTATTTATTTTATTGTGAATCAACTCATTGTTTGACATAGTCACCTAGTCTTGCCATCAGATTTTTGGAGTAATTACACACAAACTACAGACTAAACAGCTTTTTGCAGAAAACACAACACAAATATGTTCTTGCCACAAGTACGAAAACGAAGTGAAAACGCAAACGAAAACGAAAGCAATAACGATAAACTGAAACTGAAAACGAAACTTAAAGTGAAAATGTAAACGGAATGGAAATGGAAACGCAAACGGGATGGAAACGAAAACGAATTCGGACGAAAACGAAAACTAAATTGAAATCATCGGCAAATGGATTCATATAACCCCGAAACCGAATTCGTGCATTAATGAATCTGTACGAAAACGAATTCGTACGGAATTAAATTTGTTCGAAAATGACTTTCGAAAAAGAATTTGGTCGAAAACAGTTCATATAAAAACGAATTACTCGCAAAATGAATTTGTACAAAAACGACTTCTTAGAAACACGAAAACGAATTCAAACCCGAGTTCGAACTCAAATACGCATCCAAGTTCGGAACCGAATCCCAATCCAAGTCCTAATACGTAAAAGTCCGATTGCGAAAAATCAATAAAAATCGTTTTTATAATCTAAGCGAAATTTGAATATCTTCTCTATCTTATGCTATATGAATTTTAGTTGGATCTGGGCGGAGTTTGAAACTAAAATAAGAGCTCTTTCTTACATTGCATAAACTTTGGCTGGATTCGCGTTCATCGCAGAATTGAGGCCGTCTTTCATGAAAAACAAATAAATCATTTTCGACATGTAGGGGGTGTTTGAAACTAGAAAAATATCGTTTTCGGGATCTAAGCGGAGTTTGTGCACATCAGACCACATCCCCATAGATGACTTAACCAACAAAGCTCAATCCATGTAGCTGAGTTCTGTTTCCCTTTTATTGCACACATCTACTCCGCCAACGCAGCACGAGTTTATACCATTGTTAGCAATAAAGTACGTGTTACTCAACCCCAAGTACAAAATTCAGTCCACTTAAACCCACAAACAGGCCGGATTCCACGGATTAAATAAAAATTGGTTCGAAACCTTATTCGCACAATTACAATATGTAATAAAATAGTACAGAATCGAATTCCTTAGGTCCTAAGTTATCGAATAATGAATTTATGCGGTCCGCGTGGGTACGCCACGCCAATGTAACATCTGTTGGCTCGACACTAGGATAGGTGTGGCCTCAGAACGTATGTATATGACGTACGTGCTGTCGCTGTATGTTGAGGAAAATGTGCTGAAGTCTTAAAGGCTGTTGGCTCGACACTAGGATAGGTGCGCCCTCAGAACGTATGTACATATATGACGTACGTGCTGTCGCTGTATGTTGAGGAAAATGTGCTGAAGCCTTAAAGGCTTATACATAAATCGGGGCCGCAATGAGCAGATGAGGCACCAGATCGTGTACATATATGTGATGTACGTATTGTCGGTTATACAGGGTGTTTCATAATTGATGCACATAAGTCAAGGGTTTGATAGATGAGGTGGAGACAAGCAAAACAACATACGGTAAAGGAGGGGTAAGGCGCAAACCGCCTGAGCTTTCCAATGAATGCCCAACCAGCCTTCTTCTAACCTCACGTCGCAAGTTGTAAGACATCAAAGTAAAAGAATTGGGTAAAAATTACTAATTTTTTCAAATTAAAACGGTTTTGCCGCCAAAATGCATGATAAGTATACTTTTTTTTACAAGATTTAGAAACCTCCTACCTTTAATTTTACTATGCACATGTACCTACCTAAATGCAACGGTTTTTGAGATAAACCTGTTTTTAGATGCATAGTTTCATTAATTTTGCTAATTTTTCGTGGAATTGCATAAAATTAGGCGCCATTTCTATCGTCAGGAGGAAAATCCCAGTAGGAAATCGAGGAATTAATGAATACCATTGATTTTATATATAAATAGATGTGCCCAAAAATGTGCACGGTTTTCTCAACAGATGCCGCACTATGTACCGTTTTGAACAGATGAGCAAAATAGAGCTTATAGTATATTATTCTTCGACGTCGCGAATATTTTGCTTTCGGTTAGAGAATTTATTGTAATGCCAGATTAGGAAATCTTAGTGATGAGTTTGTTAATTATTATTATGTGTTACGCACAATATTATGTATCTACATACTTGAATATTGGAGTAAAATTACAATACATAAATAAAATTTAGTTTCCTGCGTTATTCATTTAATAATATTATTCCTATTCCGCTCTCAGCTCTCTAAATTTACTCCATTTACTCATAATAATACTAGTAAAAATTGAGTCTATTCTTAAACCTATAATTATTTGTTTGGCTAAGCTTAGTTAGTTAAGTTAGTTTTTAGTAAATTAATGTATTTCCCCAAATTTAATGTGGCACGATTATTTTAATAATTATGTATAATTCCAATTAACTTTGTACGTTTAAGATCTTGTAATCTTTGTACTACTAAAGAAATATATTCTATTCTATTCTATTCTATGATGGATGTAAAATTAAAGTCAAAATGAGTTTTGGATTATATTGACTGATTTTAAAAATAAAGAATTTTGAAGAGAAATTTATTTTGTGTGACAATTAGAGCATCAAACTTAATATGTACTATTAAATGGCACCGCTTTATTATTTTAGTAATGTAATATAAGATGTACTCGTATTATAGAAATCTTTATCGTTTTGAGGGCGGAGGGAACTATTGGATGATGATTTTGAATGAAGGAAGAATAAATAAAGGCTTGTGGCTTTTTAGAGTAGATATATTATTTGAGAAGAAAGATACACAGGATGAAGTTGCATATGTAGATGGTCAATAGCTATTTAAACGTATTGATTTGAATTTTTCTTGCAAAGTAAAAGGAGAATTTGTAGTAGCCTTCGTGACAATAACACACATTAGATTTCAGATGTAGATTCTTGTCAGTCATCTGATACTTCGCTCGATTGAAGTAGAGTAATTTTTCTCAATAAAAATTACGGAAAAAAATCGAATTTCCATTTTGTGAGCTCTAACTTTCAAATTTAAATAATGCTAGAACAGTGGAGGGTTAATGACCGAAGCAAGGAAAAAGCTAGAATTCGTATAAGAACAATTCTTACAATACCCTAGATGAACGGCCGTATGTAATTTCTCTGTGTAAGTTTTATCGTTAAAATGGTTATTCGCATCAATTTCTAGAACGGTTCGTCGGACAGTAAAACTGACCAGAACAAATTTCATAGGATTTTATATTCTGAAGAACTTTTCAGTACAATAAAAACATCTAGGACTGATAATTTTCACAATATGCATGAAAAACCTACATTTTTGTACGGCAACACCAAGAAAGGGTTGTCCGATTTAGGTCATTTTTGAAATAGTATTTAAAAGTTTTATAACGACAAACAGAAAATACTATGCGTATTTGTCCAATACATTTTGAGCAGCATTAATAATATGCGTTACAAAGTTAATATACCCTATGATTTCATGATGTAGGGTATAATAATCATTATTGTTGGTTTTTCATTTAAGTTGGATTTTCATTTAAATTTAAGAAAAAGGAAAAAATTATGCAATCAAACTGGCTGTTGAAAAACAGTTCACCTTCTTGCGGAGGCCAGAACAAAATAGTAGTGTGATTGGAATGCTCATGAAATGACTGAATCAAGACGCTCCATATTAAAAAATTAAAATCCAGGATAATTACTTTTAGTTTTATTATTTGTTTCAAGTCAACATAGAGAATAAATAAACCCTACAAGATTTTCAATTGATGAGTACATCGCCATGCATATTTTTATATATTCCATAGTCGGCTTCCAAATTAGCAGATCCATATAACCGTTGGACGAATCATACGAATAAATAACAAGTAAAAAAGCTAGAATTGGTCTACGACCAATTCTTATGATACCCTAGATGAATGCCCGTATAAAATTTCGTATGGTCACCGATCTATGAAAGTTTGATTTTTGAAGTGGTTTTTCGCATGTATTTCTAGAACGGTTCGTCGGACAAAAAAAATGATTATAACCAATTTTATAGGATTTCGTATTCGGAAGAAGTTTTTGGTACAATAAAAATGTCTTCGAACGATCGTTTTCACAGTATACGTAAAAAACCTAAATTTTTGTATGGCAACACCAAGAAGGAGTTGCCCAATTTAGTCCATTTTTTTAAATTTTGTTTGCTAGTACAATGAAAACACCATGTACCAAATTTCAGTTCTCTATATCAATGCGTTCTCAGGCAGTGTCCAAATATATAGTGGAAAACGAAAGTTTTGTATGGCAACCCCACGAAGGAGTTGCCCGATTTGTCTCATTTTCGAAGTTAATTTTACTTTTTTTTTAAGTCCGCGTACAAAATTTCTTTCCCTAAGAACCTTACTCGGACAGGTTTATTTCTTGAGGGAAAAAATAACACTAATTTTTAACTGTTAAATGCTGAGAAAAATGATAGACTCAACTAAGGAGTTTTATTTCTTGAGGAAAAAAATAAAACGCATTTTTAACTGTTAAACCGAGAGAGAAATATAAAACTTAAGATAAGACTGTTATCTCTCTCTTTCTCTCTTTCGGTCCCTGCATGAAAAATGCGAGGCACAACGGAGTCCTTACATTCTAAAATATTTGCAGTGTTCTTATGGAAAACTGACAAAAGTTTAATTTGAATAGCTCCTCTGCCCTAAACTACTATTCATACAGAAAAATGGTGTTCTGTTAATTTTAAGCTTGCTGTCTTATCTTCCGAACCGTAATAACATTTTCATACCGTTCCTAACAAAATTATTTTAAAAAAATTATCTTAACCAAATCACTACGATTCCTCAAACAAAAATTCTCAGCTGAGTAATCATTGCCGTGGGCTGATGCGTAACCCCCGGAATATACAAGCCATGAACAAAGTTGAAAAAAGAGAGCAGCGGGCCGGTCAGCAGGCGACATCCACAGTCTTCTTGCTTTGTCTTACTGAAGGAGTTTTTCATATAAAAGTTGCTAGTATTTTGTTCAAACGCTATAATTTCCTTAAATTTGTTCTACATGCTATATTTTTTTAAAACTATTAGAAAGAAAACATATTTGGCTGCAATTTGTTTTAACTTCATTTTGCTGTAAGAGCGACAGTTTTGGGCCTTACGACCTGTTTAAAATGAAATTTTAGTTATTCCTCCTTGACGAGATACAAAAAGCAGTGAGAGTGAGATCTTACTGCATGCTGTATCCAGCACGTTAAGGCCTTTTAATGTGTCGGTGGCTTCGGCGACTTCATGGCTTGTATTATATTCCGGGGGTTACGCATCAGCCCACGGCATGCAATGATGGCACAGCGGCATACAATGATTACTTAGAGTTTTTGTTTGCTGAATCGTAGTCATTTGGTTAAGATAATTTTTTTTAAATAATTTTGTTAGGAAAGGTATGAAAAATTTATTACGGTTCGAAAGATAAGAAAGCAAGCTTAAGATTATCAGAACACCATTTTTCTGTATGGATAGTAGTTTAGGGGGCAGGGAGCTATTCAAATCAAACTTTTGTCAGTTTTAAGATCACTGCAAATATTTTAGAATGTAAGGGCTCCGTTGGGCCTCGCATGTGGTAGGGAGGGAGTCTGTTTCATTGCTTGTGAAGTATTCTCGAGGCTTTTGGGTGGCCCCCACTGACTTATAACAATGGAGGTTTACAGTTTTCTCTTTCGCCCTATGGCAGAGTTGGAGCTACCAACACAAAATATTGGTTACTGAACGTTTTCTTATGCCATTTGATGTTTTTATGTTGGCTGCATATGCAATCACGGCAGAAAGAGTAAGGTAAAGATAGTGTTTACAATGCTCCATCTTTCCTGCCCATACGCAGGATTCAGTTACGAATAACTTTTGAAAATTAAAATCGGAATGAGTTTAATTACTTATAAGCGATTAAAATATAACTTGGGCACAAGAAAATAAATTTTGATAATTTAATTCGATTTACGGGTGTAAAATTTCATTTGATTGGTTGAGTTTTACATGTTTTTTATGTAGTAAACATTTTAAAGGGTGCTCTAACGGTGATGTACAGGAACACAATATTTGTGCCACATGAAATAGCAAATCGCTCAGTCCATTGTTATATGTCAGTGGTGACCCCACGTCACGTTGGGCGTCATTTTGTTATCGTAGCACAGTGGCGCAAATAAATGCTACTAGACCCCTGGCTCATTTTTATACCCTAGATGAAATGTATAGGGTATAATAAGTTTTTCATTCCGTTTGTAACGCACAGAAATAATGATGGTAGAGCAAAATGGATTGGACACCCATGCATAATATTAAGATTTTTGCATGTACGTCTGTCCGTCTGTCCGTGCGCGCGATAACTCGAGAACACGTTCACTTAGAAAGCTGAAATTTTGGACACCGACTTTACAAAAAAAAAAGTAAAATTAAGTTTGAAAATGAGACAAATCGGGCAACTCCTTCGGGGGGTTGCCATACAAAAATTTCTTTTTCCACTATATCTTTGGACACTGCCTGAGAACGCGTCGACATAGAAGGCTGAAATTTGGTACACGGTGTTTTTATAGTAATAATGAATAAAATTTCAAAAATGGACTCAATTGGGCAACTCCTTTTTGGTGTTGCCATATAAACATTTAGGTTTTTTACTTATACTGTGAAAACGATCAGTCCTAGACATTTTTACTGTACTAAAAACTTCTTCAGAATACGAAATCCTATAAAATTGGTTATAGCCGTTCTAGAAATATATGCGAAAAACCACTTCAAAAGTCAAACTTGCATAGATCGGGGACCATACGAATTTTTATACGGGCATTGATCTAGGCCCTAGCATATCATAAGAATTGGCCTTAGACCAATTCTAGCTTTTTCACTTATTTTCATTTTATTTTCTACATTAATAAGTTTATGACTAATGAGTAAAACTTACCTTCTTCACAATTTTCCGAAGCGCCGATCTTTTGATGACAAAAATTTGTCCATGACTCTGTCAATATTAATATTCCGACTTTCTTCATTTTCGATTCTCAGTATCGCCAGAGAATTCAGCCGCATCTGTGACATGGTACCATTGTGTTTAGAGTATATAGTGAACGCAAAGGCAATGAGTTCACAACTCAATAGACGGCTCTAGATGTACCGAATCGAAGAAATTCTCTGTTCACATTAAATGTGAGGATATAAATTTAGTCTTTGGTTCTTGTTCGTGCTGCAGTGCAGCTAGATTTGTGCATCGCGTCACTGTTTATTGGATATTTTTCTCGTTCGTTGTCGCCCTCCCGTACCATAGGCGCTGTTTCGTGTTTGTGTGGTGGCTTCACCCATCACTACTTTGCATAGAATAAGATTGGTGGGCGAAACGGGCAGGCTGCAATGATTAATTTAGCTATGCATTGATGTGGCGGATTTTTGGGATCACTGACTTTTTCATAATTATGTACTAAGAAAAACAGAGGAGTAAATGTATGTTTTCTTAGAAGGGAATCTTTAACATCATTTTGCATGACGTTTGTTTTTGTGGATTTTAATTTCTAAGTGTTATTTGAGACTAGATGATACAGCTTGTATGCAAGCCTCCCTTCCATCGCGTTTTTAAAATTGACAGACGAAGACAGTTCGATTGATATTTTATCAGCTTGTATGGATAATCATTTAGAAAAATGGCATTGAGACAAAGTTTTATGTATGTCGGCGGAAGTCGCTTTTGCAAACTTTGATATTAGAAAATTTTCTGGAATTTAAGAAAATAGTTTTTGTGTGTAAAATTTTCATGAGTTACTTGAATTTCTTGTGTCAGAACATTGTTCAATAAATTTATATCTATGATGCAACTACTTATACTATCAACTACACCAGCCTACCCATATGCTCGGCTCAGTTTTCAATTCCACGAAATATTTCTAGTTTACCTATATTTTACCAAAAAGAATATCTAAGCATGTACGTACATATATTAACTAAAAACAATAAAAATGGGAAAGCAGATGTGAGTACGAGCAAGAACAGAGGAAAAAATTGGTATATTCATACATATATATGAATTATTCCAAGAAGGAAGTCATGGATTCTCTTCTAACGAATCAGCGTTGCAAACAAAATTAGAGCAATTCTACGGCCGACAAAATTCATCACATCATCTGACATCATTATTGTTTGCCCGTCTCGTCACTATTCCATGCAAAGTAGAAAACTAAGCCACGCAAACACAGCTGACAAACGGCGGTACGAGAACGCCACGAAATATGTGCCGAAGTGTGAGCGGGGCATGCCAGCCTGCGGGCTGGGGGACACTCACTGACTTATAACAATGGACTGAGCGTATTGTCATTTTCCTATAGGAAAGCATGGCACAAGTTTTATAGTGCTCTCTTTCGCCCTATGGCAGAGTTGGAGCTACCAACACAAAACATTGCATTCTGGAACGTTTGCTTATGCCATTTGATGTTTTTATGTTGGCTAAAGACACAATCACCTCAGAAGGAATAAGGTAAAGATAGTGTGTACCATACTCTGTGCCCATAAGCAGGATTCAGTTAAGAAAAACTTTTGAAAATTAAAGCCGGAATGAGTTTAATTCCTTATAAGCGATTAAAATATCACTTGGGCATAAGAAAATATAATTTTTTTATTAAATTCGATTTACGGGTGTAAAATTTCATCTGATTAGTTGAGTTTTACATGTTTTTTATGTAATCGTTTTAAAGGGTGCTCTAACGGTGATATACAGAAACACAATATTTTTTGTGCCACTCAGTCCATTGTTATAAGTCAGTGGGGACACTACAGTGAATAGGCTTGAGTCTCGGATAGTACAGCGACGTGGCGCCTCTAGCGAGCAGTGTACCCAACAGCCGATTTCCATTCTTGCGTTCACTATATACTCTAAACACAATGATGGTACTACGAAGGAACGTATTTTTGCGAGCGTGGCCTTTGGTTCGTTATTTAAAACACAATATTAAATAATTAATATTGTTGCGAGCATGGCCTTTGGTTCGTTATTTAAAACACAATATTAAATAATTAATATATAAGTTCTTTATTACACTTAAATCATATAAAGTTCACAAACATTCATTTAATCAACTCAACTCTAATTATCGCTAGCACTGTACTTTACTTAGCACGTAAGTCATAGCGGGTCTTCATCCGATCAGTATTTGTTGCTAATTTCGTCCTCGTCGCCTCGTGTACATCAGCTAATTGTTGTTTGAGCTCCGATACGTAGTCTTCTGGTAACTTTTGCTCACCTCGGGGGGTACCGAATTTGAGGTCGCTAGGTAATCGCATCTCTCTTCCGAATATGACTTTAGCTGGGGTTTGTCCGGTAGTACTATGAACGGCTGATCTATAAGCCATTAGGAATATAGGAATATGTCGATCCCAATCACGTTGATGATAGTCGACTACTTTCTTTAGATGCTCGATCAATGTTCTGTTGAAGCGCTCTACCATGCCATCAGATTGTGGGTGTAGAGGAGTTGTTCTAGTTTTTCTTATTCCCAACATTTTACACATCTCCTGGAAAGTTCGCGATTCGAAGTTCCGTCCTTGGTCCGAATGAAGTTCGTGAGGCACACCAAACCGACTGACCCAATTCGTTATTATTTGTTCCGCAACTGTGGTTGCCTCTTGATTAGGGATTGCATAAGCTTCAGGCCATTTACTGAAATAGTCAATGGCAACTAATATATAACGGTTACCGCCATCCGTTTCTGGAAAAGGTCCAGCGATGTCTATAGCTATCCTTTCAAAGGGGGCTCCGACATTATACTTATGCATTTCTCCTCTGCTTCTGTGTTGCGGCCCTTTGCAAGCAGCACACACAGTGCATCTGCGGCACCACTCCTCCACATCTTCTCGCATATGTAACCAATAAAACTTTTCTCGTATTTTGGAAATGGTTTTGTTCACTCCCAAATGTCCTCCAGAGGTTCCACCGTGCATTTCTTCTAGAACATCTTTGACGTTTGATGCCGGCACGATTATCTGCATTCGGAAAGATTCGCCATTAGGTGCTTCCCACTTGCGTTTTAATATACCACATTCAACATGAAGAGAGTTCCATTAAGCCCAGTAACTTTTCAGCTTCTCACTCCGTTCCGAAATATCCTTCCAGTCTGGTCTTTCCATGTCTTCTTTCCAAGCAAGAATAGGTGAAATGTCCGGATCTTCTCGTTGTATAGTATAGTTGCTGTTGTTTCTTTTTCTTCCATCCGGGCGCAATGTCTGCATTCAAGTTTGCATGGACGTCGTGAAAGGGCGTCTGCATTTCCATGGATACGACCTCTTCGGTGTTGTATTTCAAAATCATAAGCCTGGAGTCGCTCTATCCATCTCGCCACTTGTCCCTCAGGATTCTTAAACTGCAGAAGCCATTTAAGCGCTGCATGGTCGGTGCGATGGAAGAATTTCTGTCCGTAGAGATATTTATGAAAATGCTTTGTTGAACTTACAATGGCAAGTAGCTCCTTTCTTGTAGCACAATAATTTTTCTCTGACTTTGAAAGTGCTTTGCTATAGTAAGCTACTGGAACTTCTTGACCATTCTCCTCCTAAGAAAGCACTGCACCAATACCTTCATTGCTGGCATCCGTGTCTAATGTAAATGTTTTTCCCAGCTTTGGATAGTGAAGTACTGGAGCCTCACAGAGCTGTTGCTTCAAATTTTCAAAACTTTCGTTGCATTTATCCGACCATATGAACGGCTTTCCCTTTTCGGTAAGTTGATGTAGGCTTCTTGCTATATCTGCAAAACCTTTCACGAATCGCCTGTAGTAGGTAGCTAAACCAAGAAAACTCCGTAATTGATGTTTGTCCTTTGGAGCTGGCCAATTTTTGACGGCTTCTATTTTCTCTGGATCGGTTCTTACTCCTTGTGATGAAACTATGTGCCCTAAATATTTAACTTCATTTTTGAATAGAGCACATTTACTCGCACTGAGCTTCAATTTTGCATCTTTGAGTCTTTGAAGTACGTCCCGTAAGTTGTTTTTATGTTCCATGAATGTCCTTCCGATTACTATTATGTCATCCAAATAGACAAGACTTGTTTTCCAGGTTAAACCACGTAGAACACATTCCATTAGTCGTTCGAATGTGGCTGGAGCATTACATAATCCAAATGGCATTACTTTGAATTGCCATAAGCCACTGCCAACTGAGAAAGCAGTTTCTCTCGGTCCTCGGGATGTATTTCCACTTGCCAGTAACCACTCTTCAAATCCAGCGTGGAAAACCATTGCGCTCCGGAAAGGGTATCCAATGTGTCATCAATCCGTGGTAATGGATAGCTATCTTTTCTCGTCACGTTATTTAGTTGGCGGTAGTCTACACAGAATCGGGTGCTGCCATCCTTTTTCCTAACCAGAACAACCGGCGATGTCCAAGGGCTGTTAGATTCCTCTATGATGCCTTGTTTCTTCATGGAGTTCATCATGTCTGCAACTTCTGGTTGTTTGGCTAATGGCAATCTTGGTGGTGTCTGTCGAATGGGCCTGGAATCTCCTGTATCGATTCGATGTTGGACAAGATTTTTTTTACCGTAGTCATCATCATTCATTGCAAATAATTCCGAAAATTCATCGATCACCTCTTTGGCATCGTTGTGTTGTTGTTCACTTAAGGCATTGGACGAAAGAAGTTTCTGAACCTGTTGAGTAGTAGCTGGTATAGTGTTTGTCTCCTTAACATTACTACCATTATCCAAATTGACGATTTGGTAAATGGGTTCACAATTTCCAATTATAGCACCTTCTTTTAGTTGTACCTCATTTTCGGATGTGTTGAGCACTCTGACTGGTATTAATGTTGCACCTTCTGCCTTCACTAAAGTCTTTCCAACGATGATGTTCGATGTAACTTTTGTGGGGTTAGGCTCCACCAGATAGAATCGGCAGGTCCTGATGTCATCAGTAAGCTTTGCCCATATTAGTGTCTCGGAGCATGGCGAAAGAGTAATATTTTCGCAGACCATCGTCCTTACTTTCACAGGATAATCTGCTAATCTGATAATCTCCTAGTCTCATAGGAATTTCTATATTGCCATATTTGAGAATCCACTCTCCGACATCCAGATTTATTTTGTATGTGGTCATGAAGTCTATTCCAAGAATGCATTCATCCATTATGTCTGAAACCAGGAAAGTGTGAGGAAATAGTAGTTCGCCTAGTTGAACATCTAAAGTTATTTCTCCAAACACCTGTGCTGCTGCTCCAGTTGCTGTTCTTAGTAGATATTTGGTGGTGTTGTGAAGCCATTTGTTCTTAACAAGATCTGCTCTAATAATTGATCTTGAAGCTCCAGTATCGATAGTAACTACGCAGTCATGTTTTCCTACACTTCCATATATAGCAAGACTGCTATTATTTCTCTGTAACTGACCTACTTGGATAATGACTTCGGGGCTGTCGATTCCACCAACCAACTTCTGCCCCACAAAGTTGGTTTTTACTAGTTTTCCGACTGCTCAACAGGAGAGGCGATGCGACTAGTCGCTGCTTGATATCTAGTCTCTCCACGAAAAGCTTGTTCCCTGGCTCGACATCTTTGGCATTCTTCTTTCCCCTCTTCTCCTGGTGATTCCACTCGTCGACGTTTTCTGCAGTCTCTTTGAAGGTGTCCTGGTTTATTACAATTCCAGCATCGAGGGACACCACGTGAAGGCGGGCTCTGTGATGATTGCACTCTGTTACAAGTACATTCTTCCACTGAAATTTCTCTCACTCGTACTGCACTCCGGGAAGCTTGTCTGGCGGATTCGTATGCTAATGCGTAGGCTAGTGCTTCTGCTGTTGATTTCTTTCCTGCTAGCCTTAATGATTGTTGTAAATTTTGATTTGTAATAGCGTTCACAAATGCCTCCGTCGCCACTTCATTGAGAAAATCTGCATTCACGCTGGAGTATGAAAGATGCGCTAATCTTTCTACATCTGCCTGCTCATCTCCGTAACGTAATTCTATCGCCTGTACTAATGAAGAGTAATTACGTTGATTTTCAATCGGTACAGTTTGTAAGAGTTCTGACGCAGGACCTCGAAGTACTAACACCAGAGCTATAGCTTTGTCTTCATCATTCCATCCATTTACCTCTGAAGCTGCCTCGAATTGTCTCTTGAAGATATGCCAAGAATTTTGTCCATCAAATATGGGAGGTTTCATTCTACCTGCACCGGATATTTCAGTTGCTACGCTTAGAGGCTGACGATGCTTTATTCTTTCCAGATCTGCTTTAAAGTTATCAAGCTGTTCCGTGACATTTTGTTGTACTCCCGACACTTGTTGTCGAACTTCCAACACTTCCTGCTGTATTCCTTCAATTTTCATATTTTGTTCGTCTAATGAAACTTGCAGAAATTTCTTCTGTTCCTCCAAACAAGTTTCTAGACAATTCTGCAAAGAATTCTTTTGTCCCTCAAAAGCATTCTTTTGCTCGTCCAGACGGGTTTCCATAGATTTCTTTTGTTCCTCGAGAGAATTCTTTTGTTCGTCGAGAGAATTCTTTTGTTCGTCCATAGATTTCTTCTGTTCATCTAAACGTGATTCTAGAGAATTCTTTTGTTCCTGGAGAGAATTCTTTTGCTCATCAAAACGGGCTTCCATTTTATTCATTAAAGTACTCAAAAGCTGTTCCATTTTCATCGCAGGCGCTTCTTCAACTTCGATTTCTTCCAAGTTCTCTTCGAAAACAAATGTTTCAGGATTCTTTCCTTCCTCTATCAAAGATTGTCTAAGTCGCTCGACTAGAACTTTCTTTATGCCTGTCGTTTGTAATGACCGGTTCCCTAACTCCACTTTCAAATCCTGCATTCGAAGCTCGCCCCATTATTTTAGTAATTCTCTTATAGATGAATATAAATTATTTTCCAGAACTTTCACAATTTAACACAATTTCTCAAAATTAATCACTCTTTTAATTTTTAGTCAATTGTCACCACTTTATTTCTCGAATTTATTTCACTTCTGACACCAGTTGTTGCGAGCGTGGCCTTTGGTTCGTTATTTAAAACACAATATTAAATAATTAATATATAAGTTCTTTATTTCACTCTAATCATATAAAGTTCACAAACATTCATTTAATCAACTCAACTCTAATTATCGCTAACACTGTACTTTCAATTATCGCAATCTAATTACACACTATCGCTTCTTTATTACTTTCGCTTCTTAACACTGCAACGTCTAAAACAAGACTCTCTTTCTGGCGATGACAACTGTTATATTTATACCCTAGAAACTCTCCGGATTATTCTGGACTGTTCTATTCCAAAAGCTTCTATTTGTTCTATTCCTGAACTTTCCTGTAGATTTCATAACCGATTCTCCGAACCTGAAGTCATTTACTCTCCGAACCTGAAGTTGTTTATTGCCAGTAGATGTCACCAGTTGTCTCTTTCTATTGCACGTAACAGTATTTATAAGGTTTAGCTTACTAAATGAACGTTCGGGTTCGAGCGTTGCTGTAGTGACTGATATTGTGAGATAGAGCTGTAGAGCTGTACACAAATCTGGGACAGTGCTTGTTATAGCAGAGATATCTACAATTAAGAGTTCAGCTAGTTCTCTAATGATTGAAATTTCTCGAATTCTTTCCAGCATCATGGATCGAAAAATTTTAAATTTTTTGAGGAAAAGTAGGCGATAAATCTTCTGAATAATACTCTCACAGGCGATTTTCTTTTCGACAATTTCATTATCTGTTAAGCCACTGAGAACTTGCGGTTGAAACAGTGAACATTTTTCCGTCAAGCTATTCATACTTTCACAGCGCACTGTCAATTGTTGAATTATGATATCCAGACAATCAATGGTTAAAAACAAAAATTCGAGTTTCTCTATAGAATTCTGTATACCCTCATCTATGTATAGCCAACTCGTCAAAAAACTTCTTCACTTGGCACTGGCGTTTTTTTTTTAAATTGGATTTACTTTCCAAGTTGTGGCGATTTCTTTAGCTTCTTGTAAATATGTCGGGAAATCCTGTCTGAGATCCGTAATGTTTTTGTGAGTTTGCTGCAGCATTGAGGTGGCTGTCAATATATTGTTACGTGCAATAGAAAGAGACAACTGGTGACATCTACTGGCAATAAACAACTTCAGGTTCGGAGAGTAAATGACTTTAGGTTCGGAGAATCAATTATGAAAGTTCAGGAATAGAACAAATAGAATAGTCTAGAAGCTTTTGGAATAGAACACTCCAGATTTATCCGGAGTGTTTCTAGGGTATAAATATAACAGTTGTCATCGCCAGAAAAAGAGTCTTGTCTTAGACGTTGCAGTGTTAAGAAGCGAAAGCAATAAAGAAGCGATAGTGTGTAATTAGATTGCGATAATTGAAAGTACAGTGTTAGCGATAATTAGAGTTGAATTGATTAAATAATATGTTTGTGAACTTTATATGATTTAAGTGTAATAAAGAACTTATATATTAATTATTTAATATTGTGTTTTAAATAACGAACCAAAGGTCACGCACGCAACAACTGGTGTCAGAAGTGAAATATATTTGAGAAATAAAGTGGTGGCAATTGACTGAAAAATTAAAAGTGTGATTAATTTTGTGGAATTGTGTTAAATTTTAAAAGTTCTGGAAAATAATTTATATTCAACTGTGAGTGAATTACTAAAATAATGGGGCGCAAAGTGGACGAGCTTCGAACGCAGGATTTGAAAGTGGAGTTAGGGAACCGGTCATTACAAACGACAGGCATAAAGAAAGTTCTAGTCGAGCGACTTAGACAATCTTTGATAGAGGAAGGAAAGAATCCTGAAACATTTGTTTTCGAAGAGAACTTGGAGGAAATCGAAGTTGAAGAAGCGCCTGCGATGAAAATGGAACAGCTGTTGAGTACTTTAATGAGTAAAATGGAAGCCCGTTTTGATGAGCAAAAGAATTCTCTCGAGGAACAAAAGAATTCTCTCGAGGAACAAAAGAATTCTCTAGAATCACGTTTAGATGAACAGAAGAAATCTATGGACGAACAAAAGAATTCTCTGGAATCACGTTTAGATGAACAGAAGAAATCTATGGACGAACAAAAGAATTCTCTGGAATCACGTTTAGATGAACAGAAGAAATCTATGGAAGCCCGTTTTGATGAACAAAAGATTGATTTTGAGGAACAAAAGAAATCTCTGGAAACCCGTTTGGACGAACAAAAGATCTCTTTGGAGAATTGTCTAGAAACTCGTTTGGAGGAACAGAAGACTTTCCTGAAAAACTCATTAGACGAACAAAATTTGAAAATTGAAGGAATCGAGCAGGAAGTGGCGGAAGCTCAACAAAAAGTCACCGAGCAGCTTGACAGTTTTAAATCAGATCTGGAAAGAATAAAGCATCGTCAGCCTCTAAGCGGAGCAACTGAAATATCCGGTGCAGGTAGAATGAAACCTCCCATATTTGATGGACAAAATTCGTGGCATATCTTCAAGAGACAATTCGAGGCAGCTTCAGAGGTAAATGGATGGAATGATGAAGACAAAGCTATAGCTCTGGTGTTAGCACTTCGAGGTCCTGCGTCAGAACTCTTACAAACTGTACCGATTGAAAATCAACGTAATTACTCTTCATTAGTACAGGCGATAGAATTACGTTACGGAGATGAGCACATGCAGCAAGTATATCGCCTACAGTTGCGCAACAGGATTCAAAAACATGGCGAATCACTACAACAACTGCAGGCAGATGTAGAAAGATTAGCGCATCTGTCATACTCCAGCGTGAATGCGGATTTTCTCAATGAAGTAGCGACGGAGGCATTTGTGAACGCTATTACAGATCAAAATTTACAACAATCATTGAGGCTAGCAGGAAAGAAATCAACAGCAGAAGCACTAGCCTATGCATTAGCGTATGAATCCGCCAGACAAGCTTCACGGAGTGCTGTACGAGTGAGAGAAATTTCAGTGGAAGAATGTACTTGTAACAGAGTGCAATCATCACAGAGCCCGCCTTCACGTGGTGTCCCTCGATGCTGGAATTGTAATAAACCAGGGCACCTTCAAAGAGACTGCAGAAAACGTCGACGAGTGGAATCACCAGAAGAAGAGGGGAAAGAAGAATGCCAAAGATGTCGATCCAGGGAACAAGCAATTCGTGGAGAGACTAGATATCAAACAGCGACTAGTCGCATCGTCTCTCCTCTTGAGCAGTCGGAAAACTAGTAAAAACCAACTTCGTGGGGCAGAAGTTGGTTGGTGGAATCGACAGCCCCGAAGTCATCATCCAAGTAAGTCAGTTACAGAGAAATAATAGCACTCTTGTTATATATGGAAGTGTAGGAAAAAATGACTGCGCAGTTACTATCGATACTGGAGCTTCAAGATCAATTATTAGAGCAGATCTTGTTAAGAACAAATGGCTTCACAACACCACCAAATATCTACTAAGAACAGCAACTGGAGCGGCAGCACAGGTGTTTGGAGAAATAACTTTAGATGTTCAACTAGGCGAACTACTATTTCGTCACACTTTCCTGGTTTCAGACATAATGGATGACTGCATTCTTGGAATAGATTTCATGACCACATACAAAATAAATCTGGATGTCGGAGAGCGGATTCTCAAATATGGCAACATAGAAATTCCTATGAAACTAGGAGAAGAAGCAGATCATCCTGCGAAAGTAAGGACGATGGTTTGCGAAAATATTACTCTTTCGCCATGCTCCGAGACACTAATATGTACAAAGCTTACTGATGACATCGGGACCTGCCGATTCTATCTGGTGGAGCCTAACCCCACAAAAGTTACATCGAACATCATCGTTGGCAAGACTTTAGTGAAGGCAGAAGGTGCAACATTAATTCCAGTCAGAGTGCTTAACACATCCGAAAACGAGATACAACTAAAAGAAGGTGCTATAATTGGAAATTGTGAACCCGTTCACCAAATCGTCAATTTAGATAATGGTAGTAATGTCAAGGAGACAAAAACTATACCAGCTACTACCCAACAGATTCAGAAACTTCTTTCGTCCAGTGCCTTAAGTGAACAACAACACAACGATGCCAAAGAGGTGATCGATGAATTTTCGGAATTATTTGCAATGAATGATGATGATTATGGTAAAACAAATCTTGTCCAGCATCGAATCGATACAGGAGATTCCAGACCCATTCGACAGACACCACGAAGATTGCCATTAGCCAAACAACCAGAAGTTGCAGACATGATGAACTCCATGAAGAAACAAGGCATCATAGAGGAATCTAACAGCCCTTGGACATCGCCGGTTGTTCTGGTTAGGAAGAAGGATGGCAGCACCCGATTCTGTGTAGACTACCGCCAACTAAATAACGTGACGAGAAAAGATAGCTATCCATTACCAAGGATTGATGACACATTGGATACCCTTTCCGGAGCGCAATGGTTTTCCACGCTGGATTTGAAGAGTGGTTACTGGCAAGTGGAAATACATCCCGAGGACCGAGAGAAAACTGCTTTCTCAGTTGGCAGTGGCTTATGGCAATTCAAAGTAATGCCATTTGGGTTATGTAATGCTCCAGCCACATTCGAACGACTAATGGAATGTGTTCTACGAGGTTTAACCTGGAAAACATGTCTTGTCTATTTGGATGACATAATAGTAATCGGAAGGACATTCATGGAACATAAAAACAACTTACGGGATGTACTTCAAAGGCTCAAAGATGCAAAATTAAAGCTCAGTCCGAGTAAATGTGCTCTATTTAAAAAAGAGGTTAAATATTTAGGGCACATAGTTTCATCACAAGGAGTAAGAACCGATCCAGAGAAAATAGAAGCCGTCAAAAATTGGCCAGCTCCAAAGGACAAACATCAATTACGGAGTTTTCTTGGTTTAGCTACCTACTACAGGCGATTCGTGAAAGGTTTTGCAGATATAGCAAGAAGCCTACATCAACTTACCGAAAAGGGAAAGCCGTTCATATGGTCGGATAAATGCAACGAAAGTTTTGAAAATTTGAAGCAACAGCTCTGTGAGGCTCCAGTACTTCACTATCCAAAGCTGGGAAAAACATTTACATTAGACACGGATGCCAGCAATGAAGGTATTGGTGCAGTGCTTTTGCAGGAGGAGGATGGTCAAGAAGTTCCAGTAGCTTACTATAGCAAAGCACTTTCAAAGTCAGAGAAAGATTATTGTGCTACAAGAAAAGAGCTACTTGCCATTGTAAGTTCAACAAAGCATTTTCATAAATATCTCTAAGGGCAGAAATTCATCCTTCGCACCGACCATGCAGCGCTTAAATGCCTTCTGCAGTTTAAGAACCCTGAGGGACAAGTGGCGAGATGGATAGAGCGCCTGCAGGCTTATGATTTTGAAATACAACACCGAAGAGGTCGTATCCATGGAAATACAGATGCCCTTTCACAACGTCCATGCAAACTTGAATGCAAATATTGCGCCCGGATGGAAGTAAATGAAAAACAACAGCAGCTATACAGCTGGTAACCGTGGAACCGTCTACAGGTTGGGACAACGAGGACCTGCGAACAGCACAACGAGAAGATCCGGACATTTCACCCATTCTTGCTTGGAAAGAAGACATGGAAAGACCAGACTGGAAGGATATTTCGGAACGGAGTGAGAAGCTAAAAAGTTACTGGGCTCAATGGAACTCTCTTCATGTTGAATGTGGTATATTAAAACGCAAGTGGGAAGCACCTAATGGCGAATCTTTCCGAATGCAGATAGTCGTGCCGGCATCAAATGTCAAAGATGTTCTAGAAGAAATGCACGGTGGAACCTCTGGAGGACATTTGGGAGTGAACAAAACCATTTCCAAAATACGAGAAAAGTTTTATTGGTTACATATGCGAGAAGATGTGGAGGAGTGGTGCCGCAGATGCACTGTGTGTGCTGCTTGCAAAGGGCCGCAACACAGAAGCAGAGGAGAAATGCATAAGTATAATGTCGGAGCCCCCTTTGAAAGGATAGCTATAGACATCGCTGGACCTTTTCCAGAAACGGATGGCGGTAACCGTTATATATTAGTTGCCATTGACTATTTCAGTAAATGGCCTGAAGCTTATGCAATCCCTAATCAAGAGGCAACCACAGTTGCGGAGCAAATAATAACGAATTGGGTCAGTAGGTTTGGTGTGCCTCACGAACTTCATTCGGACCAAGGACGGAACTTCGAATCGCGGACTTTCCAGGAGATGTGTAAAATGTTGGGAATAAGAAAAACTAGAACAACTCCTCTACACCCACAATCTGATGGCATGGTAGAGCGCTTCAACAGAACATTGATCGAGCATCTAAAGAAAGTAGTTGACTATCATCAACGCGATTGGGATCGACATATTCCTGTATTCCTAATGGCTTATAGATCAGCCGTTCATAGTACTACCGGACAAACCCCAGCTAAAGTCATATTCGGAAGAGAGATGCGTTTACCTAGCGACCTCAAATTCGGTACCCCCAGAGGTGAACAAAAGTTACCAGAAGACTATGTATCGGAGCTCAAACAACAATTAGCCGATGTACACGAGGCCACGAGGACGAAATTAGCAACAAATACTGATCGGATGAAGACCCGCTATGAATTACGCGCTAATTCCGCAGGATTTAACGAAGGTGATCTTGTTTGGCTGTACAACCCGAAACGACGTAAGGGACGTTCTTCAAAATTGCAACAACACTGGGAAGGACCATATTCAGTAGTAACTAGAATTAATGACGTGGTATACAGGATTCAGCGTGGCACAAGAGGCAAGCACAAAATTGTTCATTTGGACCGCTTGTGTCAATACTACGAGCATCAAGACCGTGGACCACCTGTTGTTCGGGACGAACAAGTTTAAGAAGGGGGCAGTGTTACGTGCAATAGAAAGAGACAACTGGTGACATCTACTGGCAATAAACAACTTCAGGTTCGGAGAGTAAATGACTTTAGGTTCGGAGAATCAATTATGAAAGTTCAGGAATAGAACAAATAGAATAGTCTAGAAGCTTTTGGAATAGAACACTCCAGATTTATCCGGAGTGTTTCTAGGGTATAAATATAACAGTTGTCATCGCCAGAAAAAGAGTCTTGTCTTAGACGTTGCAGTGTTAAGAAGCGAAAGCAATAAAGAAGCGATAGTGTGTAATTAGATTGCGATAATTGAAAGTACAGTGTTAGCGATAATTAGAGTTGAGTTGATTAAATAAATGTTTGTGAACTTTATATGATTTAAGTGTAATAAAGAACTTATATATTAATTATTTAATATTGTGTTTTAAATAACGAACCAAAGGTCACGCACACAACAATATCAATGAGTGGGTTTTGTAAATATTTACAAACAACCGAATTTTAATTGTTGTTATTTTATGTGGTTTCAAGTCTCATTACTTGATATGAAAATATTAATTTTGTAGATTTTCGTGGGCCCCTGGAAAACGAAGCACACATCGGGTCCAGAAGGGACCCTTTACACCACTTACCTTATAGTATTGTGAGGACTTGGTTGTAATGTCCTTTGATGCCATCTCATCATCCACTCTGTGACATTGTCACTGGTAGTACAATATCCCTATATAACCTGGAAGAGTGGAGCAGCGGACCTTAGTTGTTAGATATACTGTAACCATATGGGTGTATGCATACCATCGCATCGTGGGCATACCATCGTATCTACTTAATTACAAAATACCAACATCATCCACTCTACACACTGATAAGAGAAGCTTAACCGTAGAAGATGATGATGGAGAATATCAGTACTTCAGTGCATTCCATTTAAGCAACATCACTTAATCTGAATATTATATCATTGAATTGTGAAGTACTCAAATTATGAAATACATTAGTATAGTTTCCATTTGAATGCAGAGTAATTAATTGCTGAACCCTGAAAACACAACATTAGTTAACCTTCATTCTGAGGAGGGCTCCAGGAGAGAGAAAGAAATTATTTCCATTTCTTTCTACTATCGTAGCTCCGTGACGCCTTTGAGATACCGTAGCTGGCCCCCAGGAGGATATTGATGACAAGACACTCAACCCCTATAATATGCCGGCTATCAAGAATTGGCCCAAAACGCCTAAATATGTATTAAAGAATTTTACTTTTGATAAATAATATGACTGTTCTTTTAAGTTATTTATATTAGAAATTGTAATGTTTGCGTATAATACGCGGTCTACTATTACTTATCTATGCTCATAAAAATTGGCATCCACCATTTTATATGCGATACTCACGCCTTGAGGATAACACAGAAAACTTGAACACCGGAAAATGGAGATATCTATTACAGTCTATAATCAATGTAACATGTGAGTTTTAATGTACTTGGGAATAGCCCCTTCTATCTCCTTTATAACTGCATACCATTTATTGCGAATACTCGTAAAAAATTCAAAAATAATTCTACTGAAACTTCTGAGGAATTTTTATGAATCACCCTGTATCTGTAAAACCGTTAGAACAATCCGTTCCTCCACTTCAAACTGTCATTTGTTTCATTTATGACTACTGCTACTAATACAGTGTTTCCGGGTCAGAGGTTCAAAAATAAGGAGATGATAGTACTCACTGCAGAATTCGTTAAATGAGGCTTTGTGCATTCTTAATAGAGATGTGAAAATACAGGACCAAGCCCAAGACTATAATGGCCTTGGTGTTGGTCTTGGTCTTGCAAACTTAGTCTTGGTTTTGCTCTTGGTAAGATTGGTATAATATTGGTCTTGGTCTTGGTCTTGCATAGTCAAGTCTTGGTGTTGGTCTTGGTCTTTTTCTAGCTCTTGGTCTTGCAATTCAGTCTTGGTATTGTCTGTGATCTTGTAGTAGGTTTTAGCTTTGGGCTGCACAGTCAACTTTTGGTTTTAGTTTTAATCTAGGATTTCGTTTTTTTCCGCAATTCTATAATTGATGTATCATGCCATAAATTTATAAATAGTTAAAAACTACCTTATCCCCGTCTAAATAAATCTTGTCTGTACACGGGATGTGTTATTTGTGTCCTTTTAATCTTTATATAAATAAAATACAATACTGCTATGACTTGTGATTGAACTATGAAAATGAAAGAGAAAGGAAGCAACAGAAACGACATTTTGTGAATCCAATATATTTATTACATTTCTTTTGCCCACGAGTTAATGATTGTGCATTAACCATCGAGCAGATTCATTATTGGCCCGATTTCGGTGTTTTCGGATCACTAAAGATGATCTGGAAAAAAGTCTCTCCGCAGGAGCTGAGGTTGCTGAAATGGACAAGAAGTCCCGAGCTATTTTGGCCAAAATGGGAAACCTTGTTTCGTTTCGTCTCCAACATTGTAAAATATCTTCGACACTTGTAGCTCGTGCCAGACCGAAATACTCGTCAAGTTCTCTCTTGGAAAAAAATTACGTTCGACGGGATTCGAACCTAGATCCCAAGAGTAGAAACCAAGTACGCTTCCTACTCGGCCACTTTAACGCCGGCCTACAAATCAAGACTTAACCTGTATAAAAGCGTTGCTTATTTGTATTTAGGCAGTTTTTCTAAAAATTCCGGTAAAGTACGTACCGATCATAACTATGCTTCGCTATTGCACAAATTACCAGTTTTTTATCTTGCATAATGTGGTCTTGCATAATGAGTCTTGGTCTTGCATAATGTGGTCTTGGGCTTGGTCTTGTTAACGTACACATGGTCTTGGTGTTGGTCTTGTGAGCATGTTTACAATCTTGGTCTTGGTATCGGTCTTGCATATTCTGCAAGACCAACACCAAGACTGCAAGACCAAGACCAATTTTGCTCATCACTAATTCTTAAGTATTTTGTAATCGAACTTCATAACTTTTCTGTTTTTCTTCAAGCAGAGATACTAATAATAGAATTTCTTCCTCGGAACTAGAGTACATTTAGATAAAATCTGCCGCTCTCGGTGTAAACACTCTATTTTGCCGCGTGCCACCGGGCAGTGCTACACCGTGCCGTGCCGCGCCGCTCCCGGTGTGACCAGGGTTTAATTTATAACAATCTTTGCTTCAATTAACAAAAAAGATAATTTTGATAGCACTTGCCTGAAACACAATTTCCCCAGTTTATAATCCGATTTATATTTGCATGCACTGACCGAACACTACATTTCTATTTTTTAATTAATATGAAGGTTTTAACAGGTTCTAGTGGCACTATAAAACTTTAAACTAAATAAACTTCAAAGATTAATAGTTTTGAAACAAATTGATTCGGTACTTTTGTTAAATTTCACAAAAGAATTTAGAAATTGACTTAATCTGCTCACAAAACAAAAGCACATTTGACAAGTTGCCAGTCAGTTTCGACAAATGTTCCTTCGTTCATCTCACTTACTCCTATGTATAATGACCTGCTCTGCACAAATTACGCTCATGTACACGAATTATACACGATTCAACCATTCGTGTTTGCTATATATTCTAAGTACCGGACGGGAGAAAAGTTCTGATGTCGTGTCCCAAAAGTAATCGAACGATAATCCAACGATTAATTCTAATGAAACTGCTTGAAAATGACAACACTCGAGTTACTCACATATAAATCTTTATTTTACTCGACACTGACCTAACTTACTACATAATTAACACAAAGCTAACCCGAACCGAACGATAACTTAACACCTTAAAGTTACAACGCGACTGATCAATTAACGGCACTCGCCAGACCAGTCATTGGTCTTTTATGCCCCAATTTTCGAAAATACACTTTTACTCGCAACGCGGATGTAAACAAACGACAACGACCTTGTCGTTTGTTCTACCCACTGACTTATAACAATGGACTGAGCGTATTGTCATTTTCCTATAGAAAAGCATGGCACAAGTTTTATAGTTCTCTTTTTCGCCCTATGGCAGAGTTGGAGCTACCAACACAAAATATTGCATTCTAGAACGTTTTGCTTATGCCATTTGATGTTTTTATGTTGGCTACAGATGCAATCACTGCAGAAGGAATAAGGTAAAGATAGTGTTTACCATACTCTGTCTCTCTTGCCCATAAGCAGGATTCAGTTAAGAATAACTTTTGAAAATTAAAGTCGGAATGTGTTTAATTCCTTATAAGCGATTAAAATATCACTTGGGCACAAAAAATATATTTTTTTAATTAAATTCGATTTACGGGTGCAAAATTTCATCTAATTGGTTGAGCTTTACATGTTTTTATGGAATCGTTTTAAAGGGTGCTCTAACGGTGATATACAGAAACACAATATTTTTTGTGCCACATGAAATAGCAAATCGCTCAGTCCATTGTTATAAGTCAGTGGTTCTACCGGTTGCAGCACCTGAGTTGCTTAGTTGTAAACAATCGCCTTACATAATAATTACCATGCGAGGTAAATTATTATCGTAATCGTCGATTGCTTCACTAAGCGCTCATCGCAGCCAGCTGTTGGGCTAATCAGCAAAACAACCGACAGTTGCAGAACAATAGCATGCTAGGTTATTGTTTAGCAATTGCTCATTAATTCTGTGATGCCTTTGGCTGCTGGAAGAATCTTCCGTATATTGGGCCATAACACTGACAATGAAGAAGAAGAAGTCTTGTCAAACGCTACGAGTAAGAAACTAAAGGACCGGCCTATTAACAACAATTTTTTTATGCAAGGGATTTTGGCGCGGTTTTTGAAAGTATGACGCAAAATTCTATACCAGCAGCAGCATAGTGAAAGCTAGTAATACAAAACAACTTTTTGAGATTCCTGGTTCCCCAGTAAGCCTATTGCCATCTTCGGTTGCCAAATAACTTGCCTTAAAATTTCATTTTTGGTAAATCCATAATAAGAAAATATTTTAAAATTCTTTTACTGTTATGAAAATTACAAACATTTACCAATATTCTAATTCCCACCTTATTATTAAAAAAAAAACAAGTACAGTATTACTAAATTTCCACATAAAAGAATGTAAATATTTTTCTATTTAGTATCCTTCCAATTGTAACCTTACCTACTTCTTCTGTGCTAGGGTAAATTTCTTTACCGAACATAAACAAAATTGATACCTAGGGCAAAGTATCAATAAATATAAGGAGAGACAGAGGCGAACAAAATTGGAAATTTTCGGTGTTTTTTGGACTGAAAGAGGTAATCTCATATACTTTTGGGAATGGAGGAAAAGAACTTGGCTATGCATTATTGTAGTGCGACTGAGACAACGAGTTGAAAACACAAATCCGAGAGAACGTAGGATTACCCGAACGACAAAATCTTATAGAATTCCTCAAAATCCTATCAACTATTCATACTAATGTACATTGGGTAACCCTACCTCCATTTGGCAAGAATGGGATAAATTTCGCATTGAACAACGCACTAAAAGGAGATGTGAAATTTGTGTCAAATAAAATTCCCCGAATCCAGCAGGAGATTCCCCCACTTAATCTCTTTCGAGCAAAACAAATGTAAACAGAAAAACGTGCTGTTCACATATCATAGGATTACACTAACAAACATTAGAATTCCTGCGAAAAAAAAACATTGGGACAATTTCTGAAAATCGTGTTTTCATAAAAACGCGAGAACATTTTATGAGGGTAAAATCAGAAAACTCCGCCCATTCTCTCTTATTTACGAAAATAAGTCATTTCCCATTCCATTTCGTTGCATGTAATCTTCGCTTTCACATTTTTTGTCTTGTAAAATGTTCAAAGAGGGTTTGATTTATTTTTTATTTTTTTCTCTTCCTTCCTTCCTTTTCTCGCCGTGTACATTTAAATGGAAAACAATCGGAACGGAACACTCTTCTGTGTGCTTTCTTTTATTTCTTTGCCTAGGGTACATGCAGGCCCGTTCCTGGCGGGGATGCAAAAGGTGCCCTTGCACGTGGGCGGCGAAGTCGAAGGGCGGCCGCCTACCAACTATTATTTAAGAAAATTAAAATTAAAAAAATTTTGATTTTAATTTTGAGTACTAAACTGAAAAAAAAACTTTGTCGAACTAAGTAGAAGTAAACAAAACGTTATTTTGTTTTACCAGAAACACTGTGAAGATCCAAGTACATAAAAATTTAATGATTTTTTTAATGTATTAAAAATTACTGAATTCTGTTCTTCTTCAGACTTTAGTATTCATATAAAAATTTGAAAGAATGTGTGTATGTACGATATTTCTTTAGAAATTTCTAATTGATATTCAAGAGAATTTTTAACTCTTATTTTGATTTGTTCAAAGTAATAACTAATTAACGCAATAAAAGAGTATGTGTATGTAAAATTGTAAGTACATTGATTTTGCTGCTCTTATAGAAAATACATGAATACTTTAAATGTGTTTTTCCAATTAACTTATGTTTTTTTTTTTGTTAAATCCATGACAAAATTTTTGAATGTACCAAATAGTCGACAACATTCGACTACAGTCAGGAGGATAGTCGATTGTAGTCGTTTTAAATCATTTGACAGAACTACACTACGCAACGACTACGCTACGCAAAGTGGCAGTGAACGCACTCAATATATTAACATATTATATTTATAGTGAATTAGAATTAATTACAAGTGGTCATAGTTGGGTACCTAATACATTTTTGTTAATAGTTGCTTACTAAATATTATTATAAGTGTTTATAAGTTTATGCTACAAATAAAGAATAATTAATAAAGGTAAGCTTTACTATTTATAAATCTTATTATGAATAAAAAAATTACACACCTTTCTTGTCAGAAAGAAAACCAAAAAGGCAATCTGGTGCTTACTATCGAAAAAAGAAAGAGCAAAAACTAAAAGAAATAGAGAAACTTAGTGGGTCGTTAACACAGTTTCTGCAACCCTCAATAAAACCACCTGTGGCAAGTACATCAGGAAGATCTACAACGGAAGTTTATACTGAAGAGCCTGGTACATTTCTGGATGTGCTAGATTCGTCTTCAAGCCCTACAGAAAAGCCAGAAAGTCCTCGAAATGACTCATCAACATCAGAGTCAGAAGAAGAGTTTTCTTATGAAGCTGAATTAGTAAGCTCGTCTTTAGTGCTGGCAGATCCTGGAACATGGCCTGAATCAGTAAGCACACAACTTTTAGAAATTTTAGTGAAGAAAGGACCAGTGCAACTTCGTGATAATGTTCATTTCCCACTAGATGAGACAAACAGAAGATTTTCTACAAAATATTTTTTTAGAAACTGGATAGTTTACTCTTTAAAATTGAATAATGTATTTTGTTCTTGCTGCAAATTATTCAGCAAAAATATTATTAAGCCGACCAGTGGTGGATATTCGGATTGGCGACATGCAACAACGTATTTTGTTCAACATGAAAATACTGCACAACATATAGAATGTTCAAAAAAGTGGTGTGAATTAAAAATGCGAATGCAAAAGAACTGTACAATAGATAAAGAGCTTCAAACATACTATGAAATAGAGACAAAACGATGGCGTCGTATTATTGAAAGAATGATGGCTATTATTCAATTTTTATCTGGTCATTGTTTAGCATTCCGCGGCACATCGTCAGAACTATACCATCCAAACAATGGAAACTTCATGAAAGCTGTAGAAATGTTAGCTAAATTTGATCCGATAATAACAGAGCATGTAAAAAATGTACGAACTTCAAAACAAAATAAAAGTCATATGCCTCATTATTTAGGAATCCATTTTCAAAACGAAATCATTGAATTATTAGCTGCAGTTGTAACAAAGAAAATAACAACTATTATAAAAAGTTCAAAATATTTTTCTATTATACTTGATTGTACCACAGATTTAGGCCACGTTGAACAATTCACGTTTGTTGTTCGGTGTGTGTGAATTTGACACAAAATAAAGCAACAATCGAAAAATATTTTCTTGGTTTTTCTCCAATAGTTGATACAACTGGTGAAGGTTTGTTTAACTTCATTACTGACGAATTGTTGCCTAAATTTAGCTTAGATGTGCAAAATATTCGTGTCAAGGCTATGATAATGGGTCCAACATGAGAGGTAAGCATATAGGACTTCAAAAAAGAATTTTAAACATTAATCCCAGAGCAACATTTGTACCATGTACAGCACATAATCTAAATTTAGTACTTAATGATGCTGTTAATATTAATAATGAAACCGTTGGATTTTTCGATATTGTTCACGAATTATTTAATGTTTTTTTCTGCCTCTCCATATAGATGGAATATGTTAAAAATTAAAATTAAAAATTTAACTTTAAAACCTTTAAGTGGTACTAGATGGTCAAGTCGTATTGACGCTATAAGACCCTTGCAGCAAAATATTAAAGAAATTTCTGAAAGTTTAATCAATTTAAGAGATCACCAAAGCAGAGATATAACCACAAGGAATATGGCAAATTCGTTATCTGAGAAATTAAAGTCATTTAAATTTTTATGTTCATTAATTATCTGGCAAGATATATGTACTTTCAAAAATTGATGTAGTTAGCAAAATGCTACAAAATTCTAACATTGACATTAATGAATGTAGTAAAGCGTTGGGTAATTTAAAAAGATTTTTAAATGCGAAAAGAAACGATGCCAGTTTTAATGAATATATAAGTCAAGCTACAAACCTTGCACGTGTTATTGATGTAGAAAACGAATTTCCACAGACCCGCATAAGAAAAAGACCTCGTCAATTTTTATATGAATCAAGTGACGAGTTTGTACAAGATCCTAAACAAAACTTTAAAATTAATTTTATTTTCGCATTATAGATAGAGCGAATAATTCTGTAGAGGAAAGATTTACGTTGTTAGATCAATGTAATAATACCTATGGTTTTTTGTATTCCTTCCATTCAATAGATTTAGATACTTTAAAAAAATGTTGCTTGGATTTGGAAGTTTTTCTTCAAATAAATATTAAGGATGCCTCAAGGAAGACCTCAATGGATATGAACTATTTAACGAAATATTAAGTTTTAGGGAAATATTTCCTACTGTAGCAAAGCCTGTAATGACTTTGAATTACATCATACAAAACGACTTAATCATTTCCTAATTTTTGTATAGCGTTAAGAATTTTTTTAACACTTCCTGTAACTGTAACATCTGGAGAAAGAATAAACTTATCGAGTAATGCTTTTAGTACAATCAGCAATGAATCCCTGTCGAAGTATCCATTTTGAAAGGGGAAATTACATAGCGAACAGAAGGATATTCCTTGTACTTAGATCATTCTGGCGTGACTGTTGCTTAATATCAGATGGACTTGATGAATCCAATGAAGATGCTGATGAACAGGATTCAGATTGTAAATAGGAATCCAACAAACAAAGGGTATACAATTACACAATAGGCGTTCTTTACATATAATATTATTATCAATATAGGGTCTTTTATATTCCTACAAGGTCAAATGTATTATTATCAATATATATTCTTTTTATATTCATACTAAATCAAGTATTGCAAAGATAGTTACGGAAAAATATCAATCGATTACCAAAATTGATTACAAAAAATTGTTTAAATATCTAAGAAGAGTTAACGTTTGATTATGGAATTTGGAATCGTCAGCTAAAAATATATTATCGGAACAGAACAGAACCAATTTATAGAGAAATGTAAGAATGATTTATTATTCAGTAGTTGCCTTGATTGCCTCTGTTCGAATCATGTCAGTATGGTCGTTCGAATTTAAACTATTAATTTGAATAAGATTGTGTGAGATTCCGTTGAAGTTTCGAATAGGTTAGTAATGCGCTATAGGTTAGAGGGGGTTATCATATTGTTGCGAGCGTGGCCTTTGGTTCGTTATTTAAAAACACAATAGTAAATAATTAATATATAAGTTCTTTATTTCACTCTAATCAGGGGCGGATTTGATCACTTGACCGCCCTAGGCCTATGGAAGATTGCCGCCCCCCTACTCCCTGTAAAACACGAAAAATTGAATGATCTGTATCCAGTGAAGGGACCCCAGGTTAGAATTAGCGGAGTAGGCTGCCTCATAAATCGGAGTAGATTTGAAAAAAATGGAGTAGAATTAAAAATAACACTTTCCAACGAATTATTTTATTTAAAAAAACGAAAAAGTATAAAAATGTAATGAAATACCCACAACTACAAGAAAAAACGTTGACGTGTGGGTTCACAGAGGGCGCGTCTACTAAAAAAAAAAATATTCCCACCAAGTTTTGCCGCCCCCTAAATCTGCCGCCCTAGGCCCGGGCCTACTCGGCCTATAGGGAAATCCGCCCCTGACTCTAATCATATAAAAGTTCACAAACATTCATCTAATCAACTCAACTCTAATTATCGGTAATACTGTACTTTCAATTATCGCAATCTAATTACATACACTTCCGCTTCTTTATTACTTTCGCTTCTTAACACTGCAACTGCACTGACAACTGTTATATTTATACCCTAGAAACTCTCCGGATTATTCTGGAGTGTTCTATTCCAAAAGCTTCTTGACTGTTCTATTCATTCTTATTCCTGAACCTTCCTGTCGATTCCATAATCGATTCTCCGAACCTGAAGTCATTTACTCTCCGAACCTGAAGTTTATTGCCAGTAGATGTCACCAGTTGTCTCTTTCTATTGCACGTAACAATATTATGTGTCCGTGTGAATGTTTAGTGAATCAAGAAATTACAGTGAGAAAGAGAGAGAGAACGTCATGATAATACTATAGAATGACAAAATAACGTCTTGTTCACATCTGGATTATTATATTTATTGTCATTATTCACAGAGAAGCCTATAGAATGAGAAAAACAACTCTTGTCATATCTGAATGATTAATTTTATTATCAATATTCACAAAAAGAAAGGGAACCAAACCGTTCCAAGGCTTCCATATTCCATAATTAAAAAATATAGAGTGAAACGATAGTCTCCTACTATAACTAAACGTAAAACAGTTAAAAAGAATTTTGTTCAAAATTAAGACTAAGTAGTTCATTAGGTGTAATTTTGTACTTTTCCAATATTCTATTCACTAGCAAATATTCTGAATATTTTTCGTTTCATGCTTAGGTTTCTTGGGAATATATGACCCGGGTTGAAAAAGTTAAACACGTATTGTGTACATATATATAGTATTGTTGCGTGCGTGGCCTTTGGTTCGTTATTTAAAACACATTATTAAATAATTAATATATAAGTTCTTTATTACACTTAAATCATATAAAGTTCACAAACATTTATTTAATCAACTCAACTCTAATTATCGCTAACACTGTACTTCCAATTATCGCAATCTAATTACACACTATCGCTTCTTTATTGCTTTCGCTTCTTAACACTGCAACGTCTAAGACAAGACTCTTTTCTGGCGATGACAACTGTTATATTTATACACTAGAAACACTCCGGATTAATCTGGAGTGTTCTATTCCAAAAGCTTCTTGACTATTCTATTTGTTCTATTCCTGAACTTTCATAATCGATTCTCCGAACCTGAAGTCATTTACTCTCCGAACCTGAAGTTGTTTATTGCCAGTAGATGTCACCAGTTGTCTCTTTCTATTGCACGTAACACTGCCCCCTTCTTAAACTTGTTCGTCCCGAACAACAGGTGGTCCACGGTCTTGATGCTCGTAGTATTGACACAAGCGGTCCAAATGAACAATTTTGTGCTTGCCTCTTGTGCCACGCTGAATCCTGTATACCACGTCATTAATTCTAGTTACTACTGAATATGGTCCTTCCCAGTGTTGTTGCAATTTTGAAGAACGTCCCTTACGTCGTTTCGGGTTGTACAGCCAAACAAGATCACCTTCGTTAAATCCTGCGGAATTAGCGCGTAAGTCATAGCGGGTCTTCATCCGATCAGTATTTGTTGCTAATTTCGTCCTCGTGGCCTCGTGTACATAGGCTAATTGTTGTTTGAGCTCCGATACGTAGTCTTCTGGTAACTTTTGTTCACCTCTGGGGGTACCGAATTTGAGGTCGCTAGGTAAACGCATCTCTCTTCCGAATATGACTTTAGCTGGGGTTTGTCCGGTAGTACTATGAACGGCTGATCTATAAGCCATTAGGAATATAGGAATATGTCGATCCCAATCGCGTTGATGATAGTCAACTACTTTCTTTAGATGCTCGATCAATGTTCTGTTGAAGCGCTCTACCATGCCATCAGATTGTGGGTGTAGAGGAGTTGTTCTAGTTTTTCTTATTCCCAACATTTTACACATCTCCTGGAAAGTCCGCGATTCGAAGTTCCGTCCTTGGTCCGAATGAAGTTCGTGAGGCACACCAAACCTACTGACCCAATTCGTTATTATTTGTTCCGCAACTGTGGTTGCCTCTTGATTAGGGATTGCATAAGCTTCAGGCCATTTACTGAAATAGTCAATGGCAACTAATATATGTATAACGGTTACCGCCATCCGTTTCTGGAAAAGGTCCAGCGATGTCTATAGCTATCCTTTCAAAGGGGGCTCCGACATTATACTTATGCATTTCTCCTCTGCTTCTGTGTTGCGGCCCTTTGCAAGCAGCACACACAGTGCATCTGCGGCACCCCTCCTCCACATCTTCTCGCATATGTGACCAATAAAACTTTTCTCGTATTTTGGAAATGGTTTTGTTCACTCCCAAATGTCCTCCAGAGGTTCCACCGTGCATTTCTTCTAGAACATCTTTGACATTTGATGCCGGCACGACTATCTGCATTCGGAAAGATTCGCCATTAGGTGCTTCCCACTTGCGTTTTAATATACCACATTCAACATGAAGAGAGTTCCATTGAGCCCAGTAACTTTTTAGCTTCTCACTCCGTTCCGAAATATCCTTCCAGTCTGGTCTTTCCATGTCTTCTTTCCAAGCAAGAATAGGTGAAATGTCCGGATCTTCTCGTTGTGCTGTTCGTAGGTCCTCGTTGTCCCAACCTGTAGATGGCTCCACGGTTACCAACTGTATAGTTGCTGCTGTTTCTTTTTCTTCTAGTCGTGTGCAATGTTTGCACTCAAGTTTACATGGACGTCGTGAAAGGGCGTCTGCATTTCCATGGATACGACCTCTTCGGTGTTGTATTTCAAAATCATAAGCCTGGAGTCGCTCTATCCATCTCGCAACTTGTCCCTCAGGATTCTTAAACTGCAGAAGCCATTTAAGCGCTGCATGGTCGGTGCGAAGGATAAATTTCTGCCCATAGAGATATTTATGAAAATGCTTTGTTGAACTTACAATGGCAAGTAGCTCCTTTCTTGTAGCACAATAATTTTTCTCTGACTTTGAAAGTGCTTTGCTATAGTAAGCTACTGGAACTTCTTGACCATTCTCCTCCTGAGAAAGCACTGCACCAATACCTTCATTGCTGGCATCCGTGTCTAATGTAAATGTTTTTCCCAGCTTTGGATAGTGAAGTACTGGAGCCTCACAGATCTGTTGCTTCAAATTTTCAAAACTTTCGTTGCATTTATCCGACCATATGAACGGCTTTCCCTTTTCGGTAAGTTGATGTAGGCTTCTTGCTATATCTGCAAAACCTTTCACGAATCGCCTGTAGTAGGTAGCTAAACCAAGAAAACTCCGTAATTGATGTTTGTCCTTTGGATCTGGCCAATTTTTGACGGCTTCTATTTTCTCTGGATCGGTTCTTACTCCTTGTGATGAAACCATGTGCCCTAAATATTTAACCTCTTTTTTAAATAGAGCACATTTACTCGCACTGAGCTTTAATTTTGCATCTGTGAGTCTTTGAAGTACATCCCGTAAGTTGTTTTTATGTTCCATGAATGTCCTTCCGATAACTATTATGTCATCCAAATAGACAAGACATGTTTTCCAGATTAAACCTCGTAGAACACATTCCATTAGTCGTTCGAATGTGGCTGGAGCATTACATAACCCAAATGGCATTACTTTGAATTGCCATAAGCCACTGCCAACGGAGAAAGCAGTTTTCTCTCGGTCCTCGGGATGTATTTCCACTTGCCAGTAACCACTCTTCAAATCCAGCGTGGAAAACCATTGCGCTCCGGAAAGGGTATCCAATGTGTCATCAATCCTTGGTAATGGATAGCTATCTTTTCTCGTCACGTTATTTAGTTGGCGGTAGTCTACACAGAATCGGGTGTTGCCATCCCACTTCTGACACCAGTTGTTGCGTGCGTGGCCTTTGGTTCGTTATTTAAAACACAATATTAAATAATTAATATATAAGTTCTTTATTACACTTAAATCATATAAAGTTCACAAACATTTATTTAATCAACTCAACTCTAATTATCGCTAACACTGTACTTTCAATTATCGCAATCTAATTACACACTATCGCTTCTTTATTGCTTTCGCTTCTTAACACTGCAACGTCTAAGACAAGACTCTTTTCTGGCGATGACAACTGTTATATTTATACACTAGAAACACTCCGGATTAATCTGGAGTGTTCTATTCCAAAAGCTTCTTGACTATTCTATTTGTTCTATTCCTGAACTTTCATAATCGATTCTCCGAACCTGAAGTCATTTACTCTCCGAACCTGAAGTTGTTTATTGCCAGTAGATGTCACCAGTTGTCTCTTTCTATTGCACGTAACAATACATTATTATAAATCAGTTTCCAAGAAAAGTTAATAGTCGGTTATTAATGGTTTACTAGTATCCAATGAGACTTAGGGCAAGACATACAGAAGTAGGCAGTCACAGCTTCTGAACCTTAAATTTTTCATCCTTCAAAATAGGTATAGGGATATACTCACCGGATGCTGGAGTGCTTCATCATGCCGCGGAGTTTTAACCGTGAGTCTTATTGACTTTATTTTATGTCTACGATTTACATATATATACTATTGCTTTTACGATATACTTATATAAATATGTGTACATATGTATACACTCTTGTTTATGGCAAGTTACTATCTAGTTGTCCTCTGTGTGGCATTCGCTCCTAACTAACATTCTGATATGCTTTTCGCTTTTCTAACGATTTTGCAATTAAGCTTACTCTTTGAATGTCTAGTCGATAAAAGTAAAAAGATTAATTCGCTTAAGATAGTGTGGTGTACGAAGCATCTTAGTGAAATGAATGTCAGATTTTCCTTTTGCCCTCACCCCTCTTGAGACTGGCTTCAGACATGAAGGTCGTATAAGGTCCGCTCATTCACAAAAAAAAATATGCAAGTCATCAAGCTGACAGAATGGACTTCACTTCCAAAGCTTACTCACTTATATGCTACCATAACAGTCACCGGTGGGTTGTTTTGCGGCCACACTTTCACAAACTACCAAAATATTCTCGTCCGAGCAGCCTGCGTAAAGTATTTTGATCAGGGACCGAAAATAACTGGTATTTTGAAAACTTTAAACAAAAAAAGCTGGGATAAATCATGATCGTGGAATTTTGTGGAATATACCAAGATATGTCTCGCGAAACCCGTTTCGATTCCTGCAAAGCTTTTGAAAACTTAACTTTTTATTTTAAAAAATATAAAGCCAGCTGGGATTTTTATTTTTCTGGCAAAAATAAAAAGCCAGCTGGGCTTGATATTTTTTCTGGCAAAAGTAAAAAGCCAGCTGGGCTTGCATTTTTTTCTGGCAAAAGTAAAAATCCAGCTTGACTTTTTATTTTTTCGGGCTGGAAGTAACAGGTTTCGAAGTCGGAAGTATAAAAAGCCAAGCTGGTTTTTTATTTTCAGGGTCTGGACGAGTTATGAATTTTTGTTTTCCTATCCGGTATCCGGTAATAAATGTGTAGTTAAGTATTATCAATAATAATAACTAAAGGAAGGTATGATTTACGATGTGCTCTGCTTCTGACTTATTTTAGGATGTCGTCATTAACTTACCGAAAAGCCGGAGTTCTTAAAACTTTAACAACGCAGCTTATCGTTGTCGTCCTATCTTTTTTTTATACCCTAGTCCGTCCGTCCGTCCGTGCGGACGATAACTCGAGAGCGCGTTCACTTAGAAAGCTGAAATTTTGTACACGGACATTAAAAAAAAAGTAAAATTAAGTTCGAAAATGAGACAAATCGGGCAACTCCTTCGTGGGGTTGCCATACAAAAATTTCGTTGTCCACGATATATTTGGACACTACCTGAGAACACGTCGACATAAAAAGCTGAAATTTGGTACATTGTGTTTTCATACTAATAGCCAACAAAATTTCAAAAACGAACTAAATCGGGCAACCCCTTCTTGGTGTTGCCATATAAAATTGTTGGTTTTTTACATATACTTTGAAAACGATCAGTCCTAGACATTTTTATTGTACTAAAAACTTCTTCAGAATAAGAAATCCTATAAAATTGGTTATAATCATTTTTTCTGTCCGACCAGCCATTCTAGAAATATATGCGAGAAACCAATGCAAAAAATCAAAATTGCTCAAATGGGTGACCATACGAAATTTCATACGTGCATTTATCTAGGGTATCATAAGAATTGGTCTTAGACCAATTCTAGCTTTTTCACTTGTTTTATGTTATTTTCGCCGTTGCCGCGCTGCAGTGCCGACAAATTATTTGAAAAGCGATTAGGGTTCCGATATCCGAATTATTTTGAATGAAAAGGAAATTTATTTTTTCTAGCCAAAAATGATACTCGGCTAGAAAAAGTAAAGAACCAGCTTGACTTTTTATACTTCCTCAAAAAAATAACCAGCATCAAAACATGTTACTTCCAGCTCGAAAAAATAGCAAGCCCAGCTGGCTTTTTATTTTTACTAGAAAAAATAGAAAGCCCAGCTGACTTTATATTTTTGCCAGATAAAATAAAAAGCCTTTCCAGCTTGGTTTTTTTAGCTTCAAATTATTATCGGTCAGGAATAGCAGGTAAAGTTGGCTTTTTTCGTAAAAAGTCATAACTGATTCGGTTTCTGGTTTTGATGGTAGCTATTGACCCCACTTTGATCTAATTCTACTTGTGCGTTCACTTGGTCGATTTCATATACCAAACTAGAGCACTTTTCCCGGAACACTCATTCATGGTCCAAGGCAATACTAACGCGAAAAGGCTGAAGATGTAATAAGGCACAAAAGAATACCAAAGACCATTTGGAAACTCCACAACAAAATAATAACACGAAAGATATGGGCAAATTTAACTTAGTAACAAAAATGTTAAGCTCCTAACTTCATAATAAAAAATATAGTGATAGGAAGCTCCACAAATCAATAACCACGAACTAAAAAGGCAAAGCAGCAGCAACAACAAACGCAAGTTTTATATTATAACAAAACACACTAAATCATCCCAGTATCACTATGCTTAAAAGCAATAAAGGTACCCGAAAAACTATTTAAGACAAGTTTTAAAACCAAATCAGAAAGTGTATAAGCAAATCTTCAAAAACGATAGGGTATCTTTCTAAGATAAAAATAAATAATCATATATTTTCAGAACAAAGTGAACCTGCTGCAACAACCCAATAACTGTAGAAGTAGTCTATTAAGCTCGGCAGACAAAGTAAGTCTTTTCACAATAGGAAGTGGAATAGAAGATGAATAAGCTGGATTTAGATCAGGACGTATATGAATCAATCTGCGCTATGATTATTGTTGAGCAGTTATTTGTACATCACAAGATTTTTTTGTTTAAAGAGAATTTATATATACTCTAACTAGCCAACTATATGAAGAAGACTACAGAGATGAAATCAGCATTCAGCAACAAAAAGTTGGTAGAAAAATAGACACACGGAAAACAAATTAGATTACAGTTAACTTTACAAAAACTATCTACATAAGGTACCACAATGGAAGAAGTATCAGATTTCAACTATCTCGTAACGTTATTATTAAAATATTAATTTACTAATACAGAATAAGCGCGTTTCAAAGCTATTAACGAATTTAAAATTTTCTATTTTGTAAAGAGTGAATACAACGAATATAAATGGTTTTCAGGATATGAAGTAAAACTCAAGAATTATCTAACGTACTGGGTATGTTGTGTGGTCAAAACAGTATTTGAGCTCTGTAAATGAAATTTCAAGAAATTGGTAAAAAACAGGTATCGTTCTTGAAAATTTTATTTTAGAAAAAGAAAATAATATTTACATGTATACTTACAGCTAAATTAATGAGCTAAGAGCCCATTGACTAACTTCAGTTGGCAAAGCTTGGTACTTATTTACACCCTGATTTATCTGTCCGTAAGTTAGAAGCAACTTATGCATCTGAAATTCTTTCTGAACTTTTGTACTATTCCAACTCAGAGCTACAATAAATTCCAAAGTTTTTAAATGTTCAAATGCTTTCAGTACCACAGATCTCTCTACGCCCTGCATCGTCGCACTAGTTTTAGCAAACTTCATAAATCTGGTAAAAATTATTTCAAAATTAAAAGGATCTCGGTCATAGATTTCAGAATGGTGCTTAATGGATATAATTAGACATAATTCCAGCACTGACAGGCCACATAACAATAGCAGTTTATCATCCGAGTTGAAGGCTGAAGTGATCTGGGAAATGTCTTCTGTTCTAATGAACGGATTCTCTTCACTCAAATGTGACACCAGTTTAAACAAAAATGTTTTAAAAAATGCTTCAGTTACATCAAAGTCGTACAAGTTCTGAATACATGATTTAACTGTTGCATCCTCACACAATTCAGCAATGCGCTTGTTCCACGAGTCCCTGTGTTTTTTACTGAATTTAAACTTCTTTGCGTCAAACAAATTCCTTAGGAACGAAAGTTCAGAGTTACCAATGTGTCCCATGTTTAACCGTACACCACTAAAAGTCTTCAATTCTTTGTCGGTAGGCAAAAGTAATAATTCTTTAAGCAATTCCAAGCGTTCTTGGAATTGATTGCTTTCCGGGAATAAAAAAATTTGCCGATGAGAGAATCGTGATTTGACTCTTTTCTCCAACAATTCTATAACATCCAGACGACAAGTTATTCCTAAAATGCAAACAGGAGCCTGCGCCGACTGAGATATATCGAACAAATTATAAAGTAAGGTCTGATTGTGATGAGCGCAAAACAAATCAAACTCCTCCAGGATGAATATTATACTTTTTGATTTCTTGTTTCCCGCCTTCAAACAAGCCAATAAAAATGTTAAATTTTCTGCAAACGACCCGAAAACTTTTCCATCCACAGCATTCTCTAAATTTAACTGAATTGTTGCAGACTTTAAGGCAAGACGGTCATCTGTATGTATCAATCCATTTAGGTGAACAATTAGAACATTTTTATGAAAATCTGCATCAGGCAATAGCGAGTACAGCACAGACGAAATTAACTGAAAATTGTGGAATTACTTATAACAAGTGGAAATAAGTTACTAATAATTATATTTTACTGTTGTTTTTCCAGATCCTCTGGGTCCTATTAGTAAAATTGAATTGGATTCGCTATTTTGTGCAGTTCGCTGAAGCAAGTCATGAACGCTCTTCCACTCATTTAGATGGCCGCGAAATGTTGTGCAGTCTTTCTGAATGCGTTGCTTCAAAAATCGTTTTGTCAACTTAATATCGCTTATTTTTTCCGGCATACTAATCTACTAACAAGATGGACTCTTACGTTAACAACCCACCAACTTTGTTTATACACAAACCATTGAATAAATAACTAATTATTTATTTCATGGCACCTGAAAAAGGTGACAGTGATAGATCAAATGACTTGTAAAAGGGTGCGTTCACTTCCATACTTAGAATATACAGCTAAAGGCAGAAACACAGTGGGAGCGTACACGACTTCAACTCAGCCGGCGTTTGATAACTTCGGCGTAGTGAACTTACGTTTTAACAACTGACATATATATATGTCAGTGGTTTTAACACAGTGTAGATTTCTATAATCCCAGCATTTGAAGTTATTAATTAACTTCGCATCTCGCACCAAACTAATCAACTTTTTTTGCGACATTTTTATTTTATTTATTTATTAAATCAGTTCAAGGTGTTGAAATTTCCTCGTTTCTGAATTTCACTACACTCAAATCTGCTCCTGACTGTAAACAACGAAAATCATGTTACCAAATGCCAAAAGTTGCGCTGGAGTAGAAACTAGATCCGTAAACCCCAGAATATACAAGCCATGAACAAAGTCGAAAAAAGAGCAGCGGACCGGTCAGCAGGCGACATCTAGTCTTCTTGCCTTGTCTTACTGAAGGAGTTTTTCATATAAAAGTTGCTTGTATTTTGTTCAAACGTTATAATTTCCATAAATTTGCTCTACATGCTATTTTTTTAAACTATTAGAAAGGAAACATATTTGGCTGCAATTTTCTTTTACTTCATTTTGCTGTGTGAGCGACAGTTTTGGGCTTTAGGACCTGTTTAAGATGAAATTTTAGTTTTTCTTCCATGACGAGTATATAAAAAGCAGTGAGAGTGAGCATCTGCATGCTGTACCCGGGACGGTAAGGCCTTTTAATGTGTCGGCGACTTCATGGCTTTTATTATATTCCGGGGGTTACGCATCAGCCCACGCGTAACTTCCAAATTAAATAGCCTTGGAAAAAACTGATTCCGTACTTTTGTTGAATTTCGCAAAAGAATTTTAGATTGCATAAACCTGTTCACAAAACAAAATCACATTTGACAATCATACACGCAGCTTTGACAAATTCTCATTCCAGCATCTCACTTACTCCTATGTATAGCCTGCTGCTCTTGACAAATTACGCTCATGTACACGAATTATACACGATTCAACCATTCCTGTTTGCTATATATTCTAAGCCTTGAATCGAGAAATAGAGTTTTTCTGTCTCTAGCATACTACTTCAAGGAATCGACAAAGAAAAAAAATCCTTGAGGATTTCATGACTGTTTTTTTTACATAGTTTTTATAGGAAGAGACATTCCTTGGCTCTACCTGAGACAACTTACATGTAAGTTGTCTCAGGCTCTAGCATACCGGGCTTTACACAAGGACAGTAAAACTTTTTTTGCGTTGCTGTTGTGCAATCTAATTCAAGCTTTATAGCTTTATATAGCTTCTTAAATTACAATTACAACTGATCTGTCGACTGCGACTTGATTTTAAGTCGAAGTCGACGCTGAGGTGAAATTTGTAATTAAATAAAAAAAAACTGCAGCGATGCTGACCTGCATTACCTTACCTCCGATAAATTCTACTTTTCCTTCTGGTGTGGTGAAAAAGTGATAGATCCACTCGTCTCGACTCGAGTGTCGACGTATACATTAGTGCGAGGTTTTTTTGTTGTGAGGAAATTTTAATCAATTTTCTGTTGATAACATTTTGACATCTTAAAAGAGTAGAAAATGGTTGAATTAAGCGGTAAATCTAATCCGTACCAGCATGGTTTCCCAAATGTTGTTTTCATTGTTCCAGCCATAGTTGTTGTCAGTCTTACAGGTAATCGTTGCATCAGATTTGTTTATCTTTTCCTTAAGGATGCTCTATATATTGTTCTAATATTTAAGAGTTGATATTGCCCGCTTATTTTGTGAATCCTGTTTAAGTTAGAAAATCCTGAATTTTGCGATTATTGGAAATATAATTATCGGTCTGCCCGGACGTTTTGCATGTAGATTTACAATTTAATGTTTTGCTCTTGTAACTGTTATCTTTTAAATATTTGTTTGCTATCTAGGTAAAAGTACACTCGACACTTGCTCCAAATTTTTATTTATAAACATGCTTATCATTAACGATAAAAACAATAGCAAATGCGACGACTTCTCTTGAGATGTTTTTGCTTGACTGCAATTTTAATTTCAGTTTTCACTTGACTATTGTTTGTAGCTGTATTGTAGGATTTATTGCTGTAGTGTGAAAGGTAGGTGAAGAAAATTGGAGAAACATGTGCTAGCTAAATGGTCTTCAAATATGTTTTTGTTTACATTATTATATTGAGGATTACGGAATTAGAAACATTAAGGAATGTGAAGTAAAAAAAAAAAAAAAAAAATCGCGCAGCCGGTAGGATTCGAACCTACGCTCCCAGAGGGAATCTGATTTCGAGTCAGACGCCTTAACCACTCGGCCACGACTGCGTCTAGGATTACTGTGCCAAAGTTTTTACTTATTCCTGAACTACAGCTGGAACTACGATAAAACAATTTTGATAAATTGTAATCTACGAAACACATCAGCGTTCATCAGCTCAGATTTTACAGAGTTGTAAAAGAATGCAAACTTTGAGGCAAATAATTCTTTCGATTTATGTGAAAAGTGTTTTTATTAATTAATTGCACCTCGATACTGGGACTTACATTTCATTTGATGCAAATTTAAATTCATAATTTATTTATTACAAACCCCGGCATGAGCGCCACGCAAATAGCGTTGGGTACAGCGAATAGAGTATTAAGACAGAGCGTTAAGATAAATACAGAGTTGAATATAACTAGAACTTAAACAGTATAACAATAGTTAATTGATAATAGTAAATTGGAGGGTAAATAACGTTTTATTTTAAGTTAACATTTCAATGTAGATGACTTATGTGCTAATACTAAAATTAAATCTACCAATTTATTTATTTTCATCTATGACAACAAGTGTATACTAAAGATGTTCCAAACGATCTGGCAAAATGCAGGATATCTGCCAATTTTTTTGGGCCCTACCACTGACTTATAACAATGGACTGAGCGATTTGCTATTTCATGTGGCACAAAAAATATTGTGTTTCTGTACATCACCGTTAGAGCACCCTTTAAAACGATTACATAAAAAACATGTAAAACTCAACCAATCACATGAAATTTTACATCCGAAAATCGAATTAAATTAAAATAATATATTTTCTTGTGCCCAAGTGATATTTTAATCGCTTATAAGGAATTAAACTCATTCCGGCTTTAATTTTCAAAAGTTATTCTTAACTGAATCCTGCTTATGGGCAAGAGAGACGGAGCATGGTAAACACTATCTTTACCTTATTCCTTCTGCGATGATTGCATCTGTAGCCAACATAAAAACATCAAATGGCATAAGCAAACGTTCCGGAATGCAATATTTTGTGATGGTAGCTCCAACTCTGCCATAGGGCGAAAGAGAGAACTATAAAACTTGTGCCATGCTTTCCTATAGGAAAATGACAATACGCTCAGTCCATTGTTATAAGTCAGTGGGCCCTACTGATTACACACAGAGCATATATTTGGGCAAATTTCATCTGTCACAGAGTTGTCAGATAGTTTTCGGTCAGTTATCGGGCATGCGTCTGTCTTTGTTGATTATACGACCTGCTAGTTTTCATCTAGTAAAATACTGCTTTTATCTGGCAAAGACAACATAAACTAATGTGAAGGTCATTTTTAAAAAATGACTTCTAGAGAAAGGAACGTGTGTGCTTTTATTGCGTATAGTGCATTTTGTACAAGTGAAAAAGTGGATGTTGTTCGATTTCGGTTATCAAGCGCATTGTTTCACCACTGGTGCATGTTTACTCCGGCTTGTTTTCATCTGTCATTATGTTAATTATGTATATTTATGCTATTTATAAACTATATACTCCTGGTAGATATAATAATATATAATTATATATGTAATATAGTACAAACCTTGTATAAACTTGTCTCTGGCAGTCTGTTCTATACTCCTCACTACGTGCACAAAACTATTTTTTCTTTAATAGGTAAACTAGACAGATATATGTTCAATTCAAAAATTTACTGGGAAGATTGGCAGACGATGTTCCAAAATTGGCCAGATAGAAAAAGTGGCTGATTAAACGTGCGGCAGACGTATGGACATTTCTCAGTGCCAGACATTATCGCCAGCTATCTGTCTATATCTGCCACCATGATTACACGCATCTACTTACAAAAATGGTCAGATATCTGCCATTCTGCCAGATCCTTTAGAAGCACCTTTATTACTTATTTGTTTATTTGGGATCATATTTGTGACAATCAACTGTATTACTCTACCTATTAGGGTCACTGTCCACTTTCAAGTTAGTTCAATCAGGGCTGTTGCAATCATTTCAACAAATCAAAAGCTTGAAGTCATGAGAATGCAAAATCATGTTATTTACAAAGGGCCTTTATCTCACTAGATACCCGACCATTAAAGAAGTATTTCTAAAATACAATACTTTTTTAACCCCCGTCGCAAAACTCTTAAGGGCTTGTCCACGAGCGCGATATATCGCATGCGAGAGAGCTCTGATTTCCTGTAGCAATGTGGTTGTCACTGAACATGCTTACTCTTTCTACGTTTCGTGCGATACAAAAATTTATCGCAGCAATGCTCTTAGTTGTGCGATTTCACCTTAACCTCAACATTTATGTTTGTTTACACTTATAATCGGATGCTAAAGCTTCGCAGCGATGTCGAAATTTACTATAATATGTAAAAATATCACACAAATATATTTTTGCCAACACAAAGTGTAAGCAAATAAGTTGAGGACGCTACTACTTATAGGAAGAGCAGGACGCCACTAAAAAAAAAATCGCACGGTATCGTATCGCGCTCGTGAACGAGTGTTAATGAAGTCAATTGACTGAAAATAATTTACATGGTACTTCAAAAAATTTCCTCGTTGTGTTGCCGTCCTTTGCACTTCCAAATCAAGTTGTCGTCTGAACTCTTGTTGTATCTTGTATCTCTCCTTCAGTCTCTTTTGATCATTATCAGGGTTATTTCGTACATGCTCATCAGTGAAACTCGAGTCGTAACTCATGTGTAATATAAATTCCATAAATCGAATCCTTACATGAAGAGGTGAAAGCCCTTATTGATAGTTTTCTTCAACATCGCATTCTTCTTCCGTATTTCGAAAATCTTTTGGATTTTTTTGGCAAATAGTACAATTTGCCGATGATTTGGTGTCTGTTACAAATTGAGTTACTCTGCCATCACACATTGTTAAGTGAATATGAATTACTTCTATTTCTCCGCTTCGCTCCGCGCGCGTGTGTGTGTGTGCCCCTGCCAGCCTACTTGTGTGTGTGTGTGCTTCTTTAATAAAAGTTTTTCTATTCCATTCTAAGTAAATGCTGTTACTACACATCAATTGAATATTCGTAATGAATAAAAAAACGCAATGCTGGTAACCCAAATATTCGGAAGGTATGTATATCATTCTTGTTTCTACTTAAAAGAAGAAGAAGAGTATGTGTACACGCACCAATAAGTTGAATTGCCTTCTTGCTGCTACCTAAAAGAAGAAGAAGAGTAAATTAGTTGTGAATTGCAGTGAATTTCAGTACAAAGTTCGGGAATTTTAAAGTCGATTATCTCAGAAACTATAACTTTCCGCACAATTTTGTTTTCATATTTGTGATTTGTGAGTAAAAAGGGAGTAGTGTGCAAAGTTTGAAGAAAATCGGTGCCGTTTCATACACTGGTCTTAAGCCGACTTTTATTATAACTTCTTGGCCTACCTGCTTCTATATAGTAAGTCATTTCACTAATAACAATTCAATCTCCCCTTACAAAACATTTTCACAATAGAACTTTGAAATCATAGAAAACTCGAACATTTTATAAAAAAAATTAGCTGTTCAAATTTGACTTCCGCCATTCCAAATACAAAGGGGGAGGTAAATATTTAAAAAAATGTTGCCATAGGTAATATATTTAGTTTACTATCGAATGGCATTAAAATTTTTAAAATCTATGACATGACGAAAATCGCTTTTTGGTCACCCAAGAATTTAGTGCGGACGAGTTCAGACCGTGCCGCGTCGCGCCTATACCCTTCCCACAGTGCATTTTGGCTCAAGCTGAGAAATTGTTGCTGTTTCTGCAGGCGCTTTTGTATGAAAAATTACACGGCCGCTCGGGCCACTGCGGGCCGCTGAAGTTACCGACTCGAAATGGATCGGACGCGTCATCACGGGCGAGCTTGCGTCACATCGAGTCAGGCCCTTCCCGCGGCGCGTTGGCTCTTGCTACGCGACGCGACGCGTGAACTCAGAGGCCCTGAGAAGACAGCTTAGCAAGCTCAATTATGATTGACATCAAATCTGCAGAGGAGCACATTTTTCAGTAATATTAAAAACTAATTTTTGTGCTAATTAAAGCAAATATAACTTCCTAAGCAATTTTCATTTAATGCAATACTATTTTATAACATCTCTAGTGTTTCTAATTGACAAATAATAATAAATTATTCATCGGTGACCAATTGTACGAAATAAAGGGTCTTCACAGTCTGTTCAAAATGTGTGCCATTTTAGAAGCAAGAACGCTCAGTCCATTCTTATTATATGTCAGCATTTTGGTGGAAGGGGCAAAATTTAATTTCAAAACTCATTGCATTAGTTGATGGATTTTCATGAATTTCAATGTTATCTCCATTTTTTATGAGTATTATAATAAAATACCAGTCCCTTACTCCTCTCCCCTCAAGAGTTATAAAGATAATTTGTTCCCTTAGTGACTGAAAACACGTAATTTAAAAAAATATTGTCTAATTTCGGTATTACATCCATAGCTTATGAGCTAATACCTGTTTAACGGCAACAATGAGCAAATAGGTATAATAGGTCAAATTAAAGATGAGAGTACACAATTTACAGTTTTTATAAAAAAAAATTATATACCGCAGAATCCAAAAAATGCCTTCGAACAAATGAAGTGTATAGAAATAAAACTCGCTATGTCCATATTTTGCCAAAATTGAGTTAGCAACGGAATTAAATCACGTAATCGTGTCTTAACACATGTGTTTGATGAGAAAGCTGAGAAATGATTTTAACCTAAAGTAAAATCAGATTGAAATCTTGAGTCATTTTCAAAACTTCTCCCATGTCCAACAGAAGTGAGACACATAACTTGCCACTTCCAATTAGTCGCAAAACTTGTTTCTTTCCTACTTTCGAAATGAATATACAAACATTTATTTTCAAAACTAGCTATTTCCAGCTAACGGTGAAAACCCATTATTTGCATCTAATGCATCAATATTGTATCGTGTAGTCAGTTGGCCCGGCTGCTTAAGAGGACATGGTTGTGATTCTGCGTCAATAGATTTGTTCATTTTTTGCAATGGATCAAGAAGAAATTCGATATACTCCAGAAAAGGGAAGAAAGCGCGAAAGGAATCCTGAAAAATGGAAACAAAATCTGAAGAAAAAGGAATTTTAAAGAAATGATGTCATTTTAATTATTAAAACTCTTAAAGATATTCCAGAAATGAAAGGCCAACAGCAGCCACTTGCACTCATTCGAAGGGAGCTTTCCAATGTGTACACACGGAAATCATTTAACAATGTTCCTAATAAAATTGCACAAGTTAATTTCCTCTTAAAATATACAAAGGCTCAATTTCCAAAAAGGCCAAGATCAAGAAAGGACCTTCAGAGTCAAGAAACCAAGTAGCAATGCAGTATCAAGTACTTCATTAAAAGAGGTTTGGAAATGCCTATTGAACGAAAAAGCTAAATAGTTCCAGTGTGCAGACAAACTTTTTTTGGAATTTTAAAAGTTTCAAAAGATAGAATTCAACGAGATTCTAAGGTACATCTAAAAATAGGATTACCTCCCATTGAAAAGAGAGGTGGTGACCGTTATGCCGAAAAATTTTTAACAAAGAAAATTTCTATGAAAACTTTTATTGAGCAGTTGAAACAGATAGATACCCATTATTGCAGAGGAGAAACTATTAGCCGGCAATACGTGTCTGGCGAATTAAATATTAACAAAATCTGGAAGAATTATAATGACGACGTAGCCGACAATTTAAAGGTAAGAACTTCCTTTTTTTGGATTTTTTTCAATAAAAATTTCAACATTGGATTCGGTACGCCGGCTACAGATGTATGTTCTTATTGTATTGCATTAAAAGAAAAGAATAAGCACGCAAAAACTGAAATTGAAAAAAACGCAATCAATAACAGAAAAAAGAATTCATCAGCTTAGGGCAGTGGCTTTTTACAATATCCTTCGAGAAACAAGGATAACTGTCAAAAAAAGTTTAATACTGCCTAAGGTACCGGGTCAGGCAGCTTATTATTTACGACAGTTATATTACTATAATTTTACGATGTGTTGTGGCACCTCTACGGATGGTCTAAAGCCTGAGATAACTTATATCTAGATGTGAAAAACTTACAAAAACGCGGTCGAATTAAAACGAGCTAATGGCCCTCTCTCGCATGCTGTATTATGCCACATAAATTCTTCGCAATGATAGCTTTTTTTGGTTCAATAAAAAGTTCAAGAGGTTTCAAAAAGTGGTCTGGGTTTATATGGAGATTTTCTTATCTAGTTGTAAGTTGTCTCAGGTCTAACTAAACAGAATGTTGTCCAATATGTTTAGAAGGAAACAAATGCGCCTAAGGGAAGTAATGAAATAGCTTCTGCAGTCTATCATCGTCTATGCAATACACAAATTCCAAGCAATGTCCAAGAGTTGAAATTGGTGTCAGACGGCTGTGGGGGCCAAAATAAGAATTGTGAATTGGTGACGATGGTCTCGTATTGGCTTTCCCATGATGCCCGAGACACATTTTACTAGTTACTTTAATTTTTCCTGTTGTGGGGCACTCGTTTATCCCTCCTGATCGGGTTTTCGGCCGCATCGAACAAGTCATTAGATGGAAGGAAACTATCATTCACCCGAAGGAATATTTAGAAATATTCAAAACGCATGGCGCAGTTATTCGACATGGAACAGACACAAAGATTAACAACTGGAAAGAAATGTCCTCGGCAATATTCAAATTCCCCTCTGCTTTTCATTTTAAATTTAACTTGGCGAAACGCTTGTTTATTAAAAGGACTAACTCTGGGTCTATTGTAATCCGTGGAGAGCCAAACTACAGGACTGATGTCGGTCAATTTAAAGGCATTTTTAAAGGAATTAAATCTTGTTCAGTAATGAGAAAAAGTGAGCTCCAATCAAATATAAAGTTTAAAATGGAAAAGCTGAAGGATGTGAACACCTTGTTAAAAAAACGTTTTGGAGAGAATTGGAGGGAAGACGAATCGTTACAATACTCTAAGAACGTCGTTGACAAAGAAGGAGTAGAAGATGAACAAGTTGAAGTTGAAGGAGCACGAGATGAACAAGTTGAAGAAATGGCTATAACATTCCTTATTAATATGCAATATTTGTTGTTTTGTTTTATAGAATTGAGTTTATCTTTTTTTTATTTATATTTTCTTATAATAAAGTGTTTTTCCTTATTTCTTTTAAACCTCTGTTTTCAAAACCGGCCGTGTCCAATTTTGATAGAAACAAAATGCGCCAAATCTTTGACTGAGAAACAAAATTAGCTATGTCCGAAACATTTAAGTTAATAAGACTATTAAAACCTGCAATATATTTCAATCACTACCTTAAACTAAGAGTTTGATGAATGCTTATTAATATAAAGATACATTTTCCTTACAGTAGCCAGTCAATTTCTTCCTACTGGTTTATGAGCTTTTACTCAAAAATGCTTAGATTGGACATAGCGAGTTTTATTTCTATACCCCTCAAATATAAGTTTGCAGTTTTTATAAAAAAAAATTATATACCGCAGAATCCAAAAAATGCCTTCGAACAAATATAAGTTTGCCCCGGTAAAAAATCTAAGGAGTAATCTCTAATTCTGTTTCTTCCTCCTTGGTGGAATAGGAGTTTTTGCCTCATATAATTCACACCCAGAATTTATTCTGAGTTTATATGAGATCAGACCAATTTGATCTGTTTCAAGCGTCTACGGCAGGCAGAAAACCAAGCCGTGCTGATGAGTGTAAGGTTTTCTGCTAACACGAAACCCTTCTTCTTCTTCCTTTTCTTTTTTCAGCCCAGTGTGGGCGTACAAAGGTTCGATTCATTTCGAATGAATCTGGTTTTTAAACTTTTTTCTATTTTCCTCAATTTTTTGCTTTTTTTTCATTTTTAATTTCTTTTCTTTGTTCTATTTTTTCATTTGTTTTTCAAGTCACTCAATTTCGCTATTTGGGACCTGTTGATGAGTCAAAACCAAGACTTGAAACTTGTCACCCAAAATCAAATGGGTTGTGTGATGAAATAACAATTAAAAAAGATTTTAGCTTTTGCAATAACTATACCAGAAAATCCAAAAAAAATGCCTTCTTGAACAAATAAAAAAAATTATGTTAACCACCTTGTTGTGAAAAAAAAAATTCAAAGTAAAAAAGAGTTAAGAAAATCCGAAATTCTTAGTTTAGCCCACTATAACTCTTGAGGGGAGAGGAGCACGGAGATGGTCGAGTAGTCGTTGGAAAGGTCATGAAGTTCTGCATACAATGAGTGGCAGTGCGCTCTGTACTTTTAAAATACAGGATATTTTGTGAAAGACTACCGAATTTTCTTAATCACCCTGTAACTCCGAAACGGTTGAAATGCCGCTCCCCTTGCGATACAATTTTTGTGTGACTAGGTGACTACTATAACCTACTGTCCTATGGACCACAATAGACGAAACACCCTGTATAAATGGTACCATATGTATAAATTTTTGGAAGAATGTTCACGTTTCCACCGCTGTAAGTCGTTACTCATCAGACTTACAAGAAAAGCGTTTTTACAAAAAATGTTATATTTTTACATTTTTGTCGTTGCCGTTGAGGAATTATTTTGAAAAACCAATTTTTGGTACCTTTAATCCAAGATGTCGGCCGCGCGGAACCCCCAAGGATCTAAACTTGAATTTTTAATGGGGGGTCGGAACTGAATAACATAAAAATCACAACTACCACCCCCCCCCCCCCCCCCACTATTGCAATGAAAACACGATGTATTAAATTTCGGCTCAGCTGTCAACTATTTATAAAAAAAAGTTTCAGCCGGCGTACTATTATTTAAAAAAAACTTTTTTTACTACTTTCGCAGCCTCTTACACCCGCACCCACCCGGACTATCACGATAACTGGAGAACGCGTGTACTTATGTCGTTTTCGTTTGAACATCAGTTTCGCTCTGGAGGCAACCTAAGTGCTGTCAAAGCGTTCGTTTGAAGCAAAAATTACGTCACGGGTTGCCTCTGGTGGCAACCCAAAAAGCATCAGTTTCACTCTGAAAATTTACTAGGGTACACTATGATTTCACTCACACAAACAAAGTCTAGTTGTGATTTGATATTATTTAATTAACTTTAAGTCAACAATTTTTATTAAGACCACTACTATTATTATATTATCCTCAAAAATATTCGCAAACAAATTACCAGCCAGTTTTCGCAAAAAGTTCATAGCTACTTTGACGTTAGTATACATACACAAGCGAACTTTTTCAGGTGCACTCTGAATACGTTCGATTTAACGTGGTTGCCTCCAGAGCGAACCTGGATGTTCAAACGAAAACGACATTAGAGAACTGAAATTTTGCACACTGGATTTTATAAAAAAAAGGAAATTTAAGTTCAAAAATGGGACAAATCGTGCAACTCCTTCGTAGGGCTGTCAAGCAAATATTTCGTTTTTCACTATACATTTGGACACTGCACTGACATGTATATAAATGGACTGCTTGTTGAACCAAAAATGCATGAAAACAAATGGCACCACTTTCATATTCCTGTCTCTTTCCGTGAGAGCATACTTTCCCACTGAACTGTAACGATTAGGAATAAGAAATTGCTTGTAAAAATCCTTGTAAAAACACTTCCTTCGACACATAAATAAAATTTAAGGATACAAATAGTCCCAAATACTTTTATGGTAAATTCGGTAAATCCCACTGACATGCATATAAGTAAATTCCCAATTAATTTAAATATAACGCTAGTTTACGACAGTTGGTAGCATTGACAGTGAGTGCATACTTTTAAAAGCCTCCGTCATAATCCCGAAACACAGTTGATGAATCTTATGTAAGCTTATTCCCGGATTAACCCGAAAACTTAAAGCTTGTTTGCAAAATGCTGCCAGGTCCGGGATAACGAAATTTTTATTTATTATTTATTTCATATAGTAAACAAAAAGTTCAGTAACTAATTTGCTAATATGTAAACGTCAATCCACTTCATCCACTCAAGTGCTCACATGAAAATAATTCCACTCCACTACCGAACTAACGCCAGTGAAGATAATTCCAGTCCGGTTCGTGTTCACATGACGGATTATCTCAAAGGCGGAATAATTCTAGCAAATTATAAAGGAAAAATACCACTGCAGTCAATCTGTGAACACACTACTCTCTGCTTGTGGACAGAACACTACCTCAGAAATAACTTCAATATTTTCTATAAAGCAATATTTAATAACTTTCAATTTCGTAATATTTAATTACAAACTCAAAACTTACTTTTGTTTATTCCGACAAATAATTTTACTTGACAGATATGTGTATGCCATAAAATTATAGTAACAAAACAACAATATGGCAGCTCCAGTAGTCGAAATTGACAAATTAGGGTTACCAATAACAATGTTTTAGTTTCAGTAACTATAAAAACTCCCTATGCTTGAGGTCTTTTTATGGTTCCGGACACGCACACAGTGACAAATCAACGTCCGGAAAAAATTCAGGACGCGTTTGCTTCTCTCGTCACTCGAAAATAAATTTCCGTATACGTTGTGCTATCTCCCTCACAATTTCTGTAAACATTGGATGTCATCATAATGTAAATCCTGCTTAAAGTTGAAAATGAAAGGTTTTGACTTTTCCTTCATTTTCCCATTTGGTTGGCGGCCATTCTTATACCTTAGATGAAATCTTATAGGGTATACTAAGTTTATCATTCCGTTTATAACGCATAAAAACAATGCTGGTAGAGCAAAATGAACTAGATAACCACGCATAATATTCAAAGTTATTTTGTTTTTTGCATCCCCATCTGTCTGTCTGTCCGTTCTCACTCGAGAGCGCGTTTACTTAAAAAGGCCAAGTGAAAAATTTCGGCTCTCTAGTAAATGCGTTCTCGAGTTATCGTGAGGACCGGCGAACGGACAAACGGACACGCAAAAATCAAAGTAAGTTTTAATATTATACGTGAGTGTCCAATCCATGTTTCTCTACCAACATTATTTCTATTTATTTCTATGGGTTACAAACAGAATGATCCTATGAAATTTCATCTAGAGTATAAAACGACCGAAATATTTGCAGATTTTCCACTTATTTGCTAAAAATGATTGTTTCTGCATTTTAACTGAAGTCACAGTTATACATACATAATTATTTTCTAAAACACTATAAATTAATATAAAGCGATTATAGAGTCCACGTGAAGTATTTTGAGAGAAAAAAAGTCCAACAGAAGTGCAAATATTTGTTTATAAATATATCGTCAACTCTTTCCATTCATTTTTTCTCAACTGGTCACAAATTAATTTCAAGAATTTTTTTGTTATTTTGAACATGTTCTGTTATTCAGTAAAAAGTAGGTGGTTAACATGTTTTCTGAATTTAAATAGTCGGTTTAATAGAATTTACCTCGTTTTTTAAGTTTTTGTTTGACAGACTATGAAAAGCAAAAGCTTGGAATTTTTAACAATGCACGTAGAAAACCTTATTATTTTTAATTATTTACAATTGAAGACCAATTAGTGCATGATCGCATGATAATTGTTTCTAAATTTTTAACGATAAATAATTAACGAGCATAACAAATAATTTTTTTGTACAAAACAGAATTCTAAGTGATTAAAATGGTGGACCGTGCTGAAAACCAGCCAATCATAATGGATGAAACGTCCAGTTTTGAAATTGACAATAGTCATGATATTAAAGTGTCGAGTATGGAGGAACTGATGAATTTACTTCAAAACATGAATGGGTTCAGTGAACAAGAAAGGGAAAAGATACGTTTACAGATATTAAAACAGCAAGTTTTTGATGATAATAAGATAAAGGAACAGATCATTGATGAGCAATCACCATCGTACGACTACTTCGTATTTATTGCTATGATCAGTATAATCGTTATGGTATTTGGTAAGATTAATTATGTAATTCTACATATATTTTCATTTCATTTTAATCGCAACAAATACTACATACTTTTCGAAGTCGTAAATTAATCACGTAGGTGGTAAGATTGATTTTAATCGTATAGAGCTCGTTAATAGGTCGTTGGAGTAATACGTATATAATAAAATAATAAATAATAATAATAATAAAATAATACGTATATAGTAAAAACTTTATCAATAAGAAGATTGCGTTTGGTTTGATTGTGGTGATAAAAGACAAACAATGAAAAGTCTTTTCTCTTAAAACTGCCACCACCAGTGTAAATATCAAACCATTCGAAATAGAAAAGATGGCACTTGTGGGTTAACTCTGTTGTGGAAGCCGGAAAAAACAGCGAAATGGCATTTTCGGTGTTAACACCGACTAGCAGAAAAGTATGCACCACTATTTTTGTAGTATTTTAGGTAGCTCGGTGTGATCAACCACATTAATTAATAAGAATAATAATACCTGTTAGAAATAAAACTTTTTGTTTTTATAGATATTATTGAAAAATTATCAATCATAGTGTTCGCATATTTTGATTTCGAGCATTCATTGGTTATTAAAGTACGCGCACCAGCCTCAGATAGCTAGACTAAAATCTTGTTTGTGAGCCAAATTTCTGTGGGACATCATAGGGCGCCTTGGATGGATGGAGGTTGAGAACGCTTGAGGTCTGTAGAATTTGAGGCATCTTACAGCCGACAAAATAAAATTTCGCATAGCGGTGAGGCCATCAGCAATCTAATGGCGGATTCATAAGCATTATGATGGCATGCAGATATTAGCAGAAATTTTATACAGGAAAATAGTCTTCCAGTAATTTTAAGCTTGAATAAAGGTTTTTTACTATAGCCAGGGGGACAAAAGATTCCAAGCATGGAGACCAAGGCGGCCCATTGTACCAACATGCTAAACATCTCACCAAAACCTTGCTGTCCTCTTAATGAAGCGCATCAGGTCCAGGTGAGGTATGTTTTTCACCTCATCCACAGATAGGAGGGCAGACCCAAGCGTATCCAGCCTACCCCAGGCAAAGGCCGGATAAGCTCGCAGAAAGTGCTCAGTTGTCTCAGGGACAGACATTCAGGGATGTCAACAACTGCCATGTTGTTGAGCGAAGCGAGTGATGATGCCAACCACATTTCTACATTGTTTCCTTCCGAGCACCAAGCGAAATTCCTATTAGACCGTTCAAGAAAGAGTTTTGTACACCTGAAGTGCTCAGGTTTACCCATCGCTGCTGATGCTTCATGCGAACATCCGTTTTGATGAGAGACCTGATCATCGAAGCGGCAACGCCTACAGCGGGTTCCGGTGCAAGGAAGGGAGAAGCAGACCTGGCTAGAAGGTCAGTCCTTTCATTCCCCATGATCCCCATGTATCATGTGCAAGACCGAACTTGAAGTACCAAGTCGATCGTTGCAGGGAGAGCAAGAAAATATATAATAATATTGTAAACTATAAATATTATCCATCATGTTTCTTAAATACCTGCATTTGCAACCCCTTTGCACCCTTGTGCATGTGCAGAAGGGAGGTAAATACCAAAACACGATTTGGCGACAGAGTTGGCAGTTGAGGGACTAGTAGCAATACATATTAATTCAGAAAGGATACCTTTCCTCCTTGAGTCTAAGTGACCGATTAACCGATATGATTTTGAAACACTTGAAACACTGATTCAGGTCTTTTGAGTCAGTGGACTGACCCGATAAAACGACCGAATCGTTCGCGACCGACCCATCACTACCACAGACATCCTGCAGTTCCCCAGTAACTTAGATATTATTCGAGGGTCACTCAGAGCCAACAAGGCTGCCTGACTATCCGAGAGGATAGCAATGTTCCTTCCCATAACAAGGGCTATATTCGCTGCCATTGCGATGGCGAAGACTTCAACCTGGAATGTCAGGTGAACACCAGGGCTCCCTCGTTAGTGAGAGAGCCGCCGGTGAAAATTTTGCGAGGGCACTGAGGAAGGCTCGATAAGGTACTTCCATCAGACCAAGATTCTATTTCAGGAAAACTCACAGAGAAGTGACGCCCAAAAAGAAAGTTCAGGTATCATCGCATCAAATGGCATGCGACCCAGACGGTTTTCCCATTCCAGGCCACGCCACGCCAAAGAGCAATAAGAAGAGCCAGTCCAGTCGTCTTCCCAACATTCCCTTGAGCGCAATGCACACACAGCCTCTTTTGCATCTGCCTGAATGAAAAGATCCAGATTAAGTAAGACCTCTAGAGTAGCAGCAGCCCCGTGGAGCGCATGGAGCCTGTAATTTCCAGACAAGCAAGCCTTTACAGGCCCCCAGCTTCCGGATCGCAGTCTCGACTTGCACACTTATTATATACCTTACTTAACAAAATAGTAAAAAAGTTTTGATTAAATTATTACGCTCAATAACTCTCATCTGAGTAATAGTTGCATGTGGGTATGTGCAGCCGTAGTTCGATTCATTCCAATTCATCGGACCATGGCACATTTACACATACAATATACCGCACCCGCCTAGTGACGCCACTGATTATCATCATCTCGGTTAATACTTATAAAATTCCTTCTGGAGCTTGCGTACTGACAAAAAGTAAACGAAATCAAGGATACCATTATCAGATGGATATAGGCTTAAAAATAATCGAAATGTGGTGATTGATGAAAATTGAAAAGTAAAACGGAGAGGAAACAGTCTTGGGGAACAACTCCCAATTTAACTCGTATTAGACAAACAGATATAAAAATTCAATTTATGCTAAAAGATGTGGGAAGGCACCAAGTGCTTTGAGTTTGAAATATCTAACGCAAATATTTTGAATTCATCAAAATTATGGAAACTACGGATCCAACATGCAGGTGTGAGGTGGTAAATTGAATCATGACTGTACTGTACAGACAGTACAGAATAAGATTCAATAAATTAGGTTGATCTCCAACTGCAGAAGAACTCTTGATTTTGACCACATTATTTTAGGAGCGCTAGGTTCGCCCGCTAAGGCGAATTCGGAAGACAGAGAAACAGTCAGAAAATGATCAATATTATTAAAAATATTTTGAACAACGATTTACGTGTTGTGGTCGGACATATAGTAATGCAGTTATCCACGATATTTCTATATATGCAGTAATGGTCGAGAATGTGTTCTGTAAGGGTGTGAATGCGTGCTCTGATTTTTTTTTAAATTAATTTTTGAATTTCGATTGTAAAAAGCGTGAAAAAGGCATAAGAAGTGGAACAGAATTGCGTTGTGATTTACTGTGTGGTAGAAGTTTTCACGAAAGATGATAGAGGGTTGGTTGGAGCAAATAAAAATATTACTTTCAGTTGTGATGAGTGTGTGGATAACAGATGCATTTTTTTTTTATAAATTTCCCAGAAATTTTGAGTTTGGTGAGAAAAATAAGGATTGCATCTTGAAATAGGAAAAGGAGCATGGAAAAATGTTGAACAGATTAAATAGGCTCACAATTTACAATAAATGGTTCAGAAATCCGATGGAAACATATCGTCACCTGAGAATTGATTCACTGTATATGCCAGTCACACCAATTTTCGATAAAACTTATTTAAAGTTTCTGTTCTTATTTGTAAAAAATGATACTATAGAAATATTTAAAAGTTATAATATAATATTATTAAGATAAATTTTTTTCCAAATTTGTAATTTTAGGATCCCGGTGTTTAAAAATGTATGCCTTTGCCGTATACGCCAACTTGTACAAAACTATATAGACGCTAGACAGATCGAACGAAATTCAACGAATAATGATAGGAAAAATCCACAAAACGGTCGTCGGCTTACTTTTCATCGACTGTTTTGCAAGTTTTTACTATAAGATTTCGACGATTTTTTTTCCATTTTTCTTTTGTCTATATAGTTTTGTACTTCAATCTGATCTAATCGAGCTCCCCGGTAGATCTGAATATCAAATATTTTTAAATATTAAAAAAAAAAAGATGTTTTTAATCGGGCTTTAAGAAAAGGCAATTCTTGACAAAAACAATAACAAAAAAATCATAAATTCAATTCAATTTTCGATAACCTGAAAAAACAATTTACTTTATTTTAAGCACAATGTTATAATAATATTGATCAACCTCTTACAAAAAAGGTAATAAAAACTTTATATAATTAATGTTATCTTGTTTCACATTAATTGGATCCACAGCATGGGAAAACAAATTCTTTAGAGCTGTTATTATTTTCTTGGATGGTTTTTTATACTCCAATTCTCGTAAGGATATTTTATATTGGACAGTAAATAGATCAGTTGGATTATGTTGCAAAAATTTAATATTACTCAAAGGCACTTTTGGAAATTCAGTCTATCAGCTTTACTCGAATATGCAAGAAAATCTTTACGTCTCATTTGAATCAATTCAATTCAATTATTTATTTTTTGAAATTGATAGGAGACTGTGTATATCGCCTCCCTTCAAATGCCTGTTAATCGCGCTATGCACGCAGTCCACTTCCTAAATCTGAGAGTGACTGATTTAATGTAACAGTTTTCTGACAAGAATTGGAGTAGGGCTGTCGTGATAACTCTTTTTTTTGTTTTAAGAATTAAATTAAATTAAATGGCTTGGTGAATACGGCCCTAAGTATCTCAATATCCACGACAGGTAGGAACAAACTGATTACATATTTGAAAAGAGCCTTGTTGAAAACCTTTGTATTGAATATTAGTTTAAAATTCGTTAAAATGGCGTATATGACAAACCAATTCTCAAGTGACGATATGTAAGTCAATTGAGGAAAGAACGTATTAAAATCGAAAAATTAGCAAGCACGTGTAAAAAGTAAGCCAGATCTAAAAAATAATGCAGATTCCTCTACTTTAAAAATCAGTAACATGGGGATTACACGAGCAAGTACAGTTTGCATGCAAGCCTCCCTTCCAACGCGTTTTTAAATTTGTCAGCAGAAGGCAGTTCGCTTTGAAATCTTATCACCTTGCATGCAAGTTCATTTCTTAGATCATATAACTAAAGGAAGCTCGATTAAGGCGAAGGCCCGAAAAATTGCGGCATTTCCCCCCAAGTAGTAGAATTGTGTTTATGTATTCGTTCTGCTCCTGGAAGTAGTATATCTGAAATATTTTTGAAGGGGGGTTAGTTATATCTTCTAAGGTTCATTAAAAAAATGGCATTGAGACATAAAGTCTTGTGCATATCGGAAATTTAGCAATAAAGGGAGTAGCACAATCGGGAAAAAAAAAGACCAATTCTTATGATGAATGCCCGTATGGTCACCCATCTGTGCAAAATTGATTTTTGAAGTGGTTTTACGCGTATATTTCTAGAACGGTTCGTTGGACAGAAAAAAGGATTATTATTTTATAGGACTTCGTATTCTGAAAAATTTGTTAGTACAATAAAAATGTATAGAACTGATCTTTTTCACAGTATACGTAAAAAACCTAAATTTTTATATGGCAACACCAAGGAGGGGTTGCCCGAATTAGTCCATTTTTGACATTTTTGTTGCTATTACTATGAAAACACGATGTACACAATAATTTCAGCTCTCTATATCAACGCATTCTCAGGCAGTGTCCAAATATATAGTGGAAAACGAAATTTTTGTATGATTTGTCTCCTTTCGAACTCCCTTTTTTTTTAAATTCCGTGTACAAAATGTCAACTCTTTAAGTATATGCGTCCTCAAGTTATGCGCACAGACAGGCAGGTAGAGAGACGGACATGCAAAAATCAAAATAACTTAATATTATACGTGGGTGTCCAATCCATTTTGCTCCACCATCATTATTTCTGTTGGTAAATGATGTAATCTATATGAACTCAGAAACACTAATTTTTCTGATATAAATTTATTAATTTGAAAAGCTCCGCTTTCGATTTTTTCTGCCATCTTGAACTGTATAATGTCAAATTACTATCACCTGAGCTGCTATGATTTTTCAGCATGCAAGTTCGCTGGAAGCTAAGCTGCCTACATGGCAGTTGGCAGCAGTGCCATGTTTAGTACATAGTACACTAACCGATACCAATTCTGCAAGTAAGACAACCTATTAAAATCTAGTTTAGCTACTGAAAGTAGACCGTAGGATTTATTTGAACTTCTATACATGGCAATAAATTTTCATACTTACAAAGTAACGTATAGTGTGTGTTTGCAGACCCAGTATTTTTAAATTTCCGGCATTTTTTCATAGTATACTTTCAGTAGCCAAACTCAACTTATTTGGTAATCAGCGAAATTTTTTATATTATTGGTTGATGTTAGGCCTAACGTGCACTTGGGACTTCTTGGTCACTGTAGCCGTCTTGTTGCCGTGGCTAGATTAGTACACACAGTGAATAACTGTTACCCAAAAGACTATGTTTTACATCATTATAAATTACGAGAAGGCAGCTATGTGTATTTGTCATAAGGATATAGAAAATAGTGAAGGGAGCTAAGGGAAAATTCTACTTAACGCTTGATGAAATGTTACCAGTGCATGTTTAATAGGAGTTTTTCGGTTCTACAAACAACCGCCACAATTAAAGTTCTCCAATGCAGTTAAAAGCCATAGGTTAAATAGCCTCTGTTTGAGGTGATGAGAAGAACTTGACTAGGACGGTTTCCAATGAGGAAAAATTCGAGCAGTTAAGCCTAGAGGCTAACACCCCTAGAAACGTCGGAGATTTGCTTTGCAGGTTCACCAGTGGATGTAACGTTTTAGTCAAGCCAAAGACTTCTTCAGTTATATCTGTCCGTCGAGGTAACACGTATTAGGGGAGCTGATGTGGATGAATAAAGCTATTCTGCAAACGACAAACTGGAACGACACCAATATTGCGATAGCTGTACGTTCTTGCGAGTGCAACAGGAGTGCTGGCACGACTTGGTGTTCAACGATGTTGTATGCGGGAGCTTGACGAGTCAGCTGTACATAATTACAGTTGCCCCAGCCGGACAGGCAGGGAGTTGTACTTATTGAAACTCTGCGGGCTCCACTACGATACGTCCTTAATTGTTTTGCGAGCTAAAACGTTTACAAATTATTCCAAGCCTAGAGTCTAGAAATGAACGAACAGACACAAACGCGTCGCCATACATGCATATTCATATAAACGTAAGGCGCGGTGATAGTCAAAGGTTGCTAGCCGTAGGAACCAAAAAGTCGCATTGCTGTCACGTCACTTCATGCGCGCATTAATATTAGAGCCTAATGGAATTGACGCTGATGACAAAACAGTTTCGTGACAAAAAGTCTTCAGTGCCCGACAGGTCTTAACATACTTTACGTTATGAGTGTTGATAACTCAAAGTATTTAAGAAAATAATTTCTGTAGGAGCCCCCATACATATCCTAGTGCCCAGGGCCCCCACTTAGGTAAAATTGCGGCGCAAACAAACGATAGTCTGTCTGTTAACTCAAACTTTTTGCCGGTGTAAAGACTTTTACTCTTTACTTTTACTTTGCTTACAATCCGTCTATTAACTTTTTCGTTTGTCGAAATCTAGCTAATTGATACGTTTGCCTTCTTGCAAAAGTTACACACTTTTACTCATACTCAAGAGAATGTATAACTTCGATATGAAATCAACTGAGCTGTCAAAACTATTGCTTTTGGGGTTAAGCCACTGTCATGTATATAAATGGACTGCTTGTTGAACCAAAAATGCATGAAAGCAAATGGCACCATTTTCATATTCCTGTCTCTTTCCGTGAGAGCATACTTTCCCACTGAACTGTAACAATTAGGAACGAGAAATTGCTTGTAAAAATCGTTGTAAAAAACACTTCCTCGACTCATAATTAAAATTTAACAATACAAATAGTCCTAAATAATTTTATGGTAAATTCGGTAAATCCCACTGACATGCATATTCGTAAATTCCCAAATAATTTAAATATACGACAGTTGGTAGCATTGACAGTGAGAGCATACTTTCTGAAATCAAAATTGGTGCCACATGAAACAGGAGATCAAGCAGTCCATTTATATATATGTCAGTGGGTTAAGCCGATTGTTGTGCTATCGAGTTAATGTAAAAGTGATCATCTAAACAGCTGCGATTTTTATTACAGCCATTCCCACGAAAACGATCAAATTTGTAATGTTTTTTACCCGACCATCTCCGATTTGGATGAAACATATATATATTTTAACCATATATATACATATGTATATATTATTTCCCCCTAGGAGGTTAATAGAGCAGGAGGTGATAGTACTCACCTAGACAAACCAAAAATTGTATGGCACTCTGATGGGGGGGGGGGGGGGGTTGCATATTAATTGTTTAGGAGTTACAGAATGATTAAAAAAAAGCTAATTTTTCACAAAACACCCTGTGTCTTAAAAAGTACAAGGCGTATGATCACGTCACAGTTAAAGCACATTGTATGTATGCAGAGCTTCATGGCCTTTCCAACGACTGCTCAACCAGCCCCTGTCTACCTATTACGGTTCATGACATACAGCCCGGTGACAGACAGACGGACGGACATGGGAGGCTCAGTAATAGGGTTCCCGTTTTTCAGGAAGCGTTTTTGACGGAACCCTAAAAAGAACGGAAAAATAGAAAAAAAATTTAAAAACCGAAATTTTGAATTTGAAGTGGCATAACTCTGGGAGAGGGGAGGGTTACGGGAGTGGTTTAACATTCATAGGGAAAGACATCAAGGTTCTCCATACAATGCCGTCTTAAAATATACCGTATCCCCTGTACTTTTCGAGATATAGAGGTTGTTTAATGAAAAAAGACTATGTTTTACTAATAATCCTGTATTATATTATATATTATATCTACACTTTTTAATATTATGCGTGGGTGTCCAATACAATAATTGGAAAAGAAGATGTAATTAGTAGTCGTTAGATTTATGGGTCGGCACATCTTTGTAATTTGCAAAAATACTTCGCCTTTGAAAATCGCATTTTGAGAACAGTTCTTACACTACATGACCCCTTAAAAGATAATCGATTGTAGATTACATTATAGTAGAAAGAGTATAGCATGCTACTTTTCCTTACAAAAAAATTGACGTGAAGTAAAAAAATTGGACTTCCGGGTCCGAATTTTCGTTTTGAAAAACTTATAAAAAATATAAGAATTTAATTTTTTTAAACGACTTTCACTGCAATAATTTCACAACTAAGTTCTCTTGAATTTAAAAGAAGAATCAAGAAAAAATATTGTCAAATTAAAAAGTTGTGACAGAAAATGTGAAAGTCCAAAACAGCCAAAAAAAACCTATTTTCGATTTGAGCTACATCTAAGAAGCTTAAAATTACATTTGCTAACAAATTCTGAATGAACATTTAATACGTTTGATTTTTTGGGCTATTCTAATATACATATTTTTGGTGTTCTGATCACACTCCCTATATCAAACAGAAATGATTCTAATGTAATTTATTACATAATCATTGTTTCAACTGAAATGATACTATTAAAATGTGAACCTGTAAATTTTTCACAGCAGTACAAAATGCATCGTATGTTTTGCTTTATGAAATTTATTGAATGTGGAGTAGAAACTTTTGATTTTCGGTTATAAATCTCCAGCTTTTTTCACGAATTTCACGCTAGGAGTAACATCGTGAAATCCCATACAAATAATTTTACATAGATATCATTTCACGTGAACAGCGCTCTCGGCTTTATCGATAAAAGTGAGGAAATTGTTCGAACAGTGGTCCCTGGATAAGATAAGATGTTTCCAGCTGACCTATTTAAAATCGATTAAATTCAAAACTTACTTTATGAAATTTATACATAACTAAATTCATACAACCAACCCTTTTATCTATGATTCTGTACTACTATCGCAAGTATAAGAAATTAATAATATTGTCAAGTGTTGCATATACATTTTGTCACAAACGAACCGTTCAATAAAAGTCAAGTATAATATGACTTTCCTTATCAATTTAATTTTCTTATACTTTTTTTTACGAGATAAATAATGCGTTATCTAATAATAAAACTTCAATAAAAGAAGCATTGTAAGACATGGAAGTCTGGAACGCAGCCGGTGCGAAAGTTTTGTAAAATTTCTATAAGCTTCAATTTCGTGATAACGAACACCGGGATAGACTTGGATTTACAACAATTCTTTCTTTCAGATTGCCATTTAATATTCAATACTTATTTGAGCTCCAAATTCAGTTACTTTTCAACTTTCAGCTTAAACTGTTATTTTTCAAGGTTTAAAATTTTGTAATTTCTATATTAATACGTAAAAGAAATACTTTTTTAGTTTAATCAAATAACAAATGATTAGGGTTTATGTTCAGCTCATTTTAATAAGACTTTAACAACAACCTTTTATCAAGTCTTCTTTTAAAGACTTAACTTAAATAAAATATCTGCTAAATTTGTAAATCTTTAGTATCGGCATAATGAATCTTCAGCCATTCAAGCACTGTGAAAAAATCTCTACATATATTTGTAAAAATAAGTTCAGTGATGTTTCTTAGTATATGAGCAATTATTATATTATTCTAAAATAACCGTTCATATAGTGCACAACTGTCAATGTTAATTTTTACAGTGATATAACAAGCAAGTAAACATGGACTCAAGGTAGAAATAATTATGGAAAGATATTTTCGTGTCTAGTAGAAATAAAAATTTATCTCGACAGACGTTTGTATTTATTTTATATTTCCCATAAAATTCTGATCAAGAGGTGCTTTAATTTAGTTTTACAATCAATCAGTAATTAGTAAAACGTGAGATACTTTGAAGTCAAGTGTCATTAGAAACCTCGAGGTTTCTATATAATAATTTTCCTACGAGATATTGTTTTTCGTGAAGTTGGATTAAAACATTTTTCTACAACTCTGGTTTGAAAATTTATTTTGCGCCGTAGTCAAAAACATAGCACATAGTAAATATTAATGGATTTCGATAGAAATGAAATTATATTTTGCCAAACGGACATGGGTACTCACCATCAGCTTTTAAGATTAAAATTCGGAAACAAATAAGTTTTATATTTGAAAAAAAACCTCTTGTTCGTAGATATTGATGTCGCGGAGATTTTTGTCAAATTTTCTTGGAGATGGCATGGGCTTGCTGCCGAGGTTTGAAAAAGCTCGATTCAGATTGTAATTACTGAACCAAAAAGTCCATAAAAAAATTTGATATTTTAAACGAAATAAGGAACACAGTTGCGACTTAAGCGCCGCAGCTGAAGTCACTCTGTATCTTTCGAGCTATGTGGCAAATGACAATGAAACAGTTTAAAAGGGGAACTGCAAACTGCCCCAGTGAGCTTTCGCGTCTTTTACAAATAGCTTCGCCACAGATACTGGTGTTTTCTTTATTGAGATGGCTAACTTATTTGGAATGCATACCACTGTTTGCTAGGAAGGGGTCTTCTTTATTACAATATCAGCAAAACTATTTAGCTCCTAATGTGAATATAATCAGGAGTCTCATTATTCTCTCAGATAGAAAGGTCGTACTACTATCTCTATCTAAGTTGTTGGAGTTGTTGAGGGATACCATTGAGGCATTGGTTAGACTATGTATTTATTATACATGCATGTCTATTTTATGAGTATCTAGGTACAAAAGAATTATGGGGAATGACAATAATATGCTGATTTATTATTGGTCATAGCGTGTTTTACACTCAATATTTGATAGCCTTGTAGTTTTGCCTGGAAGGAGTGGTTAAAATGGCTTAACTCATTTCAAAGCTACACCAGATGCAGAATGGGCTAGAAGAAATTAATGTTGAAATGCTCAATTGCGTGCATAAAACAGGGCAGCACATGCTTGTCCACCATATTTGGAATTCTGCCTGTCTTATTAAAAACATAATTTTCGCGGAAATTTTTTGCCATGTGCTAAAATACAACCCCAGTTTACAATGTCACAGCTGAAATTATACAATGGATAGTAATAGGTATGTTCAGAAATTTCAATTTTTGAATACATATGTATTTATAACAATTTCTTAAACCATTTTTCTTCTGGAAATTTCTCCGTATAAATGCTTCCCTCGAATTTTTTCTCATAGGCTTTTGTGGTAGATGTAAGGGTCTTACACAACAGCCTTATTAAGTTTAGTACAAACTCAAGTCTAAGTTGTCATCTGTACACCAGATTAAAAATTCATTTTATATGTAACATTAATGGAGAGATTTTATATATATATTTTTAATTTTGGGGTTTCCTACCATATTTCCTAGACTTTTAATAAATACTTGTAAACTAATACATATAAAGGGAATATCGTCAGGGTAGGTCACCCTTTTGACTTTTGCCCATAACTTCCGGTTAAGGGAGAATTTGGTCAAGCCAAGCATATATTTGCAAAGGCCTGCGGAAAATGAATACTTTTGCTGACATGGCTAACTTATTTGGGTGAAAAATGAAGAAAATATAGCATTTAAAAAAAAAAGTGAAATGTTGTCAAGGAAAATTATTGAAAAGGAGCTGGAAAAATTTATTGAATGAAATAAAATGGCGCATTTGTTGCATTTGCTGTTTTTTTATTCAATTTAGCAAAATTTGAAAGGCACATTATTCTGAATCGCATTTCCGGCAAATGGAATAGTTCGTTGTTATATTGGTGAGGTTCTATCTTGCATTGTCCGAAGAGGGCTTTTCTGTGATTTTTTGCACGAGTATCTACCTTTAACTGGTGTTTTATTGGCGGACTTTGTTGGTATTCATGTTGGACGTTTTCTGGGCGTTATCGAAGTGTACAATCACGGTGGACCAACCCTGACCACTACACAAATTGTACAACCTTGATGTCAAGCGCCATTGCCGCATCGCGTCATGCCACAACCAAACATGTTACAGGATTGAATTTTCCTTTTGTGTGTTTTCAAACATGAACCACACAATGCTTACCTTGATGAATGTATATTTTTGCCTCACTCTCTGGCCGTATTCGCTGATGATAAAAATATACTTTTTTTTGAAATTTCAAGCACTGAGTGCATGCTTTGCGCTAACGCTCCAAATCTGTAATATCAAAAAAAGTTCGCTGTCATTGAGAGAAGTTCTGCCGCGCTCGCACATTGGTAGCGTTAGTAGTTAAAACTAAAGAAATTGCAGTTGACCGACCTAGACGACGACGGGCCAACCCTGACGATATTCCCCTATGTACTGCACTAAATTTATGAAGATTGTAAACCACGCAACAAGCAATTCGATTCAATACGACAAGATTCAAGTATAAAATTAAGAAATCTTCTTTACATTTCCTTGTCGCATCGATTCGTTCCACTTGTCCGGCTCAGTATGATCAGTACTTTGTTCGAATTAATATAACATGAAATTATAAAATATTGTATCTACTTATAGAATATTTCTCGATAGATTAACTATTTATTTTAGTTAATTGTCTTATTTAAAGGACTTATTCTACAGAAAAAAGTTTTGAGTGAATTAAAATGTCTTGTGTGGCCCCAACATTTGAAAATGTTTTCCTAGAAGCAAGTCCACTTGAAGAATTGCGCCAAACAATCGGAAAACTTGCATTGGATCCATCTCAACAAGATTTTGCTTATAGTCTATTGGACAAGTTGCAAGAAATTCAGAAAACATTTGAAATTCTTTCCAAGACGGATAAAGAACTGTTTGAAGGTGAATTAACCGAAAATATTTCCAAGGTTGTGAAAAAAGTTAAATCTAAATTTACGGAAGCAAATGCTGATGATGAAGTAATTTCTTTTACGATATTACCTTTAATTGCCATCCTTATCTTAATTTCAATATTTGGTTAGATCTTAATTACAAAATTTACAAAATTAGTTTATTAATATATTTCTATTATTTACAGTTCTCTTTGGATATAAACTTTATAAGTCATTGATTGAAAAGCAGAAAAAACGGCAGGATAAGGTCAAGACTAAACATTCTAAGAAGAAAAAGTAAAGTAAGAGGAATACTACGTAAACTCATCACATTCCAATAACACTCAGCACAATGCCTATGTCTTAAGCAAAAGCTACTTTATTTTATTCATAATATTATATAAAAATGTCAAACGATTATGTAAAGTGTGGATTTGTGAAAATATGTAAGAATATTTTGAAAGTTTCGTTTTAAATGTATTTTCTAAAATAAATGTTACTTAGCAAAATACAGAATTCGTTGTGTAGTCAATACTCAAGTATACACCTATTGTTATAAGGAACCATTTCTACTCACCTTCACGTTGTCAAACTCGACGGCAGCTCTTGCTACCTGTGTATTCTCCTGAACAATGAGACATCGCATTTCACTTCAAAAAATAAAAGCATTCATATTTCAGCGTCCTAAACGAACTTTCTATCGACTGATAACACTACTGATTACATTAAGCGAACTAGGTTTCACTGTTAAGCACCAGCAGGATAAAAGGCGATTGTTAAAGGTGAACCCTGGATAGATACTTGTCAGGTCATTAGAATCTGTGAATAGTGTTCTTGGCAACAGCAAGGAAAATAAGATAAATGTAGGGAAGTAAACTCGAAGGTGTCGCGTCGGTTGTACGATGGTTAACTCATATGATTTGGCGATTGTTTGAGCCCCTACGAATGGTAGAACCATTTTTCTGATAACAAATTACTCTACTATAAAACCATTGGAATGCGGGTGATAACTCACACAATGGTTCGAGGTGCCCTAAATTTGTAAATCCAGTCAAAGTATTTTCAAGAAACACATGAATTCTTCAAAGGAGTTGAAGTCAAAAGGAATCACGATATAAGGTCTACTTTTCAATCAAACTTAGACATTGTCTAAGTCGTGAAGGTTTCCTAAACGATTCGGAACAATGCTTTCTTTTCCGAAATACTTTATTATTCTAATTTTTGTTTATAAAAGGCGCGATATTTATACAATTTTTAATACTAAAAAGCTGCAAAATCAAATTCAATTTACAATAAATTTCATGTGTGAAATTTGACCTTGCCGATTACATAATTTGTCTGCAGGTGTTGCTGATGCAGAAAAAGTACATGATTAAATTGAACGTTTTTGTTTCGTTTTAATTTAATGCAAAACCATTATCTTAGTGCTTAACACTTCCCCTTGGGCTGGTGTCCAACACAAATTTCTGATCCAGGCACTTGAGTTGTTTTTTTTTTCTTGATAGGTTGATGCATCTGGTAGTTGAAAGGTCTTGGTTTCTTTACACAGCAAGTACATTAAGTGTGATATCTAATTAGAGTTGTAGTTGTCCAAATTCTTGCAAAAATAGCAGCTTAATTCTATAATATATTCGACTAGTTGTGATACAAGATAGATAAGGAAATTTTGTTATTGGGATAATGCTTTGGTAAATGAAAGCTCCAAGCCTCAGTAGTAGTTCTAATTTCTAAACATTTTTAAGGAACTCATTAACGTAACTTTAATCAAATGGAAGTTCAAGTTTTGTTAGCATGCTATGGTAGTACTTCTAATGAGTGTACTAGTGTACGTGACGTCCAGTATGTCAGCCTGAGCTGATAACTCACTCTATGAACAGCGTTGACACAAGGCGGCACGCTAACACCTCGGCTATTGCGGGAGAGTTAGTGGGGTGAGTTACCCAAATCCTAGTCACAGCCCATACAAAAAAAAATCGTGCCTAACATAAAATAGAGCACACCATCCGGTTCATAAGGGACCCTTAGATCACTTCAAAACTAAAAACAGTTTTTGACAAATCCGTTGAAATGTTCAATAATGTCTGTAAGGAACATGAAGTGAAGTTCCATTTCCTAGTTCTGGGTAGTTTTTTGCTTTTTCTTTTACAAATGTTATTATAGGCAAACATTGCAAGTTGACCATAAGGAGAGATCACTGGACAATTCATAATTTAACCCTAACTCTTCTAAAAAGATCTTAAATTGACGATGAGTTTTGGCATTTGTTCTAATTAAATTCACAATCTGCACAGTCGCGACTAAAAGAAGACAAAAGTCCTTAATGCTTACGAAGCCCTGGTTGCAATGACTTAAGTTTCTTTGTTCGCAATTTTGAATTGAGTGGATATTGTGTTTAAAATTGGGCATGACTTACTTCGTAATTTCGTGTAGTGTGCAATTACAACTTTACAAATAAGACACAACAGCTTTCCATTATTGTCAATAAAGGCTAATTTTTCGACCCAATTTCTTTGAAAGGTTCTATTTTTTTTCTTGTTCGTATTTTCGTTTTTGATGTTTTTTGAAGTTCCAATAAATTTATATCCAAATTTTGAAATTGAAACAAAAAAATTAATAAATATACACAGCAGAAAAATTACACAACGTAAACAAGCTTAAATTGCTTGTTAAAAAATCGACCAGATTTTTTGAAAAAAAAAGGATATTTAGTTGATAAGAAAACTGTCAATGGTTCCACCCACAACAAAAAGAAAAAAAATTAAAAATAAAGTATGTTTCTCTTAATTTTAAAACAGAATTAAGGAAACGCAAGCTCATGTACGCACTCGAAATTTCTCATTGGTCATTCCCAGCTTTATTGGCAATTTCATTTATTTGCGCCTGTGACTGATGAGCATACGAATGTGCTTGAAGGGTTTAATGATGGAATTTTTCATAATATATTTTTACGTTTCTTAAAAAAATTTATAATATTGTCGCCTAACTAATTTTTCTGTTGATTATCTGTAGAATATTTGAAATAATTTTTACGTAATGATTGTCAAACCCATTTGGCATTTCTCAGTAAGAATAACGATCGATAAGGTACGCACGCGAGTGTGCGTTCCCGTGGGTATTCTGTTTTAACGAGATTGAAAAACAAAAACGAAAACATTGTTTAATTTTTTTTGCGAAGCGAGAATTGGCCACTCTTATGAATATGCAACATTAGAAAAAACTCAAGTAGTATCATTGATTAGTCAAATTATTATTGCAAAAAGCAACACAATATCTAGACATAAAAACGAAAATTAACACACTATAAAATCGGTATAACAAAATAGATACACACACAGATTGAGGGAAAAAAGTTCTGAAATAATAAAAACAACGGATTTCAATTTGCCATGGGAATTGGAGCCGCAGTTAGCTCAATGAAGTGCCACATCATCTGCCCATGCGCGTATACAGGGGGAGGGTCACGAGGGTCATGACCTCCCCCAAAGCGCCACCTCAACTTCGCGATGAATTGAATGTGGTGCTGAGCTGTAGAGTGAGTTCTAAAAGTTTAACAGGACGATTTTCGTATGGTACGGACACAATGTGTAGTTGTCGCCAGAGATTAATGCTGGTGCTGTAACGCACTTTTCCAATCTGCGGCGACAGTTAGCGCTGGGTTCGGCGTTTGTTTGGCTTCTTTTGAATAATAGTGAATTCTGAAGTGGTAGTCATTTGGTCGTACCGCTTTGTCTTTGAGACGTATACGATTTTTTTAGAATTTTCTTGTGTTTTATGTAGTGTCGAAAAGTCTCTTTTACACGCCTATCACAGTAGAATCCTAGTTCCATGCAACCAACGTCTAGCCACCCGTTAATTTTCCATGGCGACACTGATTCAAGCCTGAGTTATTCAAACGTTTTACGTTCGTAGGGAAGCATTAAAGTTTTCTTAGAAATATACTTGCAAATTGTTGCTAAGAGTTTTAATGAATAACTATTCACCGACAACAGTCCAAACGAATTGTTGGATTGATTCTGGTGGTTCGCTCTTTCGGACAAGGGCACAAGCATTTAGTTTTCTTAGAAAGATTTGACATCTTTTCTTTAGATTTTTCATGCACTACTGGGGCCGGATTCTGCAACTCTGAGAGTTTGGGAGCTTGGAAGATGATAATTTTCGTTTTCCCCGATTAAAACTCCCTAACTCTCCATTCGCGATTCTCTAACATAGTTAGGTAGTTAGGGAAAACGTGGGAAGTATCGAAATATTGAAGGACGGCTAACTCTGCGTGGGAGGGTCATAGAGCCCCAATACTCTGTTTCCTTCAGATTTTGGGTCTAGAGTACAAGAATAGAGATGACAAATTTTTCGGGGAGGGTCTTTTGGGGATGGAGAAGTGAGTAATATAGTGGTGTAGTTTTTTTTATCATATTAACTTCATATCTAATTTTTTACCGTCGAAAGACGATTTTTTTTCATTTGGGTCATATACACCCCAGTTCCTATATTTTGCATATATTTCTTCCGTTCTTTATTTCACATCTATTAGTACTCTGTTATGAAAATTTTTCTCATGGAAAGTGAGTTTCCACGACTTACCAGTTCTTCATAATGATGAGTAGAAAATATGTCCACTTTTGTACCAAAATGCGGACACATTTTGTCATCTTAAGAAGGACTGATTCATTTCTTTTGCAGTTCTCTCCAAAACCATTTACCGGACTCAAAAACTAATTACATATACCGAATTAGGGGACAAAATGTAGGTACGTTTTAATCCTACATACAAGACTTAACGTGCATATCTAAATTTTGTATAGCATCTCTTCTGTCCTGGAAAAAGATTAAATTAACCATTTTCGCGTGATTTAAAATTTTTAGCGGGTACGTTCAGACACCAATATTAATATTTCTCTCTAAGCATTGCAAGGATTTCCATAATTGGCTTTTGAAAATATAGCCAGGATATGCAGTGAGTCCATAATTTAATTCTAAAATCCTAGGTACCTACGTACCTTCACAAAACACAACAAAAACAGCGAATACTGACAGTTGAGAAATATTCTTATTACTTCTCCACAACCGAGAGTTTTGTCGAGTGGAAAAGAAAGTTTGGCACTTCTCAATACAAATTCCCCGAGTTACAGAATTCCGAGTGGAGAGTTAAGTGCCAAAGGAACTCTTATCTTCACAACTCCACAACTCTCCGTGTTAGTGAGTCCGGGCCCTAGTGGCCGACCATGATTCCAAAGAGTTATATTGATTCAGGTGTTTTGGCTGGTCTTGGTCGCGTAAGCTATTTATAAGCGTTGTCTATCATACATTTTGTTGGTGGAAATTTACTTGAACATTTTTCTTTAGAATTTTTATATAGAATTTTTACGGCAAAACTATAAAATTAAAATCCATTCGCTGTCCTCTGCGGTAGTTGGCGTTGCTTTACTTATACTTTCGTATTAATTCAAGTAGTGTTGTTTAATTTAAGTTCACGTTTACTTTGAATTTCTAGGAGAAGAATAAACTTGCTATATCAGTTAGCGATGGAAGTATAAATAGTAGCGAAAGTGTAAAGCGGAAGACTGATGAGAGCATTGACAACTTTTTTCAGAAGAAAGCAAGATCAGTTAAGTTCACATCAGAAAAAATTGTCAGTAACATATCATGCACTCCTACTCGCATTCCTTTAAATGAGACTCAAGGAGCAAGCTCACTCTCAGTCAATTACTTCACCCGTGACAGAATCGCTTGCATCCGCAGCTATTTGTACTCGTGCAGAGACAGTAGGCGTATCTGGTTATGAGTCCTTGATGTCCACCCTGAGATCGACATTGATGTGGATGATTTTATCGGTAGGTTTTAGAAATCAAACTGAGAATTGGATTTTGTGATATAACGTAAATATGATGAAAAAACAATTTAAAAGCGACTTCTTCCGACTTTTTCCTCCCCCTCGAACGATTTAGTTGTGACCCCCTCCCCCCCCCCCCCAGGCTGCAGGTCTGGATACGCGCCTGCATCTGCCCACCGTTGCACTAGATATTCATATGGACAATTAACGTCCAAAGATCGGCTACTATCGTTAATTGAAGGAAACTATATTCATACCTGTCTGAATAATGCATTACCTAATTAAATCTTTAAACAAATGCATATCGGAACAGTCAAGGAGGCGCCAAACAAAAAAGAATGTAAGTGATCGTTTTCTGTTTTCTTTTTTATTTATACATGTACATATATATATATACCCGCGATTTTATATACGCGGTTGCAGTTTTCATATCGTATGACATAAGCATTTTTTCTTGGTGCTGAAGCGTTCAAATAAGATAACGTCGCCGTATAAATATCAATTTCATTGGGAATTCTCGATCAAAATAACAATTTTAATGAACAGAAGGAACTTGTCCGGGAAGAATCCAGCATTCATTTTTTTTATTCCACAGATTGTTGATAACTATTAGCACGTTCGTACAAAATATCTTTGAACTGTAGTAAAAACGTACCCCTAGTGGGAAGTATCATTTCATCGTACAGTGCTTCCAGCCATTGTATTCGACATACGTATATCATAGCACTTTACCTTGTAGTCTTGAAGCATTGTATTCATTTATATGTCAACATTTTTGAACTAAAGAATTTTTATAACGTTAAGACGTTCTAAGCTTTGTGATTCAATCCTTCACTCTCCCGGAGCCTTCTTTTGGAACAATAGTTGATTAAGGTCCACTCATCCACTACATTTACAGGTTCAATAGGGACATTTCACACCTGTGCCGGCAATCTCGAAGGGAGGATGGGGCAATGGCACGAGTACATACCATCAGTACTCGCAATAAGTTCAGGTAAGTGATGTAAAAGTCCCTTCAGGACTGGATGTGGTGCGACGCTTATAACCTGGACTTTACGTCCAAAGGTACTCACTCATATGCAATAATAACAAATTTCGCACCCAACATGGGCCCACCTCAGTTAGACTCCGGTGGTCTAAAGGTAATTTTTACTGGGGACTGGAATTTAGAGTGATATGATCATGTAGCGCATTCTGTTAAGCGTAGTATCGAGTTCGAGTAAAATGTGACATTTCCATACCTACAAATTTTAGCGCTGCTAAAATCGCAAGCAAAACTTTTACTGATGATTTTACTAGTGCAGTACGGAGTTCACTGGTAAAAAGTGAATATTTCTCTATTTTTCGTGTTTCGTGCTTCTATGACAATTTCAGATTGCTTTTTTGAATTTATTCAACGCTTTAATTTCTCTTGTCAATTTTCAGATTGTTTTTGTTAATTTATTGAAGGATTTAATTTCTCTTGGTAATTTTCAGATTAAGTCCATTTTTAATTGTTAATTGTACAAAATTTTTTCTAAACTTCGTAAATAATTTGAAGTTTTTCAGCGATAAAATTCTTAAACATCTGTCACTTTCTTTTCTCCAAATTAACACGTCAAAATTTTACCAGCGATTTTAATGTGAAAAATTTGCAGACTGCGGTAAATTTTACTTTGTCCGAACTCAATACTAGGCTTTAGTGATGAACCTCAAGTCTCATAACCAGCAGACCTGAGACACTGATTTGGGCACCCATAAGTTTTGTCGCGTTTTATTTCGTTTGAAGTTTTGTTTTGAGTAAAGTTAAAGGGTTTTAATTAGAGTTTCCACGTTTTATATTTTTGTGATTTTATTGCTCCAATTATTAAAGTTTGACTTCCTTTTTAGCTTTCCGTACCCAAAGGGTAACAACGGGAACCCTATTACTAAGACCTCGCTGTCCGTTCGTCCGTCACCAGGTTGTATCTCATGACCCGTAATAGGTAGACAGTTGAAATTTTCCCAGACTGTATTTCTATTGGCGATATAACAACAAATAATAAAATTAAAAATTAAAGGCGGCCCCCATACATGAAACGTGATTTTATCGGCATTTTTTTCCTCGTTTTATTCTCATTTATTATTATTATCATAAGTAGATATTTTTTTTCAAATGACAGCATTATTATTATTTTTTTAAATGAAAGCATTATTTTTTCACATGACGCCTACTCTCATTTGAAAAAATAAATAAAATATACATAGTGTTAAATTTTGGACGATGGTACGGAACCCTTCGTGCGCGAGTCCGACTGGCACTTAGCCGGTTATTTTTTGTTGAGTTGTTATGAGTTTTTGAAATTTGAATTTGCGATCTTTCCTCTACCCCTTCAGCCATGGATATGGCAGGTGGCCTCACGGAATTAATTTTTGTTCGCATTTCTCAAGGAAGCATGTTTTTGCTGGCCATCCGGCTGGACAGAGTCTTGAGTCTGTGAGGATACTTTGGCTTTCAGCTAACTAGCCGACCAGGTTCATGGTTTTGTCCAGCTGGAGTGTTAGATAGAATATTTGACAGAAGAGCAAGAAAGAAGTTGTTAGAGGACGAAAGTGATGCTGGAGATCTTCAGTAATCAGGAGCTGGCATACTGCTAACTTCCTGGCAGAAGAATCTCTAGCAACATTCTCAGTTTCTGACATCTCTAAACCAACTTTTTTAAGATTTCGTTGAGAAGTTTGAACTCTTTCAAGCACACATCCACATCACTTACTTGTAGTAGCATGACCCGATAGTGGAGAGAGTTTACCCGGAGATCTTTGTTTTCGAGTGATAGCTTCTGGAGAGAAAGGTAGGAGATCTTATAGTTTTCTCGATTTTTGCCTTGAACGATTTGAGTTAAGCTCCTAGTGAATTTTCACTGTATTTTTGTAGGTATACAGTTGAAATGTATTTCGTCATTGATTCATTCGTCATTGATATTTCGATATCGACCCTGTTTTTGACTGCCGCCCTGCACTAAGGCCTCGATGATTTAGCTGAACGAAGTACACTCAGCATTTTAAATTTTACTATAACGTCTAAATAGTCCTACAGACTCTAAATTTTTTGGATATTGATTTTTATTATGGAATTTGTTGAATGTTCTTAGAACTTTTATCGTATATGTTAAATCGTAGAGCTGTGAAGTAAGAATTAGTATCTATCTTAGTTCGATTAAGTACCAACACTGAAGCTGCCTAACAACCTTTAATTTAAAACACTAACCTTCAGTTGATGAAGGAAAATTTCTGTTCTTGAATTGATAAATTTTTGTATTCTGATTCTAGCCCAAGCGCCAGGCGCTAGAATCATTAATTTTTGAATAGTCGTGAGATATAGTCGCGCGTTTTATTTGTTCTTGTTGAGAAGGATAGTTTGGTGCAATGGCTACTGCTCGTACACCTCCACCAGTAGCAGATGAATCATTACCTAGGCCAGAACAGTGTTCTATCTGTCAGGATGGAGACTGGTCGGCCAAAAAAAACCCATGGTAACCACATGTGGATACGTGTTCTACAGGACATGGATTGTAAAGTGGATCACTAAGGACCCAATTGCAGATACGCGTTAAGTCAGCAAGACTTTTCCGCATACAGAAAGGATTCATGGTTTTACGTGAGCACCTGCCATTATGGCTTAATCTCACGGCACTCTTAATGCACGGATTGAAGACAAGCTTCAATCAACGCCCTCGAGAGACAGAATATAATTTATATTCTGTCTCAGCAAGTACCAGTTTATGCCAGTGCATCCTTGAAATTGGACTTACTGGTCGAAGCGAGACCTACCAAAAATCTCTTCCGATCTTTGGATCACGGCACCCGGTTGATTTAGCGTAACTCCACGCCGAGAGCCAATCCTCTAAGCATACATTAATAAGCGACCATCCTTCAAATTCACCGACGCAGTATGCAATTATGACAAAAGAACAAACTACTCTGTTTAGAGAAGAATGTTCGCCTAAGTCATGCTGACTCAGATAATCTCACTCTGCCCGTGATATGGGCTACCAGAACCACTACGATACTCCCACAAGGGGGCCTTCCCATGTTGAGGCGAATATTGCTCAAAAAGCTCTATTCGGGGTTCCTCAACCCCGTAGTACCAAGTTAGCAATGTCGGCTACCCAATTGGTATGGCTTCGTATCACATGATCATACGATCATGAGTACTCCCAGTGAATCTTACATGCAGATCCTTAAACATTACTGGTACCTCCGTTCGGACTTAATCATATTAGCACTTATGTATAAAGTGACAGCAGTGGACCACGAGAAGGTTATGATCCGCCCTTTAGGCTAGGAGAGGCTTGAGAGTAACGCCAGTAGTCTTTTACCATACCAAGGTACAAATACCAAGCTGCATACTAGGTCATATACGCGCTAGGCTTCACTAGGTACACGCACTTTCATCAGTAATTAGATGTACTGGACCTCAGCACAACGAAGCACGGTGCACATATATGGCTTTTCACATCCAGTTATTCTCCCTTGGCAGCTCTGCGCTTCACTAACCTTTTGCACCGCCGTTGCCGCATACAGTGGGACGATTCCCAAAAGATACCATACTCGGCATGGAAGCCAGTTTCCTATTCCACAGTCACTACTACTTAACTTGCCACCACCGCCGAATTCACAGCTTACTCGTGTCTCTTTATCTCCGGGTTTACTTTCAGCGAACATTTCCAATACTAGTTCTAGAATAATCCGTCACCTACCACTACAGACCAAGGCCTAGTAGCAACCGATGCGTTGATAGCTGGCCTTAGAGTACAGCTGCAAGATTTAATGCGTGAAGAGATTACGCAAAAAGCATGGAGACATTACGTGCTAAAATCTCGAGCAATATTAGTCAGCAAATCTCTGCCGTGCTGAACCAAGTGGATGTTACTCGCCCACCTATGGAGAGCAGTTAGAACCACCTATAGTCACCCACCAGATTTGTCTAGACATCCGATTCGGAGACCTTCTGTTGCAACTGGTCACAGAGGGTCAATTAATATGGATTCTCCTCCAATGCCTCTAATGCTCCATTTCTTCAAGGTTATGGTTTCACAAGCCACAATGAATCATCTAATAGATTCAGCTTCAGTCGAGCCCGGTCCAGTCCATGGCACAGGCGTCCTGCCATGGACTGGTACTACTCTCTTTTGAGATGCAATTACATGGCAAACGTGGAAGTACATTAAGACCGCACTATTAGCTGAATGGGGAGTGGTAAAAGATGACCTTAAGGTCAGAGTCTAATTGATGTCCAGAAGAATCTTTCGCCATGTATCACCAAAATCTAGTACAGCTGCGTGATCAGCTACAAAATCCTTTGCCAGATACAGAGTTCCTAGGAATTGTAAGGTCAAACCTATTGCCAGACATTCAACACAAAATTTGTCTACATCCTACAAATACCATAGCTCTACTACGATCTCTCATAACTCAAAAACAGGCTACACTGAAGTGAATCGCGATCGCGTGCAGCCGGAACACATACCGAAGCCAAAGAGTTAGCGAGATCGATAATTATCAGGCAACATGTCCAGATCTTCATTTACCACCTGAGCATAATGAAGGAGCAATAGACGTATGTGCCATTTCAGCACGACAAACAGCTGTCTGTTGGAATTGAGAGCAGCACGGGCACTAAGTGAAAAGACATCCTTAAACTTGATTACTGACAAACACGAGGAGGGTCGGGAATCCCAACAGTTTTTCCCGACCGAAGCGAAACTTTCACATGTCAACGATCCCCTCGTCGTCAACAAAGTCTCAGAGGACGGAGGACAGTCTGTCCAATCGCAGACCCAGTAGAGCAGAAATTCGACTGCCCGTTGATCTCATTCAGTGACTCTGATGATTTCAACAATGTAAATGAGTGTGGGAAAAATCCTAATTATCTTTTGTTAGAAGCCGAAAACCTAATCGACTTCATTGTGGATTCTAAGGCTCCTTTTTTCAACTGTAGAATGGCAGGGATGCTTTTAATAGATACTTCTTTAGACGAGTCCTCAATTTACGATATTCCATTAAAGACTAAAGACTAAATACTTGGATTTTATTGTTGGGAAAGGAGGAATAAAAACTGATCCCGATAAGATCTCAGCCATGGTTGACTATCCGTCACCTAAAACTGGTATCGTCATTCATTCCGAACTATGCTGATTTAACCGCCTCCATCACTGACACTTTGAAGAATCCCAGTCAGTTTCAATGCATACCTGAAGCCCAAACGTCTCTAAAACAGTTGAAACAGAAGCTTACTTTTACTTCTGCTCTATTGCTAGTGACTCCAGATTCCATTAAGCCGTTCGTTAAACAGTGCAATGCGAGTCAACAAGCCATTGGTGGAGTGCAGTTACAACTAGAGGACGATGGCTACGAGAAGCCAACAGCCTATGTATCGAAAAAGCTCAATACAACGAAATTACAGTCACAGGGCAGGTATGCTTAGCAGCGGTGCTAAGCGTACATAAATTCCGGCTTTTCATTGAACTTATACCGTTTAAGATAGTGACTGATCATGCCAGCTTGTAACGGTTGATGTCTCAAAAGGACCTCAGCGGTAGACTTGCTACGTGGAGTCTGAAACTTCAAAGTTTCGACTTCCTTATTGAACACAGAAAAGGAAGCCTGAACGTTGTTCCTGATGCACGGATACACTGTGATAGTTTATCATCAACTGAAGATCCTGGTTTGAAAGTTGATCTTAGTTCTCAATATTTCAACTCGTTGTAATATGAAGAGCTGAGACAGAAAGTTAAAACAGCTTCCAATAAGTTACCAGATCTGTGTGTCAGGGATGGCTTCATATATGTATCTTAAGACAGTTCCGAAAACAGGCGACCCAATTCAGGAGGAAGAAGCTTGGAAGCTTTGGATTCCTCGAGGAGTTATTTCACAGGCGCATGATCCGCCACTAGCTTCTCACGGAGGTATAAGGAAGACACTGGAATGGCTAAGACGACATCTGTACTGGTTATGAATGAGGAGTCGTTGTCAGAAACGAAGTGGGCTCCTGTGATGTGTGTAAGGAAATCAAGGCTCTTAATACCATCCTCACCACCAATGAATGCATTGTCTCAGAGAGAACGATGATGGCAACGGCTTTACGTAGATTTTCTAGGTCCTTATCCCAGGTCAACAAATGGAAATGTCTGCATACTCATAGTTCATGACTAGTTCTCCAGTTTTAAAACCATTGAAGAAGGCCCCAACTAACAACGTATGTCAGTTCCTAGAGTCTGATATTATTCACATGTTCGGAGTTCCGGAAACGATAGTCTCTGACAATGGGATGCAGTTTTGCTCATCTCAATTCGCCAGACTGCTGGATAAATATGGCGTTAAGTACGTGTGAACGGCAGTCTATTCGCCGCAGGCTAACGCGTCAGAGAGGGTAAACCGATCCATATTTTCAGGGTTTAGGGCATACATCAGGAGCGAAATACCAAGTAGGATGAGAAACTGAATCATATCGCTGGCTCCCTTACGAGCTCTGTCCATCAAAAAACTGGCTTCTCACCCTACAAGGTACTTTTTGGACTCCAGATGATATAGCACGCAAGCTCGTATACACGCCTTAAAAGCTTAGGTACCCTGAATGAAAACGAACGAAAAACTTTTGCGGCCGAAAAATTCGGCTGATGAAACATAAAAGTTGTGTTTTTCTTAAAGATCTGAAATAAATATAACTATTTGATTAGTAAAATTATTAGTTTATCCTATTTCCCATGATTGTAGTAATCATTGAAGCAAAAATCTTTTTTTAAAGTGGAATAAATTGAGTTTGTTTTCATTTTTCGGTTCTTGTTTTTGATGCTAGAGTGCCTTTAATACACTACCCAGGAGGGTCCCACTGTATTTTTAAATCGGCCGATTTCGTACAAAAATATTGATGTTGAAGGAAATTTAACGAATGCTCTACAAGCATTTGAAGAAAGAACAACAAAACTTATCATATGACATGGATAAAATATAGTGTGTTTGAGGAACATTCATTATGTTGGTTCATTAGAATCTTGGCCAGCGGGATGTTCCGAGGAAAAAATTTCAAAATGTCTTTTCGAAACTTGTGAGTCAAGACGGAAGGAGTAGTTTGTAATTAAGCTCCCACAAAGAGAAAATGTTTGCGTTTGACGGAATTTTCACCCAGAAGTCTGTAATTTTGCATAATAATAAAACGATGATGTGGCATACCTATATATCTAACTACATATCTACAGACCTACCTATTAAGTTAAAGAAAAGGCAATGTCAAAAACAATCGTCTGGCAGGAAATCTCCGCGGCCTAAGTGAGTAATAGTATATTGAAAACACAATTCTTTTCAAAATTGAAATACTTATTATAACCACTTAATGAACGTCTTAGAAATCAGAGAGGTTTTCCCTGAGCACAAATATGTACATAGGTCCAAGACGTTTTGCGCGCGGCTAACCCCTTGCCAGACGAAGTTAAAGTACTGTAAATTTCGATTTTCCCATAATCCATAAATGCTGTTTAGCTACTCCCAACAATAATAAGAGTTATGCTTTATTAGCTACTCCTCTTATTCACCTTGTGGAGATATGTTTTTTTCATTCATTTTATTCATTAACAAGAAGAAGGCGATGAGACTGCTCCTAATCATCTCCATAACATCACACTTTCTTCCACGTGACAATCGTGACTAATCTTTTTATCACATGGTGACCCTGCAAATTAATCTTTTACTACAATGAATACAATTTATGATGCTCTCCACTTGCTTAAAAGTTCTAGAAACAAAGTAAAAAGAAAGGAAGGATTTGCCCCACCGTCGCACATTTACCTTAATAGCTTTTAATCATAGTGCTGCAGCAGAAATTTGAGAGCTCTTAGCGTCAAATAAATACTCTGATTGCGAGACTGCAATTTCTACGGCTAATTGGGCAAAATCCCAGACATTGAATACCCATCGACACTAAAGTAAAAAGTCAATTATTTTTGGTACACGATAAAAAAAACTGAGACACACAAAACACAAATTTTCCACCCAAAATTGAATTCAAATATCTATAATATAACGGCACGTATATATATTTTCTCATTAATCATATATCCTTTTTAATTATGTGAACAGGAGAATTTGTCTACACCCACTTGTCGAGATTATAAAAATACTAATAATTTTAAGAGTTGCATCAGAGTGCATAGTACTTGGAGCTGTTATTATCCGTATGTTTTTTTCTCCACATTTATCAGTTTTTGAGTTACATTTGATTTGATGATACGCAGGCCTGCTTGTGAACTAAGCTTTTGTGATTAAAGCACATAATATTAAGGTTAAGAGCAAGGGCTACTAGGCAACCAGCACGCTGCGAACACCGCGACCACAATTGATATAATGCGTTCTCCCGGTTGGGCTAAAACTAGCCTCTTTACCAGCTCAATTAATATCTTGGGGGTTAGCTGGCAAACTTTATATGGATTGATAAATGTTTCTCCAGTGGTTTGCATCCTTAAAGCTGCATGCGCTGGACACTCGCATTGATACGCTTGTAGGTTTCGTCTTCCTCCTCGCACAGTCACCACAATTCGCAGGTCACTTTGCCAATTTTCTTCTGAAAGAAACAGAAGGAGCCATGTGAGCCAGTAACTGCATTAATAAACAGCCTGAGAGATTGTCTACTAAAGCTGAAGTTTTCCAATAACATTTGCAAGACCAGGATTATGTGCTGGCAATCAACTATATATCAATCGAATACCATTTCATCCCATATACGTACAGAGTTATTTTTTGTTGGAGGGTAGCATTGCACAACTGCTGCTTTTAATAGTTGGCAATGAATCAGTCCGATCCTGAGACATCATTGGATAAACTTCTTCCGAAAGAAAGTCGTATACTTTCACCTTGAACTTCTCTAGAGAGGCATTTAACCCAACTATAAACATTGGTCTGGAGACCGCCACAAATATGTCGAATAAGTAATGCACTCACCAACAGTTGCTATAAGCTACAGTGAGATGCCCTTGTATGTCAATGTATCAGATTAGTACTTACCCCATTGCCCCCGTAAATCCCAGTTCGTTTATTCATAAATCATACTCCATCACTATACTAATATTAGGAGTATACAATCTGTCATCTTGTCTCTTCAACCACCACTTTGAAGTTTATGCGTTTGAGTTTAAATAAAATAACTTCAAAAACATGGGAAGAATTTTTAAGAAAGTACTTCCCAGATGGGTTATTTTCTAAGTGCCTTTCGCTTATTTTTCCTCTAATCACTTTTTATCACATAGCCTACCAAGATGGGACCTTACGTTTCTCGCACAGTCCCATTCCGAAATAGTCCTAAAATAAAACTTAAAAATATTTTTATTATAAGTGTCGACCGGATATTGTGTGCTGAAATAAGACTTGTCACCACAAGTCCGTTGATTTGAATTTGCCTAAATAATGTGAAGAATCAGCTTCAATAAGGTTATGTATGCATAATATAGAAATCAGTATCTTGATGCACTTTTTTAAAATAATAAATAAACAAGCAAATCAAGTAATCTAACTATATTTTCTGGAATACGTTTATGCAGTGTAATCATCTTCTACCTTATACTCTTCAATAATATTTCCATAGATCTTGTTTTCATCTAGGCGAACAATGTAATCGTGATCCGATTCATTTTTCAGGACAATTACAGCGGGCTCTGAATCTGATTCGTGATTAATATAAAGCGTAGGATCGTCGAAACTATTTTCATCTTCCTCAGTCTTTATCTTTTTGCACTGTGGCTCTCCTATTACACCGTCATCCAAGCCATCATCATCATCAATGAAAATATCAGCTGGCGGTATCAAAAATTGAGAGCGGATAACAACATCTGTAGCGTTTTTTTGTTTAATTGGCATATTATCTGATGATGATAATTATTATTATTATTGTTGTTAAATTGAATCCAAGTAAAACCTTTACCAGAGTTTTGATGTTTTGAGCGTATATGAGAATTTAAAATTCCTTGATTAGGATAGGAACTCTTACATCCTGTATATGGGCATATAAAACTTAAAAAATAAGAGATATTAGTAAGTATATGAAAGGCATTTCAAAGGGAAATTTACTCTCTGATATCATAATGGCGTCTTGTGTGCAATTCTAATGCGTAACTTCGACGAAATCCTTTTCCGCACAGTGAACAGACATAAGGAGTTTCATTTCGGTGTGCTCTCATATGAATTCTTAGCGACTCTTTATACACTGCTGCATATGGACATAAGTCACATTTATATTTTTTTATTTTTTCATGTACCTATAAAATAGTTACCGCATATAATTAGAGAAAAAATCAAAGCAAATATATTTACCGATTTCTCATGATCAATTTTATCACAATTATTGAAGTAGCCTCTGTTGCAAAATTTGCAGAAAAATCTTTTTTCTTTTTGATGAACCATTCTCTGGTGAACGTGATAGTTTTTCAAATTTTTTAGAACTTTTCCACATATTTCGCATGTAAAAGTATTATGAACACTATCTTTGTGCTTTTCTAGAAGTGTTTCAGTAGCATAACTTTGATCGCAGAATTCACATCGAAAACGACCTAAAACAAAAACTTAAAGGCATTAATGTCATTTTTAAAGTTTATTTGTATTGGATTTTACTGGTGTTATGTCGTCTAGAAATGTGTACAGCTAAAGCCATTCGCGTACCAAACGTTTTATCACAAAACTCGCACTCATAAGCCGCACCCTTATGTGCATTCTCCATGTGATTTTTAAGTAGTTCCCTGAAAAATAAATATCACGTTATTATGTGCATTCTCCATGTGATTTTTAAGTAGTTCCCTGAAAAATAAATATCACGTTATTAACTAAGCTCAATGCATAATTTTCAATGAAAATCAGAATAAAACTTAATAAAAATTAAAGTCAATATAAAGTTTTATAATTTGTACTCCATAATCATATATATATATATGGTCGAGATCTGGCTTAAGCTTGATTATGTATAACATGGAACTGTAATGAGTTCGGATTCAGATCAACATATAAACGATATGATTGCATATAGCCTAAAATATGTTCTATTTTTCGGGATATTTGCACAGTTGGGCCAATGTAGCAGTGGGTGATAATATACGTTAAACGCTAAAACATTCACTAATTGAAGAAATACAATCATACAGTTGAGTACATCTTTTGTTTAATTTAATGTGTCCATAACCCATTCCAATGTAATTCTCTTCATGCCTTAGATGATTATTCGCAGAATTTATCATCGACATTTTAGCATATTAGCTGGTAACTTTAACACTAATTTTCTTAATATATCTAGAAGTGTTAACAGCAAAGAAACACACAAAGATTGATAAATCCTAAGCACTTAAGCAGTTGGAGGAGCCAATGCAAGGCTCACTGTTATCAATTTTTCTTGTTGATTCCTATATTCCATCTGGTTCAAAAGACCCTATTGCTTTTAATGGATACTCTTCGAATCATATTGAGTAAACCAAATGACATTGCATTTCAGCCTTCTTCTCTTATTTATAGCTCTATATATTTTTCATTAACTTTCCCAATCATCAAATGTTTTATAACTACATATGCATTCCTGTTGACCGTGTTCATTTCCTGTCTCTTATATAAAGTTGCTTTTGCAAAAAAACCCTGTCTAATCTACAACACCACATTTGCTTATCGAATGTTTCTAAAAATATTGTAAAAGTTTTCGGGATAAATTGAGTATTTAACCAAATCGTGTTAAAAATGGAGACCAAATTATCGGTTTTTCTTCACGCATAGACAAGCTTATCTGGTCTAAAGTACAATGTCTAATACAATTTTTTGCTCTTAAAGTTTAACTCTAATATTTTCTGGTCGTTCATTTGTTTATTACAAATGGCGCCAAATCTTCTTCGGTGACAAACTTTGTTTCTTTTGTCCTTCACGAATTTTAGGTATTTTAATTATTGTTGTAAATTCGGTTGTATTAGCTATGTTTTCTGCGTTCTGCTGACGTCAGCTCACTGTGGATGCGGCCCACCTGCGTAGAGTGGTATTTTTGTTCTTCGTAGTGCTTGGAGCTCTCGTGAGGTCGAAGTGCTGCATTTTTTAACATTTTTTTGTATACATTTCGTGCTTGATGGTTTTGCTGACTGCATAGAATCTTGTTTATTGACCGTACAATTTTAGTCTTTTTAATGTTGTTGAAGTGCTTCCTTGTTTGGTGGAAAGCAAACTTTGTGCTTGAGTCGCACTGTTTGAAGCTAACGCTTCGGTTCGTGAACACCGTGCAAGCGACCAATTGACTTCAGGCAGTTTTTTTTTGTTGGCCTATTTGATACCACGGTCTTTCGGCAAGTTGATGAACGATGTTTATCTGTTTAATCTTAATGGCCTTGTTGATGGGATTACCATTTCAGAATTTGTCTTATACTTCATTTAATTTCCATGTGCCAAGTGCTCTGCTTTCGGTGAAGTGCATGCGAGGCATACCATTTTCAAGCTTCGAGATAGTATTTGTCGTAGTCTTCTTGAAGTTTTGTTTTTTGGGCATAGTTGTATTAATGTCATTTTGTATCGTATTAAATCATTCTTGCTACTGCTCCTGATCTGAGTACTGGTGATCATCGAGGGTAAGACCACTTTTATTTCTTTAGTTAGTATGCTTCGGGTTCTTCGATAAATTGATGAACGAAGTTCATCGTTTAATTTAGTTCTTTTTCGAGGAGGCTGGACCAGAAAACCTTGTCCTTGTTCTTATGGGAGGGGATAAGAAGAATGGAAAGGCATACAATTCCCGAGCTGCACACTTGCGTCTTTGGGAGCCTTAAACTAGGCGTTCTACGTGTATTGGAGTTACTAGTTTTTGTTCACGTCTCGAGTACTGTAGAGGTCACCAGTTTGTATGAGGTTTAGAGCCATCGCAGTTGTCTTTGATTCACTTTCCTAGTATAATGTGGTGAAAATTGACGTAAGTGTGGGGTAGGGTGCGGGAGATAATGTGGTACACATTCCGTAGGCACACGTAGTGGAGTAATGTGACTAAGACTTTTTTTACAGCCTTGGAGCCTTAGTCGGGGTGGTTGAGGGCGTTGGGGCCCACTAGCCCAAGGTTGAAGTTCCTTCAACACCTGGAGCTCATCTCTCTTTCTCTCTTCCCAAAATTTATTATTACCTAGTCTGCTTCTCCTAAGGTGAGAAGATTTATTTTGATTTCTTAAAATTTCAAGTACAACAGCAGTCGGAGGACTGTCAAGCCATGTCAGCTCATACGTAAGTTTTTATTATCGTTAGTCCGTCCGTCCGTGCGAGTTCTTTCTTGTATATTGACACAGTAAACTAGCATCCGAGGAATGAGGACGACAAGAAGCCGCCCAAGCCGGCTGATCGCTAGCGGCGAAATACTGTATCGTCGTCCTCACTAATCTCGAGGATGATTTTTGCAGCAAGAGTTGTCAACTGCAGCTGCTGTCTATATCAGTTTAAAGTTGATATAGGTAGTGCTGTCAGAAAATTCCTCTCTGTTACAATCGGATGTTCTTATTTTTTTTCTCGTAACAACAAAAAAATCTGTTAACTGGCGCCCGAGCAATAACCGTTTCTATATATCAAATCAAATAAATTCTGTCCTGAAAAGGAAAAACCCTATGTAATCGAACAAAAAAATATTCGTTTAACAATAATTACAGTGAGACCAAGATATTTTTCTATTTTAAGTGCTTGTGACGAAAACTCATACCACGAGTAGGTCGCAAACAATATGAAACGTGGAGGTTAAAGGAACTATACGTCTTCTTTAGCATTTTTTTTCCAGCAACGATGTGAGTCAATTACCACATGTAGGCAGCATTCAATTTTAACGCAGCAGTCAAAAGGGGACGCATACGATCTTCCAATCAACACCCGAAAGGTTCCATTTATTCTCTCTATTGTGCGCACCCACGTAATGAAAGTCTTCTTTTTAATGCAAGTAAATAAAAAAAAAACATTTTTTTTCCGAAGAAATAAATTACTTAGAAATTAATGACAAAAATTCTTCTACTGAATGGAAATCAATTTAATAAAGAAACATGGAAATTCAGAAGTGCCTAGATCTTAATATTGAAAATTAGAAAGGCTAAATATAAAAAAATTCTAGGTTATTTTACCATTTTTTAAGGAATCGGTGGTGATAATACAAATTCACAAATTCACAAATTTTATGCGAACTCTGCTTTGAATGACGGCCTGCCGTCAGTCACCAGTGGTGAGTGGCGGCTGGCGGATCATCATCGTCAAAGCACCAGCACAGCACCAGAGGCAGTACCTGTGCTCCGCATCATCCTCATGCATTGCATTGTGTGTGCCATGCCAGCCATAATATTTTATTTTGTTTGAAAGAATTTTCATTTACATTGCTTTGAAGTAGAACAGAGGGGGAATAGTAAGATGAGCGGATGGGATAAGAATTGGTGGGCGAAAAGCTGTCTAGTCACAGTCAGTTGCATTGATTGTGCGACTGGGCAAAAATGTTTATAAATGTAGGTAGCCATTCATTTTTTCGGGTTTTTCGATATAGATAATTTGTTGGCGAGATTATTGGACGATAATGATTAAGAACAAGTAAAAAAACTAGAATTGGTCTACGACCAATTCTTATGATACCCTAGATGAATGCCCGTATAAAATTTCGTATGGTCACCGATCTATGCATGTTTGATTTTTGAAGTGGATATATATATATATATATATATATAGGATTTCGTATTCTAAAAAAGTTTTTAGTACAATAAAATATTGTTAGTTCGGAAATGGAACAAATCGGATAACTGCTATACAAAAATTTCGTTTTCCACATTTGGACATTGCCTGAGTACGCGTGCCAGTGCCATTGTCTTAATTATTTCATTGAAGCAGAACAACCTCTCCTTTTAATTCAGATTTTGCCGAATTCTAGATGTGTCCGCCTTTCACGTAACATACTGAAAAACAAAATTTTTTTATGCAGCCCTATGAAAAAGTTACCTGCTTTTATATGCTTCAAAAAAATAATTTCAATATTTACCCAAAACTTCCTATAATAACTGTTTAGATTTAAGGAAAATTCCAATGCATTTCGCGTAAAATTTAATGTAATTTAATTTTGTTTTATTTTGCCGGCATAAAGCCTTAGGGGACTATTCCCTACATTTGAGGGAATATTTCCTACATTTTAGGGAAAAATACCTAAGCTTTGTGGCAACAATTGTGCAAATTTTTTAATGTGTAGGTAGGTACCTTTCCTTTTATAGAGTTAATCCATTAATTTAAATTTTTCTTGCAACGATGAGCCAGATGTCATTTCAATAAAATTTTCATATTATTTTACATTGGTGTCAAGGTCGTGCATTGACTATAAATGGGTTTTTAATCCACAATTCATTTTGATATATAACCTGCTGTCCATTTGGAAAATACTGATTAAATGGTCCACTCAAACCTTGAATGATTTCTGCGATAATTATCTCTCGTATTTCAATCCTTTACTCTTCTGAAAAGCCTTTCACTGTTGCAATAAAGCTCGTTGGATCGCACACAAATTGTCCAAAGTTCTATATTTTTCTTAAAAACAAGAATTTTCCGTGACCAGTAAATAAATATTTGCTTATCCCAAAGGGTTAAATTAAGGTCATTGATCTTTTAAAGTATCCTCGGCCACAAAAATCTGTGAAAAAGTTCATATGAAAAATTTTCGAGTACATAAATTAATAGAAAAACCGGTTCGCCACTTCAACTAGGCAGCGGCAGCATAGTGAAACAAAACTGTGCATGGCTGCTGGCGTCGGCGTGTGTACAGGTACAGCTGTGGGGTGGCGGAGAACAGAGAGAACAGAAATATTCTCTCAGTCTCAAATCTTTGCTTCTTCCCGTCTATTACCTCCCGACCGCAACGCCAAAGAACCATACAACTTGTGCATTTTTTGGGCCCAGATGAAGCTTCTTGTTAAGTTATATGTTCTTTGATATAACTTAACAAGAAGCTTCATATGGTCTCTAAAGACGCACAAGTTGTATGGTTATTTGATGATGCGGGCGGGAGGTAACAGATGGGAAGAAGCAAAGATTTGAGACTGAGAGAATATTAATCTGTTCTCTGTTCTCCACCAACCCACAGCCAAAGTTTACCTAATAATAAGTTAAGAAGCTGGTGAGATATCCGAGTGTTTTACATTTAAAATGCACACGGCAAGAAAAGGAAGAAAGAAAGAAAAAAAATCAAACTATCTTTAAAAATTTTATGAATAAAGATAAAAAATGTGAAAGCGTAAGTTGCATGCACCGAAACAGAATGGAAAATGTTTCATTTTCATAAATAAATGAGAAGGGGCGGAGTTTCACGTTTTACTTTCATAAAATGTTAGGACACATGTTGTTGTTGTAAAAGGTCTAAAAGGACACATGTTGTTGCTGTAATCCTATGATATTTGAACAGCACGTGTTTCTGTTTACATTCGTCTTGCTATGAAGAGATTAAGTGGGAGAACTCATGCTGGATTTTCTGATATTTTCGGGAAAAATGAGAATTTCATTTGAGAGGAATTTTACATCTCCTTTCAGCATCTGGGCCAAAGCGAAATTTATCTTTTTCTTAAAAATGGGAAGTAGTGTGGCCCGAAGTACATTATTATGAATAGGTTGAAAGGATTTTGAGGGATTTAATAAGATTTTGTCGTTCGGGTAATCCTACGTTCTCTCGATTTTTGTTTTCAACTCGTTGTCTCAGTTGCACTACAATAGTGCATAGACAAGTTCTTTTCCCCCATTCATGCAAAAGACGAAAGTATATGAAATTACTTGTTTCATTCTAAAAAACCCCAGAAATTTGCCCATTTTGCTCTACAGCTTCTTAACTTATTATTACGTAAACTTTGCCACAGCTATACACACGCAGACGCCAGCAGCGATGCACAGTTCTATGTTTCACTACGCTGCCTAGCTGAAAAGGCGAGCCGGTTTTTCTATTAATTTAGGTACTCGAAAATTTTTGATAAGAATTTTTGCACAGCATATTTTGGCTACCTACATTCATGAAAATGTTTAGCCCAATGCAACTGACAGTGATTGTGATTAGACTGCTTGTCGCCCACCAATTCCTATCACATCCGCTCATCTTACTATTCTCCCCTGTTCTGCTGCAATGCAATGTAAAGGCTGAGTTACAATGTGACGCTGTCGCGAGAAGCGGTCGCGAATGATGTTGCTTATGCTGACGCGGACGTAATGCCTGTTGCTTATGCTGTTCCAATGATGACGCTCTAACATGTGTTGAATTTTCGTTTCATTACTGAATAAAATCAATAAATTGTAAATAAATAAATTAACTAGTCATTAAATACTGTGGCATTACTTAAAACTTCCAATTTTCACTCACAATTTCAATGTTCTGCAAAAATAAATTCCCTCAACTGCAGCTGTAAAGGTGTTGCGCGTCTCAAGTTGAAATATTTTAAGCTTTAAGCAACGCGACCAGCGTCAGCAACACCTTTAGCGATACACTGTACCTGCACTTGAGTATTTTCATACATTTTAACTTTTGACAGGTTTAGCGACAGCGTCCGCGACCCGCGACAGCGTCACATTGTAACTCAGCCTTAAAGGTGAAAACCCAATGAGCGCGGCAGGCGTCGAGTCGCTTTTACAGTTCTCAGCGGCAGATGCGTGTAGGATTTGAGCAAGACCAAATGAACGCGTCGTGTTGGTATTCTTAAGATTTATTTATAAAAAGAAAAAAAGTGATAGAAAAGCTTGAGTTATTATTTAAAAGTGAAATAGTGGATATATCAGAGTTATTAAATGTGGCATTTCTTGCATTTGCAGCTTACCAAGCATATTAAGTTTTAAATCAATCACAAGAAAAGTCAAAGCGCCCACCGCGCGTTAAAAGTAGAGCATTGCTCTATTTTTGCGTCGAATCCGGCAAGCGCGGCAGCCATTTGGCCAGCACGAACTTAAACACGTATATTCTATTGAACTGTCAAGGCGACGCGACACCTACCACGTTCATTGGGTTTTCACCTTAAATGAAAATTCTCTCAAACAAAGTATTCTTGATGAAACCGGTTTCTTAGAGAAGAGGTAAAAGAAGCAAGGAGAACACGCAATGGAATGCATGGGCATGATGCGAAGTGCAGGCTCTGGTGCTGTGCTGATGTTTTGACGATGACGACTCGCCATCCGCCACTCACCACTGGTAACTGGCGGCGGGCCGTCATTCAAAGCAGAGTTTTCGTAAAATTTATGAAAGCGAGTCGTAATATCACCACCGGTGAGTGCCGGATCGTTAACAACCAGAGAGTCTTATTACATTTTGTGAGACCGGGTCGTAATGGAACGACCCGCCATATAAAACTTTTCAATATACGAGATGCGTATTCTTTCTGATAGATGTTCTTTGGTCATAATCAACTCAAAAGCTCTTTTAAAGAGAGCTTTTAAAATCGAGAAAAGATTGCTGCCATATATTTTTCAACTCTGTTATTGCCTCTCGGCTCCGGGATATAACGCCCGAAAGTGACAAGTGAAATAAGACCCGAAAGTTCCATATAAATTTTAACGTGTCAAATGTGAAATAATGTCCGAAATTTTTGGGTGTAATTTCACTTATCGGCTTAGGGCGTTATTTCATAATGATATAAAATCCAAAATTCATAAATGAAATAAAGTTTCAAGAAACAAAATTGATCCTGATGAAATAATGCCCAAAAATCATTTCTGAGAATGAAGGAAAAATTTCCCAACGATGTGTGTAAAGTAAGAATGCGTCGCGCATGGCGGGTGGGGAGGAGGCGGCGGCAAAGGGTGCAGGGCGCACGCGCATTGATATACGCTTTAAAGTAAGAACGCGTCGTGCGAGGTGGGCGGGGGCGTCGGCAAACTCGCGCAACGTGTTCTTACATTAAAGCGAATAACAATGCGAAAACGCGCCGCGCCAACGCGAGAAATCACCGCTCCTCCCCCACCCGCGTGACGCGTTCTTACTTTACACACATCATTATCAATATTTTCGGCTTCATTTCATTTGCTTGTTCTCTTGATCTGAATTTTGGACTTTGGTTCACTTTTTTGTTGGCCCTTTTTTCACCTACTTTGGGTTTTATTTCACATTTATTTTCGGGCCTTATTTCATTTGGAAATGACCCAAACTTTTTGGGAAAATATTAGTATGCCTATGCTTCTGTTATTTCAGTTCACTATGATGATGGTCGAGTTATTTGTTCTACACCGAATGTCAAGCTTTGTAGTCTCCCCGATAATCGTATAAATGACATCTTTTGCAAGATTACTTAGGAAACTTGAATTTCTCCGTATATCTGTGGCGGTGAGGCCACACTTACTATATATTAGCATGAGAAGGAGTGACTCCTGTGAAGCAAGACGGATTTTAATCGTCGTTCATTCCATGTTCTGCATGCATTTCCCTTCATTTGCTTGTTTTTGAGATCTTTCTTTATTTAGTTCCCGGAAACGAATTGTGCGCAATTTGTATGTAGGGCTTCACAAGTGAGTTGCATTTTAATGTAAGGACTTTATTCCCTAGACATAGTTGGGAAGCGAATTGAAAATACACATGTTTACATTCCGTAAGGCTAGTTTTCCTATATTTAGAAATAAATTGATTTATTTTATCGCTCACTATAAAGAGATCACATCCGAAGAGTGCTTTCGCCTCTTGAGGGCAGAAGTTGTCGATATCGAACTACGATTAGCTACAAGTTCATTTTACTGTTAGTGCTGTCCTTGGTGGAGGTTTATTGTTCTTGTTAATGCGTGTAGCTAATTTGTTGTCAGTACGATTTGTGTAAAGAATATATCTGGCCGAATGTAGTTTCTGTCCGCTTCCTAGATGAATACCTTGTTTTCTCCGGTTTTCCTACATTAAACAAATTTTGCACCATCCCCCTACACAACATGGCTGCGTGACGTGAAATGACACTCAACCCACAGCATGCCGATTGCAAACCATTTTCAATTTATAACTGCTTACGCTGAAGCCTTAAAATTTGCTTTCATGACCATGAGCGAGTCTCAATTGAAAAGCTTTGGAGACGGTGAGGTCAGGACAATTGACATAGAAATATAAAGAAAAATAATTCGCTCAAAGCGAGTAGACTCCCACAATCAGGGTTCCGTATCAGAACTCTATCAACGAACAGTCGATCGACTGAATTTAAGCATATTTAAATCTAATCCAAATTTGCTTGTGATAACTGAAAAATGAATGAATTATGTCATATTCTTCTGAAACATTAGAAAATACGTTATCGATTACTGTACTTCCCCCTTTACTTAGCTCGATATTTCATTTATTTTAAGCACTATTGATTATACAAGAATTGCTTTTATTAGTAAGAGTTGTCTTAGAAAGCTAACAAACAAATTTCCAGCAACTATGAGACTGACGAAAAAGTTGCAGTTTTCCTGTTATCTATGGACAATGCCTACTAACCCTGATAATATCAAAATTTTAGCTTTAGAAACCTAGAAGATCAGCGGCGTGGTATTTTTTCGCACATTTTGGGCTATAACCTTTATAACCTTCAAACGATATCCACAGAATACAAAAAAAGCAATCGTTTTAGGGTGCCCAACCCACCCCTATTTAAAAAATATTTCATTGTCGAAACATGTGGGATTCATGAAGACCTACTTTTTGCCAAAATGCAATTCCTACGTCACGTCGTTTTCGAAAAGAAAGTATGTGGCAGAATGTCTTTCTGCCGACGGACGTATGAGCAAAATTATAAGGGTTCCAGTTTTCCTTTTGTTGTACAAAATCCTAAAAAAACATGAAAACGTAACAAGCCATGTCTTAGACTAAAATACGCACAAATGACGTCGTATAAGAAGACGAAGAAGCCCTTCGAAGAGAACAATTTCAACTGAAGATGAATCAGCTTCAGTCCTTTGTCCCTTGTTTAATATTGTGTTATGAATTATAATTGTAATCATATATTTGTTGATTAACTGAATTGTAAATTGCTAATACTAAGATCAAAAGGATGAAATTTTCCTCCGCCACTATCGATCAATTCCACTAATACAAATGAGAAAATTTATCATTTACATTTACCTAAGGCAGCACAGTTAGACTAACACAATTGATTTCTGATAGCGAATTTGTTCTAAGTAGTCGAGAAGAAAACGTTACTTTGTATACTTATCATCAGTGTGGACGGTTACAGCAGCAGGAGCAGCAATAGATAAAATAAATTCAATTAACAGCGAGTATTGAATTTCTTTTTATCTGCCCAGTCATTCACTTTAATCAAAGTTTTAGTAAAGGACAACGGTTCCCTTCGAGCTGGGAATTACAATAAAATCATACGCGCTGGATTAAAAACTTTTCACGCCCAATGAGTTAGGATTAAAATGGTTACCCCATCCATCTAATTATTTCACCCTCGAAAGATTAAAGGACCAGTAGTAAAGAAAAACAACAATACGTACGCATTCTTATAAGTCTCCGAACATTTAGGGCATTTAAATGCTTGCATGTCGTTATGTTTATGCCTTTTATGTGATCTTAAACTAGTCCATTGCAAATAGCTCATCGTACAGCCCTGAAATATACTTAATTTTAACAAGATTTAAAAATTATTCAATTAATTTACCTCTGCATCACAGACGTAATATCTAAGTACAGGAAAGGTTGACCTTTTGTCCACATAATTAAGATGCGTTAATTTATGTGTTTTCAATTTTTTGTACTGATCATAAGACAAGGGACACATATCGCAATAATATTCCTTTTTGTTGTGTAATTTTCGATGACCAAACATGTTTTCAATGGAATTATATGCCAACTCACAATATTCGCAGCAATACGCTATTTCCAGAACTTCGGTTTTAGTTTTTGGTTCATCATCACTTTCATCATGCTCTTTCAAATGGTTCTAAGACAAATTTTTAATTTTTAATCCATATACAATTTGAGTGAAATTTTGTTTTCTCACTTCTGCTTGACTTTCTTCATTGGTAATTAAGCCACATATACTGCAACTCGTAACCTCAGCCGGTTGGGGTTTATTATGGGATAAAATATGTTTGTTTAGAAGAGTTTTCTTCACCAAGCTCTTGCCACATATATGACATTCGAATAAGCTCTTTCCATGAATTGATAGCTGAAAAATGTAAACAATAATTATGAAGTTCAACTAACTTTAGGAAGATTTGATGATAAAAGAAAATGCAATTCTAACCAATCTATGTATGTACGTCGGCAATACTGGTATTGAACTTCGGGAAAAATTTACTAAATAAAATCAATCTTACTTAAAATCTTGAACTTCTCTGTGCGAACTTGGGGTTTATACTTACAAACGATCTTTGCGGAGTGTCATCAAGAGCTGTTTGATAAAAAAGTTCTATGCTTCTTGTGTAATTTTAGTTTCAATAAAAGATGCTCATAACTGGACGACAATCCAATCAAAGTGAGGCTTGTTTTTAAAGTCGTCAAATGTGCACATTTGATCATGTGTGCACAAATCAGAGTTTTTAAATTCTCTCTGCGATTAAATTAACGTCGCATTTATCATTTTAAAGTCATTGAACGTGATGTGCAAATGAGAGATTCAACTTGCTGCACGAAAATTTGGGTTTGTTTATAAAGTCGTCACCTTTAACGATTTGCTCTCTTGACATATTATGCGCTGGAACTTTCGGTAATTTTTGATTGTTTCTTCTGAGTATCATTAGGGAGGTTTTCGAAATATGGAATTTCAAGTTAAGAAAACCGATGGCAGTGCCGAATGAAGTGCAAAAAATTTGATTTAAAAAGAAATTCGAATAAGAGGAAGTTCGACTTACAGAGGTTTGACTATGAGCTCAAACTCAAATCATAAATAGGTTATCTTTTGAAAATTGTAATAAACCTTTACATTCAAGAAGAGCAGTTGTTTTTACTGCAATATCTTCTTCATCCCATTCTACATATGACAACACCAAGAAGGAGTTGCCCGAATTATCCAATTTTTATACCCTAGATGAAATAATACAGTATACTAAATTAATCATTCCGTTTGTAACGCACAGAAATAATGCTGGTAGAGCAAATTGGGTTGGACACCCACGCATTATATTGAAAGTTATTTTGACTTTTGCATGTCCGTCCGTGCATCTGCCCGTCTCACCAGAGATCGCGTTCAACTAGAAGCGGAAATTTTGCATACGGGCTTTTTAAATAAAAAAAAACACATTTAAGTTTGAAAATGGGACTAATCGGGCAACTCCTTCACAGGGTTGCCATACAAGGGCTTTGTTTTTCACTATATACATATTTAGACACAGCCTGAGAAAGCGTCTACGTAGAGAGTAATAGTAAATAACATTTTATAATTGGACTAAATCGGGGAAGACTTTCTTGGTGTTGCTATATAAAAATTTAGGTTTTTTACGTACATTGTGAAAATGATCAGTTCTAGAGGTTTTTGTTGTACTGAAAAGTTCTTTAGAATATGAAATCCCATGAAATTGGTGATAATCATTTTTACTGTCCGACGAACCATTCTAGAAATATATGCGAAAACAACTTGAAAATCAAACTTGCACAGATGGGTACCTATACGAAATTAAATCTAGGCTATCACTAGAATTGGTCTTAGGCCAAGTCTAGCTTTTTTACTAGTTGAAATTCTATTTACTATTTCTATGAAAACACTAACATAATAATAATCATAATAATCATAGTAATCATAACAAAATTTCAGCTCTCTACATTGACGCGTTCTCAAGCAATGTTCCATACAGGGTGTTTCCGTGGTGGTCTATAGAGCGGGAGGTGATAGTACTCACCTAGACAAACAAAAAATTGTATAGCAGGGGGGGGGGGGGGCAAAGAGGTCATTAACATAACTTTTTTTTATAAAAACTCTAAACTGTAGACTCTCTTCTTTAATTGGACCTATGACACCATATGTGCTATCTGGTTGATTAAAACCCTCGATAATACTACATAAGCCATGAAACAGACTCCCTCCCTACCACATGCGAGACCCAACAGTTTTTACATTCTAAAATATTTGCAGTGATCTTATGTAAAACTGACAAAAGTTTGATTTGAATAGCTCCTTCGCCCTAAACTACTATCCATACAGAAAAATGGTGTTCTGATAATCTTAAGCTTGCTTTCCTATCCTCCGAACCGTATTAAAATTTTCACACCTTTCCTAACAAAATTATTAAATTCTCAGCTGATTAATCATTGTAATGTCACTGTGCCGTCATGGCATGCCATGGGCTGATGATATCGAATTGTACTACAGATTCGGACTGCGGCTGCACATACACATATGCAATTATTACTCAGCTGAGAGGTATTGAGCGTAAAATGGTAAGGTTACTTTATAATCAAAACTATTTTATTATTTTGTTAAGTAAAGTATATAGGAAGTGTAGTGTTTGGGAAGGTAAGGAACCAAGCTTTAAATAAATAGAAGACTATTTTCCTGTATGGATAGTAGTTTAGACTCTATAGCATATATAAAGTCAATGTTTGGCACTTTTCCATAAGTATCAATAAGAACATTTTAGAAAACGGAGTCACCACGCATATGTGACTGCCACGCTCCAATATAAAATCTTACACGCCATCCCTATTCTAAGCAACTTTTCAGTTTGCAAAAAGTAAACAAAGGTTTTGAGCGGAGCATCTGTGGTAAAAAATGTTCTTTTTCGACTTTATTTTAAAATAATTCACATATTGAATTTATATAAATCTTTGTTTCTATTTAGAAGAAAGATAATTTAGATAGTGCACATGCCTGAAACACGATTTCCCTAGCTTATAATCCGATTTATATTTGCAAGCACTGAACGATCACTTAATTTCTACTTTTTAATTAATATGAAGGTTTTAACAGGTTCTAGTGGCAATATAAAATTTTGCACTAATTGCACTTCAAAGATAAATATTTTTGAAAAGAATTGATTCGGTACTTTTGTTAAATTTCACAAAATAATTTTAAATTGACTAAATCTGCTCACAAAACAAAAGTACATTTGACAACTTGTCACTCAGCTTTGACAAATTTTCCTTCCTTCATCTCACTTATTCCTATGTATGATGTCTGCATTTGAAAAATTACGCTCATGTACACGAATTATATACGATTCAACCATTCCTGTTTGCTATATATTCTAAGAACGGCACACATAAAAGTGTTGTATCTGAAAATAACTCCATTCGGCCACTAAAATTAATAAAATGCCGAAACATTTTCTGTAAATTTCTGGAAACACATTAGCGTTCATCAGATCAGATTTCATTCTATTCTATTATCAGATAGAGGAATAAATTGAAATTTGAGCTGATGAACTCTGATGACCGTAGCATTGTGTTTCCAGCTTAAGCCCGGTACGCTAGAGCCAAGGAATTTTTGTTCCTATACAAAAACTATGTAAAAAAAGTGTCATGGAATGCTCAAGGAATTTTTTTCTTTACCGATTCCTTGAGGTAGTACGCTAGAGAAAAGTAATTCGAACAGAAAAACTCTACTTCCCGATTGACAAAAAGATGTCGCTCTTTTACGAAAAATCCATTTATGTCAATATTTCTTGAAGAAATAAGTACCGATGCACTTATTTCTGTAAGGAATTTTGACGGTGGTGGAATAATTGAAAAATTGAACGAAGGAACGGCGATTTTGCAGGAGGTGTATCAATTTTAAAATGACAAATGGACAAATAAAAATTGTTTTACGTGTATCTTCATTTTTCATTGGAAATTATCCATTTCTTCACTTTCTTTATTATTTCTTTATTGTCAGAAATATCACACAATTGACAAATCCAAATTGTCAAAAATTCCTTGACCTAATGTCAAATTTTCTTTAAGAAATAAGTGGAAAAATTCCTTGACCTAATTCCTTGGCTCTAGCGTACCGCACTTTAAGAACAAATGAATGCTTATTGCTTAACTAGCGTCTACGCTCATAAAAATTATTAGCCGCCCCCAAGCACCCGTTGTCGACCAAATGCTTATAAATTCTGAAGAAAAAATATCCAATAAATTTCTAAGAAAAAAATTGACGCCTTCTATACATCAGTTTGAGACATCGTTGAGGCATTGCAGTAGGTCTCCAATACTACATACAAATTCTAAAGAATATATTTCCAGTAAATTGTAGAATCTTTGGTTAAAGCCTACGTTAGATCTATCCATAATAATAATAAAGACTGAGATATTACGTACTTAATAAAAAAAATAACAAATTAAAAATTAAAAGAAATCAAAACCCAATGGACTTACCATATGATCATTCAAAAGCTGATTGTATAAATAAGATTTATTGCAAACTTTGCAGCGATACGGTCGGTATATTTTGTGAATATTCTCATGATTTTTCAAGTTTTCGGCTGATGTAAATGAACAATCGCAACTGAAAAGTAGTTTTATAATTCAAGAATACAATTCAAAAAGGTATTCAATACTTTACCTTACACAAACAAAACCCAGATCTTTTTCATGGCTATACATAATGTGCTCATAAAATTCATCTTCATCCCGAAAGAGTTTATCACATATAAGGCAAGCTTTTGGACGTCGTTTTTCCTGATGGAATTGTTGATGAAAGCGGTACCTTTAATATTCAAACTTTTTTGTTTGTTTTTTATTTATAAATGCAAAATCCATTACATACCTCTTATTTGATTTAAATGTTTTGCTGCATATTTCACATTCTATTGCACTGCGAGATATTTTATCTCCTCGATAGCAAGAATGCTTATTATAAGACATGTAGTCATTGAAACGTCTATTACATTCTGGGCAATGTGAATAAATGACTAAACTGTAAATTTCAGAGAGATACCAAGGAAAGTTACATAATATGTATAATAATATTATATTAATATATAGTGAATAACATACGCTTCTAAATCGTAATGCTTAAAAACTAAATGGAAGGATAAGTCCGCTGCTGATTCAAGTGGCTCGCAGCTTTCATCTATAACACATGGATATGCAAAGTCATCCACGCAGTGCACCTTTTGTGTGTGCACTATTATATCCACATGTTTATTTAAAGTGTCCGAACAAATCTAAATTAAAGTTTTCAATTATTCATTACAGCAAGTTATTATTGTTTTAGGTACTAACCCGGCAATTAATATATTCTGGAAAAACAATATCTAAAAACTTGCTACGCAAGACTTTAGTTTTGTACTCCTTGAAGTCAATTTTCTCATCATATTCATCTAAATAATCAACATGCTCAAACTCTTCTGAATCATTGGCTAGAAAGAAACATAAATTTATTTTTGTATTATATCATTTCATATCATATTCAATGGGGTGTTTAAGCGCGAATAATGACAATAAATGTAAGAAGAATGATTTGACAGCGTGAGTGGCCCAAAGTATGCCCCGCTTACTTTGTATAGTCATTGTATTATAAAGATATAAATACCGCAAGGTAGAGCACAGGTAAACCCAAACAGATTACACTCTCATGACCTGAAACAAGTATGTTGAAAAAATAAAACTCCTGCAGCTAATTCTGTATCAAGATAAGGGTTATAACTATCGCCAATTAAATTGGATAATAACTTAATCGGGTTAACTTCTAATAATTGGCAAAATAAAAACATCAATTAATAGTTCTTTATCGGGTAGTAAGAAATCTTCCTTAGATCGTCAATAATGTATAAATTAAATGGATTAGTTTCTGGTATTTTACCGAAGTGAAGTCACTTTTGTGTGAGATTTTCGTGAATGTAATTAATAAAAAGAAAGAGTTTTGATAGGTTTTGCAAATCGAAATCAACAACAATCAAAACAAATTTGGAAAAGAAAAAATTTAGCAATGCAAATTATTTACTTTTTCCTAGTGTGATTTTAATCACCTATCTACACTATTTGCGTACATCTAAGATAAATGCCCTAATATTAGTAGTTTTTTAAGAGCGAGTAAAAACTTCATATTTCCGCAATTTCGCTTAGTTGCAAAAAATCACGTACTTGGAAAAGGCATTCCAGAACTTATTGACACTTTTCTATCGATGTACACACAGCATACCTAGCACTATCGAAATGTAGACAATCATTTTTGACAGTACCAACGTGGAGAGCCCATGTGGTGGAATCCAAAAAAGTAGGCAAACGGCATGCAAGAAAATTATAGGACAAATAAAGAAAAACGAATGGCTTTTAAGAAAGGATCAACTTCACTTACGATTTCGGAAGATACCGAGATATGTAAAAAAAACTACAGGCGAGAAAGGTTTCCAATTATCCGACATTAATGATTATCCGGATATCGAATACTGAAAAGTCGAAATATCCGGATAACAAAAAACAAAAAAAAAATATAATAGCTTGAACCTAATATTTCATGGTGTTTTATAATTCATTCATTTTACTTTATTCAAATATATTTAATTATATTAGTAATTCATTAAATAGTAAAAGAAGATTATATAATTTAAATTTATTTCGTTTTTAAAAATGCATATTTTAAAAAGATTATTGCATTGAAAGTTTCAAAATTCAGGCGAGTTCTAATTTTTGTCTTAGTCAGGGCTACAATTGAAAATACGCATTCTATTGCAGTTCAGTGTAAGAAGTGCATTAAATAATATATTTAAATCATCTATCCTTGTTTTTGTGTTTTTTAATGAAATCTTTTTTCAGTAATGTAATAATTGCGTTGCTCTGCTCTACAACATAAGTACTTGAAGAAATTGCCACTGTTGCAGGGAATTTTTAAAGAAAATTGTAGTGCGTTGTTGACTTTCAAACTCTCTTTTATTTGCGATTTAATCAGTTACTTCCTTCATGTCGTCGTGGTGGGTTCTGTCATAAGCAGATATATTAATTCTTCGAAAAATTTCTACTACCAATGTAATGGGAGCACCTTTTGAAGTGTAATCAAAATATTTATGGATTGTGTTATATTGCCTGCTTCTAAGAAGATTATTAATGTCATAAATATTTTATCTCGACGTTCATCCATTCGGTTTTTAATTTGTTTCGATAAATTTTTACTTAAGTTCGTTCCAAGCTCGTCTAACTTTTCGAATAAAAATTTATATATACCTTCGCTGAATTTTTATTTAATTCCTTTACCCCAGAATCTAGTCAGTAGTGATAGGATATCCAACAATTCTTTTAAACTTAATACACGCTTATTATACTCTGAAATGTTAAATGGTTAAAAATTAAATATCGCATCGTTGGCTGCTGGCTTACCCGTTGGTAACGTCAACAAATCGATCATCGTCAAGCCTCGTCGATTTTATGTACATAATCACGCCATGCGGATAACACAGAAATTTCGTACACCGGAATCTGGAGATATCTATTTACGCCATAGTCAATGTATATACTACATTGTTTGGTGATTGGCTCAATATTTTACTTATAAATATACTTAATTTTTACCCACACTGTTATCAATTAATTTTCAAATTAAAAGGGCGCTACTAATAATACTAATAACTAATAGTGCGTAGCACAGTGAATTTCGAACAAACTCAAAAAATTTCAGTGCTTAGTATGTTTTGTTTTATTTAAAATTTGGATGTTTTCTCTATCCACAAGACAATTTATTTGTTTATTCAAAGAAACTTTATTTTTTAGGCCAGCCATTCCCTTTAACTCGTACACGAATTTGTCTATTTCTTTACTATTTTCGACACTCTCGTATACCCAATTTTCGTCATCACAACGAGCTGAAATTTGGCACACAGGTTCATGTCGCGTGACAATTGAATCTGTCAAATTTTGAACCGGAAATTTCCATGGAAAACCCGGAAAATCGGGAAAAATCATTTGAAAATTTGGTACACATTTGATTAGTGATAAATCCGTTTCAGGAAAAATGCAGAGTTTTCCGATTTTTCCGAAATTTTCCGACTTTTCCGGAAAATTTTCCGGTAAAAAAGTTTTCTAAATTATGCAGGATCAAGTTCCCTATCAACTGGCATCATTACTTTCTCTCCGACAATGGTGAAAACTGGCAGAAAAAATCGAGGAAAATTCATGTAAAACACTTTTCCGGAGTTTTTCCGACCAAGGAAGCGTTTGAGCGTTTTGCAACCTAAGACAAAGTTGTAGAGCGAAATGAGTTGCATAATAATTTTTACTCGAATAAATGTTTTGAAAAACTGGTAAATCAGTGTCTTTCAGCCGTCATAAAGTATCTCCATGCAGCACGTAATAACCATTTAGTTAACGTGAAAAAGGCAGAAAATAAAATAAGTAAAAAACGAGTTTTCAAACAAAACTGAGGCCAAGCCGCATGAAAAAGTAGAAAATAAACTTTTCTTCACACACAGAGGTGGACTCAGATTTTATTTGCTGACAACCACCGATATATTTCAGTATGATCAATCAGAGGTAATAAGTGATTTGATTCATGAAGAGAAAGAATATTCAAGAGAAATGTCCCAATCAAAAAATCTGAGTCCACCTCTGTGTGGAAGAAAAGTTTATTTTCTACTTTTTCATGCGGCTTGGCCTCAGTTTTGTTTGAAAACTCGTTTTTTACTTATTTTTTTTAAGCGCTTTCAAAAAATTTCAACGATTACTATGTTTTGCTTTTTTGTTTTATTTAAAAGTAGAGAAAGTAATTGTTTATTAAATATATTGTTACGTGCAATAGAAAGAGACAACTGGTGACATCTACTGGCAATAAACAACTTCAGGTTCGGAGAGTAAATGACTTCAGGTTCGGAGAATCGATTATGAAAGTTCAGGAATAGAACAAATAGAATAGTCAAGAAGCTTTTGAAATAGAACACTCCAGAATAATCCGGAGAGTTTCTATTGTATAAATATAACAGTTGTCATCGCCAGAAAAGAGTCTTGTCTTAGACGTTGCAGTGTTAAGAAGCGAAAGTAATAAAGAAGCGATAGTGTGTAATTAGATTGCGATAATTGAAAGTACAGTGTTAGCGATAATTAGAGTTGAGTTGATTAAATGAATGTTTGTGAATTTTATATGATTAGAGTGAAATAAAGAACTTATATATTAATTATTTAATATTGTGTTTTAAATAACGAACCAAAGGCCACGCTCGCAACAACTGGTGTCAGAAGTGAAATAAATTCGCGAAATAAAGTGGTGGCAATTGACTAAAAATTAAAAGAGTGATTAATTTTGAGAAATTGTGTTAAATTGTGAAAGTTCTGGAAAATAACTTATATTCATCTATAAGAGAATTACTAAAATAATGGGACGCAAAGTGGACGAGCTTCGAACGCAGGATTTGAAAGTGGAGTTAGGGAACCGGTCATTACAAACGACAGGCATAAAGAAAGTTCTAGTCGAGCGACTTAGACAATTTTTGATAGAGGAAGGAAAGAATCCTGAAACATTTGTTTTCGAAGAGAACTTGGAGGAAATCGAAGTTGAAGAAGCGCCTGCGATGAAAATGGAACAGCTTTTGAGTACTTTAATGAGTAAAATGGAAGCCCGTTTTGATGAGCAAAAGAATTCTCTCGAGGAACAAAAGAATTCTCTAGAATCACGTTTAGATGAACAGAAGAAATCTATGGACGAACAAAAGAATTCTCTAGAATCACGTTTAGATGAACAGAAGAAATCTATGGATGAACAAAAGAATTCTCTCGAGGAACAAAAGAATTCTCTGGAATCACGTTTAGATGAACAAAAGAAATCTATGGACGAACAAAAGAATGCTTTTGTTGAACAAAAGAATTCTCTGGAATCCCGGTTAGATGAGCAGAAGAAATCTATGGAAACGCGCTTGGACGAACAAAAGAGTTCTCTGGAGAATTGTCTAGAAACTCGTTTGGAGGACCAGAAAAATTTTCTAAAAAGTTCTTTAGAAGAACAAAATTTGAAAATTGAAGGAATTGAGCAGGAATTTCAACAGAAGGTTTCGTAAGTTCAACAAAAAGTCACCGAGTAACTTGAAAACGTTAAAGCAGATCTGGAAAGAATAAAGCATCGTCAGCCTCTAAACGTAGCAGCTGAAATATCCGGAGCAGGTAGAATGAAAGCTCCAATATTTGATGGACAAAATTCGTGGCATATCTTCAAGAGACAATTCGAGGCAGCTTCAGAGGTAAATGGATGGAATGATGAAGACAAAGCTATAGCTCTGGTGTTAGCACTTCGAGGTCCTGCGTCAGAACTCTTACAAACTGTACCGATTGAAAATCAACGTAATTACTCTTCATTAGTACAGGCGATAGAATTACGTTACGGAGATGAGCACATGCAGCAAGTATATCGTCTACAGTTGCGCAACAGGATTCAAAAACATGGCGAATCACTAAAACAACTGCAGGCAGATGTAGAAAGATTAGCACATCTGTCATACTCCAGCGTGAATGCGGATTTTCTCAATGAAGTGGCGACGGAGGCATTTGTGAACGCTATTACAGATCAAAATTTACAACAATAATTGAGGCTAGCAGGAAAGAAATCAACAGCAGAAGCACTAGCCTATGCATTAGTGTATGAATCCGCCAGACAAGCTTCGCGGGGTGCAGTACGAATGAGAGACATTTCGGTGGACGAATGTACTTGTAATAGAATGCAGTCATCCCAGAGCTCACCTTTGCGTGGTATCCTTCGATGCTGGAATTGTAATAGAACAGGAGACCTACAAAGAGACTGCAGAAAACGCCGACGAGTGGAATCTCTAGATGAAGAGAGGAAAGTGGAATTGCAAAGATATCGAGCTGAGCAGCAGACTTGCAATAGATTCCAGTTATCACTGAGTACCCCTTCACGTAGTGTTCTTCGATGTTGGGATTGTAATAAATTGGGACACCTTCAAAGCGACTGCAGGAAACGCCGTCGAAAGGAACCAACAGAAAAGAAAGGGATAGAAGAACGTACAAGTTGGCGAGCTAGAGAGCAAACTATTCTTAGGGAGACTAGAATCCAACCTTATGACTTTGAGAGCCAACACAGAAAAGGACGTATCTATGGAAATGCAGAAGCCTTGGTACAACGTCAATGGAAACCTGAATGTAAGCATTATGGCTGGGAGAAAGGAAATGAGAAAACAGCTACTATACAGTTGGTATCCGTGGAACCATCTACAGGTTGGGACAACGAGGACCTGCGAACAGCACAACGAGAAAATCCGGACATTTCACCTATTCTTGCTTGGAAAGTAGACATAGAAAAACCAGAATGGAAGGATATTTCGAGGATGAGTGAAGAGCTGAAAAGCTACTGGGCTCAATGGAATTCTCTTCATGTTGAATGCGGCATATTAAAACGCAAGTGGGAAGCACCTAACGGTAAATCGTTCCGAATGCAAATAGTCGTGCCGGCATCAAAGGTCAACGAGGTTCTAGGTAAAGTGCATCGTGGAGCATCTGGAGAACATTTGGGAGTGAATAAAATAATTTCTATAATACGAGAAAAGTTTTATTGGCTACATATGCGGGAGGATGTAGAGAAGTGGTGTCGCAGATGCACTGTGTGTGCTTCTTACAAAGGGCCGCCACGTAGCAGCAGAAAGGAAATGTACAAGTGTAATGTCAGAGCCCCATTGAAACTGAGAGCTGATGTACAAAGGGCCACGGGGGCGAAATTAGCAGTAAGTACCCATCGGATGAGGACACGTTATGACTTACGTGCGAGTTCAGCAGGATTCAATGAAGGTAATCTTGTTTGGCTGTACAACCCGAAACGACGTAAGGGACGTTCTCCAAAATTGCAACAACACTGGGAAGGACCATATTCAGTAGTAACTAGAATTAATGACGTGGTATACAGGATTCAGCGTGGCACAAGAGGCAAGCACAAAATTGTTCATTTGGACCGCTTATGTCAATACTACGAGCATCAAGACCGTGGACCACCTGTTGTTCGGGACGAACAAGTTTAAGAAGGGGGCAGTGTTACGTGCAATAGAAAGAGACAACTGGTGACATCTACTGGCAATAAACAACTTCAGGTTCGGAGAATCGATTATGAAAGTTCAGGAATAGAACAAATAGAATAGTCAAGAAGCTTTTGAAATAGAACACTCCAGAATAATCCGGAGAGTTTCTATTGTATAAATATAACAGTTGTCATCGCCAGAAAAGAGTCTTGTCTTAGACGTTGCAGTGTTAAGAAGCGAAAGTAATAAAGAAGCGATAGTGTGTAATTAGATTGCGATAATTGAAAGTACAGTGTTAGCGATAATTAGAGTTGAGTTGATTAAATGAATGTTTGTGAATTTTATATGATTTAAGTGAAATAAAGAACTTATCTATTGGAGGAAAAGCTAAGTCAATTGCAATTTATTAAAAAAGGAAAAAATAAATAAATAATAAAAAAGTGCCCTATAGAATAAAGCAGCATAAGAAGGTGTTTGCACTCGGCAAAAAGGTCAACGGTCGCATAGAATCGGCAAGTACTTGCTCTATAAGCGGGCGCTTGCCTCCAAAACAATACCGATAATTCTAGCGAATAATTCTTGCATTCAATGTGTCATTGCAAATATTTTTATGAATATGACACCCAGTCAAAGGTGCAAGAGAAGAATGCAAGAATTACTCGCCTGATTGTAATTTAAGTAGGTAAGCATTTTATATTTAAGTTATTTCATTATTCGGTTTTTTTTTTGTTATCGCCTTGCATAGCCAAGCAACTTATTGCAATTTTAAGTTATTAGTAAATATGTATGTAGGTATTGATTTTCGCAATTAGTGATAGGTAGGAACATATTAAGATTTGCTTAGTTAAGTGCAATTTTAATATAAATTGAATATGGATTGTAATAAACGACCAGTCTTGTTTTTAGTAGCAAACAGTTGTTTTTATTTTGAGTTCACTTAATCAAAGCTTCCCTTTCAGATATCTAATTTTGGTGTAGTGGTACAAGAGCCGCTGCACTCTCATCAAAAGCCAAGGTGTAACACCTTGACTTATTAAAATTTCATAGAGAACAAAATAGTTCTTGAACAGAAGGCATCCATTCAGCTTAACTGGTTAACGACAGGGTACCAAGACACCGCTTAAGAAAAACCCTTTTAATGGTTGGTATCACTCCAATTTTTTTTTATATTTTTGAAGGAAAAAAACATGCATTAATTATAATTCTTCTTTTCCAGTTATTCCTATCAAAATTATTTTATGATTTTTATTTTATTTTTGTGTGTTGTCTTGTGATGTAGTAGCCTTAGATATGAGCTGCTGTTACGGTTGAACATCCAACTTAAGTGGGAAACAGAATGTGGCGCTGGAGCACAAACTGTCAAAATATAACTGCACGATTTTCGTATGATGGCGACACAATGCGTAGCTGGCGCTGGCACTTTATGCTGGCGCTGTAGCGCACTTTTGCTAAATTTTAATTTTTGGCGCGCGAGTTACATGCCTTGCATAAACCTATAATAAGCCCATTTAAATCATATTTATTTCTTTCACATTTCAATTTGCGCATTAATTGCATATTTTTTATAAAACATAAATTAATACATATTAATTTCAATGCTCAAACTTTCTCACAAAATTGCTTAGGTAATTTCCACCAGGTAACGTTCAGCTTAAATAAAGTTTATGCAACTCGAGACATGTGTAAAAAGTGCTTGAGTCAGGTCTACGATACCTGTAATGTAAAATTTGTAGTACAGGTATCGAATCAGTTTTTATTCATCATTCAATTTGTAAAGTTTAAAAAAGAATTAAGTCGTCAATTAAAATCGTGCCTTTCATTTTTTTTCTTAAACATAATTAGGATAAACTTAACTGGCGCAGTCGTGCGGATTTATGTTTTCGTTTGCCAAAGTATAAAATTCTTAATAAATCGACGGTTTATCGGTTCAATGTGAATTTCTTTTACAAAAAGGAAAATATTACGCAAATTTTACGCAAAAATCGACGGATTATCGATTCTATATCACAATAATCGACGGGTTATCGACTAATAAGTGATTTGTGAAAATTCGTAAAATATCCTGAAGCGAACGAAAATAAGGAAAGAGATAAATAAGACAATTTCCCACCAACGAGGGAACATCGCTTAAGAGAATGTGGCAGATTGTCTTCATGTAAGTCGAACTTATTTGAATATTTCTCATTCCCTATATGCCTAATCCCAGAAAACATAACCACTTCAACACTTCCAAACCATATCCTACTTCTAATAAATTTAATAGATTAAGTTTATTTGGATTTAGATCCATAGAGAATACAAGTGAAAGTCCAACAAAAGAAAATTCAGGTGTTAATTTAAGTAGAAGTATTAGCAACATATACGAAAGTGACAGTGGAAACAAAATTGCAGATAGATTAAATAACGACATAGTTGAAGTTGATACACAAAATATAAATAATACTAAAATTAATTAATTTCAACATATACTAGTGAAAGTGATTCAGATAATCTAATTTTTTCCATTGATTCAAACAATCTTAATAAAAATATATACATATATATATATATATACATCTAACAATACCGACATTCCTATAACTCTTCCGACAAACGTGACCAACGTGACCCCAGCTACAACAACAGTTACACTCACGGACGTTTTTAATTCACTAAGAGTTCCCAACGCAATCAAAGATTTGCCAAAATTTGATGGGAATGCAAGACTACCTTTCGATTTCCTCGATAATCTCGATGAAATCCTCTCAATGATTTCTATCACAAGTGGCACACCATATGCCCAACTACTACTGAGAGCAATAATGAATAAAATTGTGGGACCAGCTAATGAGATTCTTAATATGTATGGAACTCCGTTAGTTTGGGATGATATCAGAGAAACCCTTATATTACATTATTCCGACAAAAGAAATGAGACTTCTCTCATAAAAGACTTACACAGAACCAGACAAAATCATAACTCAGTGGAGAAATTTTATAGTGAAATTGTGGAATTGTATGCAAGTATGACAAATGTTGTCACAGCAAAGAAAACGCTGTATTCAGAAATGTGTTTAAATGCATTTTTATCCGGGCTCAGGGAACCACTACGTTCAATAGTTCGTGCCATGAAACCCCAGTCACTTGCAGAAGCATTTTCATTTTGCATTAAAGAGCTAAATATGTTCTATACTAAGGCAGATTCTAGCAATAGGCCTTCATTGGCACCAAAACCAATTCAATATACTCGACCAAATCCCAATAGAAGCTACATTCCTCATCAAATAAATATTCAACCAAGGGTTTTCACTCATACTAATGCTGTAGCTCAAAGGTCTAATCCAATGCAATTTCCCACGCAGCAACAAAGATTTCCACAATCCAATAACTCCTTCCAACCACAAGTATAGAAAGCACCCCAGTTTAATCAGTCAAGACCACAAAATTTCAATAAACCGAATCAAACAAATTTACCAAGAGTCGAACCAATGGAGATAGGTTCCAGCAATACGAGATTTAATCGTCCCCAACCTCGAGATAGACCACCCTTCAATAATTTCTTCCGAATCAACCGGACAACCAAATTTCGTGAGCAAAGAATTGTTCAATGTAACAGAAGGAACTTTAAATTCAAATGTGGATGAATACTACGCACCAAACCTTCATTCTAACGAACAAAGTCTAGATGATTACTATCAGTACGACTATAATTTCCAAGATGATAATGACAATATCGACTCAGTGCCATCAGAACTCCCAAAAAACGAAGTAGATGACGTAAATTTTGTGCAACCAGCCTCGATAGACCAATCGGATACCTAGACGTCAACAAACACGGCTTCATTCTTCCTTACAATAACGTTTCATCTCCCTTTGGCCGCCCCTCGAAGTTTCTGATTGACACAGGCGCTTCATCCTCATTTATAAGTCCTGAGTATGTTCACCTAGACGATCTGTTAGAAACCAAGCCTATAGTTATAACAACAATCCTAAATCAACATAAGTTAAATAAAGAAATAATCCTTCCCAACTTTTACGAATTTAATCAACCAGGCCAACTCAGATTTCTCGTTTTCCGATTTCACGGTTACTTTAACGGTCTACTCGGACTCGATGCTTTAACCACCTTAGGTGCTAAGGTTGACCTATGAAACCAAGTTTTAATTACCAACAACGCCTCAATCCCTCTGCATTTCAAACCCAATTTTATGTCTAGTAAATAGGCTATCCTTTCAAACTCAAGAGTCATCGTAAAATTACCCGTTGACGTACAAAAGGGTAACATTTAAATCAGTGCTGTAGAACTCAAACCGAAACTTTTCATCTCAGAAGGAATTTACCATTCTAAAGATTGGTATAGCAACCCCTAAAAGTTGAAAAGTTCTCCGCTGAAGAATTAACGGAAATGAATAACTTCAATATAAACTATGACTGTTCAATAGAACCTCCACCAAGGGATATTACAGAACTACTTCGTACAAGCCATTTGAATAAAGGGGAATTAAAGGCCCTCACCAAAGTCTGTAAAGAATATGACAATATATTTTTCAAAGAAGGCCAAAAGTTGGCCTTCACGAATACAGTAAAACACAAAATTCGAACTGCGGATGAAATTCCAATCTATACAAAATCTTATAGATATCCGTATGTTCACAAAGAGGAGGTACGAAGCCAAATAAATGATATGCTTAGTCAAGGCATAATCCGTCCCAGCTATTCTCCATGGAGCTCTCCTGTCTGGATCGTCCCCAAAAAGGAAGACGCCAGTGGAAAAAAGAAATGGAGACTGGTGATAGATTGTCGAAAATTAAACGAGAAAACTATCAGTGATCGGTATCCAATCCCCAACATTACAGAAAATCTAGACAAATTAGGCAAGAGCATGTACTTTTCCACATTAGATTTGGCAAGTGGATTCCATCAGATAGAGATGGATCCACAGGATATCCAAAAGACAGCCTTCACGGTTGAGGGAGGTCATTTCGAATATATACGAATGCCTTTCGGGCTTAAGAATGCCCCCAGTACCTTCCAAAGAGTCATGGACAATGTGTTAAAGGAACTACAAGGCACGATATGTCTCGTCTACCTCGACGACATAATCGTATATTCCACCTCACTACAGGAACATGTTGAAAGCCTAAGGAAAGTCTTCCAAAAACTACAAGAAGCTAACCTTAAGGTCCAGCTCGATAAGTCCGAATTTATACATAAAGAAATAGCCTTCCTAGGACATATTGTAACAACAGAAGGTATAAAACCGAGCCCAGGAAAAATAGACGCCATCAAACATTACCCTATACCAAAAACACAAATGGAAATAAAATCTTTTCTAGACCTCTTAGGGTACTATAGAAAATTCATAAGGGATTTCACAAAACTGACTAAACCCCTCACAGAATGCCTCAAAAAAGGTAAAGCTATTGTACTTAGCGACCAATACGTAAAAGCGTTCGAAACTTGCAAAGATCTTCTGACGAACGATCCCATACTACAATATCCCGATCTTTCGAGACCCTTTGTTCTCACAACGGATGCGAGCAACTATGCAATCGGAGCTGTGCTTTCTCAAGGCCCTATCGGAAATGTTAAACCCGTGTGCTACGCAAGTAGGACACTTACCGATTCTGAGGTCAATTATTCTACAATTAAGAAAGAGCTGTTAGCCATAGTATGGGCTACAAAATATTTTCGACCTTATCTGTTCGGGAGAAAGTTTACGATAGTCACGGATCATAAACCATTGACATGGATTATGATGAGCCTAAAAGACCCCAATTCGAAATTAGTCCGCTGGATGCTGAGACTCGAAGAATATGACTACGATTTAGTTTATAAAAAGGGTACAAAAAATTCCAACGCAGACGCTTTAAGCAGAATTAAGTTCAAACCTTGTCGTAAAACCGAAATATACCTAACTGAAAATGGAACGAAAAATACCAACACCTCTATACAAAGCGTTAACGGTACATCCATTCTGCCGAAGAAAATATGGACGACGGCATTCCAATTTCTGAGAGACCCCTAAACGAATTTACACTACAACTCATTATAGAAGAATCGAATAGAAGTCCTGAGGTAACAGTAGAAATTCCATTTGAAAACAAACAAAGAAGAACTGTTTGCATAACTAATAACTCAGATCCAACATGTGGAAGTTCTCAAAAGGTACCTTGCACCTAACCGTCTAACCGCAGTATATACCAAAGACGAAATTTTCAGAACTCTACAAAATACCTATTCAAAATTTTTTTCCCAATCTAAATTGTTCAAACTTATTAGATGCACAGAAATATTAGAAGATGTTAAAAATACCGACGAACAGGATAAAACCATCACCAATTATCACACAAACAATAATCATAGAGGCATTAATGAAACGCTTTCCCATCTTAAAAGAACATTTTACTTCCCATTCATGAAAAATAAGATTTGCAAAATTATAAATAATTGTGATACCTGCCAAACATTAAGGTATGACAGAGATCCTCCCAAAGTGCAATATATGGTACCTGAAACACCAACCAAACCACTTGATATCCTACACATAAATATCTACACTATCAGCAATCAGCAAGTCCTAACCATTCTGGACAAATTCTCTAAGTTTGCAGCCGGTTACACCTTACCTGCTAGAAATAGCCTCTTAATTATAAAATCCCTAAAACAGTACATAAGCCAACATGGGATTCCCAAGAAAATAGTTTCAGATTCCGGCCCAGACTTCACGGCTTCTATATTCAAAGATTTTTGCAAACAATATAGTATTAAACTTCATACTACTTCACTTCACCAAAGTAGCAGTAACTCACCTGTAGAGAGACTGCACTCAACACTGACTGAGATTTACAGAATAATCTACAGTAGACATAAGGATAGGGATCATGATGAGATTCTCAGCAAAACTCTTATTACATACAATAATGCCATTCACTCCTCCACAAAATTAACACCCTATGAAGTATTGTCGAACGTATAAATTTGAGAAGTTACAACACCAAAATGTTCATGATTACTTGAACAAGTTACACGAATTTCAAAACCAGATATACCCTATTATCAAAACCAGATTAGAACAAAATACATCAAAGAATTTAGAGAAATTAAACGAAAATAGGGACTCTCCAATACAATTCCCAGAAGGCTCGGAAATCTTTAAAAAAGAGAACAGGAGAAATAAATTGACCTGTAGGTTCACCAAACATAGAGTAAAAACAAATAGGAACGTAACCTTATTAACCACACAAAATAAAAAACTCCATAAATCAAAAATAAAGAAAAAACGTAAATATCAGGATCATTCCACTGGCATCGGGACAGAAAATAGAAATACAAGATCTGACGAACAGCAAGGGAATTTTGCCCATGCAGCTAGGAACTGCTAGGACAATACAAGGATTCAATAATTTACTCCACATAGTAAGACTGAAACAGTACGAGCAAAATATAGACAGAATATCAGACTCACTAGACAATTTCGAACGTTTAAAACTAGACGAAATGACAGACTCATTAAATATATTAAAATTAAAATTTAAAGGACTAAAACATAATCTACAAACGCTAACTCCCAGATTCAGATCTAAACGAGGACTAATAGACGGACTTAGAACAGTTATTAAGAGCATAACAGGGAACATGGACGCGTATGACGCAGCCGAATTGAATAAGCAAATCGAAGATATAATGAATAAAGAGAATAGCATTAACAACCAAGTAAATCACCAGATCGTAATCAATAAACAAATGATTGAACGGTTTGATAATGTGACTAAGCACATAAATAATCAACAACAAATTATCACAGATTATCTGAACCACTTCCAAATTCAAGTTAAAAATAAAATTTGATCAGAAGATTCTACTATAAGGTACTTACAATTTCTAAATCAGATTAGTTACAATATAGACTTGCTCAACGACCACATAAATAGCATCTCAGAAGCGGTAGTATTAGCAAAATTAAATATAATTTCAAAGCATATACTAAGTCGAACAGAACTTTCACACATATATGCAATATTTGAGAAGCAAAACATAATTATAAATTCAGACGAGCACATATATGAAATTTTAGGCTTACAAGCTATTATAATGATACCAACATTATATTTAATATTCAGATACCTATCATATCAAAAGAAAACTACTCCCTATTCCATATTATACCATTGCCTACAGCCAACAATAGAATAATCCCTACAAAACCGTACCTTATTATCAATCCCGCGAATATTCAATATTTCGATAGGAAATGTTCGAGCATAGAAGGAGTGTACTACTGCCAGGAGACTACCTCAGAGAGTATACTAATAACTTTCAATGTATTGGAAATCTGATGACCAACACACCAGCACATTGTAACTACAAGAAAGAGAAAGAGACATGGAAATCTTCCAGCCAGAGCCAAATTATATACTCTTAATCAACGTGCCTGAAACAACAATCGTCACTACTTGCGGCCCCAACAAACCAAAAATAAAAGGAACTGCACTCATTCATTTCTACAAATGCGAGATCACAATCATCGACATAACATACAGCGTAATAGAAAATACCTACTGGGATGAAATAAACATCTATCCAACCATATTCAACGAGATCAACAACACAATAGCTACTGGAAGCTTAAACCTAAAGAAGCGGGATAACTACCAATTTTCTGAAAAGGGACTCGCAGAAGTCCTGGGACCATACGTACGCCTTGATGATCTCTACAAATCAACGGGTTTAACCAGCATCATCAGTATGATCATAATTATTCTCACACTTTCCGGGATCTACTGGACATTTCAAAAGAAATCTGGAAACTACAACAACAAACTACCAATCATCCCTAATAACGCTCCTGCCAATGAACCTACAAGGATCCAGTTTCTTTAGCCATCGCCAAATTCTATGGGGGGAGGAGTTACATGCCCTGCATAAACCTATAATAAACCTACCTAAATCATATTTATTTCTTTCACATTTCAATTTACGCATTAATTACATTTTTTCATAAAACATAAATTTATACATATTCATTTCAATGCTCCAACTTTCTCACAAAATTGCTTAGGTAATTTCCACCAGGTAACGTTCAGCTTAAATAAAGTTTATGCAACTCGAGACATGTGTAAAAAGTGCTTGAGTCAGGTCTACGATACCTGTAATGTAAAATTTGTAGTACAGGTATCGAATCAGTTTTTATTCATCATTCAATTTGTAAAGTTTAAAAAAGAATTAAGTCGTCAATTAAAATCGTGCCTTTCATTTTTTTTCTTAAACATAATTAGGATAAACTTAACTCGCGCCATGATTGACATTTGTAATTGGGAAGCGATTTGTTGGAATGAAGCAACATGGAAAACTTTGATACAGTAAAGCTCATCGAAGTAATGGAGAGAAGAGATATATTGTAGGATACCCTATATAAAAATTTAAAAAGAAAAGCGGAAATATGGAATGAAATATAAAATATTAAATTAGTTTTCACAGAACTTAACTGCAGCGTTGTATTCAAACTCAGCTACAAGGTAAGCGACGGACTATGCGCCAGAGCCTGCACCACATTCTGTTCCAGTTTTTATTCCAAATACCTTGTCCTTACGTGTTTAGAGTTGAGGGGTATGGCTGGCCTAGCCGCTAAACCAGGATCGGTGTAACGCTGGGGAATACTCTTGATACATGCCACACATCAGAGCATGAATCATACTTGCAGGCAACGGGCCATCCCAGACGAGTATTCTTGATGTAGTTTTTTAGGGAAAAGGTGTAAAGACACACCCAGACGAGTATTCTTGCATACTGCATCAAGAATAGTCGTCTGGATGGCCCATTAGCTGTGTTCTTTTGTGTCAGCAGAACAGAACAAAACAAAAGATACATAAAAGAACGTCTCATATATTTCATAGAAAGATTTAAATGAAGCGAACAGTACAAATAGTTAGCTTAAATCGACAGAACAATTTGTTATCTCCAAGTGTATGGGAGTTCTAGAACAAGGTACACAAAAGAACACAGCTAATATCTTAAAGTAAAAAAAGTCTAAAACAGAAATTGATCGCTCAACTTTGGCTCTTCACTTCCTATAAACAGAACAAAACTTACACATGTCTTAACGTCTTTGAATTTGAATTATTGATACGTTCCTAACTTTACTAACCTATGATCAAATCGCCATCATTTCTCATTTTTAGAAGAACATTTCTGCAAGGTGATGCGGATTTTAGTATTGTCTATCCTATAAATTCAATGGTTCAATGGAGAACTCATTAAAATGAAACATGAGAAAAAAAAAGAAGATCCAAAGCAATATTAACGAATAAGGAAAAAGATTGGAGCAATTACCGTGTTTTGCGAAACGTATATAAACGGCGAGATAAACTCTTGTATAGACCAGAAATCGATGTGGAGGGTATTAAAGACGATGGTTATGACAGTGAAAAAAGACAATATAAGTAATATATGCTTTAAGGGAACGCTAAAAAAGGAGGATCGACAGCTTGCAGAAAAATTTAATCAGTATCTTAGAGATAGCGTAAAAAAGATAAATGATAACATTCAACTGGTACAGCACAAAAATTTAATTGAGGAGGTAGGATCCAGATCAAGTTTGGAAGTATAGACTTAGCGGAGTTGGTCGATATCTTAAATGGCATGAATAACAAAAAAGATTTCTAGCTAGTTAATAAAAATATGATAATGTATGTGTTTCCAAAGATAAATATTTGATATTTAATATTTGACTAGCAGAACCAGCTTAACACAAGCTCGCTGCATGGACACGTTTAATAAATAAACGTCTCAACAATACATGCGATTCATCATTTAGTCGGTGTTAGTATTAGTATGTTAAACTAAACATAGACCAAACACCGAATGAGATGACATGCAATGCGACATGGAAACAGAAATTTAAGTATTATATAGACGTTTCTTTAAAACATGCTTGGAAATATCAACGACAAAATGCTCAGCCTTAATATTAACAACAATGCACATGCGATTGATGGGTTCATACATACTAAAGTTGGATCTTGCGGCGTTAACATGCAACAGAGGTAACCTTCTCAAATTGTGCGCACTATCACGGAAAGAGATTTTGCTAAGTAGAAGGGGAGAATCAATATTCGCGTTTAAGAGTTGATGCACAAAAGTTCCATCAGCGACCATGCGACGTTTTTCGAGGGAGTGCATATTTAAAAGCTTCAAGCGATCCTCATAAGGTGGAAGAATCAATGAATTGTTCCAGGGTAGATGCCTGAGAGCGAAGCGCAGGAAGTTCCGCTGAACAGACTCGATGCGTTCGATGTGTGTACCGTAAAATGGAGACCAGACCTGGCTAGCGTATTCAAGGAGAGGTCTCACAAAGCAAGTGTACAAACGCAGTGTTATGGTGGGATTCGAGAACTCTCGAGACCAACGTTTAATAAAGCCCAGCAGGTATTACTCCAAATAATGAATGATTCCATGAAAACCGGAAAGTTTCCTGAAATTTGGAAAGATTCAATAATGGTGACGCGAATAAAAAAAATAAAAAATTCAAAAAACTCCGAAGATTTCAGACCAATTAATGCATTGTTGCTTTGCGAAAAAATTCTGGAAAAAGTTGTTCATCAGCAATTAGAGACCTATTTGGAAAATATGAGTATTATCGTTGAGAATCAATCCGGCTTCCGCAAAAATCATTCATGTGAATCGGCTATTAATATGGTGCTAAATATATGGAAGAAGCAACTATATCGAAAGGGAAAGGTAGTGTGTGCCTTTTTAGATCTTAAAAGAGCCTTAGCCTTCGAAACTGTGGACCAGAGTATACTACTGAAAAAGTTGGTGAAATATGGAATTAGAGACGAAGAATTTACTTGGTGTAATAACTACTTAACTAATCGAAGACTAAGGTTAATGGGCATTGGTCAAGGTCGCTGCGGGTGGATCTAGGTGTTCCTCAAGGTTCTGTGTTGGGTACACTACTATTTATTTTATACATCAACGATTTGCAAGTGGTAGTACAAAACTGCACTCTGGCGCTGTTTGTGGATGACCCCTTATTATATGTGGCTATGGATGACTTTAAAAAAGGGCAGAGCTATGCGGGAGAATCTTGACAGAGTAGACATGTGGATGAAAAGCAATAAATTGAAATTAAATGTGTCAAAAGCGAAATGTATGTGTTTGGATGGTGAACTAAATATTAATCTAGTTGTGGATGGAAGTAGAATTGAGCAGGTTGAACAGATAAAATACTTAGGGATAATAATTGATTCAAAACTTAAATTTGATAGTCATGTAATGTAATAAGCAAAAAATTAAGTAAGAAGATTGGTTTCATGAAAAGGATCAGGAATACGTTAACACGCCAAACAGCGATCAATATTTACAATGTTATAATTAAACCACATTTCGAATATTGCAGTACAATCTTATATTTAACTAGTCAGGAAAAGCAGGATCGATTGCAAAAAATGCTAAATAAAGCAATGAGAGTGATATTGGAATGTGATAGATATACTAGAATAGATTTTATGTTAAGTGAATTAAGATGGTTGAACATTAACGATGAATGTACTAATTTTCGTTTTTAACATTAAGAACAACTTAGTTCCTGGCTATTTAAGTAAATATATAAATTATGTAAGGGACTGTCAACCATATTCAAATTCAAATTCAAAGTTTATTTATTACATACCCCGCCATAAGCGCCACGTCACTGCGTTGGGTAAAGCGATTTGAGTATTATAACATAGAGTAAATAGTTTGTTACAGAATATTAAATAGAGTACATAGTTTATTACAGAATATTAAGTAAGTATAAAGCGATACGAAGAAAGTAAGTCAGCAGTAGTTAAATAGTTCAAAGTTTGCATCCACTGTTAGGATTCTCGAATTAGGTTAGATTTAGTGTAGATAAGAGTCTAATTTAATCTAATCAAATCATTTAGCCGTTAATGGTAAAGCCATTAAACATAGTATACAGCACCAGTACTACTTAGATAGTAAGTATCATTATTAAGTTTTTAATTATACAAAATTTATACAAGTTCAGTCATACATTACTACAATCCTAACACATTTCAGGTACATGTCTAGTAGGCAAGCTCCGTTTAAGAATACAATTCTTTGAAGCCATGGAGTCAGGTACTGGGTATTGCAAATATATTCTTAGTGATTAGTTATTCTAATTAAGATTACGATTACTTGCCAGATGCTGCCAGATCTAAAAGCTAAAGGTATTCACTCTTCAGGTGTAGTTACTGGTTTGCAGCTATCTGCTAGCACTTGAGTGCCCTTATGGTTATCTACAAGCTAAGCACAGCCCTGACTAGTTACGACTGATGACCTATACATCTATACTTATATTTATATTTAATACCACCTATATCAGAGGAATATATTATATTTATATATATATTTTTTTTATTTAATATTGCAAATCAGAGAAGTATTACATATCTGAGAATTATTTGAGAATTATTAATTGCTATCACTGGCCGCGTGGAGCACTTAGGTGCACTTATGAGATATATACGAGCTAGATACAGCCCCTGACTAGGTATGACTAATGACTTTATACTTATTTATTTATTTATTTATTTATTATCACATATTGATGAGAAGTTGGTTACGATCAATGACTACCAGCCTCGGCATCAGTGCCCACAACAAACTTAATACAGTGCAACATTAGCGATTAGCTAATTTGAGCAGTGTTAATAGAGGCAGGTTATTACCATGCAACATTTAGAAGAAATATTGCATATGATAGGACTGAGTGATTAACTAAATAGATGCTTTGAGCGGTGACCATAAATGTCAACATCCATGTGTATAAACATTTTAGACATTTACATAGTCCGGATGTTATCCCGTATGTTATATATGAGCGGGGTTGGATCACCGTTCACTATTGCGAGGAGTTCATGTGGTTCAGGACACAGATCTTGAAGCCACCCAGGCTGGTAGATTCCCTAATGAGTGATGGCAGCGCATTCCAACGCGAGGACCCCTGTCCGTATACACTGTTGGATCCATATTGGGTCCTAGTTTGTGATTGCGTGATGCGACTGGTGCATCTCCTACTCCAATTGACCTTGGAGTTGATATAATCTGGAAGCAGCCTGAGCTTGAATCGCATGATATACATATGTGAGCATTCTCATATTATAAAGATCAGGCAGCGAACATGGTAGAAGAAGATTCATGAATGGTGAGATGTGCTCTGAGCGTCGGATTCCAAACACGAACAGGACACATGCCTTGAGTGCGCGCATAAGTTTATCCATTGCATTGCTCTGCAGTGGATACATGCCTACATTAGCGTAAGTAAAATGCGGGATTATTAGTGCACTGACCAGTTTCATTCGAATAGCAGGTGGCAGTTTGAGCGCCACCGCATACAGTGACTAAAGTCCACCGTAGACTCTGGCACATATAGCTTTCACCTGTGGTCCCCATTTGAGATGCGTGTTCATCAGCAAACCCAAGTTCTTACCGTGCTCCGTTGTGATGGGAATAACAGAGTCCAGCAAGATCAAGAGGGGACTAAATGTAGTGGGGCAAGTGTTCTACTGCAGAAAAGGGTACAGCTTTGCCTGTGATTTGCTTAAGTTGATGCGAAGCATATTATCTGCGCACCATCCCGAGATACTGTCTAGTTTTCTATTGAGCGACTCAACTAGTGTTGGTAGATTGCTGATTGATGACGCATCGTAGATCTGTAGATCATCAGCGTATAGTGGAAGTGAGGACCAGCCACAGTTCATGGGTCTGTCAGAACTGAAGCCACATCATTGATGAACATGGAGAAGAGAACGGGTGCCATAACAGCTCCCTGGGGGACTCCCGTGCTCATGACCGCCGGGCATGATCTTTTTCCATTTGCAACAACGATACGACGTCGATCCGACAGGTGGCTGGTGATTATGGAGCATTCAGACGTTTAATATAAGAAATGAAGATAAATTTAGATTACCTAACTTTAGAGATGCTAGGGCGCAGAATTCACTAATTTATAAGGCACTTAGGTTATTTAACGATTTGCTACGAGAAATAAGAGCAATAGAGCACTTAAATTTATTTAAAAAAATAGTGATGGAGTTTGTTAAAGAAAACATGAATTAAGATAGCGAATTTATATTCTGAATAGTTAAGTAATAGCTGTATAGCTAAATAAATGCATTATTATTATTATTATTATTATTATTATTAAAAGAAAAGGTATTCCCATCGTCAGAGGATGGCCCCCCAAGATTATAATAAATATTATTAAAGACCGCAATGACTTAAGCCACTTGGGGATACTGTCACAAAAGATATCTCAGAGATCGCAGTGACTAGATAAGAAGCGGAATATTTTTAATTCTCATATTTAAAAAACATTAATAATAAAAAAACAGTTCTTTACCGTTATAACTACAATAAAATGTGGAATATTTAAATTTTATTATTACCTATTTTCTGACTTTCAGATGTCTGCTTCACTTCGATTTGTTCCAAAGCGGTTTGTTCAAAACTTTCATCTTCCTCCAAGATTTTTTCAGATTTCTTCGAATTATCCGATTCATAGTCTTGGTCATATATTATTTCTTTCCAATCGAGAATCTCCTCTTTATATTCTGCTGGAACTTCATTCAACTGCACCTCGGATACACTTCGCTTTTGAAACTGTAGTGATTCTACATGTTCATCTTCTTCTTTTTTTACAGAAACTTTCATAGTGTTGCTGGCGGAAGTGAGTGGTTTTGGTTCCTCTTGCGATTTTTTTTGTATAATATCAAAAGCCTCAATCAACTGATTTAAACAATCCTCGCAAAGAGCTTGAATTATATCTTGGTTTTCTTTAACTTCTAAACTAAAACAAGTTGATAACAATTTCGGAAGCTCTAAGTCGACACCCGTTTCATCAAATAATAATTGGAAGGGTTCTTTCAGTTTGATTGAACATCGGACACATCTCACCAATTTATTGCCTTTTCTGCAATAGATGTTTTTCTTAGGTGGCATTATAAGCTTTACACGGATGATTTCTGTTTTATTCTTTTGAGATTATAACAAATAAAGATTTCACAGACGTTATTCAATCTAATCGTTAATTTTGCTTGCCGACGAGAATGATTCTGTTAACTCCACCAAATTTCTTTATGGACGCTAGTAATCACTTTCCTTGTGTGAATTTACAATTTAATGATAAGGAATTACCAACATCTTATGAACACGAACAAAGAATTTCCTTATAAACACTTAAAACAATAAAAAAAATTTAAATTAAATCTGATTTGCATTATAAGCTGGTTAAAATACTATAACAATGTTTCGGAAACTATTTTGGTAAACGTCACCCAAATATTCGCCAATGCTTTCCAAACATATCACAAAGTGGCGGCTGCATCCGCGGCGGCTACGAATATGGTCTCTAAAAGCTACATTTCTGTTTACCTTTGCCATAATGGGTCATTATACCAATTTCGTGTTATTTGATGAAAACTAAGCAAAATTCAATAGAAACCGTTTTACACTTTTTATATAAATAATAACTGTATCACAAATTCACAGATCGTAATGAGAATTTCATTATTGCATTATCGCCTCACATCGCAGGTAAGGAGCTGCACAGTCGTCCGATTAGAAATTTTAAAATGGCCGGAATTATTAGCTTGCAGTATTGCTGCGGCTCGAAATTTGGGATCACGGAATTTTTCATCACCCCGAATAATAAGTGCAGCACAATTTCACAATTTCAAAATGGTCGAAACTAAGTATTGGTATGCTGCAAGCTTAGAAAAGTGCAGTCGCAACCCCGGAATATAATACAAGCCATGAAGTCGCCGAAGGCACCGACACATTAAAAGGCCTTAACGTGCCGGGTACAGCATGAAGTAAGAGCTCACTCTACTGCTTTTTGGTATACTCGTCATGGAGGAAAAACTAAAATTTCGTCTTAAACAGGTCCTAAAGTCCAAAACTGTCGCTCCCACAGCAAAATAAAACAGTTATTTTGTTTTAACAGCCAAATATGTTTTCTTTCTAATATTTTAAAAAAAAATAGTATGTAGAACAAATTTATGGAAATTATAGCGTTTGAACAAAATACAAACAACTTTTATATGAAAAACTTCTGCAGTAAGACAAGGCAAAAAGACTGTGGATGTCGCCTGCTGACCGGCCAGCTGCTCTCTTTTTTTCGACTTTGTTCATGGCTTGTATATTCCGGGGGTTACGGTGCAGCGCGTAGTTTTCCCTCCTCCCGAATGTCTCTTATCATCAAAAAGTGAAGCATGCTACATCGTGGAAACCCTGGCCACAGCCCTGGCATTCTGAAGCTGAGCAGAGCTGTAATTAGTTGATATTCTAAAAGACTGCTACACACGCTCAAGCAAATCATAAGACTGGGCCATGCATGGCCCAGTCGTATGGTTTCCATAATCGTGTGTAGCGCAAGTCAGAGCTTGAGTTGAGACCACTGACTTCTAACAATGGACTGAGCCGTAGCCCCGCAGATACAGCCATGACCAAAGTCGAAAAAAGAGAGCAGCGGGCGGTCAGCAGGCGACATCCACAGTCTTCTTGCCTTGTCTTACTGAAGGAGTTTTACATATAAAAGTTGCTTGTATTTTGTTCAAACGCTATGATTTCCGTAAATTTGTTCCACATGCTATTTTTTTTTAAAACTATTAGAAAGAAAACATATTTGGGTGCAATTTGTGTTAACTTCATTTTGCTGTGGAAGCGATAGTTTTGGGCTTTAGGACCTGTTTAATATAAAATTTTAGTTCTTCCTCCATCACGAGTATGCAAAAAGCAGTGAGAGTTAGTTCTTACTGCATGCTGTACCCGGCATGTTAAGGCATTTTAATGTGCCGGTGCCTTCGGCGACTTCATGGCTTGTATTAATTCCGGGGGTTACGACTGAGCGTATTGCCATTTTCCTATAGGAAAGAATGGCACAAGTTTTACAGTTTTCTCTTTCGCCCTATAACAGATTTGGAGCTACCAACACAAAATATTTCTTACTAAACGTTTTCTTATGCCATTTGATACGTACGCAGGATTCAGTTAAAAATTAAAGTAAAATTAAAGTCCGAATGAGTTTAATTCCTTATAAGCGATTAATATATCACTTGGACACAAGAAAATATATTTTTTTAATTTAATTCGATGTTCGGGTGTAAAATTTCATCTGATTGGTTTAGTTTTACATGTTTTTTATGTAGTAAAAGTTTTAAAGGGTGCTCTAACGGTGATATAGAGAAACACAATATTTGTGCTACATGAAATAGCAAATCGCTCAGTCCATTGTTATAAGTGGTTGAGACTGAAGTCTACCATGAAAAAAATCGGACGAAACTATTGCGTACAAGCAAACCTTGCTATAGAAATGAATTAAAGTTTGAATAAAATTCGTTGCGTGTTTAGGCAAAAGTTAATATCCGATTTTGTCTAGTTCAGTTCTATAGCAAAATCATAAGTTCTGCTTGTGCGCAATAGTTTCGGCCGATTTCAGTTATGCTCTCTCAACTCAAGCTCCGACATTCGCTACACACGCTCAAGCAAATCTTGCGACTAGTGTATGGCCCGGCCCAGTCGTTTAATTTGCATGAGCGTATGTAGCGTCATCTTTAAAGCAAATAGTGAAACCATAAATTTTGAAGCAATATAGCTTATGCGGGAAAACTATTTAATTATGAAAAATGCAAATTACAAATATATCAAGGAAAATGAAAATATATACATATGTAACTTTGAATATTTCTGATGTTTTACCTTATTCCATATTCCTTCCTTACAAACCTATCATTAGGTTATGCGTATTGTTTTCATGCCGATTCTGGTGCTAATGAATCCGAGCTGCCAGTATGTTTAAACCCACTTGGCTGGATTACAAACAGCGCCAACGCTGACGTGCTCGTCGTCGTTGTCGTCAAACGCTGAACAAAACGCCGGGCAAGTTACATTAACACTGGGCGGCAGCACCATACATTAATTTCCCTTACATTTGACAGTTGAGTTATTTGCTTGTAATCTCTGCCGGTTTGCAATAAAATTTTAAATAATAATAAAAAAGATATTTTCTTTTCCTTCAAGTTCACATTTTTTAAATATAAAATCATTTATTTTCAGAAATTGAAATATCATTTCATTTCTTCATGTTTTTTTCATAATAGATTTAGATCTTGAATATCGGCAATGGAGCGCTAGCGTTAAAATTAGAATTAGATATGGGTCGACGACAGAGAGTGCAGGCATTGAATAAATAAATAAATAAATAGTTATTTATTCAATGAGTGCAGGAAGTGTGATAAGCCAAATTTAGCGTAGTCAAATTCTGGTTGCGTTAGTCTGTTGCCGCTGTACTGAAAGCTCAGTAAAGCCGTGTAGTAGACTTTGTTTGTGTGAGTGAACTCATAGTGTACCCGAGTAAATTTTCAGAGTGAAACTGATGCTTTTTGGGTTGCCACCAGAGGCAACCGGTGACGTCATTTTGCTTCGCTTCAAACGAACGCTTTAACAGCACTTAGGTTGCCTCCAGAGCGAAACTGATGTTCAAACGAAAACGACATTAGAATCATTAGAGACCGGGGCAACAAGATATAAGGTTGAACATATTGCGTTTGGCTTAATACTCAACTAACTATTGTTTTACTGTTTAAGTTCTAGTTATATTCAACTGTGTATTTATCTTAATATTCCTTGTCTTAATACTCTATTCGCTATACCCAACGCTTATGCCGGGGTTTGTAATAAATAAATTTTGAATTTGAAGTTTGCTCCCAACGAAAATATTCTTATTAGATGCACTACGCCAACATATCCTATATATTTTTAATTTAATTTAAAATAAAAAGGTGTGTGAAGCACACAAAATAATATTTTATAATTATACTTGCCTAAAAAAAGATTTCCCATGTCGTACTTTGGTGTTGTTGTGGCAATTTTTCACCGAACACTTCATTCTGAAAATACATGAACATCACTTAGAAATTTATCACTATAATACCAACAGATAATTACTTACACTCTTTACTTTAATTAGCACTATTTTTAAATAAAATATCTTTCAATTTTCACAAGTTTTAAGTTATATACAAATTGTTGCAAATTAGGAAACTTCGTTTGACAGCTGAAAATACATTTGTCTCTTTCTTCAATATAATGTTGACCTACTTCACGGGACCCTGAAAAAATCCACGGTAGGGCACACGAATTTTACAGGTATCAACACTCTGTTGTCTATATATTCTAAGTGTAATACAGTACTGTCTCTAAATATTTTTCCCTAAAACGACGACATCGGCGTTGTTAATGTAATCCGGGAAATTTAAATCAATAATAGCGAAATGAAAAGTTGTTTGGTGCAAAATATCAACATTTCAATTGAAATAAATAATTTCAAATAAAAAGTTCAAAGAAAACTGATTATGGTTATTTAGTGTCATTTCCAGTTTGTGGCTTGGATATTTATGCCGTTTCTAAAATACTGTTTGCGGCTTAAGGCTCAAAGCTTACAGCAATGGCACTGAGATCTCTATTTCGCATTTTCTTTCCATACAAGAAACATCCTGTGCGCGGTGGTTGTTTTCTGTCAGATTAAAATTTTACTTATAAGTTTTTACTAGTTTTAAAGCGGATTTGTCTACGTTCAGCATTATTTATGGTGGTTGAATTAGTGGTTAATTTAAATAATTAACATGTTTTTTTAAAAAGCCTAAAATTGTACTCCCAAAATCTTGAAATATCGTGATGTACGGACCTGCTTGTGTGCTACGTGCTTAAAAGAAGAAAAAGCCATCTTCCGTTTGTAATGGTTACAAATTGGTTTATTTTGCAGCGAATTTAATGTATTAAAATCAACATTTAAAAATAATAAGAATTCATTTTATAAAATGTCAGTGACAAAAGAGTCAGACACCTTGGACTTGCCAAAATGCGTACGATGTTCCTGCGAGCTTTTTGATGATTTTCAGTTGATTTTCGATGATACGGGTTTAGAACTCGAGCTCCAAAAACTGCTGTCGATATGTTTTGATTTGGATGTAAAAATTCGTTTTAATGAAATACAAGCACTATGCGATGTTTGCTTAAATGAATTAATTGATACGTATGACATTATTCAAAGGAATGAAGAAGATGTAGAAAAAAACTTAAATACACGAGAAACTGATAAAAAGCTAATAAAAACAGAGGTTGGAGCAAATAGTTTTGGCGGTTCTGAATCTAATTACAATATTAAAGAAGATTATTTAGAAACAGCAAACGATGATTTGAAAATCGAACTAGTCTCGGATAAAACATGTTTAGTTGATAGCAGAAAACGAACACAACAGAGTAGCAGTAGAAGAAATTTAAAAGAAACTAAGAAGAGGAAATTTGATCCAAAAACTTTACATATTGGGGAAGATGAGGATTGCTCCGACAGCGACCACGATATTAAGGAGCAATTGATTGAAAATAAAGAAAATCACAAATCTAAAAAAATAAGAGCAGTTTCCAAAATAGAAGATACTAAGGAAGCTGAAGATTATGTTAAAAATGAGAATGATGCACTACTAATAAACAATGAAGTTAATTTGATGAAATATGAGATTGTGAAAAATTCCATAACAGGTAAGAAATATGTATAGATAAGTACAACTTAAACTAAATTGTCCTATATGAAACAATAAGAATGGGGTATTATTAATTTTTCTATCGCTTTATACAATTCAATTCAATTCAAAATTTATTTATTACAAACCCCGGCATATGCGCCACGCAGACTAGCGTTGGGTATAGCGACTAGGTAATAAGACATATTTACAGAGTAGTTTAGTTTCTAAGTAGTATAACATAGATTAATATTCTGTAATAAACTATGTACTCTATTTATTATTCTGTAACAAACTATGTACTCGTATGTTATAATACTCTAATCGCTTTACCCAACGTCAGTGACGTGGCGCTTATGCCAGGGTAAATAAACTTTGAATTTGAAAGCGTATATATTGACAATTATGAGCAGTTTCCCTTAACTACAATTTAAATTCAAAAAGCATTTATTTATAAGTGGAAAAAACCCTTTAAGCAAACGAAAATTCTTTTTAAAAAAGAAATTTCATTGCAAAAAAAGGGCATTTCATATCAGCAGGAACCGTATAATCGTCAGTGCATAGGGCTAAATCTTGCTAGGCATTCAAGTAAATACGTTGTATTTCGCCTCATATAATTCATACTTAAAATTTATTTTAAGTCTATATATGAGGTCAGCTTGGCTGTTTGCTTTGGCATATACGGCAGGCAGGAACCAAGCCGTACTGACGATTATACGGTTCCTGCTGATATGAAATGCCCTCTTTTTGCAATGAAATTTCTTTTTTAAAAATTTTTTTCGTTTGCTTAAAGAGTTCCACTCAATTCTCGAGCTGCAGACTTAGCAGCAAACTGAGTCAATTTCAATTGACTTATTTCGCTATGAATTTTCATAGCAAAACTATCTATTTATTTATAAGTCCGTGCAACGCTGGGTATTACGACATTTGGCCTTTATCACACGAGAAGTTTTTGGGAAAGGAAGGAATTTCCTTTCCTTTTGCTAAGACGTGCCAGTACAATAATGCTGCTCCGCGTAGTTCCTTATATGATTACGGAGATTAATTGTGTGCGTGCTCAATTAAGTCACAGTTGTTGATATAAACAGCTATCACAGATTCACAACACGTAATGATTATTAAATAATTATATTAATACCTCAAATCGCAGATAAACATCTGTACAGCCGTCCTAATTTGTAGTATAGCCCCAACCCAGACGAGAACTTTTTAGGGAAGGAAGGATTTTCCTTCCCTTTGCTTAGACGTGCCATAACAATAATGTTGCTTTGCTTAGTTCCTTATATGATTACCGAAATTAATTGTGTGCGTGTTCAATTAAGCCACAGTTTTTGATATAAACAATTACTGTATCACAAATTTACAACACTTGTAGCACAGACTTTTTCCTACCCCCGAATACTTCTCACGAAAAAGTGCCAATATCCTCCCCTGTGTAGACTATGGCTTAGTATGCTGCCCGTACACCGATCGAAACTTGGTAAAACTGCATAAAATCTTCCGCGTATGCCATGGCATTAGATAGCTTAACAAAAGATTAATGTAGCAGCAAAATAAAATAAATCAAAACAGTATTGAAACTAGATATTAGGAAGAGAACAGCACAACATTTAGACATCAAGCAGACTTTACATATAAATAGATTCCCCACTTGAGAGGGATTAGATGAGAAACTACAATGACAAAGTAAACTAGGTAGACAATATTTATAAATTTCTTCAACAAAGAAGTTATTTTTCGTTTTTGTCTGCTAACTAAATATTTTCCGCACACGTAACAAAACTGATTGACACTTTGTTTGTCTGCACACTTCCATTTTATCCAACACTTTATTTAAACTATTTACACCAATTATTGAGAAATACACCAACTAGCGTGAAAAATACTATTATTTTAAATTTAACCACTTTCCCTTTTTAATAAAATATGTTTGAGCACTCACATGTTAATGAGCCCTTCCTTTTTATTCGCACGCGTAATATTAAAATGAAGTACTGACTTTTAAGCCCCTTCTACTAATTTTTTGTGCATTTCAGGTAAAGTTCACAAGTAAAACACGCATGAAGCAGTTATAATAATTCCCTACTCTTCTTGATAGGTCATTTTTACAGTCGGTAAATATGTTGTAGTACTGGCTCACAGGGATGTGTTCCTCATTATGTGTATGTTGACTGTTTTCGTAAATATTTAAATTTAGTGAACTTATTATTTCTTATCCCCCATATTTCTTAACATTTGTGAACATTTCCTGGTAAATATTTGATAATTCTAATGCAAATTATAACAATATCGCAGGTCTGTAAGCATTAAATAAAAAAAAAACATGACATCTAGGGTAAATTCTGATTCCTCCTTCGTAATCAAATAAATAAGTAAATAATCTTTATTAGCAATAAATCATACCTTATAATAATAATATTAATAATGTACATTTCTTCTTATTTTTGCAATTACTTGGTATACTATTATATAATTGAAGACATTAGTGTTTTTTTAGCCCTACTCATTCTCAGTCGCTCTAACCTGAGGTCTTCCAAGTTGCGCAATCGATAAGGTTGCATATCCCGAGTTTCCGGCATAAATACTCTGGCAGAAGTTTATTTTTCATTTTGAACTCCATTTTTAATACATTAGAATCTTTCGCTGATTAACTAACATCCATTTGAGAGTACTTAACATTGTACTAATTGGCATTCTTTTATGGGAAAATAATATGCACCTCATTGTCCTGTTTTGTAATTTTTGTAACGTTGCCATCTGTTCCTTCGTACACAAAAAGAGAATTAATTGGCACTATTTGAAATGTGGCATAATTATGATATTATGAATATTAATTGCACTTTCCATAGATAAATTCTTTATTATTTTTTCCATAAATCCAAAATTTTAGCTATTTTTGCACATACATAGTCCACATGAGCTTTGAAGCTAAATATTTTATCTCATTATCCATAAACCTATTAACTCTCTCATCCGAATTTAGAACCATAAGTTTTTGTTACATTCAGCTTAAGTTTATTCATTGTTAACCACACATTCAGTCTTCCTAAGTCTTCATTCAACTTTACAACACATTCAATTAAGCTCTTTCCTGATAAAATAAATAAATAATATATCGTGTTTTACCAAGTCTTATTTCGGAATTCCTTAGCACGCATTTATATATACTATAAAAAGTAGTGATTTTTGTGGTACTCCTAGCCGATTTACATTCCTTCCACCCTTCTGGAAAAACGCCATTTTTAAATGATAGTAGCTTCTCCTCCATCTTTAATCATTTTAGGTCTAAACGATTAAGATCTCGTTTCTGACTTATTTTTCCCAGTATATTGTACACATCTTGATAACTCATTATTAAGTCAAACACAAATTCGCTTTCAATATTACAATGCTACAACTTGCATTTTCGTATACTGCTGATAAAAAAATCATTGAACCCTCCACTATTTCCTTTTATTTTGAAATATCTCATTCCTAAATCTTAACTTCCTTTATTTCTGTTCTATTTCTATTTTGCTTCAATACTAGTGATTTTATTACTTTCCACATTGATTTTGGGTCATAGGTGTTCACGCTTTTCTGTTTGATGCTATTTGCTTTAGCTTTTTTCAGTTTAAGATTGTATATACGAGTATTACGAATTTCCTTATAACGCTCCCACTGACTCTTCTTGCAATTCCTATATGTTTTTATTTTGTAATGCTTTATTTTACGAAGCTCATCATTAAACCAATCATTCTTTCTTTCACATACCTGTCTTTACAACGAAAGTTTCCGTAACTCTTTTTATTTCCTTGGAAAAAATGTCAACTTTGTTGTTTACGCATTCAACCTTATACTTCTGATCCGACTCAAGTTTAATTCGCACATATAATTTTCTTTGTTATATTTCAAGTACTCAATTTGCTTAATAAGTATCAGTTATTTTAGCGTAATAATTTCTATTTGGTAACATTATCTCAATAGTTTCATGGTCACTAATTTTCCATTCATTTTTACATTGGCCTTAATAACGTTGCAGTTCGAAACTACATAATCAATTAATGTGCGCGTATTCAGAGTAATTCTAGTTGGTAGATCTATCCCATTGCTTGCATGCATAGTCTCCAAAAGGCTGTTTCAGTTCTTCTCTATATGTTTCCTTTCCAAGCTAATTTATATTGAAGTCACCAACCAACACAAAATCCTCTTGCATTTCACTCAACTCTTCCATTAATCAGCGACCTACTGGCCGTATCCATGCAAGTTTCATTCTTGCATTTTAGTATTTCTTAAATTTTGTTGAACAGTGTATTATTTACACGAATACCAGCAACAGCAAAATTGCAAAAACAATAATATGCACTCCGGTACTCCGGTGTATTGTTGGTTGACCTAGTCATCACGGTGCTGAAAAACGTGGTATTCTCATAAGAAGCGTATGCGGATGACATCCCTCTTCCAGGCACAGCATGACTGCTGTTTTCATGCAACGAGGCTTCAATATTGTTGAGAACTGGTGCACGCGCAATAATATAACACTGAATCCAACAAAGATCAGCTTGGTGCTCTTCTCCAGAAGACGTAAGCTTGAGTACTTTGTTCGTCCAAAGCTCATTGGACACACTGTAATTCTCTCCCCATGTCAAGCACCTTGGAGTCTACCTTGACTCGAAGCTGACATGTGGATTGCACGTAGAGGAAAAAGTTAATACGGCTATGAGGGTCTTTGCTCAATGCGGGAGCACCTTTGTATGCACATGGGGCATGAGAACGAGGGTTGTGCACTGGTTGTACACCTCGATCGTTAGACCGATGCACACATATGCCTCCTGTGTATGGTGGCCGAGGACGCTTGTGGGGATTGCGATTCGGAAGCTGGCGGGCTTGCTTGGGAATTACGGGCTCCTTGCGTTCTACGGCTACTGCCGCTCTTAAGGGTCCTATTTAATCTGCCACCCCTGGATCTTGTCATTCGGGCAGATGCCAAAAGAGCTGTGTGCAGATTGCGCTCATGAGGGCGGCTGGACTGGCTCTTCTCATTGCTTTCTGGCGTATAGGCTGGAGTTGGAAAACCCTCGGGCCAGTATGCCACGGTGATGCGATTGTATCTGAGCTTCGTTTTGGGCGCCGTTTCTCTGTGAGCTTTCATGTAAGGGAATCGTGGACTTGCCCTTTTTTTACAAAATATTAAAAGAAGGTTAATTAAACATTTCGAAATTGTTTTGGAAATTCTCCCGTTATTCATAATTTAAAAATTTGTAAGTATTGCTCGGAAAACAATATCAATTAATAGCGCTCCGGATGAATGTGATCTGGTCTAAATCCAGATAAGATGCTTTTGATCCAACAATAATGCTGAATTCTTTATCACATAATTGTTACTAATCTAGATCTAATCACGTCCATCCGAAACACAGCACTTATACATATGTATGTAGTTTTTTTGTTGATAACATAATGTGAAGTAATTACTCTATTTATTTAGGAAAAGACAGCGAAGAAGAATTCCATCAAATCGACTATCTAGACGAATATGATGAAGTAATTGATATTAAAGAATACAAAAGCAAAGTTCTTCAAAGCAGATTTCAAGATGTTTGTTTTCCCGAACCTATTAAATGCCGTGTAATTTTTTGTTTATTTATTGTTCACCGCTTAACTTTAATAAAAATATTTTCAGCTATGTCCTAAACTTCTTGATAATCACATAGATCTCATGGCACATACGACAGAAGAGCATTGTGTAGAGGGCTTTGTGTATCCCTGCGTAATAGATGGAGAATGTGAGTCATTAAGCTCACAACAAGAGTTGTCGTTTCACTTGGTTTTTAAACATTATGATTTAGATGCGTATGTACATGAACACATATCAAATCAAATTTATTTATATTAATACGCAATATTTTCAGATTAGTTATATATTGTAAGTGCCCTGAATGTGAACAACGATTCAATAATTTTCCATCTTACAATAAACACTGCTGTTATAAACAAACAAAGAAAGATGTCTCAAGAACTAGAGTGGATTGTGATCAATGCGGAAAGGCGTTTACATCAAATAAAAGGCAAGTACATATTTGTTACAATTTCTGCTTAATATTTTTTTATTTCTGTTATCGCACCTTTTCTTCTTTTGTAGGTATCGATTTCATTTGCAATTTCATTTAGAGAAACGACGCCCGAAGGCTTGCTTCATTTGTGATAAGCTCTTCAGGGATCAAGATGAATTTTTTGAGCATGTAATGTATGCTCATAAAAAAAATATCGGTTATCTTTGTATAAGGTTAGTTTATCAACAGAGAAATTATAGAAAAGTTTCATTATTTATTTATTATTTCAGGTGTGATAGATCATTTACAACGGCTGCAACTTATAAAAACCACGAAAATGTACACAAACTTGATCGGCCATATACCTGTATACTATGTTCTAAGTCTTACTTGCATAAGCATTATTTAAGTGATCATATGGTTCGTTTTTTTTTGTTTTTTTTTTTTTTAATAAATAATATTACGTGTAATATATTTGTTTAAACATAGATCACAAATCACGGCGCAGAGAGTTCATTCAAATGTAATATTTGTGGAAAGTTCTTTATAAATAAAACTGCCCTTAATAATCACCTTATGTTGCATAACAAGGGTCAACCCACTGAAGTAATTTGCTGTAATACCTGCGGTTTCGTTGCTGAAAATGAAAAAGACGCTGAAGTATATTCTTTCTAAACAAACCCATATAATAGTCTTAATAACTATATATTTTTTAGAGTCATCTAGAAGAACACAAAGATAACGATGTTGGTACAATTACTGAAATAATCGACAAAGTGTATTGCTGCGAGTATTGTGAATCCGCCTACAATTCAGTGGAATCTTTGTTTGAACACCGAGCTCTGCATGCTGACAAAGAATATTGCTGCGATTTATGCTCATCAACCTACGAGGAATATAGAGAATTGAAATATCATAAATCTACGCATCCGAACTATATAGATAAGAGAAAAACTTTTCCTGTTGCTAGATACTATGTTTGTGACTTACCGGTATGTTCAATACATTAGTAACATTTACTTTATTCCTTAACCTCTTTATTTTTCAGGAATGTAAAAAAAGTTATTTGCAATGGATTTATCTAAAAGCTCATAAAAAGCATCATCAAGTTGCTAAAACAATTAAATGTCCAAAATGCAAGCAGACATTTCAGGAATTGTGAGTAAATTTCCTAAGAAAAACGTGTAATAATCTTAAAAGAATATCAGAAACATTCTAAAACTTCCAAGATAATAAGCTTCAATAATGTCGATGATATGTATTTGATATAGGGTTGAACTTGAACTTAATACATATTGTTTCTATTTTTATATCATATTAAGGGGACCCCGTCGGCGTTGCCCGGCGATAATATAGATACCTAGATGGGTGGGGTTGATTTTGTTAAAGATAAGTAATATCTAAGCTATTATTATTATTATTATTATTGTGTGTGTGTGTGTGTGTGTGTGTGTGTGTGTGTGTGTGTGTGTGTGTGTGTGTGTGTGTGTGTGTGTGTGTGTGTGTGTGTGTGTGTGTGTGTGTGTGTGTGTGTGTGTGTGTGTGTGTGTGTGTGTGTGTGTGTGTGTGTGTGTGTGTGTGTGTGTGTGTGTGTGTGTGTGTGTGTGTGTGTGTGTGTGTGTGTGTGTGTGTGTGTGTGTGTGTGTGTGTGTGTGTGTGTGTGTGCGTGCGTGCGTGTGTGTGTGTGTGTGTGTGTGTGTGTGTGTGTGTGTATGTGTGTGTGCGCGTGCGTGTGTGTGTGTGTGTGTGTGTGTGTGTGTGTGTATGAGTGTGCATGCATATATTTATTTGTGTGGGAGAGTGTAGCTCTCTACGTCGACGCGTTCTCATGCAGTGCTCAAATCTATAGTCAAACAAGAAATTTTGGTATGGCAACCCTACGAAGGACTTGCCCGATTGGTCCCATTTTCGAACTGTATTTGATATTTTTATGAAAACTCCGTGTACAAAATAAGATCTCTTCTCCTCGAAGCCTTCTTAGACAGCTACCAAGTACATAGTGAAAAAAAAGTTGTGTATGGCATCACTAAGATGGGTAACCCAAGTTAGCCCATTTTTGAAATTTTATTTACCATTTCTATGAAAACACCACATAGCAAATTTTTTGCATGGCAACCCTGATTGGTCCCATTTCTGAACTCAATTTAAATTTTTCTTTAAGAAAATCCCGTGTACAAAATGTCAGCTCTCTACGTCGACGCGTGAGGCAGTGTCGAAATATATAGTGAAAACACAAAATTTTTGTATGGCAACATCATGGTCCATTTTGAACTTGTATTTGCAGTTCTCATGAAAACGCCGTGTATTCTCCATGTCGATGCGTTCTCGGACGTTTCCAAATATATAGTGAAAAACCATAGTTTTGTATGAAACCATAAAGAAGATGTTCCCAGGTTCAGACCATTTTTGTTATTTTATTTACTATTGCTATGAAATCGCCAAGTACCAAATTCTAATTCTGCACGTCGACGCGTTCTCATGCAGTACCAAAGTATATAGTCAAAAACGAAGTTTTTGTATGGCAACCCTACGAAGGAGTTGCCCGATTTGTCCCATTTTTTAACTTGAATTTACACGGTCAAAAATACATGCGTTTCATCACTTAGTCGGTGTTATTGTTGGTATGTTAAACTAAACATAGACCAAATACCGAATGAGATGACATGCAATGCGACATGGAAACAGAATATTAAGTATGCTAAGCCTTAATATTAACAACAATACACATGCGATTGGTGGGATCATACATACTAAAGTTGGATCTTGCGGAGTTAACATATAACAGAGGTAACCTTCTCAAATTGTGCCCACTATCACGAAAAGAGATTTTGCTAAGTAGCAGGGGAGAATCAAATATTCGCGTTTAAGAGTTGATGCACAAAAGTTACATCGGCGACCATGCGACATTTTTCAAGGGAGTGCATATTCAAAAGCTTCAAGCGATCCTCATAAAGTGGAAGAATCAATGAATTGTTCCAGGGTAGGTGCCTGAGAGCGAAGCGCAAGAAGTTCCGCTGAACAGACTCGATGCGGTCGATGTGTGTACCGTAAAATTGAGACCAGACCTGGCTAGCGTATTTAAGGAGAGGTCTCACAAAGCAAGTGTACAAACGCAATGTTATGGTGGGATTCGAGAACTTTCGAGACCAACGTTTGATAAAGCTCAGCACAGAACTACTCTTAGATATCATGTATGTAGTTTAATGTGGAAGATAAAATTCAATCTATGGTCACATTTGACACCCAAGTCACAAACAGCACCCTCGCGGCGGCGAATCGTGGAATCCGAGAACACATAATCATAAGTGATTGGTTTCTGATTCCTGTGGAAAGTCATAACCTTACATTTGTCGATATTGAGAGCCAAATTATTGTTTTTACACCAATCGTAAAATTTGTGAAGGTCACCTTGTACCAGTTCACAATCGTTAACAGATTTAATCTGAGCGAAAAGTTTAATATCGTCAGCATAAATCAATTCTTTGCAGTGACGCACAACAGAGAAAATGTCGTCAATAGGTAGAATGAAAAACAACGGGCCCAAGTGAGTAAGATAAGTAAGTAAGAGTAAGATAACTTGTCGAACGCTTTACTAAAGTCAGTATAAATACAATCTGTCTGATAGCCTTTTGCAAACCTGCCCGAGATAAATCCATGCTGGTTTGAAGAAAGCAAATTCTTGCAGGAAATTGATAGCTGAGAGTAAATGATAGATTCGAATAATTTTGCAATAGGCCTATAGTTAGAAATTTCACTCTTACTAAATTTTTTGTGGATAGGTATGATAAAAGAATTTTTCCATAGTTGTGGGAAACAACCACTATTGAGCGATTTTTGGAAAATAATTCTCAGCGGAGCTGTAAGGGCATGACAGCATGACTTAAAGAAGGCTGGAGGGATCCCATCAGGACCCGTCGTGATGTCATTTGGAAAAATAGTGAATGAAACGTTATGAGAATCGTTCATATGACTGAAGTTTTCATTTCGAGGAAGGAAATTTGACGAAGAAAATGCATTGTCAAAAAATGAAGCAAACATATTGCAAATTTCGGATGAATCATTACTAGCAGAATCTTTGTACCTCATAGTATTGGGGTAGTTGTTCGTTTTTTTCTTCATATTAATAAACTTAAAAAAGATACGTGGGTCACAAAATAATTTCGCACGCATGCTTTGAATATATTCATCATAAAGTGTAGAGGAAAGTTCTTTGAACTCATTATAGGATGTGAGGAAATTGTTTGACTTTATTGCCTTTGTCACTCATAACTTTTCCACAATTTATTCTTTCTATTTTTAAGATGTTAAGATGTTAGCCTTTCTAAAATTGAAGAAGTATTGTGTTTCGTCACAATTAGTAATGTTTTCGGTTTCAAAGCAATATGAAATTAGTAGAGGGGGTGATATTTGTCAAGAGTAGACATTATAATTGGGCTAGGTTCGATAATATGTTACCCGTGTCAGTAGAGAAAACCGGGTCCAACTGCCTACCCATGTCATTCTTTACATTACTGATTTGGCTGAGACCAAGAGATGACATAGTGTCCAGGAATATTGATTCCTTTGTTGACAAGTTATTAAGAGGAAGATAGTCATCGTCATCTTCATTTAGTATCCATTGTATATTAGGTAAGTTAAAATCACTAATAAGTAGTAGTTCGTCAAGAGGTTGCATCTTGCCGTGAATATAATTAGATGTTGAAGTGAGTAGGTCGTAAATATTTTGACCTTTGTCATCAACAATGTTTATGGAGTCTGGAGGAATATAGAACATAGTATGTTGGAAAAACTTGGAACCTCAATTTGGCTGCAATTAAAATTGTTTTAGCGGAGGAGTACGCCACCACCACGAGCCTCAGAATACGTATGTCTATTTTTCCTAAAAATCTGGTAAGAATTGTCTAAGATTTCGGCGTCACGAATGCAGCCAAGTTTCAGTGAAAGAAACGATATCAAAACAAGTTGCAGCAGAGGATTTGAAGATATGTGCAGTTTTTGTTTTTACGCGCGTAAGAAAATCTTCCACATTAGCTGGGAACTTAAACCCAAAATGGTGCAATGGATGTATATATATAAATATAACCTGCACAATCTGTCCAGAGAGTGGCATGTTTGGATATACTAATTGGGTCCCTGCGCACCACGTTCACAGCTGCATTGGAGGTAATCTTGATCTGCTGCCGATGGATCTCCTTTAGACGTATAGCGGTTACCAGTGCGCTCAGGCTTAAGGCAATGGGTCGGTGGAAAAGCAGGAGGTGCTGACATTCCAGTATCCTTCGGATATTAGACTTCATGGAGGGCAATCTAGTAACACAAACCCAAGTTCCTGTCCTATCCTTTAGTGGGGGGTTCGACGCGAAAGTAGAGCAATGTTCTACTTTTAACGCGCGGCAGACGCTGACAGTTCTTTTGATTGATTTTAAACTATTTATATGCTTAGTAAGCTGCAAATTCAAGAACAACCACATCTAATAATACTGATTATTTTTAATATTTATTTAACCAATGATAACATTTCTGGGTATACATACATAGGATGGGAAATAATTAAAGAGTTTAGACTATTATATAGTTCTTTGCAACTTGAACATTTAGGTAGACTATAAAGTGAGTTCATATAATAAGATGATAACAGAACCATGTCGAGGAAAAACTTTTTCAAAAAATCTCATTAAGAAGGCCCTATGTAAACTAACTTAATCCTACTTAACCTATCTTAATATCTAACTTAGGCTCCAATCGCCGAATATGAGGATTGGATGATAGCTGACATTTATCAAAGAATTTTAAAGCAATTGTGCTTAATCTTTCTTGGATTAGTTGGACACGCGCCGTAGTGTGTACCTGTCTAGTGGAACAGTGCCATGGCAAGTTCAATATCATCTTAAGCACTTTATTTTGAGCAATCTGCAATTTACGTTTATGAGTTTCTGCGCATTTATACCAACTGGGAGCACCGTAGGTAAGAACAGATTGGAAAATTGTTTTAAAAAGGATAAGTTTATTTTCGATACTTAAGGATGGTCTTCTGTTTATGAAAGGGTATAGGATGTTCGTTAATATGTTGACCTTATGTACTGCCTTAGAGGTATTATTCTTAAAGATCAAAGTTTTGTCGAGATGTATGCCTATGTACTTAATGCTATCAGTCCAAGGAAAACTAACGACATTCACTGTCAAGGTCGTGTAGGTAGATGGCATTGTTTACGTTTCCTTGTAAAAAGAATTGCTTGCGTTTTTGTCCCGTTGAGTTTGATCTTCCACTTATAGAAATATTCAGCTATTGTAGTTAGACCATTTTGGAGGCTACGAACTATATTTGGCGTGTCTTCTGAAGATGAAAAGATTGCTGTCGTCCACAAATGTTGAGATTGAACGGTTGGGTAATGTTGGAAGATCAGCAGTAAATATAATATAAAGAAGAGGACCCAATACCGAGCCCTGGGGAACGCCAGCTATGGTTGGATAAGGTGCAGATATTTCCTGTCCAACGTGAACCGTTGAGAATCTATCACTTAAAAAGCTTTGGACCATTTTAATGATGTAGATCGGAAACTCATCGCGAATTAACTTATAGATAAGGCCCTCGTGCCAAACCGTATCAAAAGCAGCCTGAATATCTAATAGAACAAGTCCAATAGATTGTTTTTTGTTAAGCTTATCCTTGATAAACTGCGTTACTCTGGCAATGGGTTGGCTCGTACAATGCTCACTACGAAAGCCAAACTGTTCGTTGGGTAGAATATTATTATCAGTCACAAACTCCTCTATTTTTGTCTTAATTGTTTTTTCCAATATTTTTCCAAGACCGCTAAGTAGACTGATACTAATACTGATATATCCACTATTTCACTTTTAAATAATAACTCAAGCTTTTCTATCACTTTTTCTTTTTATAAATAAATCTGAAGAGTACCAAAGCGACGCGTCCATTGGGCCTTGCACAAATCCTACACGCGTCTGCGCGGAGAACTGTCAAAGCGACACGACGCCTGCCGCGTTCATTGGTAAAAAAAATAGTTTGGCTCTTAATGCAGAAAATGAAGAAACATTTTTCGTGTAGATGAGTTTCCTGTTCTTGTTTATTGGTATTTTAATGCAATTTAACAGACTGTTTTTTAAATAAAATATCTTTGACACGTACCGTTTTAAGAAAACCGAATCTGTATGCATTTCTGTAGAGAAGATTGGTAGTTGCAATGATATGAACAAAGCTGATAAGCTGAGGTCACTGAACTTATTTCATCAGAGGTGATTCTATTGAATTTATTTTTCTAGTCTTAAGTTTTTTATTCCCATGTTGTCATACCTTCTACCCCATGCACATCCTGGGCTGAACATGGATGCCCTCTGATTGTTTACCAAAACCTCAACATGAGCGAAAATAGCACCGAAAAGGGGGAAAAGAAACAATTCTTACACCATCATTATGACTTTATAACAACTAATTTTAATTTCAACGCGCAACGCTTTGTAAGGTTTAACCAGCACAAAAGGTTATATACTGATAAACTTAATCTGATATGAATACGAGAACGAAAATCACAATAAAAAAATCAGTGCAAGAAAAATGTGTTGAATACTTGTGAAGTGTAAAACTCATTTAACCACTGCAGAAAGATGAAGACAAACCTATAATGCTATATTTATTTACTTATGGTAAACATGAAAATTCATGTATATGTAGTAAAAACAAAATTTCGGTCGAAATCAGTACAACCTTTACGTTAAATGTAAAAACTTATTAGTACGTTTACATGAATTCTTGAGTACTTGACTTGAAATCCACTTGAAACTCAGTAGGGTTTTTGGTTGAATTAATTCCAATTACTTGACTTGAAATTTACTTGAAGTGTCATTTTATCTTTGACAACTCTGCATTATTTTCAATATATAGGTGCGGATTTTTAGATAAATATTTTGAGCAAAGTGCTAAAAATCACAAGCTCTTTGCCGTTTAAGTAAATCGAACAAAATTATGTGATTTACTTGACTCAAATATATGTACTTAAGTAAATCGAACAAAATTATGTTATTTACTTGACTCAAGTATACTTGAAGTCAATGCGCTTTTACATGATATTTTGATTACTTGATCTCTACTTGAAGTATATTTCAAGTATTCATGTAAACATACTATATGTATACATAATAAAAAAAAAAATATTTTCGGTCAAAGATTCAAAAATCTGTTCACTGACTAAATTGGATAAATCAATCAAACCAAAAATTAAGAATGGGTGTTACATAAAAAGAATATTATTTAAACTTATAAAAAGAGTATTTATAAAGGCCTTCATCAAGAAGGAAATCATTATTTATTTTTATATTATTTAAATAAGATTGTTCTTCGGGACATATTGCATTCATCAAAAAATGGCACACGAAACCCTTCATTTGACGAATTAACCTAATCTCTAATATGTTATGTCAAAAGTCACGAACGTTTTCCATTCTGCCAGAAGGCTCTTTGAAGCCTGCCTCTGCTGCTAGTTTAAGAAAATTTTGTCAACTCATTACTAATTTTCAGATTTTTTTTGTGCTAGAAGAGCTGCTTAAACTAGTAAAAAATAGTTCTATGACTAGTGATTGGAAGAATGCTGAACTAGACAATGCTTATAAACAATAATAGCGAAGTTATAAGTTAAAATATAAGTACGTTATTATTACACAAACTACTGCTATACATAAGTTGATAAATGCTAGAAATTTAAATTAAAAAAATTAGTGGCCAAACTTGTCTAGCCTGCGAGATAAACAGTTGCTGGGGACGTTGTTAGGTTATCTCCAGGTATCGTGAATTTCATGCAGGAGGTGTAAGCTCCCAAAACCAATTTATCTGGATAATTTTGACTTGCGAAATCCTTTTAATTTATTAGTAGGTCGGAGGGCCGGGACTTTATCCAACAATTGGTAAATGGGGGTCCGCAGCGGCTGCGCTTGCCTTGTAATGATAAAATCAGTTCTCTAGCTTGGATGACAAATTGGATCACATTATGATACGAACAACCAGCAAAAATTGCTGAAAATTTGCCTGCGAATTCTCGATCAAATGGTGCCACCAAGGATGTCAAGCGGTCACAGCCTTCACACTTGTATAACAAGAAAGGTGCTAGAAGAAAAAGTACCCAATATGACAAAAACCCACCTCCTTCATTGGTTGGGTGAAATCCTGGGTAAGAGAAAGTCGCGAGTTCTGGGACACCCTGTAGGTGATTATGATAAATTGGTACAAGTAAGCGATGGCATCCGAAGTTATCTGAACTCTATCAGCGCCCCATCTCATTCGGTGAAATTTGTTAGAACTCTATTTTGTTTTTATTTTTGTACCCCAGATGAAATCTATAGAGGGTATACTAAATTCCTTATTCCGGGTTTACTTAAAGAGAAAGATAAGTTCGAAAATAGGACAAATCAGGTAATTGCTTTGCAGGGTTTGCCATATGAAAATTTCGTTTTTCACTATATATTTGGATACTGCCTTAGAACTCGTCGGACGTAGAAAACTGAAATTTCGTCCATAAAAACAGTAAATACGATTTCAAAAATGGACTAAATCGGCAACCCCTTCCTGATGTTGCTATATATACAAGAATTGAGGTTTTTTACTTATGTTGGAAAACGAGAAGTTCTAGACGTTTTTATTGTACGGAAAAGTTCGTTAGATTATAAAATGCTATGAAATTGGTTATTATACTGTTGACAAATCGTTCTAGAAATAGATGCGAAAAACCACTTTAACAACCAAATTTGCACAGAGGTCTGACCATATGAAATTACATACCTAGCGTATCGTAAGAATTAATCTTAAACCAATTCCAGCTTTTTTTTACTTAAATGTTTCATTTCCTTATTATAGAAGTTTTCTACATGATGTCTGTAAATAAGTCATCTTTAAATCATTGAAAAATGTTTTCCCTAGCAGAACTTTTTTTCTTCTTCTTCTTCGGTTAGAAACTAATACTCTTGTTCTATATTGCATGTCTTTTCGTTGAATTATATTCCGTGAGCTACGAGTATTTGGTACAAAATTTTACTGAAGCCCATTGACACTGTATGCCGCGCTCTATCCACTTTTAATGTAAGTTTACTGAACTACATCATTTTAATTTATCAAGCGCTATGTTTAACTAACTTTTCCTGAATTCGGGAAGACTCATTACGAAATTCTTTCCATAATGGCAAATTGATGGTCGTGGTCAGTATAATTTTTAAGGGCTTTCCTGTGGTCTATTTTTTGTCAGGTTTCATTGGTAATCTATACTTGCCGAGCTCCTTTGTATCTGTTTAATGGGTTTCCTATTTCCCGCAACCTGACCCAAATAAACATATAATTCTAATTTAGTACATTTAATAAGCAACGGTCTCCATGTTAATTGAATTTAATTTCGAATAAATTTAAAAGTAAAAGACGATCGTTTTGAAAGTTTTTTTCTTATTGTAAGCGATATCGCTTTCATCAAAAAATGTTTGAAATAATTAAATAATTTTGTATCATTTTACCCCACGAAAAATCTTACACCCTTGACCTTACGTTCGTTTACATACATAAAATTCTAAAAGCCGTGCGCTTTTTCTAATTTTCTTTACTAAAAGTTTTATGTAGAAAAAAGACCGGTATTTAGATATTTTATATTATCTCAACTGGAAATAAAATCTTGGTTAATAACAACTAAATTCATTTCAGATCAGAGTTTCAGACTCACATGGAAGAAATTCACAAGGGCTCTGACTACTATTGCCAGTTCTGTGACAAATGTTTCGCATCAAAACTTGCTCTTGGAGTTCATATTGCCAGAAAGCATGATACAGGTAAAACATATTTTTATAATTATTTTGTATAAAGATATTTTAGATGCTAAGTTTTCCCTAGATCAATTTCCATGTGATGTATGTGATTATACTTACCCGAATAAAGAACTATTAGACAAACACAAGTCTGAATTGCACAAAGATTTGAAATGTCCGATATGCGGTGTAGTTTTGAAAACTCTCAGAAATTTTCAATTACATCGACGAGTGGTTCACGAAAAGGAAAAGCGATACTTTTGTCAATATTGCAATAGGGGATTTTTTAAACATTACGATGTAGTTGCTCACGAAAAAGCGGTACTTAGTTTTATTGTTGTTGTAATATTCAATTGACAGCATATAACATATTTTATAATGTGCAGGTTCATTTAAAATTGAAGAAATTCAAGTGCGATATATGCCCGTATCGAGCTGCATACAAAGAAACTTTGAATGTTCACATTATGGCACATCGCAATGAAAAACCTTATATATGCAAAATATGCAAAAAGGGATATCGCAAGAATTATTCCTTAAAACTTCATACGAAACGCCATATGAACATGAGAGAGTGAGTATTATTGTACTCCTTTTCCGTTTATAGATATGTTCAAAATTATTTTTACAGTTTCCCATGTCCTTATGAAGGATGCGAATATGCGTACGTTGAAAAAACAGCCTTAAATGCACACATACGTAAAAAGCATTCTGAAGAACGTAATGTCATAACACAAAATATAACACTCCGAAAATGTTTAGATTTGAATTTCATTTTAGAGACTGGATCACCTGCAAATAAAAGGCAACCTGGTCTAACACGTTCATTTTTTAATGTTCCCAAAACAGACGTCTTCGTTGATGATGATGATGGTTTAGACTTTGCATCAGATGAGGAAGGGCTCAAAAAAATTTCACCTAAAAGAGAAACAGATTCAGATGAAAGCGATAGTGATGATCCTGGGGAAAGTACAGTCAAAAGTCAAGATACATCCCCAGCTGTAGTTGTCAGAAAAAATTTCAGTGATCATGACTATATGGTTATTGGCAATGAAAATAAAAACATTTACGGAAGCATTATTGAAGATGGTGAATTTACAGAATGAGATATTCAATTACAAACACCATCGATGAAAAGAATTAAAAGTCTCGTGTTATCATTTTACTGGATTACGGTTAAATTTGTACACATATTGAATAAAAATATTTAAAATAACATTTATACATAGTCTATTTAGGAAAGTTAAGTAATGTTTCCTGATATTCTTGAATTTCAAGGGAAATTTTTAAAAATATATAAATTATTACATTCATTTCAGCTCACAGCTTGAGATTCACAACGTTCATGGCGGTTGCAATTAATAATAATACATATGGAGTTCATGTTGCAAAATGGTACTTTTCAAGTAAATCTTGCTTATTACAATGTTGTTAAGTAATATAATTTTTGTGTACCTTGTTCTAGAACCCCCATTTACTGGAGAGAACAAATTGTTCTGGCGATTGAAGCGAACTATTTGTACTGTTCGCTTCATTTATAAATTTATCAGGCGCTCTTTTGTGTATCTTTTGTTCTGCCCAGCGGACACAAAAGAACACAGCTATCAACTAATTATAAGCGAACATTTATTATTCATATGAAGGTACACCGAAATAATAAGCCTTGGCACAGGATTTCGGAAAAGTTACTCCTCTAAAGTACATATGAAGCGCCACAATAACAAAAAAGGGTGACTATGTTATAAATACTAAACCTCAAATCTACAGGCGTATTAAGAAAACTTGCGTACCTCCAAGAACGTTCCCACTATATGTGCAGCTGCAAGTGCTTTCAACATGTTAACTGTACCTGTGTTTACATATGTTCGATTACATAATATGCATTTGTTGTTAGTTCGACCGTATTGCAAAAGATCGTGTAAATGTGCGGACCTAAATTCGAAGCATTCACGCTGCTAGTAAGGGTTTGTGCATGTTTGGAAATTGCCTCATTTGCAGTTGTTCTTTCAAGTGCGGTCGAGTAGAAAAAGCTTTTATACATATTTTTTGTGTGACTTCCGATGAGATCGGATGTGTTTATTTGGATCGCTGGTGAAACGGAAAATAATTAATGATTTTTAATTAAATTGGAGTCCGAAATGAGTTCGAGCTGCAAAGTTTGCGATCGGCCGGTTAAAGGTGACGGTTGTTTATCGGGCAATGGTTTTTGTGGTAGGTTTTATCATTTAAAATTTCCATGAGTGCTTATGATGCAGACTTAGTGAATCAATTATCAATTATCAATTATCAATACATAATTTTTATGTGTAATGAATGTAGAACCGAGATGAGATCGGTTAGTGTGGCTATGTGCAGAATGAAAGAATTGATAAAGGAGAATAGTGAATTGCTCTTAAAGCAAGAACAAAGTTTTATAAGTGGAATGAAAAGTTTGAAAAAAGTCAGTGAAAACAAAGTTGTTGCAAATAAAAGTGAATCAAGGGGTTCTTATGCAGACGTATTAAAATCAACGGTCATTGTGAAACCGAAAGGTGCGGAGGGTTGCAAGGTTACAAAAGTTGAAGTGAAGGAAAAAGTCAATCCCCCCGAGTTAGCGCTAAAAATTAACAGTGCTTCGAATAGGCAAGATGAAGACAAGATGAAGAGTCTGTAAAATATTAGAGAGTGAAATGAGGGGAAAACTAGGAGATAAATATGAAGTGACTGGAATAAAAGAAGTGTGGAAGAGAGAGAGCTTGAAGTTGCTATAAAGAGGCAAAATAATGTTGAGGGAAATGTGAAATGCATCAAGTGTTACCGTGATATAAAAAATCCAAATTTTTATAATGCTATTGTTGAATTTGAAGGATTACAAAAAAAATTATGAGCGAAAAGAAAATCAATTTAGGGTGCAATAGATATAGTATTTTTGAATTTATTAATGTAAAGAAATGTTATAACTGTTGGGGTTTCTTCCATACGGCAAATCAGTGCAAAAATGAAAAAAATTATGCTAAGTGTGGAGATAAGCATGACACAAAAACATGTACCGCGACGGGGCTGAAGTGCAATAATTGCGTAATAGCAAATCAGAAATTTAACCTGGGCTTGGATTCTAACCACGATTGTCGAGACAGTAAATACCCTGTGTTTAACAATAAGATTGAGAGTGTAAAGAAAAGATTACCATACTAGCAATTACGGCATGTATCATGCATATGTTTGAATGTACAGTGTACGAGCAATTTCAATATACTCGAAACAATGATTAATACTATGGATTTTGATGTAATAATACTGACTGAAACTCATTTAACTGAAAATATAGATGACAATGAAGTGAATTTAATGGACTATAATATAATTCGTTGTGACAGTTCTTCTAGGCACACAGGCGGTGTTTGTATATATATAAAAAAATATTTTCAATTTAAAGTATTGCAAAATGTTGATATTAGGAAGGAATATTGGTGGTTAGCTGTTAATGTTTATATTGATAATTATTCACTTATACTGGCAACTGTATATAACTCGTCAAGGGCATCTGCAAGAGAATTCTGTGACTAGTTTCAGGAATGGTTGGACAGTATATGAGATGTTGCGACTGATTTTGTAATAGCGGGAGATTTTAATATCGATTGGCTTAATGATAGTAATATGTACATATAATATTACTTACGACAAAGCCTACCTACTCCAAAACGTTGTTCGACTATGTGATAACGAATTCTAATCAGGTGGAAGCTGACAGAAATATTGAACTTATTTCTGACCACGAAACTATAGTATTGAATATAAAGGTCGAGGTTAGCAGAAGATTTAAAGCAAGTTTAAATGAAATATTTTATTTAATATACAAAAAAAACATCTTTTATTAGAGATATTAGTAATAGTGCATTGGTGATGATCTGACTGATACTAACGATATTGCGAACATCATATCAAGCGAACTTTTAAAAATAATAAAAGGCTCTGTGAGTAATAAAACTTGTAACTATAATTTATTAGAATGGTATAATAATCGATTAAGGCAACTGAAAAAAGAAAAAAGAAAGTGATTGGAAATCATATCGAGTGGAACGAAACATATATAAAAGGGAATTAGATAGAGCTAAAAATTAATATATAAAAAATAAAATTAATTTAAGTACAAATCAGAAGTCTATGTGGAGAACTATCAAGAAGTATGTATTAACTGAAAATAGAAATGCTATAAAAAGGAGTATCAACTTTAATAATGTATGTGTGACTGATGAAAGAGTTATTGCGAATGAATTTAATAGATATTTTGTTAATAGTATTAAGGAGGTTAATTTGTCGATAGGCAATGTTCCCTTTGTGAATTTAGTACAAGAAAAAGACTATCAATTTGAATTTAAATCAGTGAATCAATGTGAAATTAGAGAAGTTATAAAAAGTGCAAAAATGTTACTGGACGCATTTGAAGTACTAGGTCCAATTTTCGAGCGTCTCATAAATCGTTCATTAAGTACTGGATGTTTTCCTAATATTTGGAAGGAGTCTCGTGTCACTCCAATCGAAAAGGTTAGAGGGTCTGATAACTGTGAAGATTATAGACCAATAAATGCATTACCTACTTGCGAGAAAGTATTAGAAAAAATATGCATAAACAACTTGAAACCTATTTCGATAAAAATGATCTTTTTTTGGAGAATCAGTCAGGGTTTAGAAAGCGACACTCATGTGAAACTGCATTAAACCAAGTAATAGTGAACTGGAAAGAAGAGTTAGCTGAAAAAAATAGGGTCATTGCAGTCTTATTGAATCTAAAAAGAGCATTTGAAACCATAGATAGAAGTATATTAATACGGAAGTTGAAAAATTACGGCATTTGAAATACAGAATTGAAGTGGTTTGAATCATATTTGGAAAAGAGGACACAAAAGACTACGGTTAATAATGTATTATATGATTCTACAATGACATCGTTTGGTGTTCCACAAGGAACTATTCTTGGACCTCTTCTGTTTATTATATATATTAACGACATAGCCAAAGTATTAAGAAATTCAAAAATTGTTCTTTTTGTGGATGATGCCTTCATATATGTGACAGGGAACGATACAGAACAATGTCGGTGCGAAATACAGGAAGATTTAAAGAGACTAGAATATTGGTTTAAATCAAACAAATTAAAAGTTAATGTGTGTAAAACTAAGTGTATGATATTTAAGTATAATTTTGACCTGGATTTAAGAATGGATAATGGACAAATTGAACAAGTTGATGAAATTAATTATTTAGGTATTATTGTTGATAAGGAACTGAAATTTAAAAAACATATAGATTCCATAGCAAAGTAAATTTCGAAGGAAATAGGATACTTTAGAAGAATAAGAAATAGAATAGACTTACTAAGGCCAATTAATGTATATAACATACTAATTAAGCCCCACTTTGAATATTGTTCGACAGTCATGCTTATGTGCGATAATAACTCTTTTTTAAGACTACAGAGACTTCAACATAGGGCAAAGAGAGCCATCTTAAAGTGCAATAGATACACACCTATCATATTTATGTTAAATTCTTTGTGTTGGTTGAGTATAAAGTTACGAATTATTATGAATTTATTAATTTTTATATTTAAAATTAAGTCAGGTAATATACCGAGTTATTTAAGTAAATTAATGAATTATGTTGGAGACTTACAACCTTACGGATTAAAAAATGCTAAATTTTAGGCTGCCACTGTATAGAGATAATTCATCGCAGAATAGTTTAGTATATAAGGGCTTTGAAATATTTAATAAGTTACCTTTAGATGTAAAACTTGAGAATAATTTTAGGACATTTAAGAGAAAAGTTCTTGAATTTGTTAAAATTACTTATTAAATTCGTAAACTAATGTAGAAGGTAAAGAAAAGGAGGAAAGAGCTAGACATATAGTATAATTATATGGCTTTTGTAGTGAATAGCAAAAAATGCTAAATAAATTCACTTACTATATATTGTGCTGCTTATAGTGAAGCCAATTGCTACAGCAAAACCAATTACCTGTGAAATCGAATCATAAACACACATTTTTGTTACGACAATATTCTTATGCCCTAGGTTATAACTAAGTTTGCCATTCCGTTGGTAATGTATAGAAATAATTATGGTAGAGCAAAATGGATTGGACACCTACGTATAATATTAAAAATTATTTTGATTTTTGCAAATTCGTCTGTCCTCACGATAACTCAAGAGCACGTGTATTTAGAGAACTAAAATTTTGCACACGGGCTTCAAAAAAAAAAAGTAAATTTAAGTTCGAAAATGAGACAAGTTGGGTAACTCTTTGTGGGGTTGCCGTTTGTTTTTAAGACAGGAGGACGAGAGATCCCAAGTACGGAGGCCAGAGCGATTCATTGTGCTGTCCTGCTAGAAGCCCTATCACCAAAATCTTCCTGTCCTGGTCTTTGTAGTGTTCTCTGTCATAATGACGGATGGACCAGTCCTCAACAATATTGAGGCCCCGTTACATGAAGGCAGAGGCAGCAGTTATGCGTGCTCCTAGATGATTAGAAGGATGTCATCCGCATACGCTTCATATGAGAATACCACGTTTTTCAGCACCGTGCTGACTAGGTCAACCAACAGCACACCAGAGTACCAGGCACGCCACCATGCGCGCAGCCTCCACCAGCACGCAGAGAAGTTCGGCCACCCAACTCGCGAAATAAATTGTTTAGAATTGAAATTGATTCAAGATTTTTTATTGTTTTGCTAGAAGACACTAGAATTTCGCTCATTTTGCTATTCATAAACAACATGCATCATGGCATGCAAGTTTTTTATATGTATTAACGATAAGTTTCTCTTCCATATAGAAATTTCCTATACAATAAAAAAAACTGCATGCATCAATAACAGGCCAGGGCCCCTATTCTGCAGTCTCACTCACTTATGACTGTATGAGAGAAGCCACTCACTTCGATCTCACTCACCCACCATTTAGTTATTCTAGAAAAGAAATGGGATGAGATGTACACTGTCAAATTAAATAATCCACAACATTCGTGGTGAATATTTTTGATGTGACTTTATATTTGCTATAGAGCCTAAACTACTATCCATACAGGAAAATAGTCTTCTAGTAATTTACAGCTTGGTGCCTTACCTTCACAAAGCTACACTAGTTATATACCTTACTTAACAAAACAATAAAATAGTTTTGATTACAAAGTAAACTTACCATTTTACGTTCACTACCTCTCAGCTGAGTAATAATTGCATGTGTGTATATACAGCCAGAGTCTGAATCTGTAGGCAGCTACATTATATATCATCAGCCCACGGCATGCCATGACGGCACAGCGTCATATACAATGATTACTTAGCTGAGCGTTTTTGTTTGAGGAATCGTAGGCATTTGGTTCAGATACATTTTTTTGTATAATTTTGTTAGGAAAGGTATAACAAATTTATTTCGATTCGAAAGATAAGAAAACAAGCTTAAGATTATCAGAATACCATTTTTCTGTATAAATAGTAGTTTAGGGCGGAGGAGCTATTCAAATCAAACACAAATGGCCGTTTCGAGTACCGTATACCCAGTAGTAATATCTCACTCACTTTCCCACAAAAATCTCACTCACTTGCGTTCCAGAATAAAGAAACACGAGGAGTCGGGTAAGTGAGTGAGTGAGTTGAGTGAGTGAGAATGCAGAATAGGGGCCCAGGCCCCGCCTATAGGAACCGACTCTAGCAACTGTCAAGCGCGAATTACAATTACGACTTCGGCTTCGACTTTGCTCAAATGGTAAATACATGTCGCAAGATACAATTGCAGCTTCGACTTCGACTCCGACTGAAATTAAACTTTGCTCAAAGTGCAAAGTTGGTGTTCGCTGCGACCAACTTCAGTTCAATCACAGAAGTCGGGACTTCTGGTTTATTCAAGCAGTTGAAGCTTTAATTTAATTATAAATTTCACCTCAGCGTCGACTTCGACTTAAAATCAAGTCACAGTCGACAGATCAGTCGTAATTGTAATTCACGCTTCAGTGTCAGAAGCATACTGCTTTATTTACAAATGAGAACGTTTGTGAGCTTGATCTGTTTATCTACGCGTGGGTACACTTTTAAAAATTAAATGTTAAAATTGCTTTTCAGTACAATTTCTCGTAAATTAGAAATTGCAATCCAGATTTATGTTATTTTAATATTCTTTATTTTTGTGAGCTTAAACATTTTGTGTGGACTTCCCTTCATCGGGTCGAGGATTCCTAATTACGTCATCAGGTGTAAAGTCGAGGCATCCTCGATTTTATATTCCAGAAAAGCGTTGCATATTTTTGTTCTACATGTCCAGTCTTTGTATGTTATTAGTTTGTCTATGCTTAAGGTCTCTAATTGTACTCCATGTATCATGTTCTTTTTTCCAATTTTCTAGAAAATTCACAGAGATATCATAAAGTGGTATACCTACTGAAAATTCTTCGCAAAAAGAAGGTGAATCATTTACAGGTATGTAATCCATGTTGTCCATAATTCCTGAGATAAAACTTACGGGCCGGTATTTCGTCCCCATTGAATTTTCAAGTAAATTATCATTATCTTATTTTTATTGTTAATGTAAACTTCTGAAGCATAAGCAAATATACGGTATATACAGATACAGGTAAAAAATGCGCAAAAAATTGATTTTAAGAAGAAAAAAAATATTTTATTAAATCTTAAATTAAGAACTAATTTCTAATTCTTACGCTACTAAGTTTTCGAAGTGGCCGCCACCGTGATGAATACAGCATGCGAGTTCCTGTTTGAAGTTTTCTTCGACATCTAATAAAATGTCTGCAGGAATTTCTCTGCAAACTCGTTTAGTTTGGTCCTTCATCGGTTCCTTAGTTGTAGGCTCATTGGCAAAAATGTTGGCTTGAATTAAAAAACTTGAAGTGGGGGGTTGGCCAGTTTACTTCTGCCCTGCGTCCGATCCATCTTACTGCAAACATGCCATTTAGTTGTCTTCGTGCATCTAACGAATAATGTTAGGGAGCTCCATCCTGCTGAAACCACATCAGTGGTTTAGTTCTTAAATCGACTTAAACTAAAAGTATGGGAAGTTCATTATTTAAAAATGTTTTATAAATTTCTCCATTTAAAATTCCATCAAAGAAAAACGGACCAGTTATTCTGCTGGACCATATTCCGCACAATACGTTCAATGACCAAATATGCTGGTTTTCTCTCTGCCTTTTACATCGTGGATTCGTCTGACTTCAGAAGTGATGTCTATTGGGCGCATTAGAATTCCTAAATGTGCCTTCATCGGTAAATAATTCCATATTGAAAAAAATTGTATCTTCACGTAGTTTCTGTTGAGCCCAGTTGCAAAATTGTGCTCTCCTACTGTAGTCCCTTTTTTCTAATTTCTGAGAAAGGTGTAAGTGGTAGGGGTGCATTTTTAATCCTCCTAGCGTCCTTAGTATGGTATATTTCGAGAATCCAGTATCCCGCGATATTTCGCTAATGTTGACGTGAGGATTTCTTGCAATATGTTGCCGAATAATGCTGGTCCGAAAATATCCCCTTTTTCGTGTGCATTTTTTGAAATGTTCACTATACCAAAAGATAGCCCAGCTTATGATGGGTAACTTTTGTTATTAGTACTTTTATGATATGAACACGATACTTGGAGTACAATTGGAGACCTTATATCTCGATAAGAAAGGGGTTAAGCTAGAATTTTCAATGTAAAAGTTTCGTTTTAATTTTATTTGCTGAATTCAAAAATGTGATCTAATGGCCAATGAAACGTAACTTTTGTTTTAGGACACTTTCGATACCTCCGCACATTTTCAAGGAAAATGCCCAGGGAACACGCTACATGGGAGACCCTGTATATTTCGATATTGCCTGAGAATGCGTCAACGTAGAGAGCTGACATTTTGTACATGGCGTTTTCATAAAAATAGTAAATATAATTTCAAAAATAGGCTAATTAGAGCATCGCTGTTGCCATATAAAAATTTAGTTTTTACGTATACCCTGAAATCGATCATTCCTAGACATTTTTTGTACTGAAAAGTTGTTCAGAATATAAAATCCTATGAAATTGGTTGTAATCATTTTGACTGTTCGACGAACCGGTCTAGAAATATATGTGAAAAACCACTTCAACAATAAAACTTGCACAAATAAGTGACCATACGAAATTTCATACGTGCATTCATCTAGAGGGTATCATAAGAATTGGTCTTAGACCAATTCTAGCTTTTTTACTTTTCTTAGTTTCAAATTGTCGTATCATTCCTGAACAAAATAACCTGCTGCAATTTATCAGTAATTTTAACTTTTTTTGTTGTTAGTCCTCTCCAATTGTCTACTGACTCCGCTGTAAATTCCGTTACACGTCTTTTACTTTTTTACGACTTGCTTTATTTTTCTTTTTCCTGTGTGTAAATGGGCTTGTAGCAACTTTAAATTCCCCTGATGTAATAATGCTGTTTGGCTAACTTGATCATGTTGTAGTGTAAAGTTTACAATGGTGGTAACTTCTTACTGGCACTACATAAAAATCTGAAATTAATATATCTGTAAGTACCAAATATCAATTTTCATAACTACACAAGGATATTACTGGATGTTGAACTGTCTAAAATAAATATGGTCCAGACTTCCTGAAGTTAGAATGGCTGGCTACTTTTTTATACCCTAGATGAAATCTATAGGGTATACTAAGTTTGTCATTCCGTTTGTAAAGCACAGAAATGATGATGGTAGAGCAAAATGTATTGAACACCCACGTGTAATATTTAATGTTTTTTTGATTTTTACATGGCCGTCTATGCGCACGATAACGCGAGAGCACGTATGCTTAGAGAGCTGAAATTTTGTACAAGGACTGGTATTATCTAGGGTATGAAAATAATTGGTCTTATAAACCAATTCTAGCTTTTTTACTTGTTTTCAATTATCTTTACTTATAAATAGGTACTAATTTTTTACGATAGATATTAAATAGTCCAGTCATCCTGCCGGTCACATTAAAAAGCTAATGTATTAAAGTATACTGAAAACCCGAATTGTAGAAGATTGTAATCATGACATTGTATTCAAGACTGAAAATTTCAACTTTGTAAGCAAATAAAAAGAAAAAACTTTTTGTAATTAAGTAAAAATAGTTGAAAGAAAGATAAAATTGGAACAATTGTGACAAAAGAAATGATGTAAATAGCTGACTGAAGTGGAAATTCGTCTATAATAGACGAGTTCTCAAAGTCCCTGTTGAAATACATGTAAAATTCTTGGTTATGAGGGACTCGCTTATAATTGAGTTTTGTTTATAATGGGCTGAAAAATTCTTGCCCTTGTACATTATAAACTATAATTTTTGATACATTTTACGTGAAATTCTTGTAATGAATACTCTCATACCCATTTTTAGAGATGGATACATTTTTTTACTTTAAAATCATTTTTAAACATAATATAATAATATTTATAAATGTTCATTTAACGAAGTTTTTAAAAGTTGTCCATTTTGAATCCTATAACACTGCAGTATGGAAAACGATTCTTCCTCTAATTGATACTTTTCCAAACATTACTACAAACGGGAAACAATTTTCAATGAATGGCGTATATGCTTTCTTTTCAAAAAAATTTAAACTTTAACGACGATATTGAAAATTTTTGGCAAAAGTTAAGTATTCAGAGACACTTACAAAAAACTGACGTTTGAAAACTCATGTAATTTTGTTCTGCGTATTTGAAGTTTGCAGCATAGTTCAGCGGTAGCAGATCAGGTTTTTTTCAGCTCAACCTAATAAAAATTTAAAAAAGTCTAATAGATTTATGTTGACAACCATTGATTCAATAATGTGAGCGTAAGAGCTTACTCAGAAAATTTTGTTTAACTGGAAAGGTGTTTTTTTGTTTTTTAAACTGAAATTACTGAAAAACTGTGATTACTGACAGCCAGGCAGCCATCAAGGCGCTGGATGCTGTGCTGGTAAAATCAATATCAGTGCATTTATGCAATACCAGCCTTGAGGAATTGACTACACAGCACAAGGTGACCCTATGATGGGTAGCTTGATATAGGAATATCAAAGGCAACGAGATGGCTGATGAGTTTGCCAAAATGGTCTCTGAAATGGATAGCTCCGCAGCGATAGCTTATATAAGGATCCCGATCGAAACTTTAAAAGAGGAGATCTGCAGGGACACCTATTAAAAAGCAAGGCTCAGGTTGAACAACAGGGAAAGCCGGTAATTGTGGCCTGCATATGAAGAAGAGGACAAGATAAATCCTTAATGGTAGTGGAACAAATGCCAGGAATCTAGTAGGGGTCATTGCGATCACTGAGCCATAGGAGACTATGCTAGAAAACTGGGATAGCGGCGAACGGTCTCTGCAGGAGTTGAAAGGCTTCGAAGGAAATCGAATCCTTCAAACACTTTGCGAGTGTACCGCTCTGATGAATAAAAGGGGTAGGCTATTAGGGAGCTACTTCTTTTGAATTCTGGGGGAGCTGCAAAGTAAAGAGTTTAAGACTTATCCTGAGATTCCTTAGCGAAACAGGATGGATCTAGGGCGGTTTAAAGGTTATCCCATGAGGTCAAGGGGCACCATGGGCCGAGTTTGTGTTGAGGATCTTGGGTTTTTCTTTATAAATTTCCGCAAAGTATCATTTGGATAGATTAAAATTAACAATGAATACATGGATTTGATACATTTGCCGAACTATTTTGGATACATATAATTTATTTTGAGTGCAATCGCGAGCACAACAATTCTATTGTGGTTATGTTGACGAAAGTTTGCCGTCAGATGTTTCTGTAGTCGAACGTTGCTACGTGCGTAGCATTTTGAAAGAACTGCATTAAACGTAGACGATCGAAAAATGTCGACAAATAAAAAAGTCCGTTTACAGTGTATGAGAAATTGATAATCATAATTGGAGATGATTTTAGATGCAGGTCTGGATATGTGGAGAAACAGCTTCAGTAGACGAAATGTCACAAATGATTGGATTTCACAAGTTTGACCAATAATAAGTGATGGTAACTCAGAAGAAAATATATGGAATGCTGACGAAACCGGCATTAATTCAGAATGATGCCGGATAAAACTCATACATTAAAAGGTGAAGTATGTAGTGGAGGAAAGTTATCAAAAGAGCGTATCACTACCACGGTATGTGCTAATGCCTCTGTAGCTTTAATAACAATTTTGATATTTTTAGAAAAATTTCAAAAGCTCAGATGTTTCAAAAACTTTAACAAAACATTACCTGCCGAGAATTATTTAAAAAAGTCGGACAGCGAATTAATAAAATAGAGTCGAAAAATTTGATAATTGATAACTGCCCAGATCACTCGGAAGAAGATGTTACTAAAAAATATGGAACTTCAAGATTATATTAGTGTTGCCAAAGCTATTTCTATTTTGGAAGCGATAAACGGGGAATGGCAAACTATGTATTTCTTCTGAAACCATTTGAAACTGTTTTCGACATGACCGAGTGGTTGAAAATTCAGAATTTACTGGACTTAAACAATATTGATGATTACATAAAGGAATTGATAACCATCCACAGAATTTTAAACTTTCATAGGCTGTTTACAACAATGTCTAGCGGAAGAGGAAAAGGCAGCCTTCAAGCACTTTTTCCCAACAAGATTGAGAGAGTGATGAGAGTTTGTAGTAGTTAAACGCGTGTTAGATTGCTCTGGTGAATTCTGCTAATTTTTAAAGTTTCTACCAGTTATTAATTTTTCCTTTGTGGCGCAATATTTTTTTCAGTAACTCTTTAGTTGCTTTTTTGATGCATTTATTGTTGTGATCGAGGCATATTTTATACTTAATCGTTAACTTTTGCAAAACTAGCGGGTCATAATGTCGGGAAGTAATAGTGAGTCCAAGAAGAGCAAATCAATCTCGGACTCTTAATGTCAATACCCGTAACTCTTCTTCGTATCTAGTACAACTGAATCGACTGATAAATTGTTGCTAGCAATTGAAGCTCGAATAATGATCGAATGAACAAATTAGTTCAAAAATTGGAGGAAAATTTGTCAAAAAAGTTCAGTGAGATTGAGAATAAGCCTACACAAAAAATTACTCTTTGAGAATAAAGTGAAGACACTGACACTGAACTGTATTCATAGAACAAACTGTGTTATAAACATTAAATCCTCCCTAAAGACACAAAAGTGGTGTCAGAACATAAAAGTGGTGTCAGAATTGTGGAAGCCAGGAACTTCACGCCAAATTAACAAAAGTACAGGGAATTCACACCGCGTAGTACCGAAAAAAATCCACGCAGTAGTGGTATCAAAAAAACGCTGACTCTTGCCGTAGTGGTAACAAGAACATAATAAAAATATATATTTTCAGAACCTTACGCCGAAGTAAAACAAATAATCGGAATTGTAAAGGGGGAAAAACGAAACAAAGGAAATTAAAAAAAGGAAATTAATTTCCATCATGACTCCTCCACTAGACACGCCAGTTCCAGTCATTTCGCCAGAATTAATCCAGGCAATGACAAATCTGTTAACAACTGCAATAAAGTCGGCTGCAACCGAAGTAACGACTTCAGCACGAACAGAAAACATCGCACAGGTGAGACACCATCATTTGTAGTCAGCGAATATCGGTCAAGTGACGGAACAACAGTAGAAGATTATTTCGCACACTTTGATAGTGCATTAGAATTGAGTCGAATTCCAGAAAATCAACACGAAAGTTACGCACGCGTACACATGGGCGCAGAATTGAGTAGTGCACTCAAATTCCTAATTAACCCACGTAAACCAGAGGAATTAAAATACAAAGAACTACGCGAAGTGCTTACAAAACATTTTGACCGTCCAACGGACAAATTTGTAGAAAGCATCAAATTTCGCCGTTTAAAACAAAAAAGGAAGGAAACTGTAGCACAGTTCGCGTTGCGCCTTCGTCAAGGAGCCGAACATTGTGAGTATGGTTCATTCTTAGACAGGATGCTGATCGAGCAGTTCCTGCATGGTCTCGAGAACCGTGATATGTGTGATGGAATCATTACAAAGAAGCCGGCTACATTCCAGGCCGCATATGAAGTGGCGCACAGAATAGAGGCAACACAGAACACATCCGCAGAAGTCAGGGCAACTGCAGAAGTGACAAATGAGACGACTAATTCACTAGGCTTTACGCCTCCACAAATTAAGCGAGGTAAACAAAACAATTGTCAAAAATCAAGAGTATGGAAAAAAGACAATCGAACTGGGGCAAATCAAAGATATCTAAAACAGTTCAAAGAAAAACAAACTAAAATTGCACAAGTGTGCAAGGGGTGCGGAGGACAACATGTACGCAATAAGTGTCCATTCCTAAAGGCAGAATGTATTAACTGCAGGAAAATAGGGCAAGCAAAAGTTTGTAATCAGGGCAAGATGTCGCGAAGCACTAACCAAATCAACAATGAAGAGCAAGCCGACGAACAAATTGACAGTGTGGAAACTTTTAATAGAATCAACTGCATCGAAGCCAAGTCATATCACAAACAAATGATTGAAGTTAACATCTATAGCAGCAAAGTAGAGATGGAATTCGATACAGGTGCTTCATGTGGCATTATAAGCACAAAAACTCTACGCAAAATTAAACCAAGCTTCACCGTGAAGCCAACTAAGAGGCAGTTCACAAGTTATACACGTCATCACCTCCAATGCGCGGGATACGTTACAGTAAACGTCACATTGAGCACAACAACGAAGAAAATGAATATATACGTAATCGAAGGCGATTATGAGGCACTGTTCGGTCGCGAATGGATTGCACAATTTGCACACGAGATCAAGCTATCGGAATTGTTCTCCCCAAACAACAATATACACACACTCTCAGTGAAATCTCCTCAATTAACGAAGAGTCATAAAGAAAGATTAGACAAGGTACTAGTGAAGTACGATGACATCTTTAGTGAGACAGCAGGCAAACTCACCGGACCACCTATCAAAGTACACTTTAAAACAGACGCATCACCTATTTTCGCCAAAGCACGAGAGATTCCTTACGCGTTGCGCGGTAAGTACGCTAAGGAAATCGATGCTAAAATAGCATCAAGGCTATATCAAAAAGTAGATTATTCGTAGTGGGCATCAACAACACATGTCGTCATGAAGAAGAATGGAAAAATGCGCATAACTGGGAACTACAAACCCACGTTGAATCCGCGAATTATAATTGATGAATATCCAATCCCGAAAATCGAGCACTTGTTCAACAGCATGAGGGTGCCCGATTATTCTGCCACCTAGACATCACAGATGCGTATACTCATCTACCAGTGGATGATAAGTTTAGTCACGCGCTCACCTTAAACACACCGACGCATGGGTTGATACGTACAACACGCGCAGTCTATAGTGCAGCTAATATTCCTGCAATATGGCAGCGGCGAAAGGAAGCAGTCTTTAAAGGTATTCCTAACGTATTAAATTTTTTTGATGACATTCTTGTATTTGGCGAAGATTTCGAAGACATATTAAGGGCACTCATAGACGTGCTCAATCGAGTGAGAGAACATGAGTTGCGACTAAACCGTGGGAAATGTGTCTTCGCAACATCTTCTGTTGAATTTTTGGGTCACAAAATAGATGCCACAGGTCTGCACAAGTCAGACAAACATATCGAGGCAATCCGTAATGCCCCAAAACCAAGGACTAAAGAAGAACTAAACCTGTTTATGGGCAAAGCAACTTACTACAACGCATTTATACCGGACCTAGCAACCAGAGCTCGTCCACTAAGGAATATGCTGGCAGCAGACGAGTTTGCATGGACAGCTGATGCTGAAAATTCGTATAAAGATCTGAAAGAAGCTCTAATTTCATCACAAGTCCCTATGCCATATAATCCAGAACTTCCACTATTACTGGCAACAGATGCTAGTAAAGTAGGTCTAGGAGTGGTTTTGTCCCATCGACTGAGTAGCGGGGAAGAGCGACCGATTGCATATGCAAGTCGCACAATGACGCAAACAGAACAAAAGTATCCACAAATAGACAAAGAAGCACTTGCTATCGTATGAGCAGCGCAGACGCGCTAGACATTTCACGCTGATAACGGACCACAAACCACTAACCCAAATATTGCATCCACAGAAATCATTACCAGTACTCTGCAACAGTCGCATGGCAAACTATGCAGATTATTTAACACATTTCAATTACGATGTCATATTCAAGTCAACTAAAGAAAACGAAAACGCAGACTACTGCTCACGAGCACCATTACCGACAACATGTAACAGAATCGGCGAAGCATCAAACAGCAAAGGAAAAGAGGTAGAGGAGTGTGATGAATTTGATCAGTTTGTAATAGCACAGATCGAACAACTGCCAGTACACGCGGAGCTTATAGAAAAAGAAACAAAGAAGGACAAGCACTTGGGAAGAATTGTACAACTACTGGAAGCGTGTCAAAGTCTTTCCCGGAACCTAGCCCTAGCAGGCAATTGTTTGGTGTTTGAACTGTTAGTTTTACAACATTTGTTAAATAAAATAATTTTTTTTGAAATTTTTTTATATATACTTGTGTAACGTAGTCTTAATTATCAAAAAGTGTAAACACAGCTTTATATTATATAGTAGTTTCAGAACGCACCCCACTTCAGGTGTCATTATGCAAAATATTTTTACTCAGTCAGTCTAATAAAGGTTATAAAACGAAACACATTGTTTTTCTGTCTTTCTACTTTATATGGTGATGATAGCACGCTTTCAAATCCAAGATCATCGGAGTATTTCAACAAGTTTTGGGCCCAGATTTGCTATCACATCAAAAAATTATAGTGAACGTATTATTTTACGATATTTTTTTTTGGATTATTTTTTTTCGTAAAATAAATAATCTCTAATTTTGACCGCTACACCACAAGAAAATGCCGGAAGCAGCTAAGCCACAAATTACAAAATTGAATGAATTGAATGGTATGGAAATATAAAATTGAACTTTTATTAATAAAAGAAGATTAATGGCCAGTTTTCGAAGAAACAGCACCTATAGATGCAACATAATTAGCCATATGGAACAAAAAAGATGGTACAGCACGTGCACATATTGGTTTGTCAATTGAGGACAACCAAATTATTCATGTTAAAAGTAAAGACACAGCCAAAGCAATGTGGGAATCACTGAAGGAGTATCAGCAAAAATCAACTTTATCCAGTAAAGTTCGACTTTTAAGACGGTTATGCCGAATGATATTACTTGAGGGAGGAAATATGAAAATTCATTTAAATGCGATGGATGAATGCATGGATGAATTGAACACATTAGGTGAGCCATTAGCGGACGCTTTAGCAGTAGCATTGTATTTGTCTAGTTTGTCTGAAAGTTATAGTGTTTTGATTACTGTACTGGAATCACGTGCTGAAGCAGATTTGACTAAAACTATGGTCAAAAATAAACTTTTAGAAGAGTATAAAAGAAGACAAGATACAGAAAATATAATTGAAAATGGTGAAAAAGTTTATAAAGTTAATAAAGTAAATAACGATTTTGACAGTTCTAAAGTTTATTGTTTTTTCTGTAAGAAAAAGGGGCATATAAAAACTGATTGGCGTAAATTTGCAGCGTGGAAAAAGAAGAAAGAAAATGAGAATCATGTACATAAAATTAACGTAGTACAGAAAAACGATGAAGATAAAAGTGATTGTGAAGATGTTTTAATTTGTTTAATGGCTAATCAACAAAATAAAGTAAATTTTTCTGAATGGTGTATTGATTCAGGTGCGTCTTCACACATGTGCAATAATGAATCACTTTTTACAAAACTAAATAAATCAGATATACATTCAGTAAAACTAGCTGATGGTAGCAATCTACCAATAAATGGCACTGGCATAGTTGAATTTAAAACTGAATGTGGTAAAATTAAACTGAATGAAGTCCAATTCGTACCGAAACTTAAATGTAATTTACTATCAGTCAGTAAATTAGCTAAAAACGGATGCAGTATTACATTTAAAAATGAAAAATGTGAAATAAATAAAGATGGAAAAACCTTAATGGTGGTGAATTCACGAAACGACATTTACAAAGCAAACCACCAAGCCTTCAACGTAATTAATCCGCAAAAATCGAAATGTATTCACGAATGGCATAAGATACTTGGACATCGAAATTTAATTGATATACGTAAAATGACCGAACTGGCAGTTGACATTAAAATTGAAAATTGTGATCATAAAGATATCTGTGAAATATGTCTACAATCTAAACAAACCAGAGATCCATTTCCTCAAAAATCATTAACCAAATCAGCTGATAAGTTGGATTTAGTACACACAGATGTATGTGGACCACTACAAGTTTCTACACCTAGAGGTAATAAATATATACTTTCATTAATTGATGATTATTCTAGATATAACCACATATATTTGCTGAAAGAAAAATCCGATGTAAAAGAAAAATTAGTTGAATTTATAGAAATGATGAAGACACAATACGACAGAGGTGGTGAATATATGAAAAAAGAACTACATAGCTACCTCAAAAATAATGGAATTTTAACGCAATTTACTATACAAAAAACTCCACAGCAAAATGGTGTTGTTGAGCGTTTTAATAGAGCTTTAATAGAAATGGTACGTTGTATGTTAAATAGTTCAAATCTGCACAAACAATATTGGGGATAGGCGGTGAATACAGCAAATCACATAATTAATCGTTTACCAAGTAAAAGTATAAAATTAATTCCATATCAACTCTGGTACAAAAAAAACCAAGTTTAAATTATCTTCATATTTTTGGTACATCAGCATATGTCCATATTCCGAAAGACGAGCCCAAAAAGTTGGATAATACAGCTGAAAAATTATATTTCGTTGGATACGAAAGCGGTACAAAAGGCTATCGTCTTCTAAACAGTCGGACGAACAAAATCAAAATCAGTCGTAATGTAAAATTTATTGAAGCTGAAAACGAAGTAATACCAAACGAAATTCAAAATGAAATACAAGAAGAACCAAATCATGAAGTCGAAATATTAAATTCTGATCCAGTAGATGAACCAGTTCAACATGAAATAGATGTCAATCAAGAAACTATAATAGTTGATAATGATCCAGAAGGGGAATACAATGAAAATCAGAATGTAAGATTTTCTACAAGACTAAACAATGAAAATCAGAATGTAAGATTTTCTACAAGACTAAACAAGGGTGTTCCACCAAAACGTCTGATTATGGAAGCAAATAAAGCCACGAAACAAAGTGATCCAGATCCAATGACATATGAAGAAGCTATACATGGACCAAATGCAGAAAATTGGTTAAAAGCTATGTCTGAAGAAATAAATTCACTCCACAACTATGGAACTTGGAAAATTACAGATTTGCCTCCAAATCAAAGCGCTATTGGATGCAAATGGGTTTATAAAACAAAAACAGATCAAGATGGTAAAGTAGTAAAGTTTAAGGCACGTTTAGTCGCTCAAGGGTTTTCACAAAAATATGGTCTTGACTATGACGAAGTTTTTGCGCCAGTAGCAAATCCAACAACACTAAAAATTTAGCTAACTGTAGCTGGAATGAAAAATATGGTTGTTAGACATTTCGACATACAAACTGCATATTTAAACGGCGATTTATCTCATGAAGTTTATATGAAGCAACGTAAAGGATTTATAGTAGGTAATACCAATCAGGTATGTAAATTAATAAAAAATTTATATGGACTTAAACAAGGCGCTAATGAATGGAATAAGAAATTCGATTCAATTATAAAGAAAAATGGTTATGTACAAAGTAAAAATGATTTATGTTTATACACAAGGAAAATCCACCAAAAATTCATTTATATTTCAAATCATGTAGATGATATCGTAATAGCATCAACAGATATAAAACTTGTTGATGATTTTGAAATATTAATTAATACTGAATTTATTATCAAAAATCTTGGCACTTTACAATATTATCTGGGAATCCAGTTCGAAAGAGATAAAGATAATATATTTCATATGAATCAAGAAAAATATATCTTAAACAAATTATATGAATTTAATTTAGAAAATGCCAAGGATTCAACTACACCAATTAATGTTGGTTATTTAACACAAAAAATGAACGAAGAACCATTCGCATCACACGAGGTTTATCGAAGTGCAATCCGGATCATTGTTATACTTATCAACAAATACAAGACCAGACATCGCTATTGCAACATCAATATTAGCTAGACGTGTAAGCGATCCAAAACAAAGCGATTGGAACGAAGTTAAAAGAGTTTTCAGATATTTGAAAGCAACAAAATCGTATAAATTAAAATTAGGTAACTATGATAATGATGGAAATTTTTATTGTTATGTAGAAGCTGATTGGGCCGGAGACCAGATAGATAGGAAATCAAATACCGGATATTTTTTATTTTCAATGGAGCACTAATAGGTTGGACGAGTTGTAAACAAACATCAGTATCATTGTCTTCGACTGAAGCTGAATTTATTGCTTTTGCTGAAGCACTCCGCGACCTAATCTGGATAGTTCGAGTATTAAAAGATTTTGACCAGAATATAAAAACTCCTATCAAGATATTTGAAGACAACCAAGGATGTATCAAATTACTTAACGATCGTGCCTGTCATCTACGAGTGAAGCACATTGATATAAAATACAAATTTGTGCATCAACATATATCTGAAAAGGAAATTGCAGCAGTTTATTGTCCTACTAACAACATGGTTGCCGATATGTTAACCAAACCATTAGATGGACCAAAGCTCGAAAAACATGCAAGAACAATTGGCTTATGTTAATTTAATTTCACTATATGTTGAGAAGGGGTGTTAGTTTTACAACATTTGTTAAATTAAATAATCTTATTTGAAATTTTTTTATATATACTTGTGTAACATAGTCTTAATTATCAACACGTGTAAACACAGCTTTATATTATATAGTAGTTTCAGAACGCACCCCACTTCAGATGTCATTATACAAAATATTTTTACTCTGTCAGTCTAATAAAGGTTATAAAACGAAACACATTGTTTTTCTGTCTTTCTACTTTATATGGTGATGATAGCATGCTTTCAAATCCAAGATCATCGGAGTATTTAGACATAAACATCGTGTCATTGTACCACCCTCACTTCGCCAACACATTTTGAAAGATCTTCATATCGCTCACATTGGCATAGTTAAAATGAAAGGAATAGCTCGTTCGTTCGTTTATTGGCCAGGCATCGATGCAGACATAGAACAGGGAGCTAGATCGTGTAGTGAATGCGCTAAACATGCTCATGCTCCAGCCAAATTTAATATTCACCATTGGGAGTACTACTAAAGCTCCCTGGGCGCGCATCCATATAAATTGTTGCGGGAACAATGTTATTAAATGTTGTCGATGCATACAGCAAGTGGACAGAAGTAAAAAGGACAAATTCTACATCAAGCAATGCAACTATTGGAATTCTTGATGAACTATTTGCAGCTTATGGATGCCCAACCATCGTTGTATCCGACAATGGTACACAGTTTACATCAAACGAATTTAAGACATTTTTACGGATGAGTGGAGTGAAATACCAAAAGCTTTCGGCCCCGTATCATCCATCTACAGAGAGGTACGTGACAACAAAAGACTCTCTATATAAACGAATTCCTGAGACAATGCAATACAATACAACCAACTGCACAATTTTTCCTGGGAAGAAACATCCGAACCCGAATCGACCTAGTAAGACCAGACAGCACACAAAAAAGAATAGCTGAAAAACAAAAAGTTAAATTTGACCCTACCTATCGGCAATTTAAAACAAACCAACCAGTATATTTTCAGTCACACAATCCAAGAATGCATAAATGGATTTCCGGTACAATAGCAGCAAGGTTAGGCGATCTTCATTATGAGATTGACCATCGAGGAGATAAGATGAGGCGTCACGTGGACCAAATAAGAGGTTTTGAGGAAAACACAGGGGAACCAACAAACAAACAAGGAGTGAAACCACAGCACCAACGAAAAATATGGTTTTCGGGATCGTCACTAGAACTTGGAATGGATCAGCAGGAAATCAAACAAACTTTCCGACGGAGCCGACTACCTCTTCGCCTCCGGCAGGTCAACCTGAGGAGCCATTACAAGTTGAACAAGCTTTACAGCCTTCAACTCCACGCAGATCAACCCGACCAAGAAGACTTCCCAACTGATACTCACCGTAGGACCTCTCAACTGTAAAGGGGGGTAATGCCTAGCAACCAACTCTGTAAACATAGCCTAAGTAAGATAACGCAACAGTGACACAGAACTGTCACTCTTCTACTTGTTTCAAGCCAGTCAACTTATATATGTAAATTAGAAACTAAATAAAGTATTTTGTATTCATAGAACAAACTGTGTTATAAACATTAAATCCTCCCTAAAGACACAAAAGTGGTGTCAGAACATAAAAAGAATGAAAAACTGCGACGAGTGCAACGTTTGACGGATGCTATTATTAGTGATGTCCCAGCTGTTTCTAATGATAATGCAACTGTTTTGTTCCACAAGATATGTTCAGTGATGAAGTTTTCTCCATCTCCATTTGTGGAATTATTCCACATGCATGTAGCTACTGAGCGCAAAGATATCCCTATCGTCGTGCGTTTTTCTTGCTGAGGGGAAAAACGGTCCTTCATATCGAGTTTCTGGAAGTGTAAAGGTGTAAAGCTGGGACAGATTACTGAGAATAAATTGGGGAATAATCTAATCTATATAACTGAAAGTCTCACTCGTTCCAGTAACTCTCTTTTTCGGGAAGCTCTGAACCACCATAGAAATAGATTGATTTATTCCGTGCATGTACGAGATGGCTTTGTATACGTCCAATGAAATGTCGAGCAACCATATACCAAGCTAAAGAATAAAGAACAATTACCTTTGCTAATCTCTGCTAATTGTAAATCGGGTGCTGGAGCAACTATATAGTGTATTGTTGTGTTGAGATCTATATGATTTATTGTGTTTTTCTTTTTATTGAATTATTTTGGATTGAAATTATCTGAGTTTGTTAAATTTAATTCTTAGTTTAGTTGTTATGATTGAAGTTGTATTTGCCTTTGGTTGTGCTTTTTCATCTATAGCTTTTCTCAGTAATACTTTTTTATTTAATTCTTATGCTTATATAACTTCTCCTCTATTTTACAGTTTTCTCTTTTTGTTTTCTCCTATTAAAAAGCCCGAATGTGTCGATTGTCTCTTTGATATCATTTGGATAATTATTTGACAGGCTATGACAGGGTAAGAGTTCTTATTAATATTTTTTGCAAATATAGTCGAGGCTTTAATATTTGTTCGCTAAATGCGAGAAGTATTCGTAATAAAATAGATGACTTGAAATCTATCTTTGTTGGCTCTAGTGTGCATGCCATCTTAATGAGTGAGACTTGGTTGCAAAGTGACATCCCATCTTAATTAGTCTCTATGCTAGGCTACAAGCTATGTCGTTCTGACTGGAATGATCATAGAGGCGGTGGGGTTGCTATTTTCTTGAGGGAAGATATTAAAGCGAGAAGTGTTAAGTCTTGTAGTTTAGATAATATTGAACTAATGTGTATTGAGGTAAACTTATGCGAAGAAAAAATTATTCTAGTGGCGGCTTATTGTCCTCCTGCCTGCTTTGATCATGCGAATCCACCTATTCCTTGCAAGCAGCTTAGATTGTGTATTGTTTTATAACCAGATTGACCCACCTAGTTTCCTTGGCCATGACATTCTATTCCTTAGTCAGTCCATGTGATAATATGATTACTTCTTATACATACCGTGATTATAATAACAGATCTTACTTCCTTGTATAATGAATGTGCTGGTTTATTATGGGATAGTATACTTTATTCTTCTATTGATGTGATGACGAAAATCATGGATCACAATATTAATTACTTATATGAAAAGTATGTTCCAGTTCGAACAAAGCCCAGAAAATTGTATGGCCTCTGTCCCAGGTATTCTGCTAGAATTAAACAACTTATTGCCAAGCGAGAATACTGAGGCTCGCTTATATTATATATCCTTGCGCAGAGCAACAACTACCATCAGAACGTCAAAATACCAGTATTTCAAAAGCAAGTTTGATATCAATCTTGCTCCTAAGGTCTTGTGGAACAATTTAAAAAGCAGTGGTGTCTATGGAAAAGAGAATTTAGCTGCTACTTCTATCCAAATAAGCTTAATAAATATTTTGTAACGCCACAGCCTTATATAAACTACTCAAATCATCCTACTGAAGAATCTGAGAGCAATACTGCTAACAATCTATCCTTTCGTTGTATAACTCTTGAAGAGCTTGGACTTGCTTTTTATTCCATTAAATCTAATGCAACTGGGTCTGACAACATTAGCCCTCGGTTCTTACGTCTACTATTTCCAATAATTAGTTAGCATATATTGCATATTATAAATAGTTCCTTAACATTTTCTACTTTTCCTGCTGCATGGAAAATGGCTCTTGTGTTACCCACTGCGAAGAAGGCTTCACCAGAATGTTTTTTCTGATTTCAGGCCAATTAGTATTCTTCCCTTCTTAGCAAAGGTTCTGGAGAAAATTATGCATGCGCAAATTCAAGAATATCTATCCTGCAATAAGTTATTAGTGTGCTGCCAATCTGGCTTCCGACGTCATCACAGTTGTGAAGCTGCCTTACTGAAGGTTACTACAGATATTCGCAAGGCTATAGATGATGATAAGATTTCTATTTTAGTACTGCTAGACTTCACTAAGGTATTTGATAGTGTTGATCACTGCAAATTGCTTCATAAATTAGAAGCTCTTTTTGGGTTTTCATTACCTGCTTCTCCTCTTCTCAGAAGTTATTTAATGAATAGGTATCAACAGGTGAAAATTGGCAATAATCTTTCTAGATGTTTACCATTAGGGTCGGGTGTGCCACAGGGTTCGATACTTGGCCCACTACTTTTCAGTATATTCATTAATGATATTGTGGGTGCCGTTTGTGATGTTCGACTGCATTTTTATACAGATGATGCGCAACTTTACCTGGGAAGACCTATTGGATTAATTGAAGATTGTGTAGAACGAATTAATTGAGATCTAGCTAGTATCTCTCATTGGTCTATGCAAAACGGGCTGGTTTTGAATCCTGGGAAGTCCCAATGCTTGGCATGTTCTCGTAGATCTCTTGATTTCGATGGTTTACCCCAAGTTAAGCTTGGCGACAGCGTATTACCCTTTGCGGATTCTGTACGAAACCTTGGAGTTGTTTTAAACTGCAACATGAAGTGTTGTGATTATATTAAATGCCAGCTGTCTAAAATATACTCCACACTAAGGAGGCTATGGCTTTCAGCAAGCATTCTGTCATCGCAAACACGACTGAAGTTAGTTAAAACTCTTCTACTTCCTTTTTTTACTTATGGTTCCCTAATTTTCCCCCGAATGGACAGTGTTTGTAAACGGAAATTGAACGTTGCATTTAATGATTGTTTAAGATTTATTTTTGGATTAAGGCGGTATGATCATGCCTCCTCATTTAAATCTCTACTCTTGGGCTGCTCATTAGAGTGTTATCTGAAACGCAGGATCGTAATCTGCCTATTCAATTTAATATATACCAGAAATCCTGAATACCTGTTTAATTATATTGAATTCCTGCAATCACCTAGACATCGAAATATCATGCTACATCGTGTAAATTGCGGCATATTGGCGAACTCTTACTTTGTCCAAGCTTTTAGATTATGGAAATCTCCTCCCGCGTACATTCAGCGTGCGGGTACAGTTGGCACATTCAGGAGGTTAATAGAGGAACATATTAATTATTAAGTATTAGGTGTAATTAGTTGCTTTTTTTTATTCATATATAATTGCCTTCACTGGCATTTATTTTATTTCATTTTATGTTATTTTCTACCGCTCTTTTCTAATTTCTTTTGTAATTTTAGTTACTTTTTATCTTTTTTTTTGTTTTTTTTTCTGTTTTGTATTTGATTATACTTTTAGTATAAATCATATTTAGTAGTCATTGTGCTCTTCCTTAAGTCTTTTGTTTACCTGAAATTATATTATCTATTTTTTAATTGTACTCTAAAAGATTGTAAATCTTGTGTACTCTCCTTGATTATCATAGAATAAATTGAATTGAATTGAAATGCATATCAATTAATAGCATTTAGTACACTCACGAAATTTGAAGAAGTTGAGCAGTTGCTTTATCGAACGTATACTTACCTCGTGAAACATACCATGAGTATATAAACAAACTAATCACTTGCCGACAATATCCCCAAGAATCGTTTATTTCATTTAGGTACTACTAGACTAAAGAGTCTTTTAGAACAATGTAACGACGCAGCACAAAGTAAATACGGTGTTGAAAATTTTAATGTGGTAAAACAACAGATAGAGGACTTTGCAATGGCTTCCGTAAACAGTAGTGCAACTAATCCCCATCTAAGCGCCTATTTACTTACAATAAACGAAAGCTCATTAGAGACTCTCATTCAACAGGCATCAGATATGGAAAGGTTGCAACAGGGTCTCTTTTTCATTCCACAACCAATAAACTACTTTCCTCAACCCACAAACTCTTTCCAAATGGACCACTTTTTTAGACCTAATACGTCAAACTTTTCTAATCCTTATGGTTATCCTATACACGAAAGTGTAAACTTTTCCGCAAACCGCTACACAAGTGAGCCAGGAAAGCCTAATATAAAAACTGAGTGGAGTATACCTCCCATACTGGAGCCATTAAAAAACCCAACAAATAATTGGCGCTCTACTCAAGCCATTTTGGCAGGAGAATTTTTGAGAAGTCCACCTCCATTCCAGAACTCTTCCTCTAAATATCCAGACAAGAAACCATAGGGAGAGCAAAAATTACTTTTAGGTAGGATCACCTGCAGCTATTGCAAATACAAGGGGCATACGTATGACGTTTGTTTAAAACATAAAAATACTCCCTTCTGTATTAACTGCAGAACAAACGGCCATGATGCCCAATATTGTAAACAAAATGTCAAAGCGCCACGCAACCACTTAAACAGTAACAATAACACTCAGTGGGGCAATCCAAATCACGAACGAAGATTTAACCACGTCCAAGAGATGTGTAAGTTTTGTGGAAGAAGAGGTCATACCGTGTCCAATTGTCAGCAGAAGCAACGATGGAAGACAACAAAATCGGGAAACGGCACACTGTCGACCGAAAAATCCCCGGCTCGACATTAAATAAAATATCACCAAATACCTTAGGGTCCTCCCAGGTGAAAAACCCGTAGATTAGGGAAAACGTATCAGTGGTAGAGTTACCATTAGATATAAGCAGAAATACAGCCGTTCGGCTGGTAATAGACACCGCAAGTAACAATTTCTCCAATTTTTGGTGACTGAAGGTGATGGATAGTTTTATAAGGGGTATATAATGGTTACTCGGTTATATAAAAATTTGAGTTTTTATATAAGAGTTTTATAGTATTACCAATTGATGACGTAGTTATATTAGAGTTTTTTAAGGTTATTAATGGTTATCGTGAAGTAAGTTACTAAAGGTTTTATAAGTTGGTGTTGGAAATGTTTCAATCACCGGTCTAGATAACTTACAGTAACCATTACTAGAAGATATATAGGTAATAAGAGTTTATTGCGGTATCCGTGGATACCCTTATATAACTCGACAGCATTCATTAATTTAGGTGACTTCAATAAAAGTTGGGAACTTTCGGTAATACATATACCCAATATAAAATATCGTAAAATTTGTTGGTGGCCCTTTAGTAACTACTACGATAAATTACTTTAAGTGTCGAATATAATAAATATAATGGGTCCACCATTATAAAACTGTTTTTATTTATTTAACACAATATAACCAAAGGGTATATAAGAACACTAACGTCTATTTTTTGTCACTATAAGATAATATATTACATTACCAAAGGTTATACATATATTATGACTAAACGGTATATAAGGATCATTTTCGAGGCATTGTTGGAACATCCTTTAGTTTATATAATATTTCTAGAAGTTTTATAAGGGTCATTCAGTTTATATAATTGAGACAGAGTTTATAAAAAACTACTTGAAGTTTTATAATGGTAATTTGTTCATTTAAGTACAAGCAGCAATTTTTTCATCTGTGCATAGCAGATAAAAAAAAATATCGGTTAAGCCAATTTTTTAAATTGCAGATATATGGCTTCCGTTTTATTTTTATATGAAGAAAATACATCATTTTAGCTATATAATATTTGTAAATTATGTAATGTTACTTAAAAGAGATTAATCGAGATCACCCTAGGTTATACAGGATATCCCAGGTTAATATTTTTCCAAATGATTCTTCTCGTCCAGACACCCTGTCGAATGATTAGTAAAATATCTCTTTTTTCTTTAAACACCCTATATCTTAAAAGTACACCCTGTACGGTCTATTTTAAGACGGGATTGTATTCAGAACTTCGTGGCCTTTCCAACGACTGCTCAACCACCCTCGTACCCCTCCCCACTCAAGAGTTATGACGCTTTAAACTCAAAGTTTCGGTTTTTTTTAATTTTTTGCGTTTATTTTACTAATCACCCTGTAACTCGACAGGGTGACATTTTGCCCCCCCCCCTCTGCTCAAAGGATAGAGGATATACTTGGATCAGCTTGGGCACTTGACCTTGCATCCGGATATCACCAAGTACTGGTTGACCAAGCGATAGACCAAAAACTGCGTTTAGTACAGCTTACGGGCATTATGAATTTAAGAGAATGCCATTTGGGCTGAAAGGCGCATCAGCGACTTTTCAACGCCTGATGAATTAAATTCTAACGGGTATCCAAGGATAGAATGCTTTGTCTATCGCGATGATATTGTAATATGTGGGAAAAACTTGCAAGATCATAACGAGAAACTGGATAAAGCATTCGACAGACTTCGAGCCCATAATCTTAAATTACAACCCGAAAAGTGTCAGTTCCTTCGCCGAGAAGTAATTTACCTCGGATACAAATGCTCAAATAAAGGAGCACGCCCAGATCCCAGTAAAACAAGCTGTGTGCAAAATTTTCCTCAACCCCGAACTGTGAGTGCCAAGACTCTTTCAATGAGATTAAAAATTCCCTTATAAACCCGCCTCTACTCAAGTATTCAGATTTGACCCAACCTTTTAATCTAACAACAGATGCTTAGCAATGAGGCATTGGGAGCGGTTTTATCACAAGGAGCAATAGGTAAAGACAGGTCAACAACGTATGCAAGTAGAAGTTTAAATAAGACGGAACAAAAATAGTCCACAATAGAAAAAGAGTTGCTCGCAATTGTGTGGGCCGCCAGGAACTTCAGGTGTTACTTACAAGGTAGAGCTTTTACGGTTTACACAGACCACAAGCCCCTGAAAGACGTATTCAATGTAAAAGATCCAACTTCGAGATTTGTCAGGCTTCACCATAAACTCTCAGAGTTTGACTATAAAATTGAATACAAGCCTGGAAAATTTAACACTAATGTAGACGCGCTTAGTAGAATACCTGCCCAACTAAACCAAACAAACCCCAATTCGATCATTGTTGAAACTCAGGTACATCACCGTCTCGAGTCTGACATAGACGATGATGATTCTAGTTCTCCGCAATCATCAAAGCAGCAAGCACAATGCCATGTTGTTACAAGAGCCCAAATAAGGGAGGCACAAAATAATATTGAAGAGGTAAATAAAAACCAAGAAACACCCCATCAAATTCTAAAATATTCACGGAACTCCCAAAATGACTCAGTCGAAATTGGCTCAACTAATAGCAGCCAATCTGAAAGCAGTGCACCTGAACACGGCGAATTACCTTGGAACAACAATTTTATAAATTCCCAGAATAAATTACCGGAAACTCTCAGACCCTGAGCAAATCGAAACAATTTTAAAGGACTATCATGACTTCGCATTTGGTGGTCACCAAGGAGTAATAAAAGCTTATAAAAGAATAAAGAAAAAATAGTTCTATCAGGAAATATATTCGGAAGTGCTCTAAATGCCAAAAAATGAAGGCTAGATTGGAGTATCGTATGCCAATGGTCATAACAAATACTGCCCTTATGTCCTTCGAGAAAGTTTATTTAGATATCGTAGGTCATCTTGAAGAAACACACTCAGGAAACAAATACATTTTGACATTCCAGGATAATCTAACGAAATGCGTAGATTGTTTTACCATCCCGAATAGCGAAGCAGAAACGGTAGCAGGAATTTTTTCGATGAGATAATTACTTGTTATCGCATTCCTAAAAAGGTAGTAACAGACCAGGGTTCTAAATTCTTAAGCGATCTTTTCAAACGAAAATAAAAAATGCAGACTTCCGCTTATCATCCGCAATCCAACGGCGCACTTGAACGAGAACGGCTTTTGTATAATATAACAGCTCACATGATGGCACTAAGCTCACGCCAATGGACTGTCTGTTTGGATTCACAGCGGATATTCCCTCCTAAATAAGCTCCTAGAAATTAGAATTACTTTTCCATTACTTAACATGCCGCCTTTCAAACTTCAACAGATACATTTATTCCTTTTTAAAACCACAGATAACCATTCCTTGGAGCTGGATATTAAACATGCCTATGTTGCATATATTCACACAAGAATTCGTGTTATTCAAACAATCTGAGCTCCGGGTGTACAAAACATTGTCAAGTAATCTCAATGAAAGCACCTACATTGGTACACTACTAAACCCTATATGTCAAGGCATTATATAAAAGAGTGTCCTATAAATTTCTAATTCAATCCCTACAATGAGACTGGTAACTGCAAATATCTAGTCCAAACTCAGGCCCCTCATATGGACTAGAAAAAAATCATGACTCTTTTCATTTCCCACCATGCAGAAAATCACGATTTTATGCAGGAACAACGTACATAGTTCTAACCTATTCGGCAGCGGAGTACTAATGTTGAACGAACCTTGTCACTTTCAAATAGCTGATCAAATTATATATTTCGAAGATGAAGATCATCAGAATATTAAAATATCTCAACCAGAATATCCACACTCGCTAAAATCTAGTATAAATGAAACCATTCAGAACTTCATCAAAAGCATGAATCGCACTACCCAAAAACATGTAGTGATGCTAAGAGCGGAAAATTCATACACTTTAGATCGCTGGAAGAACAAATAAGTACCTACATTGGAAAACAAAGAAAAGAGCGTAATAAAACAAATCGTTCAGATAAGCGCCCTATCTCTATGTTCCATGGTGATATTATTACTCAGCTTAATAGGAATACTAAAACTATGTAAGGAAAAAGAAAAGTAATGTCATAGTCAAAACACCGAAAATAGTAACAATCAATAACCAAAAAGTTCAGTTAGACACTGAGACACATCCTCAACTTTGTATTGAAACTACGGAATTCTTAAGTCAAGTGCCCACAGTAGATGTCAAGTGTCGCAATTTACCAATTCCACCCCCACTACAAGAGACGGTGCCGGCAAACAAAGTCAGACAAATCTCAAAAAGTTTCCAATCGGAAATCGCATGAACAAACAAATCCCGAATTTCCTCACTAACACCTACCCAAGAAAAACGACCCCAACAAAGCTACCTCACAAATCAATTGTTCGGAATTAATAGATTGAAATAAACACCGTGCTACGCAGCCTACGCAAACAAGTAACCAACTAAGTTTAACAGCAACAGCAATATGTAGATATGTATGTTTGTACTTGCTAACTTTTCTTCGACAATTATTGACGTAGGTATGTAGGTACATATGTAACTATGCTTGCTAGAGCTTCTTTTTAAAATACTAGTGGAGGTATGTATGTAACATACTTGAAATTGTGGGTGGAGGTATGTATGTAACAGTTGACGATACTCCTGTATAGAAACCTGTAAGAGAGAAAGAAAGCCTTCGTCGAAAAAGAGATACAGAGAGAGAGTGAGAGAGAGAGAGAAAAAGAGAGCCTTTACTCTTCTAAGATGAGAGAATGCCTACCAGAATCTGAAATAGGAATTGAACTGAATTGTACTTCCGCAACTGTACCCAGGGCATCTGGAGCCAACCTAAAAAGCCTCCAGAAGTCGATTCCCAGATACAGTTCTTGGGTGACACTAGGAACCACATATACACACAGATACTTCATCTCACCACCGAAGGTTATATCAAGGTTCACATGACCCAGTACTAACGTCTTGGTACCATTTGTTACTTCTACCTCAGTACGATATTGCAGCCCTCGGGCTTGAGCGTTGGTCAGCAGGTCAAAGGCTCCTTTCCCCAGGATACTGACTGCGGCTCCACTGTCTAGTAATCCTGATATTGTTAGTCCGAGCAAGTGGACTTCCGCATAAAATCTGATGTCGCCTGAGCTTGAGATATTAATAGTAGACAATCCCTTCGTATTAATTTTGACTTGTTTCCAAAACTTTCGCAACTGTAAAGTGGATGATTTTGTCTGAGTGTGATTGGACAAATTGTTGATACTTTCTACTCCGGTTTCAACGTTATAGTAGAAAATTCGTGCCTTAGATGCTTGGTAAGCTTCCCATCTCTGAAGGTATGGCTGCCGTCACTCTTAATCACAGTTTGATGGCCGTCTTAAAATTTTGAACTGGCGAGGTCAAAATTTCCTCTCCGCCGGAATCGGTAGATTGAATTTTGGTCGGGACAAGTGGTGCCGGTAGGCTTAATACTTGGGAATTCAAAGACTTGGTCATCTATAGGCTTACGGATTGTCTGGGAAACTGGTGGTAGATGTAAGTGCTGACGACTTCGATGCTGCTTCGTCGTTAGAGCAGATGGTTGTACGCGAGGGATAAATCTCGGTCGAGAACGGTTGTTGTTGCTCTCGACCCGTAATAAGTTTTCCTGCAGGCATATAGGTGATCAGGGAGATCACAGTTCCAGCACTTGACTGTTTCTTGTATCTATATATGGCGCACATTCATTTAAGTGCAGGGGCTTTCGACAATTCGGACAGGTGGACTTGTCGGTACTCCAACTTTGGAGACATTTCCAATGGAAAATGTATCCGCACATGGTTACTGTTGGCTTGGCGGCCACTAACCAGTCTTCTTCTTGGCATATACTGCGCTGGGTAGGCAATGTTAAAGCGACTTCAGCGACTGGTGGCGATCTTCCGATAAACATCGTGATAAGATGAGTTTTCACTCAGCTATGTACGTAGGTAGAAGAATGTCAACCGTCGTATCATAATCAAAGGTAATGCGGTATTAAAACTCGGAAAATATATGTAGTTGAAAGGAATCCAAATGTAACGTCGTATTAAAACTCTAATACGCTGTGTAGACGACTAGACGTAATGAAAATGCAATATGAAACTCGAATGCCTATGCGGTCGTTGCAAAATTCAAATGTTGCATTAAGCAAACGTGCTTTTACAATGAACGGTTGTGAAGCTACCCACATTCCTACTAAATGCCACCCAAGTGTAATCCTATACTCCTTCCTTTCCCACATTATTGCCGACCACCTAAAAATCCTAACATAGCAACTTTAACGATTCAATATCAAATATTAATTCACTTTATTCTTTTTATCATAACGATTTGCATACCTTGCACTTTTATATCACCGAGGCACAAGCGCCAAGAAAATCGCCTCAAAGCTTCAGTCTTCTGTTTTACCTCGAAACATACGTCCGCAAGGTCCGGTAGTAGCTTTTTGATTTTTATAAATAAATATATTTTAAATCCAAGTACAGTTTTCTTTCAATTTACTCCAAAACCCAACAAAACTGGTGCCAAGTGTGGGGTTCGTTTACTTTGCCCTGTTAATATTTTTTTAAATTATACTCCGAGGCGAATAAATCGGGGATCGAAGTGGATTGATTGCTTACTGATTACCGGTGCGTGGAGATTTCGAGTTTCGTTTTGCGGATCAGCATATAAAACAAAAAACAGGAGATTCCGACTGAAGGCTGAACAAGCTGTACTATAACTACAAATCTACTACATGAGTACATATGTTGTTTCGCCACTAAGTTCTGACTGAAGGAAGAAAAGGATTTTTAAAATAGGCACGAACAAATTGTTCTTCATTTCTCTTACGTGGAAGTTGTTTTCCGCCAGCTATAACTACATATGTACCCACATGTTCATTTGATTGCTACTAAATTCTGTCTTTGAAGGAAGGAGGAAATTGAATTCTAACTTCGTGAACATAATTTTGTTTTTTCCTCGCCATAGGAAAGTTTTCTACGACAGTAGGCTTTCTAGACCTGTTATTGATTGAAGTGATTCTGTTTAATCATAGTAATTATTATGATGCTGTAAGTTCTTTTATATTTTTATATATTCTAGTATTTGCATTATATATTTGTTTATATTATATATATGTTTATATATAAACTTTTAATTATTATATTATGAAAATAATTTGGAGCAATGAAAGCAAACTTGTGTATTTTTTTATTTAAGTGGAATCTAAGTGAAAATAATTATAAATGTTTCTTGTGCACCTGTATTGTGTACACAATTGTGTGTGAGCCCTTTGAGAGATGAGATTGGTTTTATCAATTTAATTTAGTTTAGTTTTGAGTGATTTTGCGTTGATTTAGTTTTATTGTTCGCCGTCACTATTTTCGTATCGAATAGAAAGCCCTAGTCCAGTTAACGCTGTTAAGTTTCAATGAGCTTTGAATATTCCGACGACGATTCGGATTTTTTCGGTTTTAGCAGTTTCGACAATTCATTTGCGCAGAAATCACTTACGATGCCAGGAGATAATCCTGAAAGTATCGCGTTAGACAAAAACTTTGCTTTGAAATTTATACCCGATTTCGATGGGAATAGAGAGAATTTACACAAATTTATTAGTTGCTGTGTAATAGTTAATGTTAATGAATATCATCAAGGGAAAACTATCTGGTGCTGCGTACAATATTGTAAAGTACAAAACTATTAGCACGAAAGGGTTGCGGGAACAACTCCTAGAAAAAAAACTCCTACTCAATTCCAGACCGAGTTAGTAAATGTAAAGCAAAGCTCTTTTGAGGGCGTTAGCAGTAGAGGAGGATAAAGGCATCAAGGGTACAGTTGTCTCGAGATGCAGTTTTTGCCATAAATCCGGAGATAGTTTTAATAACTGTTTCTTGCAAGGTCCAAGAACTTCAGCTCCTAGGCCTCCTCCTTTACCAAGGTACGAGGTTAAGAGAGAGCCGCAATCTCCATCTCCTAGGATTGCAGTAATTGTATGCAGCTACTGTAAATTTCAGGGTCACCATATAAGAGACTGTCAAAAACAGAAATTTAATGAAGCCAACAAAGGAGATAATCGCCAATCTAGTTCTGACTGTACGAGAAACTCGCGGAGCTCCGTTAGAAGCAGTGGGATCACCAGAGCCGTTGTACACAAATAAGCCACTTACAGAGTCTCGGTGTTGAAAGTGTCAAACGCCCATATAACCAAAATTTTAGCTCTTATTTACAAAAAGTAAACATCGTCCTAACATTGTGGAATCGTTTTCTAATTTCTTGCCAGGTCGTACGTCGCCTAATAATAAACGCAAATTTGCCAAAGCCTTACCAAATACTGAATCGGTGCATTATAAAATAGAGAATTCCAAGTTATTTCCAAGTTATGAAGTGTTGAATCATGAGAGGATGAGTGCTAAATTATTTCCATGCCATAAAGCCTTAGAGCATGAAAAAAAAACTCCTAAATGTTTACCAAGTTCTGGATCGCCGAGTTATAAAAGAATTGTGACTAAGCAGTTACCGAACAGAATTCGGTCAAACGGGGAGGAAGGTCCTAAGTTGTTGGAAGGTAAAAACCGTCCCCAAAAGGAACAGATAACAGAGGATTTCAAACCAAATATTTTTCCAACTCAGATTTAAAGGAAAACTTTTATAATGTTTATAATGTAAAACTTGAAAAGGAACTCAAATGTGATTCTGTTAATATGGAGTTGTCAGGTACGATAACTAAAAAGACCACCCTCTTAGTTGATAGTGGCAGTGATGCTTGTATTATAAAAGTCGATAAATTAGAAGACAATGAAATTATCTATACGGATTATAAAGCCACTTTAAAAGGAATTTTCGCGGAACAACAAAAAACCTTTGGCATTTTTCTGGCTAAAATCCGACTGAACGAGAAATGCGTTTCACGCCGTTAGTAAAGATTTTCCTATTGATACGGATGGTATACTGGGAAACGATTTTATGACAAATTACAAGGTCTAAATTGATTATGGATCAGAGACTATACGTGTCGATATACAGAGGTATGTGTTTTCTACTAATCTTACACCATCGTCTGGTAAATTATTGATTCCAGCTCGTACAGAAATTATTAAAGAAATCAAAACCAATATCTCTAAGGATTGTGTGTGCATTCCTAAGCAATTGAATAATGGGTTGCATATAGCAACTAGTATTTGTAAACCTCGTAACGACAAATGTTTAGTATCAGTCATTAATACAAATGATGAGGATGTCCATTTGTCGACTTCAGACATATCAGAGCTTACGGTTTTGAGATTGAGTAATACTTCTTCACTTTTTTCCTCTAAGACCGGAGAAACGATGTATGATTACAAACGTATACGAAAGGTACAAGAGAAAATTAAAACTAATCACATGTCCCCCGTACAAAAGGATTCTATACTAAATATTTGCACGGAATATGGCGAATTATTCTATTTAAAGGGAGATAAGTTGAGTTGTACCGAAACTACTCAGCATCATATTCATACTCCAGGTACCCAACCAATTCATGTCATACCTTATCGCCTGCCAGAATTTCATAAAACGGAAGTTCAGCAGCAAGTAGAACAAATGCTGGAGACGCATACCCGCTACCCAACATCACGGAAATTTTTGATCAATTAGGAAGTTCTAAATTTTTTCCACCTTAGATTTGGCAAATGGTTTTCACCAGATTAAGGTAAATAAAACTGACAGAGAAAAGACTGCGTTTTCTACATCTTTAGGGCATTACGAATATATCCATATGCCCTATGGTCTTAAAGGTGCTCCTGCAACGTTCCAGAGACTTATGAATAATGTTCTTGCTGGACTATAGAGTACGAAAAATCTCGTATATATGGACGACATAGTTATTTACGGAAAAACATTGGAAGAACATAATACAAAGCTCAAAGAAGTTTTTCAAAGATTGCGAGAACATAATCTCAGACTTCAACCCGATAAGTGCGAATTCCTGAAATCTGAACTTACTTATTTGGGTCATATTATAAATGAAGGCGGTATTAGTCCGGATTCTAAGAAAAAAGAGAGCGTAAGAAAATGTCCGCTACTTAAGAACACGAAAGACATTAAGATGTTTTTAGGCCTCGCTGGCAACTACAGAAGATTTATAAAAGACTTTGCAAAAATCTCACATCCTCTTACTGAACTATTGAAGAAGGATAGAGTGTTTAGTTGGACAGCACGCTGCGCTGTACAGAAGCTTTCAATATTTTCAAAGAAAAACCTATTTCACCTCCCTTGTTGCAATATCCCGACTTCACAAAAGATTTTATTGTGACGTGTGTCGCTAGTGGAACAGCTATCGGCTCCGTTTTGTCTCAAGGAAGCTTAGAAGGTGATCTTCCAATTGCGTATGCTTCGCGAACATTGTCGAAAAGTGAAAAGAATTATTCCACGATTGATAATGAGCTGCTGGCCATTGTGTGGTCTGTCAAGCACGTCAGACCTTATTTGTTTGGAAAAAAGTTTAAAATTTATACCGACCATAAGCCGCTCATATACCTTCATAACTGTAAGGACCCTATTTCTAGGTTGATGCGTTGGAAACTCAGGTTGGAAGAGTTTGATTTTGATATATTCTATAAAAAGGGTGCCATAAATACCAATGCGGATAGTCTCAGTAGAGTGTGTAGAATGACACTGAGTTCTAATAAATCGAAGGATCCTGACGTTGTAGGTGAAAGTGCAAATTCGTATTCTGTTCCTCCTATTCAAGAGAAGAGATGTTCGGACTGTTCATATGAAAGTTTTCTGAAGACCTTAAGTGATGAACCAATCTTTACTTCTCAAGTAATGGTTGACGATGGTCACATTTCGGATAGGAGTAAAACTTCAAGTGTTGTAATATTTATGAATAAGGAGCTTGATCCTGCAAATGCATCGGATGCACCAGTTGCAATTGAACATCATCCTAAAACTTTGAAAGGTACATAACTCAATATTTTAGACGTCGTTCCCATTGAGTGTAAAGCAACACCCAGATTAAATCTAATATACTTGGTAGTAAATTCACTACTAGAAAAGTCAACTTATGAACATTTCTTCCTTGTCTTTGAAAGGTTGAAAGCATTTCTTCAAGATAAAGTCATTTCAGAAATCTCACTTTCCAACCCAACTAAAGTGCCGTGTCACAAACATTTGCGGTATGAGCACATAAGAGCGATGCTAAGATATATCTTTAAGAACACGAATATAAAAATAACTGTATTCCATAACAATTTCGGTACGCCCCCTTCTAAAGAGGAAATACAAGAAATTTTGAGGGAATTTCATGTAACTCCCGTGGGAGGACATAATGGTGTAAACCGTACATATAAAAGAGTTAAGCTTTATCATAAATGGAGAAATATGTATAAGGATATAAAGAAATATATCAAAAACTGCAACATATGTAGAAAAAACAAAATAACTCGTTATACTCGTGAGCCTTTTGAGTCCTTTTGAATTAGTATATGGTAAGAAGGTGGAGTTACCTTCAGCCTTTTCTCACTCCCCGGAAATCGATAACTACAGTTACGATAATTATATGAACGAGCTAAAGTCGCGTATGCAACATTCTCGACTGATCGCTAGGGAGAATATTATTAAAAATAAATAAGCATCCAAAATCTACTATGATAGGGCTCAAAACCCATCCTGTTTTAAAGACGGCGAACTTGTCTTACTAAAGGACGACAGCTCATATAAGGGGAAATGCAAGAAACTCTTACCAGTATGGAAAGGTCCATACAAGGTTATATCGACACAAGGGGTCAATTCCGTAATTTTAATTAAAAATAAACCCACTAAAGTTCACAACGATCGCCTAGTAAAATTTACTTCTAATGGGTAACAAGGTAAAAACTTGGTCATCATGGAATTTTTCTTTATCTTTTTCCCGTTACATAATCTGTACCGCTGTTTATTTATGAAAATTCCTTGTTTTCAAAACAGTCTTATTCCCATTTCGTAGGTTTGATATGATAATCTACTTTCTTGTGTTCGCATTTTGTGGGGCTGTCCCTTCAGTAACTTCAGCAATGGATAGCCAACAACCCATCGAGGTACTCAATCTGAGTAATAGATCTGGATTATTGTATGAGCAGATAGGCGAGCTGAAGCTCTTTAACGACAAATGGAGGATACTAATCCACGCTGACCTAGAGGATTTTAAGGTTCAGTATGAGCAAATTATTTCCCATGCGAATATAATTATGAATGTCTGTGATGGAATATCTAAAAGAGGGTTAAAAATTAGGGATTGTCTTTGAATCTTACCCGAAGTTAATCACACTATTTTTAATATCCGAGTTCAAAACGTACTTATGAGTAATATTCTTGGACAGGATCATAATGTTATCCGAAAAAGAGCTGTATTGGGTATTGTAGGTAACATGGCTAAATTTCTATTTGGTATCCTAGACGAATCCGACGCAAACTTTTACAACGATAAACTTCGTTTGATCGAAGAAAACGAAAGTCATTTACAAAACCTCATTAATGAACAAACTAGTGTATACGAGTCCACTATCAACCAATTTAATTCAACACTTAAATATATCCAGCTACTACAGTCAAATTGGAAAAGCCCTTCGAAAAGATCGATAACCTGGAAAATGTAACAAATACTAATTTATATATAACTGAACCTATCGTGACGTTAAGAGAGGCTTTTGCAACATTCACATTAGTTACAGATAAATTTTCAATCACTCAGATGTTGTTGATACATTGTTCTCAGCCTATCAAGGAAAGTTGCATCCGTACGTCATTGATAACACCAAAATGTTAGGCGAACTCGTAAATATCCAAACTCATCTTCCAAATGGTTTACATCTGCCAATCAAACTAAATATAGAAAATGTTCATCTTATTTATAACATTATAGAAGTTTATATTTACTATAGCGATAATAGGTTAAATTTTTTGCTGATCATACCTCTGATAGCATCAGACGAATTCAATTTATAAAATGACAAGCACTCCTAAGTTAATCAAGGACAATAAGTACGCTCTTATTATACCTGAAAAACAATTTATTGTAATTAACGCAATGAAACAATATTATTTTTTGTTTGGGGAAGAAGATCTTTTAAAATGTCAAAAATTTAACAAAAACACTTATATTTGTGAACAAACCTTACCCATATCAGTCGCACATGTAAATAGCGCTTGTGAAATGAATTTATTCTTATCCCCTGAACTTTTGCCAAATACATGCACAAAGAAGATTTTAACTACAGAGAGCACAATTTTTTTGCAATTGGCCCAAACAAATTCTTGGCTATATATTGCTCCATTTGAACAAAGGATTCTTGTGAATTGTAGGGATAGAAGTACAAGTAGCATGTTAATGAATGTAGGTATATTAACAACAACAACAAATTGTAAAGTATATACCAGTTCTATTATATTAAGCTCAAAAAATGAATACAGTAGCAATACAACACTGAATTTTTGTTCAAATATACAGCTCTTAGACGAAAGGGACTATGGTATCCCAAATTACCAATCAAATAATAAGCAAAAAATTAATGTTAAAACAGAATCATTTTCAATTTTTGATCAAATAAAAAATTTAGATAAAATGAGTAGAAATGTTAAGAACATTAAGGAAGGAAACACAAAATTTACTTTAATAAAACACCAAAAGACTAATTTTTATTCACTATATCGTATTACAGTACTAATTATGTTTATTATATCCTCCTGTATTTTATTCAAAATTGTAAAAAAATATTGTTAAAAACCAAAAGCGGGGCAAACGGACGTATCGTTTTCTTTGAATTTAGAAAATAACAAAACCACTGAGGTGCATGACGCATCTACTCCGCCTGATAAAGCTACCGAAGAAAATGCAATTTGCACCAACCCTAGGTACAAATTTAATTAATAAAGAGGGACAAATGTTGTGAAGTTACCCACATCCCTACTAAATGCCACCCAAGTGTAATCCTATACTCCATTTCCTTTCCCACATTATTGCCGACCACCTAAAAATCCTAACATAGCAACTTTAACGATTCAATATAAAATATTCATTCACTTTATTCTTTTTATCATAACAATTTGCATACCTTGCACTATTATATCTTGAGACCGAGGCACAAGCGCCAAGAAAAGCGCCTCAAAGCTTCAGTCTTCTGTTTTACCTCGAAACATACGTCCGCGAGCTCCGGTAGTAGCTTTTTGATTTTTCTAAATAAATATATTTTAAATCTAAGTAATATTTCTTTCAATTTACTCCAAAACCCAACAGAATCTGAGGCAGTAAAAGAAAAGAGCAAAGTCAAATTTGATATGGTACTAAAACTCCCTTCTCTCCGAAGCTTATATATATATATATAAAATATATATCTTTAGCAAGAGCTGAAGAGTTCAATATCTAGCAAATATATACCTGGAGAGTTACTGGTTAAACTTCTGAATTTTTATTTCGAATACCACTACTTTTATACTTTCTAAAAGTGCTAACATACATCGCTAAAGGACGCAACTCAGTATGACTACGTTAGACCTAGGGCGTTGCAGCTTATAAGCATCCTTTCAGCAACTGGATGTGGTCAGATATAAATCTATACCGTGGTGACGTCAACATGATTTTGTCAATTAGAAGGGTGCTCTATGGGTTCCACGCTGCGGTGTTAGTCCAGTCCTATCTTGTGTCACCGCTGAAAAATTAGAAGCATATGGTGTGCACATAAAGGGTGTTCGTTTTTAAAGCCCCCTATATATTATTTTTTTACTGGATATAGGTATTTCCTTTTTTTATATTTTTTTATATCTTTTACTTTTGAGTGCTGTCAGCATTGAATAAATAACGAATAAGGAAGTTGGGTACCGTGCGAATACAGTGTACGTATGTAACCAATTCAATGACAGTATGACCTAAGATCGGGGGGAGGGGGAGAATATGACAGCAGGGCCTACTGCCTATTGTGCGTCAGTTAAACATTTCTGACATTTCATATTTTATGAAAAAAGGTTCGGATTTGAATTAGCGATATTGTGATAAATAAATAATTATACGTGATTTTTACTTATTAGTAGTGTGACATAATTGTGAAATAATCTTTTGTGAACGATATTTTATATAATCGAGACTCCGGAGTCTTAAATTATCGTATTGAAGTGCGCTGTGCTGTGCTACAGGAACAAACGGCGTTATTATCGTGGGAAAGTATTCTTCAAGTAAGTCTAATAGCTTTACTAATTAATTATAGTGTTTTAAGCAAAATAAAAGTGAAATATATATAAAAATAAACAGCCATGACAAAAAATTTAACATTTTCCAATGCCGGTTTGTTTGTTTACAATTGAATTGTAATTGCTGCCTAAATTATTTCAGTCATACAAAGGCAACGCCCAGAAATATTATCTGTAAATAAGGGGGCGCTAAAAATTTGTTTATTTTACATAGCAATTTGGATTATAAAAAATGTCTCCCTTCAAAATGTCAGGATTTGATTACTGCCATGACGAAACGAATACAAACACGAGACAATAATACATTTCGCCGAGTGGCTTAGGTTTTCACCCGATATGCCGTTTCCTTATTAGTTATTTATTCAATGGCTGTCAGTGGACTACCAACATTTTCTCTTTTTTTTCCTTACAAACGTTATAAAAATCAACACCTGCCTAGCTAGGGTTTTCTACGTTCGACAAGGTATCGCTAGCGGTGGATTTTGTAATGAGCGTAGCCCGGTTTACACGGTGTGGGACAAGGGTTTGGAAATGGGCGAATCGTCACCACATATACAGGGTGTTCGGTAAATGTCTTTAATTCTTTAAGGGGATGAAAGTAGAGGTCATTTGGGTAAAAAAAGTCTAGATACTTTTATATCGAACTCCGCTTGGTTTTCGATTAAATCGATAATATCGGTTTTCGAGATTTTGAATACCTCTTCAGAGTAATTTCGTTATAAGTTCTATTGTAATTAATGGATTGTGACGTTCAAACCTTTATTTAAAAGAACACATATTGGCCTTTCTAAGAATGCATAATTAGTTATAATTATGCCTTCAATTATTTTAAACAAAAACAGTTTTCTCTAGAATTTTTTATTTCACCAAAATTTTGTCGCGCTTCAGTGTACATTTATTCGAAATATCACCATTGCATGAACTTGGCAGAACTATGAAAAAATTTCCGCATTATGTCCCCTTTCCAAAATGACCTTCCTAAGTGCTATCAGCAATAACAATCAAAAGCTATAAGCAGACATTTTGAAGATGTGCCCCTCGAGGTAATCTTCAGTTTTTTCGTAGGATTCTATCTCCTCCTACAGTTTTTAACCTACGAAAACCATTTATATGTCATTGTACGGGAATCTGAACTGGCTATTAGATAGGGTACTTTTCGATTTCGAATTTCGAAAATGGAGGGGGTAATTTCGAAAAAAAGACTTTTTTACCAAACTTGATATTTACGTAGATTTCGTTATTCCGCATCTTCATTTTGCAGGAGGGGCAAGCTCTGGGAGGGGCAGGAGTTCAAAGTTCAACTTTAAGCGGCTATATTTTCTTAACCAAGCATTGTTCTAGCAAGTAAGTCCTAAATTCATAAATGGAAAAGACATTTTTGGTGGTTTTTATTCATTTATTTATTTATTGTCCCAACCTGTAGATGGCTCCACGTTTACCAACTGTATAGTTGCTGTTGTTTCTTTTTCTTCTATTCGGGTGCAATGTTTGCACTCAAGTTTACATGGACGTCGTGAAAAGGCGTCTGCATTTCCATGGATACGACCTCTTCGGTGTTGTATTTCAAAATCATAAGCCTGGAGTCGCTCTATCCATCTCGCCACTTGTCCCTCAGGATTCTTAAACTGCAGAAGCCATTTAAGCGCTGCATGGTCGGTGCGAAGGATGAATTTCTGTCCGTATAGATATTTATGAAAATGCTTTGTTGAACTTACAATGGCAAGTAGCTCCTTTCTTGTAGCATAATAATTTTTCTCTGACTTTGAAAGTGCTTTGCTATAGTAAGCTACTGGAACTTCTTGACCATTCTCCTCCTGAGAAAGCACTGCACCAATACCTTCATTGCTGGCATCCGTGTCTAATATAAATGTTTTTCCCAGCTTTGGATAGTGAAGTACTGGCGCTTCACAGAGCTGTTGCTTCAAATTTTCAAAACTTTCGTTGCATTTATCCGACCATATGAACGGCTTTCCCTTTTCGGTAAGTTGATGTAGGCTTCTTGCTATATCTGCAAAACCTTTCACGAATCGCCTGTAGTAGGTAGCTAAACCAAGAAAACTCCGTAATTGATGTTTGTCCTTTGGTGCTGGCCAATTTTTGACGGCTTCTATCTTTTCTGCATCGGTTCTTACTCCTTGTGATGAAACTATGTGCCTTAAATATTTAACTTCTTTTTTAAATAGAGCACATTTACTCGCACTGAGCTTTAATTTTGCATCTTTGAGTCTTTGAAGTACATCCCGTAAGTTGTTTTTATGTTCCATGAATGTCCTTCCGATTACTATTATGTCATCCAAATAGACAAGACATGTTTTCCAGGTTAAACCTCGTAGAACACATTCCATTAGTCGTTCGAATGTGGCTGGGGCATTACATAACCCAAATAATGGCATTACTTTGAATTGCCAGAAGCCACTGCCAACTGAGAAAGCAGTTTTCTCTCGGTCCTCGGGATATATTTCCACTTGCCAGTAACCACTCTTCAAATCCAGCGTGGAAAACCATTGCGCTCCGGAAAGGGTATCCAATGTGTCATCAATCCTTGGTAATGGATAGCTATCTTTTCTCGTCACGTTATTTAGTTGGCGGTAGTCTACACAGAATCGGGTGCTGCCATCCTTCTTCCTAACCAGAACAACCGGCGATGTCCAAGGGCTGTTAGATTCCTCTATGATGCCTTGTTTCTTCATGGAGTTCATCATGTCTGCAACTTCTGGTTGTTTGGCTAATGGCAATCTTCGTGGTGTCTGTCGAATGGGTCTGGAATCTCCTGTATCGATTCGATGCTGGACAAGATTTGTTTTACCATAGTCATCATCATTCATTGCAAATAATTCCGAAAATTCATCGATCACCTCTTTGGCATCGTTGTGTTGTTGTTCACTTAAGGCACTGGACGAAAGAAGTTTCTGAACCTGTTGGGTAGTAGCTGGTATAGTTTTTGTCTCCTTAACATTACTACCATTATCTAAATTGACGATTTGGTAAACGGGTTCACAATTTCCAATTATAGCACCTTCTTTTAGTTGTACCTCGTTTTCGGATGTGTTAAGCACTCTGACTGGAATTAATGTTGCACCTTTTGCCTTCACTAAAGTCTTGCCAACGATGATGTTCGATGTAACTTTTGTGGGGGCTCCTCCAGATAGAATCGGCAGGTCCCGATGTCATCAGTAAGCTTTGTCCATATTAGTGTCTCGGAGCATGGCGAAAAAGTAATATTTTCGCAAACCATCGTCCTTACTTTCGCAGGATGATCTGCTTCTTCTCCTAGTTTCATAGGAATTTCTATGTTGCCATATTTGAGAATCCGCTCTCCGACATCCAGATTTATTTTGTATGTGGTCATGAAGTCTATTCCAAGAATGCAGTCATCCATTATGTCTGGAACCAGGAAAGTGTGAGGAAATAGTAGTTCGCCTAGTTGAACATCTAAAGTTATTTCTCCAAACACCTGTGCTGCCGTTCCAGTTACTGTTCTTAGTAGATATTTGGTGGTGTTGTGAAGCCATTTGTTCTTAACAAGATCTGCTCTAATAATTGATCTTGAAGCTCCAGTATCGATAGTAACTGCGCAGTCATTTTTTCCTACACTTCCATATATAACAAGACTGCTATTATTTCTCTGTAACTGACTTACTTGGATGATGACTTCGGGGCTGTCGATTCCACCAACCAACTTCTGCCCCACGAAGTTGGTTTTTACTAGTTTTTCGACTGCTCAAGAGGAGAGACGATGCGACTAGTCGCTGTTTGATATCTAGTCTCTCTACGAATTGCTTGTTCCCTGGCTCGACATCTTTGGCATTCTTCTTTCCCCTCTTCTTCTGGTGATTCCACTCGTCGACGTTTTCTGCAGTCTCTTTGAAGGTGCCCTGGTCTATTACAATTCCAGCATCGAGGGACACCACGTGAAGGCGGGCTCTGTGATGATTGCACTCTATGACAAGTACATTCTTCCACTGAAATTTCTCTCACTCGTACTGCACTCCGTGAAGCTTGTCTGGCGGATTCGTATGCTAATGCATAGGCTAGTGCTTCTGCTGTTGATTTCTTTCCTGCTAGCCTTAATGGTTGTTGTAAATTTTGATCTGTAATAGCGTTCACAAATGCCTCCGTCGCTGCTAACACGAAACGCTTCTTCTTCTTCCTTCCTATATGGGTTCGATTCGTTTCGAACAAATCTGGTTTTTTTAATAAAAAGTTTTTGGTTTTTTTCATTTATTTTTCAAGTCACTCAATTTCGCCACTTGGGACCTATTGATGAGTCAAAACCAAGACTTGAAAGTTGTCACCCAAAATAAAATTGGTTGTGTGATGAAATAACAAATACACATAGGACAAATCCCGTATGTATTTTTTTAAAAGCTCTAGCATTGAGATCCAGTAATCCTCCGCGCGCTTCAAACAAAACTCTTATGACCTCTATAGAATATTCGTCATTAAAATATCTATGAAGACCATGATGTGCTAACCTAGGATATATATCGTGGAACATGGCCGCGCTTGCTTTATCTAAGCTTACATTCCATAACCTTTGGTTTAGCGTTCTTAAAATGTCTTCTCCAGCTTTCACCCATTGCGCTTTACTAAAGTTATCAATATCCAGTACAACGTTATTTTCTTGTACGTTTATCAATAGTTCCGGCAGCCAACCTATACATTCGGTGGCAAGTCTCTTCGGCAGTCGTATCCTCCATCCCCAGCACATTAATTATATATTTGAAGTGTAACTGCAATGGTATACAAAAATATTTTATTCAAACCCGTCTCGATATAAATCATGTAATTTGGCATGCTTTTCGGCAAACGTAATTTCTGTAAGCATTTGTTCCACATTTTCATACTCCTTAAACCCCTAGACTTGAGCACCATAGCACATAATAACATACGTTACTGCTTCGAATATTTATTTATCTGATAAAGCAACATCATTAAAAAGGAGCTCCGAGTAATGTTAATACTGTTTTTTGCTAGACTAAATTTTTCTTTCATGTGTTTATACAGGGACAGAGTAGGTTTTAGAGTTATTCCCAAGTATTTATAAGTATTAACTACTTCTATCTCTTTGCCTTTGTAGTGCAATTTCTCTTGCGCCGACAACCTACCCCCATTTCTAAAAACCATGAGCTTTTACTTACCTAAATTTACTGTTAGATTCCATCTTTCGCAATATATTTCTAGCCTACAGATCATTCTATGCAGCTTGTTTGGGTCATCTGTGAGCAAAATTATATCATCTGCATACATTAGTTGTCCTACGCGTGTATTGCATACTGCTATGCCTTCTTCCAAATCATTTAAGAATAATGCAAAAAGCGTTGGGCTAGGAAGGTCACCTTGTCTAACGCCCATCTTCACATCAATATGCGGAGACACCTCATGCCCATTCCAAACTACCGCTTTTGTGCCTGTATACAAAGCCTTTAGAATATTGACAAACTTGACTGACATTCTCATGTTTAGCATTGAATAAATAACTAATAAGGAAACGGCATATCGGGTGAAAGCGTAAGCCACTCGGCAAAATGTATTAGTGTGCTCCGTTTGTATTCGTTTCGTCATGGCAGTAATGAAATCCTGACATTCTGAAGGAGAACATTTTTTATAATCCAAATTCCTATGTAAAATAATCAAGTTTTTAGCTCCCCTTATTTTCAGATAATATTTCTTGGCGTTGCCTTTGTATGACTGGAATAATTTAGGCACCAATGACAATTCAATTTTAAACAAACAAACCGGCATTGGTAAAATGTTAAATTTTTTGCCATGGCTGTTTATTTTTATAAATATTTCACTTTTATTTTGCTAGAAACACTATAATTAATTAGTAAAGCTATTAAAGTTACCTGAAGAATGCTTTCCCACGACAATAACTCCGCTCGTTCCTGCAGCACAGCACAGCGCACTTCATTATGATAATTTAAGACTCCCGAGTCTCTATTACACAAAATATCGTTCACAAAAGAATATTTCGCACTTATTTCACACTACTTCTTTATTTTTTTTACAATATTGCGAATTCAAATCCGAGAACTTATTTTCAAAAATATGAAATGTCAGAATGTTGAACTGACACAAAATAGCCACTAGGTCCTCTTGTCAACCCCCCCCCCCCCCGACCGTAGGTCGCACTGTCATTGAAATGCTTAAACACGTACACTTTATTCGCACGATACCCCGCTTCCTTATTAGTTATTTAGGGCCATATTCACCAAGCAAAATTAAAAAAAAAATCAATAAAAGCTATTCACCAACCACACTTACCGAGTCGATTTAATGAAAATTTAATTTTAATTTAATTTTAAGTGAGGCCTTACCCTCTCTTAAATAAATTTAATTTCGATATCAGCTGATTGAAGTGTCATGCAGTCAAATGTCATATTTTTAATAGCGTAGTTAAAAGTTTGAAGAAGCAATTGCTTAGTATGGGCTATTTTTAATTAAAACGAATTGTAGATATATTATAAAATATTTTTAATAATACATAAAAACTTCTTTTATTTTTTTAAATAATATTCAAATTACATGAACTCTCACGAGAACTGTCACTTGCCAAATTCGGAAATCTTGCAGCTGATAGTCCGAAATGTCCGAAATGCCCTATTTTATTAAGGTTGGTGAATAGCTACAAAAATTTAATTGCGGTCCCTCAATAAAAATTAAATTATAATTAAATTTGTATTAAATGGCTTTGTGAATACGGCCCTTATTCAATGATGTTTAGTAGCTTGTAAAATTAGGCTGCCCTGTCTATCGAGTCAAATGCCGCTTTGAAGTCTATAAAAAAGCCATAAACTCTTTTCTGTCCTGCTGTATGTTGTAATTTGATGATGCTATAAAGATTAAAAATATTATCGATAGTAGAATATCCCTTCATAAATCCAGCTCTTTCATTATGGTATATTCATCTATCCATTTATTTATTCTTTGTAACAAGACCCCCTGTAAATATCTTACAGTCTGCATCTTCAAAGGATAAACCCCTATAATTCGTAGGATCGTTTATATCCCCTTTCTTGTATAAAGGATAAATAATAGCCTTTTTAAACGACTCGGGGCAAATGCCAGTTTGGAAAAAATAATCATATTTCTGAGCGAGTTTCACTAAAAATTCGTCTGTCGAGTATTTATAAAATTCTACAGGTATTCGATCCAAACCAGGTGCTTTACCATCTTTAGCCTTATTTAGTACCTCCTGAATCTCCGTAACTTTAAATGAAGCATCGAGTATCTCGTTTCTGATACACGGCTTGTATATTCCAGGGGTTACGCTGGTACCTACTGCGCATATAAGCAAATTATCAACAGAGTTGAAATGTACTCTACAAGCCCATGTACGGTTAAACTCAACGTATATCTGAGGACGTTGTAATTTATATCTTTCAGATCTTTCTAAACTTAGCGAACTCACACTCAATCGCACGATCGAGAATCTCCGTAACTTGACTCTTTTCGATCTTAAACACTTGTCACCGGTCAGCGACACTATACTTTCGTAAACAAAGCGTAGATATGGGTCAAGCATTTCTTCACGTAGTAAAATTGCAAGGTGGGGCATATTACAACTTTCGTAATTAAATACACCGTAGAATTAACATACATATAATTATCGATTAAGCAAACTATATATTTTATATAAATAGAATTAACCGGATAAGAATAAATCACTGTTGCAGCTGAGTTGAAGTTATCAAAAACACAGTTTTATTTTAATTTGGAGTTCTGCTACCTAGCTGCTCCCCATCTATATCTCTGGAGTAAGCGCTTCAATAGCCGCTCCAACTAAACTCAAGCAGTTAATGCTCTAATAGCTGCTCCTGATAAATAACGTTAAGAGTAAAGCCCATAGGCTGATCTTCGTGTATTTATTAAATAAACCAAAGAAATATCTGTACGTATCAATATGGTTTATCACATGGCGACCGTGACAAGTTTGTTATGGTCGTAGCGTATTGCATATAGCAATATGCTGCACTGAAATACTGATGCATGTATGCCGGCCTTAAAGTAAACCGCAAACTGAACCCACCCGAACGAGAGAAATGCATTTCCTCACGCGCAGGTGCCATGTTGACATGACTGACAAAGAAGAAGAAGAGATATTTTGTGCCTCGTGTTCGGAAAATTCGAGAAGTCATGATGGTGACAGAAGAGTAAAAGTCGTGATGGGGTTGTTATAAAAAGATATTTTAATTAGGAAAAAACAGTAAAGAGATCAAAAGAAATTCAGTAGTGAAAAGTTAAAAACTGGAAAAATTTAAAAATCAGAGACAACAAGAGTGAACTGGGAAGATCATTATAACCAGTTTGAAGAGTTGGAAAGCAAGAAGGGCGGTAAATTTTTCTCCATGTCATCCCTTTTACAGGCCTAATAATTTGGGGTTGGCGGAAATCCTTACGAGGAACATTCTGTGCAAAAAGGGGCGCGGAAAAGAAAGAACCAAAACTCTCGACATTCATCCAATAATTTTTTTTTTCCTGAACACAGTCAAGCAAGACCGAAGACACCTCGTCATACATTTGGCGAAAAGCAAATTTCTCGGGGTTTTTTTACGGCATCACGCGTACCTACGGCAGGCGTGGAGGACCACACTGTTGCCTTGCAAGCACACCCAATGTGATTATATTTATCAGGCCACGAGCAGTATTATTAACCATTTGTGTCTAGATGTACTAGTTCAGGTTAAAACGACCCAGCTACCGAACCTGACTGTAGTCAGATCTGTTGACCTGTATCAGGAGATGACAGACATAACCACGCCGCTGCACTAAATCAGCACATAGCTATATAAGGAGTCACTCAGCAATCAACAATTAGAAGCAAAAAAGAAGAATAAAAACAGATAAATCAAAATGTTTAGCTTAGATGTCGAAATCGTGCAGGTATGGGCCAGTAATTAAGTAGCCTTAGGAAGTTCCGTTGTGTACAAGGTCGCCGTCCGTGCAAAAAGAAGCAAGGAACATTTTTGTAAATATTGCAACAAGCGCACATAGATAGCCTCTCTTGTTTAGTTTGCTTCCACACGTCATTCAATTAAATAGTAAATCATAAAAGTATACTATTGTCAAGAACGGTAAAAGTTATTTTCAGAGACTGCACCAACCCTCCAGGGAGCTCCTTCGAGGGAACACGTCACACGTAAGTTGAAGTTGAGTGCATATTAGATTAAGGTATATTTGATCATATTGCATTTTTCGTATTGTTTGTTTTATATTTGATCATATTGCATTTTACAATATTTGTTTTATATGTGATTACAAAATTATTCGATTCAGTTTTGCTTTTTTATATTTGGGGCTCTCGCTAATTACATAATTGTGTTCGATCACCATACTATTGATGTTTATCTACGTTCGAACATGCCTTAACAGATGCATGACATGTTATTCTCCTCCGACCCATAGTTCTTTTTGTACGTAGACGTCCTGAAACTTTAATTGTGCTAACCATAATAGTTATCATATTTTTTTTGATTTCAAGACTTAGGTCTAGTTTAATACATAATAATATAATACATGATACTTAATCACTTATCATAAACTTTAGCATTGTCAGCGACAATAATGTAAATTTTTTTTAGCATAAGCACTTATTGCAAACATGAACAGTGTCAACTGTAGTAATATGGAATTTTGTTTTGAATTAGAGACTTAATCTAGTTTCTCATAGAAGCACAAATCGTGAATTTTAGTAGTGCCCAGCATAATATTTGTCTAGGTTTGAGATAGTATCTTAAGTTGAGATGTATGAATATCTGTTGTCGAGTTGAATTCTATTTGATAAGCTAGCTTAGTCTTTGAAAGGTCGTAATTTTTGCTTGTAAGATTCTATGGACACAAGTAGAATTAGGAGTCCATATCTCCATAGACTGATGAGACAGGGGTAGACTGAGTTCTGTTTGTTAAATTGAATAAAGAGGAATAATTATAACGTCATAATGTGCTAATCTTCTCACTTTCTCCTTCCACTCTCCTGGAGCCCTCCTAGTATGAAGGTCAACTAGGTTCGCCTAGTCTCTCTCTCTCTCTCTCTCTCTCTCTTTACAGGTCAACTAAGGGACTTTGGACAATTGTGCCACCCAAAGTCAATGGGAGGATGGGGCTTGGCAAGGAAGGCAGACCATCTGCGCCTTCATTGGAATGTAGGTAAGTGACGTAAAGGTCCCTTCAGGACTGAGTGAGTGCCAGGTTTTTGTATGTAGGCATGAGGAATTTTTTTTTGTATTATGGTTGGTGACAGCGGCAGGTTTTCGTTGGGAACCCCCTCACACTCTCCGCCACATAGCCGAGGTGCTAGCACGCCGCCCTGTATCAACGCTGTTCACCGAGTGATCTGTCAGCTCATGCTGGCAGTCTGGACTTAACGTCCGAAGTACATCACTCCTCTTCAATAAAACCATAACAAGTTTTAATCTGCGATAATTTCATCTAAAAAACGTGCCGACTTCTTAAAGACCACCGTGACTGTGGGCTATCAGCTGTAATCATCCGTTCAAAAGCAAAAGGAGACCCTGGAAAAAAAACATTATCATCAGCTACCATACACCAGAGCTGAAATGAAAGATCAAATCGGCAGAGCATTTGATAAAATCTGCGCGCACATCGAGAAGTATAGGCAGCCAGAAGCAAACACCCACAACTTAACGTAACCGCCCGGACAACTTACTAGAGCCATATATACCGAAACCAGTAGCAAAGTCAACTGAAGAAATACCAGAATACAAGGCATGCCCGAAAAGGTTGACAATTGAAGAATATTGGCAGCGGCATACGAGCTTAGATCATATAACGAACTGGATAGGCTATGAGGAAGAAAAACTTAAGCATTTTTCTTCAAGTAGTAGAATCGCATCGATGTGTTTGTTTAGTCATGGAAGCCGTAAACTACGATATTTTCTGAGCGGGTACATAATTTAGTGGTTGAAAGTTAATCAAATATTGAACAAGTTTTATAATTTCCTGTCACCGCGATTCGTATCATTTTTTCAGTTTATAATTTTATAATTCTTTTGTAACTTATTACATTTTTAAGAGTTTTCCTAGTTCCCCACTTATTTGCTGATAATATTTCTTGTCGTTGCCTTTGCTTGACTGACATCAAACAAGAGCCCCAATGACAATTCAATTGTAAAATCTAAGAAATGACAAATGAGAAATGTCAGAAATATCGAACTGACAAAAACTAAAACCCCACCCCTCTTGTCATTTCCCTCCCGTGCCCTCAAAAAATTGCTTATCACACGTACACGAATTTTATACAAGGTAGCCTATCCTTTCGTTTTATGATCTAAGCATACGAGCTCAAAGACAATAAAAACATCGAAACCAGCCCGTAGAGGCCGACGAGCGTTTCTTAACGAGGAAATGAGGAAATTTAAACAACTAATACAGATTGCAGTAACAAACACCGAAAAGAGAAAATACGAAATCCTGCTAGGAAACAGGAAGAAAGAGCTGAATAAGCTGAAAAGAGCAAGGAAGTAAAAAAAAAAAAAATTATATAGTAAAGTAATTATCAGTAGATCTATATCGTAATAATAATATTATTGTTAACAAAATGTAATTCATAGTTATCTTAGCTTAACCGTACAATAAAACAAAAAGAAAAAACTTCCATTTTCTCCATGAATACCTTATAATAAAAATACTTTAGAAAAATAATAATTTTTAAATTTAAACAAAAGAAAGACATTTTTTCAATATGGATAATACAATCAATAAATAATAGATAGATAATTTAATTTGACGGAAAATATTTCTTTTTCTCATAGGTAGAGATTATAAAAATAAAATTATGAAGTGTCATTATCGATTAATAAGAAAGCAGCTAAATGATAGCAATTAGAATTTATTTATTTTGCATTCGAACGCGGTACGAACATTTTTTTTGCCAGTATTGACCGGGTGTCTCATTTTCATTAAAAACTTGATCAAACAATTAATCAGTACATACTTCTGAACTAGAGAACACGTATGTAAAAACTAACAAAAACGAGGTCGAACTAAAAAGCATTCTAGAAAAGTTCAAGAAAACTAAAAATAGGCCGTATACAGAAAAAACATTACAAGAAAAAGAAGAATCACTATACATACAAACTCCACGAAGAGGCAACGGAAATATTATCGGATCCAACAGAAGTGGCTACAATATTACAATACAAAGTAATTTATGACAAAATCAAAGTATTGGCAGAAAATATTCTATAACTAGTGGAAGATCAAAAGGCTACTCCATGGCATTCGATATTAAAACTGCAAGATCTCTACTTCAAACCTATGATGGGAAGCAAGAGGAAACGGAAACATTCGTTGAATGCTAGATAAATTAACATCAGCAGAACATAAAAATATAATAATCAAGTTCATTAAAACGCGAATGACAGGGAAAGCAAAACTTGCAATAACAGGAGATGTTAACACAGTTGAGGCAATAAAAACAAAAATACGCCAAAAGTTCTCAGTCAAACTTTCGTCTTACGCGGTACTGGCTCAATTAAACACATGCCGGCAAGGAAATAGGAAATTAGACTTTACAAACCAAATTGAAAATCTCTCCAGCTAGCTAACAAGAGCACTCATAGTTGAAAAAGTGGCTACAGGGAAAGCTGCGGAAAAATTGGCTGACAAATTTGCAATAGTCCTTCATTAATAATGTGGCCAGTTAAGATACATCGCTTATATTAAAAGCCAGCAATCTAACAACATTGCCGAAAATAACAACAAAAGCGGCGATGGTGGACAAAGAGCAGCCGCATAACATTCTCCATCTTAACAGCAACCAACATGGGAGATCAGGTAATTACCCAAACAAGAGTTGGCATGGCTATAGCGATTACAATAGAAATAATAACAGTAATAGACAAGGATACTATAGCCGAAATAGACCAAACTATAGCAATAACAGCAACAGAAATTACCGGCCCATGCAAGTACAACAAACAAGTCGAAGGCAGAACATTCATAATAATTACAATCATAGAAGCCCGCAAAACAGACATATTCAGCACTATGAGTCGGGGGAATACCAAAACCCCCAGCCAGAACCAGAAAGGTTGGGGGTGGTACCATCAACACATGCACACCAAGAATATTAAACATAAACCTCTCCCTAACTAATTTTATAAAAGCATATGTCAAGATGTGCGGAGTAGTATGCACCTTTATAGTGGATACGGGGGCAGATATCTCAATATTTAAAAGAGGTAAAATTAGCGCCGATCAATTATACCAACTAAAAAATACATGTTTTATACAGGGTATAATAGATTCTAAAAGGCCATCAATAGGGGCAACAAATACAAAAATAATTTTCAACGACCAATTTGCGATCAAACACACCTTCCAAATAGTCGGTGGCGACTTTTCTATAGGCGCTGACACACTTCTGGGATTAGATCTTTTAACAAAAAACAAAGCAAGTATTGATTACAGTTTTTTCAAATTGTGATCTAGCATAGCTTGGGATAGTTTCGAGTTTTAATTTTGAAATTACTTTTCTGATCTTTTGCCTTGAGGTGTTTTAATTATATTGTGTGGCTGTCTGAAAGTGGTTTTGTGGAAAGTTTTAAATTTTGAAGTGTAACTGTTTTGTTTGTTGTGTTTAGTATTTTTACTAGTGGGTTACTTTTTGAGATAATAGATCCTGTAATGAATATCCCTGATTATACTTCTTGTCTTGCAATGCCCAGATTTTCTGAATAATTTTGTTCTTTTATAGGAACTTTTCGAATTATTTCACATCTTGGTGGTATGACTATTGAGTTTGGAGAAGGACCGCTAAGTATGGGTACCTCTGTTATTCCATCTGACGTATTTATGGTCAGCGACCACAACTACACACCTTTTGAACTAGTATTCGCAGAAAGAGTGAACCTCCGTTCTGAGCTCACAGTTCCTACTCCAGAACCCATCTATAACTACGACCTATATAGCAAAGAAGTTAAAGCTAGGTTACAGAAAACAGTAAGTAAAGCAAAGCAATACCTAGAGCATTCGAAGGAAATAAGAAAACAAAACAGTGATATTAACTGCAACCTCCTATTAATCTAAATAGGTGATCAAGTATTAATTACAGCACAGATCCCTTATCAAACGACCATAATAAAGTAATCGATATTGACACTGTTAATTGTATTATTGAAGACAGGAATAAGGTTAGATCTAAGATACATAAAAATAGACTAAGAAAAATCACTATATAAGAAAAACTAAGATAGAGTAGGAATTAAATCTAATAATTACAACATCAATAATTGAGTTAATATAAAAATAAGAACATAATCAAAAAAAATTTTTTTTTTTTTAATTTTAAAATGTTCATTCGTAAAAATTACAACGAACACTATGTATATAAATAACAAGTTTAATGAAACTAATGGCATATTAATGTACTACAAACTGTCAGCGTTATATAATGGAAGCAAACTTTGAAGAAACAACAAGAACAACAAAATAAACAAAAATATATAACAAAACATCATTATATGGAAGACTAATAGCATCGAAAATATGCAGTAATTCTCCTAACAAAAACGGAAAATGGAAAAATGCCAACATCGACCCAGTGTGATGATCTACTGTGTGTTAGAGCAAGAAAATTGAAATATTGGAGCAGTATATAAAAATAGAAGTAAACCAATGAGTAGAACTTGCATTAGAGCAAGCAAATCGAAATATTGGAAGTCAACCAATGAGTAGAACCCGCACTAGAGCAGGAAAATCGAAAGATTGGAGATTGACATTAATTAAAAGTATCAGACCAAGAGTCTGACGCGCTCTGCAGAAAGCCAAATAAATTATTTAATTAATATAGCCGCATTTAAAGAAAGAAGATAAAAATCAAGAAACATTAAAAGTACAAGGAACAAAAATATATATACGAGAAATGGATAAACAACAAACCTAAGGCCATTCATAATAATGATAAAATAAATTAACGGCCACTAATTATTGAAAAATAAAGTTTTGTTCGAAAATAACAAAAGAAATTACGCCCATTATATAACGTAAACATACACAGTCATAGGAACAGATACGATTAATAAATATTATTAAAAAGTTAATATACATTCATGAAAATTATATTTAAAATCATTAACGGAAATTATACAAAATGTAAAAAAAAAATAAAAAATTTAATGAAAACAATCAACGCTAATTTAAATATTCACCATTGCATAATTAAAACAAAAACAAAATTTCAAGTAGAAGCAAATAAATGTACACACCTACATATATTCATTTCAAACAACATTTTTTTATATATATAAAAGAACCATATATCAAATATCATAACAACATTGTTATAAGAAAATAATTAAATGAACACATGTTCATTTAATTTTTTTTTTAGGGGGAAAGGTGTAATGTGCCTGATTCAACATCTTGCAATACCTTGCAAAATCCAATTAATCGAAATGCATACTTGACCTGGTGACGCAAGTCACAAATAGCAAGAAAATGCAACGCATCATTCTCGATGTAAACAAGTGCGGTCAGCGACACTATGCCTTGGTAAACAAAGCATAGATATGGGCCAAGCATTTCTTCACGTAGTAAAAATGCAAGGTCGGGCATATTATAACTTTCGTAATTATATGCACCGTAGAATTAACATACATATAATATCGATTAAGCAATCTATGTATATATTTTATATAAATAGAATTAACCGGATAAGAATAAATCACTGTCACAGCTGAGTTGAAGTTATCAAAAACACAAGAGTTTTATTTTAATTCAATAGCCGCTCCAACTAAACTCAAGGAGTTAATGCTCTAATAAGTTCTCCTCATAAATAACGTTAAGAGTATAGCCCATAGGCTGCTCTTCGTGTATTTAATAAATAAACCAAAGAAATATCTGTACGTATTAATATGGTTTATCACACACCACTTGCAGAGCTTTCTCCGGCCAGTGACCACATCACCTCGTTTTTACTTTTCATATTTGGGCCTATGTTGCGTCATATTTTTACAATAATTTAAGCAGATAGCCAGTTGCTGTTTAGCTTACGCGCTTTCATAATAAACCTAATAATTTACAGTTTGTTATGAAATGCGAAACACTGCAACTTTTAATGGAGCTACCGTTGCCATACTTAACCAAGACCAGTGACCCATGACTCGAGGAAGAAAAGATAATCAATTGGTTTCAACGTTCTATGATAACATCAATTGATCAGCATCATTATTTATATTCACAACGAGGGGGCAGGCACCTTGAATGTCCGCCATGTGAATATCAATCTCTGAACTGAAATGAATGAAATAATTTAGATATTTTTCAAAACAACTGCCCCTTTTGCTTATATGGTAAATACTCAAGAATATAAAAAAATCTAAAACTTTTCTAAAAAGAGTAGGTACTTATGTTATTTTAAATATTTTTACTCAAATTATATACACATCTAATTGTAATGCAGTAAAATAATAAAGTGAGACTTAATCCTTTTCATCGACGTTGTTTGTAATAAATATTTCATTCTACCAGTTAACTATCCTTCAATAATGATTTCATAAATGCTTTGGTTTTTATTGTCTATAACCATATAGTCATGATCACTGTAATTTTTTCTGACCACTACAGCTGGTGATGTAACTAGATTTTGGACGATGCTAATCTCCGGATCATCACTATCATTTGAATCTTCTTCTCTTGTAGATCTTATCTTGAGGTCTTCCTCATCTGATCCGAAATCTAAACCATCATCATCATCAACGAAGATATTTGTTTGGGGTACATTAAAAACTGATCGCGTTCGACTACCAAACTTCTTACTTGTAGGTGATCCATCCTCTAAAATATAAACCAAATTATATCATTTTATGCGTGTTATTTTTCGTGTTATGTCATTACGTTCTTCACAATGTTTTTTACGAATGTGAGAATTTAGAGCTGTTTTCTCAACAAATGCATATTCACATCCTTCATGAGGACATCGAAAACTGTAAAACAAAATTTTTAAATTGCCCGAGTTAAATGGAGTATAATAATAAAACGTACTCTTTCATATCCAAGTGACGCTTCATATGAATTTTTAAGGAGTAGTTCTTGCGATATCCCCTCTTACATATTTCGCATTTAAAAGGTTTCTCGTTGCGATGTGCCATAAGGTGAGCATTCAAAGTTTGTTTGTAGGCAGCCCGATACGGGCATAGTTCGCATTTGAATTTCTTCAATTTTATATGAACCTGCACTTCATAAAAATACATTACATTATTGCCAATACAAAAATATAAAAATCATGTAAGTACCGCTCTTTCGTGCGCAATTAGAGCGTAGTTTTTAAAAAATCCCTTATTACAAAATTGACAAAAATATCGCTTCTCCTTGTCATGTACAACTCTTCGATGTAAATCAAAATTTCTGAGAGTTTTCAAAACTATACCGCATATCTGACATTTCAAGTCTTTGTGCAATTCAGACTTGTGTTTGTCTAATAGTTCTTTATTCGGAAAAGTATAATCACATACATCACATGGAAATTGATCTATGGAAAACTTAGCATCTAAAATATCTTTATACAAAATAATTATAAAAATAAATTTTACCTGTATCATGTTTTTTGGACATATGAACTCCAAGAGCAAGCTTTGATGCAAAGATTTTATCACAAAATTGACAATAGTAGTCAAAGCCCTTATGAATTTTTTCCATGTGAGTCTGAAACTCTGATCTGAAGTAAATTTTATTATTATTTATCAGACTTCTATTTGGAGCTTACATAATATCAAATTTGCAAATGAAGCATAAATAAAAAGTTTAATGTTACCATATTAATTTAATATACTATAGAAAATCCTAAATAGAAAGTCAGATAAAGGCGGAAGACATCTCGGTGGAGTAAAATAATACAAATTGTCCAACCACAGATGCAGATGCCCACTGGAACATGAGGATATATAACTTTTTCTTGTACGAAATCTTGGTCGCCACAAATCAAGTTACCCAATATAAAATTGTATGGCCTGTTGAAATGCATTTTAACATTGCTCCGCACAGCTGGGTATATTATTGTTTGTGCTGAGAAGACAACTAATAGACTATTGAAGTAGTCATTATTAATAATAATGCAGGCTCTTAAACAAATTATATTGCACAAAGCAATAGAAATCTTTCCGATGTAGAATTATTTTTGAACTCAAGATGTTTAATTCTTAACCTAACTGACTGAGAACTCCCTTAGCTCCGAAATGGAAACACCTAAAAGTAATTGAGCTTCTTTCTTAGCTCTTATATTTTTGTTTACTTATTAGACTAAAAGAGCTTCTTAGCTCTAGTAATAAGTGCTTGTCAAACAGTGAGCTTTTCAGCTCCTACTGGTCAAGCAGCTTTCTTAACAGCGTGCCTTCAAGTTCCTCCTTGATTAAGCAACAGTTGTATTGAGTTGCGAAAATTTGGTTTCGTTATATTCGCGTTTACACGATATCTATCAACAGAATCAAATAGTAGAATACCGATCGATCAGCAAGACATCCCAAAACATCTTTCACACTATGAAAATGGAAACAATATTAATTTTTAGGTCGAACCCTATATCCAATATGGTCAAAAATATTCCGATATTCTCTTAAAATTATTAACATTTTTAATAACCAATTTACTCACTCTTCTTCAAACGTTTGCTTGCATTTTGGACATTTGATTGTTTTTGCAATTTGATGTTGTTTTTTATGAGCTGTTAAATATACCCATTGCAAATAACTTTTCTTGCATTCCTGCAAAATAAAACAAGTTTATAAAATAAATCAAAAAGGTAATTAAAGTATTCAACATACTGGTAAATCACAAACATAATATCTGGCAACAGGAAAAGTTTGTCTCTTATCTACATAGTTCGGATGTGAGGGCTTATGCCATTTTAAATCTTTATACTCCTCGAATTTTGATGAACATAAGTCGCAACAATATTTTTTATCAGCGTGCACAGCTCGGTGTTCAAATAGAGCTTCGACTGAATTGTAAGCGAACTCACAATACTCGCAACAATATACTTTGTCGATTATTTCAGTAATTGTACCAACATCATCGTTAATTTTGTGTTCTAGATCCAAATGGCTCTAGAAGATATATGGTTACTAAGATTAATAATTTGATTTGTTTACAAAGAATCTACCTCAGCTTGTTTCTCATTTTCAGCAACGAAACCGCAGGTATTACAGCAAATTACCTCCGACGGTCCATGCTTGTTATGCAACATAAGGTGATTATCAAGGGCAGTTTTATTTTTTATAAAGACCTTTCCACAAATATGACATTTGTATGAACTCTCTGCGCCGTGATTTATAATCTATGTATATTAAAAAAGAAAAAAAATGTTAGTTAATATTGTATGTTAAAAACAAGTAAAAAAACTAGAATTTGTCTAAGGTCAATTCTTATGATACCCTAGAGATGACGCTCGCATGTCATTTCGTATGGTCACCCATCTGTGCATGTTTGATTTTTTGAAGTGGTTTTTTGCACATATTTTTAGAACGGTTCGTCGGACAGAAAAAGATTGTAACCAATTTTATAGGATTTCATATTCAACACCAAGAAAGGGTTGCCAGATATAGTCCATTTTTGAAACTATTTTTATTATTTTTATGATAACACCATGTACAAAATTTCAATTCTCGACGTTTGACGCGTTCTCAGGTAGTATCGAAATATGTAGTCAAAAACGAAGTTTTTGTATGGCAACCCTACGAAGGAGTTACCCGATTTGTCCCATTTTCGAACTTAATTTTACTTTTTTTTTTAAAGCTCTCGAAGTACACGCGTTCTCGAGTAATCGTGAAGACGGACGGACATGCAAACATCAAAATAACTTTTAATTTCATGCACGGGTGAGGGTCTAATCCATTTTGCTCTACCATCATTATTTCTATGTGTTACAAACGGAATGACAAACTTCGTATGCCCTTTAGATTTCATCTAGGGTATAAAAAAACACTAACCATGTGGTCACTTAAGGAGTTCTTGCGCAAATAAGACTTAGAACATAGTACACAGGCATATGGCCGATCAAGTTTATGTATTTTTTTGTGATTTTTATATATTTCAGCCGTAGTAAATGATTTATCACACCTAAAATGATTAATATATAATTAAAACTGTCTTATAATATTTTTTTGTCAACCTTATACAAAGAAATCCGATATTCTTTCTATGAGCGTACATTACATGTTCAAAAAATTCATCTTGATCCCTGAAGAACATATCACAAATGAAGCATGCCTTCGGGCGACGTCTTTCTAGATGAAATTGCAAGTGAAATCGATACCTGAAAAGGGAGAAAAGGTATTGTAAAAGTAACAAAAAATGTTGACATGAAATTTTAACCAATCACATACATACTACACAGTACACTTATAACACAGTCTTCTCAATACACCACTTTCACTTTGAAAAATTGAACGGACTTGGACAAAATATCAACAACGCGAGTTATACAACAATTAACGAATGCTTACCTTTTATTTGATGTGAAGGTCTTCCCACATTGATCACAATCCAATCTAGTTCTTGAGACATCTTTTTTTCCTTGTTTATAACAACAGTGTTTATTGTAAGATGGAAAGTCATTGAATCTTTGTTCACATTCGGGGCACTTACAATAAATAACTAACCTGAAAATATTGCATATTACTATAAGCAAATTTGATTTGGTGTATTCATTTTCATACGCATCTAAATCATAATGTTTAAAAACTAAGTGAAATGACAAATCCTGCTGTGAGCTTAATGAATCACATTCTCCATCTATTACACACGGATATGACAAATCTTCCACGCAGTGCTCTTCTGTCGTATGTGTCATGAGGTCTATGTGATTGTCAAGAAGTTTAGGACACAACTGAAAATATTTTTATTGAAGTAAGATGGTGAAAAATAAACAAAAAATAATTACGCGACATTTGATCGGCTCGGGAAAACAAACATCTTGAAATCTGCTTTGAAGAACTTTGCTTTTGTATTCTTTAATATCAATTACTGCATCATATTCGTCTAGATAGTCGATTTGATGGAATTCTTCTTCGCAGTCTCTTCCTAAATATATGGTGATTATAAATATAATATTAGTAAAAAATAATGCAACATGTAAGATGTTATAGCGGCGTTCTGGACCAATGTATTCCGTGATAGCGGATCCCACATTATTGTTGCTTAACGTGAATGTTACTTAATCTACATCAGATAACATTTTTCCGAAATGTAGCTAAAACCGGCCTTCAAAATTGTAATACAAAGTAATGGGAGGTTGACTGATGGATATGCAAAATAGGAGAAATGTTTCTGAAAATATTAATAGTGCGCCAGAGATAAGAAACGATTGCAGCCGGGTACCAAGCTCTATATAGGAATTGATTCAATCAATGAAGCATGCTCCGCAATGAGAATCGAATCTACTCAGGATGACAATTGGAAGCGTATAGTAATATTCAGATCTTTACTTGAGTTCAATGGCAACTGATTCAATTATATAAATCGATTATAATATAGGGAATCGATTTAATTTGATGAAATCTATTGCATGAAGGATAGCTTTCTTTTTACAGCCTGCTACGCGACGGTCAAATAATTTCTCCACGAAGCGAAAATTTGTTTTTGTTTTGGACCAAATAATGCACCAAGGAGCTTTTTCCTATTTAACTATTAAGGAAATAAGATTATTTTTTTATTGTTTATTAGTAATAACAATTATTTAATATGTAATGAAAATGAATAAATACTTTATTTTTTCAATACCATTTCTTTGTGTAATTTTCAATTTCATTGTTTGCTTAATAATTAAAAGCAAAGCATTGAAATATAATCTACATTAATGGGGAAATATTAGGAGCTCGTAACTGGAAAATAGTCGGACTCAAAGGAGGGTATTTATATTTATTCCCATTTCTTAATACAAATACACTATAGAGAATTAAACCAAACGTCAAGATTAATTTAGTGATTAGTAAGAGGTTAATTTTGAACTTTTGTTTAAGAAGACTCGTTACTTTGTGAGTTACCATATATCATAGATGGCAAATTAGTAAAGAGAATTCTCAAAATGAAAAAAATGCTCTGTAATTTATATGAGCACTGCCCTAATAATAAACTTTTGATTATTTCAACCATTAAACTACAAAGTTCTGTTACTTTCTTTCGTATTGTGTCAGTTTCTATCTTAAAATAACAGTTCACAATGAAATATTTGCGCCCGAAAAATTTATAAATATACAAGTTTCTTCAGTCGAAAAAAATATAAATAAAATAATATGTCAGTTATGTATATTCTAGTGCATAAATACTCAAGTGACACAAATCTTTATTCCTCAAACTATCATTTAATTTATATATATTGATGATACTTAACTAACTTATGTATTTGCATATATAATACACTTAAAAGGGTTTTGAAGTTTTGCTAATTGATATGAACTAGGTCTACACTGACCAAATAATAAAATAAAAATGTCATTCTGATGAATTACATGTTTTCTTTTATATAGCATTCGAAGATGATTTACTTGACTAATACGTAAATAACAAAAAGGTAATACCTTGTAACCCCTTCTATCCTATTTTCGCTTACAAGAAACAAACTTTTCATACTCATTGTATGCTCTTCAAAAGCATGAATTCAGTTAAAGCCAAAAGGTTTGCAATAAGAATAAGTAATTTTAATTATTGCGTAAGATTATTTTACAAAATGTAGAACCTATGTGGTATTGTGCACGACTTATCAAATTTAAAAAAAATTTAAATGGAATCATCAAATTTTCTCTGGACGGGAAATTTACCAGATCCACCAATTCATGACTTGATCTCACTCAAATATTTTAAAATGCTGCTGGATGTGATCGAAAAAATTCGTCAGGAAACTAATTAATATGCCTTGCAAAAAAACGAGAGTAGAAATAAAGGTTACAATAGAAGAAATAGAACAAAATATTGGAATTTTATTATATATGGGAGTAATCCGTATGCTAGAATAGACTTTATTGGATTCGTTACTGACACTTCAACCTCGTAGCTGACGCAATGCCAAGAAATCGGTACGAAAAGATAAGACAATATCTATAAATGATAATACAAAGCAGAAGTCTAGCACTGACGAAAATGTTGATAAACTTTTTAAAGTGAGGCCATTGAGGCTTGTCCCAGCTGTTGTTTTGAAAGACGCATCGAAAACTACTCTGAGTTTGGTAGCTATGCTGTCTTCTTTTACGACGGCATGGTGTGGTAGATAATATGTTTGTGATTCAGCCCTATGGTGAGACTACACTAGGCTCATGTCCAATTGTTAGATATTCACCTAGAAATCTGTTATATTCCAATTTGAGATTTGGATTTTTAATGAATTTTTTTCCATTTGTAATAGGCGGGCTATAGCTTTATTTCTTGATTCTCCTAGCTCTGCTCTATCTTTTTTGAAAGGTAGACGAACAATATATCTGCCGCTTTCGCCCCTTTTGTATGTTTCTCTGAAATGCTCTTCAAATTTTTCGCTTGTTTAGTTCGACGTCAAGTTATCTTCAATTGACAACTTGGTTGTTTCCTGCAAGGTGTTAAGGATACTACCAAACAGAATCCAACCCAATTTAGTATTCTGCGCAGCTGGTTGCCCACTATGTAAACCTACTGTTATGATGTCAGCGTAGACATCGGCTCCTAATAGTAAATCAATGGACCGGGTTTCTCGAAATTTGGATCTGCCAATATTAAATTTTCTAGATTTTTTATGTGGATGGTTGTTACTTGTGTCTCAGTAGAGAGAGAATTTAATTTGGGAAGTACAAGCGCTTCGACGATTAGATAGGATTTTTTTTTATATTGTAGTTAGATGCTGATTTTTACTTTGCGTATGTTCTAGCGGATTTCGTTTCTCCGACTCCCAATATAGTTGCTGTAACGTGTTGCTTCTGCAGTTATAAATTTTGAACTGCCTCTTATGTGATGAGAGATACTTGTGAGCCCGGGTCTATCAGTGCTCTAAGCATACCTGTTTGTCCAAAATTGTTTTTTACTCTAATCATTGCAAGCCTTAGGTTTGTTGATATGCAGGCTTGTGACATCCTTCAGGGTTGGCTTGGATGACCAAATGTTCAGCCATGTTGTTGGTGTCCGAATTTTTGTTCGTAATATTACTGGCGCCATAATGTAGCAAGTGGTGCTTTTTTCTGCACTATTTTGATTTATATTTTTCTGTATTATGATGTGCAAGGCAGTTAGGGCAAATCCTTTTCTGAGAGATGAATGCATTGCGGTCGGATGTAGAAAACTTCTTTGTTACGTAAACACAGACCTGTTTAATATTTAAGTACTACTTAAAGTACATTTCCGTTACTTAAGACTTATTACACAATACTTTTGAAATGCCCCTACTTAGTTTTTGAACATAAGTACTAGCGTCTATTTACTTGTACTTAAGACTTAGTTTTGTACTTAGGTATCAAGATTTTTACTTAAGTATTTCTGAGTCTATTAATTACCTTAATTACCTACAAATATCTAACACTTTGTAAAAAAGAAAACACAATCTCTAGCGCAACTGCTTTTTTGTTGTGTTTTAAAGCACGCAAAGAACTGTCAAAGCATGTGCCGCACTCACGCATAACATACAAATAAGACTGGGCAAGTAGAACAAAAACCAGTAACGTCTCGCTCGACTATAAAATCGATGACATAACCACTGACATGTATAATATGGACTGACTGTGTTCATAGAAATACATTGCAGAAAGTGGGCTCGTTTCTATATTGCTGACTTTCGGTCTAAGCACCAAGTACCAACTGAGAGAGAACTGAAAACAACAAATAAATTAGTGGATTAGTGGACTGTTTTACCAAAGACAATATATTCATTAGATACGCAGAAGAAATTCTAAATGTTTTATTAAAATCACTTTTCAATCTGCGTGCTCTTTTTCAACTTCCACGAATGATTTTTTCAATGTTGGCACCGACGTAAGAACTCTTTTTGACACAAGCAATTGTGCCCACGTAAAATAGGAAAGTAAGCAGTCCATATTATATTCGTCAGTGGACATAACCAAGGGTAAGCAAGCAATGCCTCGCTCCAATATAAAATCAACGATGCCTCGACCTGATGTAGGCAAGGCCTAAATTTTTTCTTAGAAATTTACTGGAAATTTTTTCCTTAGAATTGTTATGCATTATTGGAGGATAATAGGTGCTTAGGCGGACCTCTTAATCGTTTTTATTAGTGTAGCAATGAGAAGTGAAAGTTTTACTCTACCTGCAGCGCCGAAAACTATAAAAAAAACTATAAATGGTAGCCACTGGTTACTATACATATTATAGTTTCCAAAAGGTATTTATTTATTAATATATATTAACTGAACTCGACAAACTTCATTATATTACTGCCAACGTACAAAGATTCTAAAAAAGTACTTTAAAAAGTACTTCAAAAAGTACTCAGTACTTTTTATAGACTTAGTACTTAGTTACAAGTACTTTTCATACATTACGCTGAAGTACTCAGTCCTTCGGTACTTGTACTTAAGTACTTTTTCTTTGTAAGTTGCCCAGCTTTGCACTCCTAGAGAAAGTATAATAAATCATTTCATATGCATACATACTTACATTGCATATCATGCCTACGTTAATTTTTACCAAAAGAAAATACGGACATACATACATTGCATATGACTCTACAATTCTTGCCAAAAGAAAATATGTACATACCTACATTGCATAGCAAGAGAAATGAATCATTGCATGTATGTACATAACTGCGGTACATTATAACTAAAGAATGGCACGTACATACATATCATTACTGACCTACAGCAATTATTTCCGCATATAAATCAAGTGAAAAAAGATAATGAGGTAATACCCCAGCGCCCAAGAAATCTCACATTGTAATATGACGACCTTGCCTTGTGACCTTGGTGACCAAATTGATGGTTCACGTCTGCAGCCATTTGGCGAAATTGTTATTTATGTATGTACGTATAGAAACGATGAATGCCATGATACAAGAATAATGCCTAATCTACAATGCATGGTAAAACCACGTCGTCAAAACGATATCGTTTGCTGAAGAATGTATATAAATACACGAAATATGTAAGTAGTGGTAAGCTGCCAAATTAAACAGCTGTTGACCTGTCAATTATCATAAATGTAATTGCTTCCACGATTTAATTGCAGAATTACATCAAAGCATTTGGTCTCAATAATTTATACTATAATATAGTAAACTTAGTAAACTAAGAAATTGCTTGGGACAAGTCGAATAATATAAAATATTGCTTTCAAGACTGAAAGTACAAGTTCCTGTTTTGTTCTAAATTCCACTATATGGTCCTAAATTATGCTGAATGCACCTGATGTATTACTACATCGTTTTTGCTGATTAACTACTACGCATAAGCTCGAGGTCATGTCGTCAAATGAATGAAAGAGAAGAGACATTTTTGCAAACATGAATTTTCAAATGCATGAGTGGGAAGCAAACACAAAAATCCATGTCGTTTTTACGACGTGGTTTTACCATGCGTTGTATATTAGGCATAACAAGCGACAAACGCTTGAAGAAAGTAATATTTACGTATGAAAAACGATGAATGACAATGGCCAGCTGCAGATATTGAGCAAGGTACGATTTATGTATATATGTATAATGAGCGCTGTGACGTAATAAAATAAGAACTTTAGCTTTATTATCCATAAGCAATTACTATAAATATTGTAATGATTTAGATAAAAGATCAGTTGCAATCGTAGCTCACAAGACACACCACTAGTTGTCTTTCATTAGGAGCAAAGCTGTTTAGCTACTCCAATATACAACACTAGGAGCAAAGCTACATTAGCTACTCCACAACACCACTCACCTTAGGAGCAAAGCTACATTAGCTACTCCACTACACCACACACGTTAGGAGCAAAGCTACATTAGCTACTCCACTCATTAACGTAAGAGCAAAGCTACAATAGCTACTCCACTACATTACACACCTTGGGAGCAAAGCTACATTAGCTACTCCGTATCACTACATTGGGAGTAAAGCTGTTTAGCTACTAATCAACCAACATACCTGCAACCAACGTGCCGTTACAAAGAAGAACGAGTAAGGTATATCACAGTCAGATCAACAAATAAGGTGCTTGTATCAGAGTACTTGGCTATAGTTTGATAGCAAGTACTTCAGAAACTCAATTCAAGTTTCCTCGCATAGAAACATAACAGCCGCATTGGTAAATGTAGTGATCTTTGTTGCACATTGCACAGGATCGTTTTATTGTAGTGTGAAAAGACCTTTTCTTGTTGATAAACGGCTCATACTTTGGCTTTAGATTTGAATTTTTAATGCAGTCTAAGACCTGATGGCGTTTTTCCAGAAATTCGAGGATTTCTTGGATGGATTGCATTACCTTTAGTTTGGACAGGCTTTCTTCAAATAAGCGGAGTGTTTTGGTATCGAGTTTTCTCATAGCAATGCACACTATTATCGGATCCCATTCGTCAGTGTTGCAGTTCAGATTTTTAAGTGCTTCCAGACACTCTCGGATGAGATCAAATAGCATAATAATATCTTGCTGCGATCTATGCACTGTTTTTTTGGCATCAATAATGGTGTTAATGTACGTTGGTATTATTTTCCTATTATTGTTGAATCTTGCTTCAACTAATTTTAGTGCTGTCCCGTAATTTCTTCAGCTTAATTAAAGGTGACTAATGACTCTCCTGGCATCTCCTTCCAGATGGTAAAGCAAATATTGCATCTTCTCGATGTCACTTAAGAAAGGATTGTTATGAATAACATTGGAGATGTCGATGAATATTTTCCACTCTTTATAGGAATTTTCATGGCTAGCAATTTCGGAAACTTGTTGGCTCTGTTTGCTTCTTGGAACATAAAAGGAATGGATGTATCCCCGATATTTGGCGGCGGAGGATAACGGTTTGTTTGCATTGGTTCTTCTTTGTTTGTTGAGGATAAATCATCTTGATTATTGCCTCTCAGATCGGAAATGCTTCCAGTTTGCTCTCGAAGGGATGAAATTAATTCGCTGGCTGTATTATAAATGTCTCTGGTTTTCCCATTCAAGGGATAATTTGCTTAAGCTCTTGGTGCAGATTGGTGCATATTTTCCAAAGCTAGTCAAGATTTTCCAGATGTGCCAGAAGATATTCTGGATTTATTACGGAAGGCCCATCTTTTTTGAAGTATATGAGGAGACTTTCAATTTCTTTGCCTACTTCTTTTTGCTCTTCTATGAATTTATTTGCTGCCATTTTACTTCTTTATACAGTAGAGCAAGAACAGAGGCGTGCCTTTGGATTTAAAAGTACTGTTCAGGGAGAAGCAGTAGAGGAAGCTAACTGTTAAATGTAACCGCTGCGGTTTTTTGAATGCGCTGTAGTAGAAAGCATTCAAACTTAATTTGAATCTGTCTTTTGAACTTAGTATAGATGTTGACGCAGTGCTAGAAGTATTACTGATGAAATAACCCAAGATTTCTTGAATTATTGCTGGTAATTAGTTGTTATCTCGAAGGAGTATGTAACGCTGTGCAAACTTAATTTGAACCCGTCAACCGAAGAGGCGAGAAAGAAAAAAATGAACAATTAAAAACACGTCGTAATTTGATTCCCGACTGAATATTTTATTTCCCCAAAATTAAAAAAAAATAATTTGTTGTCCACAATATATTGACCTATGTTAAGCATCATTTTATTTACGCTAGCTTCATTGACCTAGTGAGTGCAATGAGTGCGGAATTCGCTCAAAAGCAGAAAAAAGTTTATTGAATATTATTGAGGTATTACAGAGGTATGTAGTTGACTATTTATTGCAGAATTGCAATTTGTTTGTTCAGGTATGAACACCAACATTTTTCATAATAAGTAAAAAAATTCTTTAAAGCATTACAATAATTCAGGATAGAAAGACTTAATTATGTTATTGCAAATAAGTTTGAATCATTTGAAAAAATTTGATCAATTTTTTTCAAGCCTGAAATCTACGTACATAAGTAAAAAACAAGGCCATTTAAAGTTAAGTAAAAATGGTATTTTGTTTTCCAATTATAACTTATTGAACTGCAATTTTTAGAAATGGCTTTTTGGCATAAAAAACATTCAGTAATCTGACTGACCTTCTGCTGCCATAGGGATGAGTAGGATAATACCCATTACATAACTGCTAATCAGCCGAAGTTATTTGTTCTAGGCTATCTTCAATAACTGCTACAAAGCTATGTTCCCTGCTTGTGTCACCTAAAACCAGTCGAGCATACGTTTTTATTTTTATAAAAGATTTTTCTATAGCGTTTAACATGGAAGAGTATGGAGGCAAGTATTTTAATGTTATGTTAGACGACGATATAACGTTTCGAGCCTACTGTGCCTTATTGATACTAGCATTTTCCATCATCAAAAATACGTAGCTGAGGCAAGGCGTAACGTCAAGCATTTCAGCAAGCTCGAGAAGAAATAAACAAAATCTATCAGAGTTGCAAAAGGAGTTTGTCAGGATTTTGGAATGCAGTATTTTTTCGTTATTTGTTGCAGGAATCAAAGTAACGTTTCTACCGCACACTATTGGAATTACAGTTTGAGTTTGGGTTGGGATGTCTCCTCGTGAGCGCGTTTGGCATCTTTCAGGGTTTAAATTGCATCCACATTCATCAATAAACACCAGCTTTGCACTATTATCAGATGCCGAATGGATTAAATATATTTGTGTGTTGTATGTAATATGTGTCATATATGTTTTATAATGACGACTTTACATATTTTTGTTGCGGCTTTTTAATTTTTCGTGATAATATTTTTATTTATTTAATTACTATATTACTATATTTTATTTATTTAATTACTAATTTTGATCACAATAAACAATTTTTATTTCTGATCAAAAGTAATAATTAATTATTATTTGTGATCGAAAAAGAATAAACCAAAGTAATAATTTTAGAATTATCTTAATTTAAAAAATTAGATTTTTCTAATTATTTCTCATAATGAAACTGCATGAAAATATCAGTAACAATACTTATTGGCGATTCCTCCTAAATAGTCCCATTAGTCTGTTTAGCAGGGATCGCAAATAATTATTAGCTTTATTTCAATAAAGAAACTTGAGAAATTTACATGCACAACCAAAAGGCATGCTAGAATTAGAGAACTGGGGTCGGACTCTGTCACACGCAGAGTTTGGTAGATGAGAATGTTCGTTTTCGCCGATTAAAACTCTCTAACTCTCCATTCGCTATTCTCTAACATACTTTCTCACTTCAGGAAAACGTTAGAAGTGTGAAAAAGTGCGAACCGACAGGGACCATAAAATGTATTTTGTTCTCGAGTGTTGAATTTTTTTTATATTCGAGGTGCCTGTCTATTACCACCTAACATCGAGAAAAAATGATTTTTTTTTGTTATAAGGGTAGATTTTGACGGATGTAGAGAATAAAAATGGGAAATTTAAAATAAAGTAAAAGAAAATTCAGGAGTTGCAGTAAGTCGTAACTCAGGATCTGTAAGATCAATAAAAGAACTGAGAAATTACTTTGGTAATTAGGTATGCATGGGTTTTATGGACTATATTTTATTTCGATTAACGGTAATTTGCCGATTTTGCAAAATTGATGGACGCCTAACTCTGAGGGAGTGTCGTAGAGCATTGGGGTTTTCCCGACGGATTTAGGGTCTAGAGTACAAAAAATATAGGTGAACAATTTCTAGGAGGGGTTTTGGGGATCAGGGTCGTGTCCATAATACGTCATGTTGGGTATAAAATTATAGAAGGAGGAGGGGGTAATCCAGTGGTGTAGCTTATTTTTGATCGTTTAAACGTCATAGCTGACTTTTTAGAGAAGAATTTTTGCACTTGGATCATATACATCCGTTCCCAATTTTGCATATATTTCTTCCGTTCTTTATTTCACATTAATTAGTACTCTGTTATGAACATTATTCACATGGGAAGTAAATTTCCAAGACCTACCAGTTCTTCGCAAAGATGAGTTGAAAATATGTCCATTTTTCTACCAAAAACGGTAATTTTTCACACCTTTAAAAAGGACTGATTCACTTGCTTTGGAGTTATCTCCAAAACCGTTTTTCGGATTGAAAAAATAATTACATATCTAATTAGGGGACAAAATGTAGATGCAAGTTCATCCTACATAAAAGCTTTCACGTCCATAGCGTTCCTTCTGTACTGGAAGACCACCTAATTGACCATTTTCGCGTTATTTAAAATTTTTAGCTGTACCTTGAGATATCAAAATCCATATTTCTCTGTAAATATTCCATGGACTTCCATTATTTGTTTTTGTAAATATAGCCAAGATATGCGGTGAATCCATAATTTAAAATGAATATCCAAGGTAACTAGGTACCTTCACAAAACACATCAAAAGCAGAAAATACTCTCAGTTAGAAATAAGAAGAATATTTCTCAACCAATTCTAGTTTTGTTCCTTATGTTCAGTTCAGAATAATTACTTTCATATTTGAGATGCTTTGACTGTGAAGCAATCAATCTTTCACCCAGAAGGGTATTTTATTCTTCACTGGTACTTCTGATAAAAGAAATATTATTACTAGAGTAACAATTTTCTTTTTTGACAAAATCATTTTAAAAATTCAACCAACTGTAGATGTAAGCTAATCGCCCCCCCCCCCCCCCCGGGGATATAAAAGCCATGAACATAGCGGCCGGTTAGCAGGCGTCATCCATAGTCTTCTTGCCTTGTATTACTGTTTTTTATACCCATAATATATATATAAACGCATAATATTAAAAGTTATTTTGATTTTTGCATGTCTGTCCATCCGTCCGTCTGCCTGTGCGCACGATAACTCGAAAACGCGTATACTAAGAGAGCTGCGGACTTGTAAAATTATGTTCGAAAATGAGACAAATCGGGCAACTCCTTCTTGGGGTTGCAATACAGAAATTTCGTTTTCCACTATATATTTGGGCACTTCCTGAGAACGCATAGATATAGAGAACTGAAATTTGGTACATGATGTTTTTATAGTAATAAAAAATAAAATGTCAAAACTGAACTAAATCGGGCAACCCCGTCTTGGTGGTGCCATATAAAAATTTAGGATTTTTACGTATACTGTGAAAATGATCAATCCTAGACAGTTTAATTGTACTTCTTCAGAATATAAAATCCTACAAAATTGGTTATAATCATTTTTTCCGTCCGACGAACCGTTCCAGAAATATATGTGAAAAACCATTGCAAAAATCAAACTTGCACAGATGGATGACCATACCAAATGACATACGGGCAATCTAGGGTATTATAAGAATTTTTCTTACACCAATTCTAGCTTTTTTACTTATCATATAAAACATTCAAACACTATAATTTTCATAAATTTGTTCAACAATCTATTTTTTTTACAACCATTAGGAAGAAAACATACTTGGATGCAATTTGTTTTAACTTCAGTTTTATGTGGTAGCGATAGTTTTAAGATTTAGGACTTGCTTAAGATGAAATCTTCTTAGATCTTCTTCCATGATGAGTGTACAAAAACAGTGAGAGTGAGCTCTTACTGTATGGGTGTAGCCGGCCGTTAAGGCCTTTAGATGTATTATTGGTGTCATCACCGGCTAGTATTATTCCGGGGGTTATGGATCTGATACTAGTGGGTAGACAAAAACAGATTTGTACTGGAAGATGTCATCTACAGACGAAACAGTAGGTAACCTGTAATTGAATGGAGGCAATAAGGCATTCTGATAGATCAGATTGCTTTGTTTTGGTTGTATAACAATTTTTCCTGCGAATGCATAGTAAGACAAATGCTGGAAATAACTGAACCACTCAGATAATAGGCGTGGCGGTATTGGCATTTACCTATCTAATGCCTTCCAATTTACAATACTTACACTTTAAGGCTTACCGCCTGAATTACAATTACGACGGATCGGTCGACTACGACTTTGCCCAAATGGGAAATGCATGTGGTGTAAGATACAATTGCAACTTCGACTGCGACTGAAACAAAACTTTGCTCAAAGTGCAAAGGTGGTGTTGGCTGCGGCCAACTTCAGTTCAATCACAGAAGTCGGGACTTGTTTGTATTTTTGCTTGTTTGTTTGTATTGATTTATTAGTACTTTCATTAATACTATTTATAAAATGTAACTAATTATAAAATAATTCAAATTTCTACCAAAATTTTGATTAAATGTTAAAATTTACATTTCACATAATTTAAAAGATTGTTTTTAAATGCTTTTATATTCAATTCATTTTTAATACTCATTGGTAGGTTATTGTACATTTGTAAGCCTCGGTATGTAACCATGTTCTGGGCCCTCTTTGTCTTATACATATTCAGCCTGAAGTCTCCAATTGATAGGGTTGCACATCATTAACATATATTGCCATTTGATGTAAATATTTAGGTAGCATATTCCTTTTTAATTTATATACGATGAATAATACATTAAAAAACGTCCTCTGTTTCACACTCAACTGTCTCATTGTCTGTTCATGCTCAACCATTCATTCAATCGATCTAAATCTTCTTTGAGTTCATTAAAACATAATAAATCATTCTCACCGGCTATATATATCAATGTTCATCTGCGAATTGCACAATTTTTGAATGTTTCAACACCAAAGAAATATCATTTATATATAATAGGAACAATATTGCAGCCAACATTGTGCTTTGAGGAACTCCCTGATCTATTGGTATTTCTTTAGATATGGTTCCGTTAATTTTTGTACATTGTATCCTGTTACTCAAATACGTTTTAAACCATTTCTTTTCTATTCCTCGTATTCCATATTTGTCTAATTTGTCTAGTAAAATTTTCCTATCGACAGTCTCTAACGCTCTTTTTAAATCTGAAAATACGGCTATAATAACTTTTTTCTTATCTCTCTCTTCCTTCCACCTTGATATCAATAGGTTTATGGCCGTTTCCAAGTGTGTCCAGGACGGAATCCAGATTGACAATCAGCAATTATCGAATTCTGGTTTGTTCAAGCAGTTGAAGCTTTAATTTAATTACAAATTTTACCTCAGCGTCGACTTCGACTTAAAATCAAGTCGCAGACAAAATACCGCTGTCAAACTTCTAAAAGCACAGCATCTTATGCGAATGCACCAAATTGCGACGAGCGACGGTGAGCGATTGACGAAGTTTTCGTCGGGATTGATCAGTTTCTAATTTTGCCGTCGTCGCTGCAGTACTACCGACAAAATTAATCGAATGAAATTGGTCTTTTTTAGGTGGTAGCACGCCGCGGTAATGAGATTTGCGGAAAAATTGATCGAAGAAGTACGAAATCATAGAATAATTTATGATTTGCAAGACAGGCAAGACAAGTGTACAAAAAAGACGTGGTTGGGATGGATATTTCAAAGCGTTTAATTTAGGTAATTTCCGCATTTTCAGTTTTTTTCCACACTTTGGTCCGTTGCCATTCTTTCAATATAATATAAAATATTCTTGATAAAAATCTGATTTTAAAACGCTCGAAACATTTAACAAATAAAATTTCAATATCTTCTTCTTTCACAATCGTCGCTCACTGCCTGTCGTTGGAATTGTGTTCCCAATCTTTCGACTGCCTGTTTCGCAGCGAATTTTCCGCTGTCGTCTGTCGCTCTGTCGTCGGAATTGTGTTTACGATATTAAACGTTCACGCAGTCGGCGATATTTATGTTTTTCACTGCGAGGCGGCACCCCTACACGCCGCCCGATTGGACATATGAATACGAGCTACCCGTCGTGAGCCGCCCATGGTACGCGCCATCGACCCACCGATCGTGTACGCCGCCTGTGGGACACTCATCAGTGAGTCACCGGTAAGCCATGCGCTGGCAATTTCTACAATCTCCAATATTGCTTCTAATAAACTATTTCTAGATTTGACCAACTATTGACCAAAATTACAGCAAATATTACCTTCCCCCATTTCATCTATTCACTTATTCTAACACAAACAAGCTAACTAAACCGGAAAAATATAGAAAATGTTATCGAGAGCTGAGCTTCAAAAATAGGATACTTGTTGGCACTTTTAACAGAAACGCGGCTAACATGCCCTTTTCTTACTGTTACAAGAGTAAAAATTAATATCCTTATAAATCGTTACATGTTAAATACAAATACAAAATTCTTTTACCTGTTATGGAATTACTCTCAGCTTCATTTTTTTCTATATCAACCTTGCTTATTAATTGTTCGTCTTCGTTATTTTTACAATGATCTTCAACCGTTTTAGTATTTTCCGTTCTTGAAGAAGCTTTTTGTTTTTCTGTATCTTTTGATTTTCGAGTTTTTTTTTCCTCAATGTTTTCCACATCTTCCGCAGAGTCTTCGACTTTTTTATTATTATTTATGGTCTTTAAGTCAATTTTTCGTTTTTTAGTTCCTTCATAATCTTCTTTACTAGAACTCTGTCGAGCCCGTTTTCTGTTATCAATTAAGTTCGTTTCCTCTTCTTCAGAATTGTCGTCTGTTATATCGCAATTAGATTCATCACACTTAGAACTATTTGATTCAATCTCTTCTTTAATTTGTATTTTATCATTTTCTTCTGCTTTTAGTGACTTCCCACCATCTTCTTCATTCTTTTGAATTATATCATATGTATCAATCAATTCATTTAAGCAACCATCACATAGTGCTTGTATTTCGTTTAATCGAATTTTTATATCCATATCGAAACATATTGCCAGCAATTTTTGTAGTTCCAGTTCTAAGCCCATATCATCAAATATCAACTGGAAATCATCAACTAGCTGCAAGGAGCACCGCAGGCAACTTGGGAGGTCCAGAGTGCTTGACATTTTTCCCTTTTTATGTGACATTCTATGTAGTTATGTAAAATGAATTCAAAATATTTTTAAAGTCCATCTATTATAAAATCTGCAGCAGAATTAAAACAATTCGTAGCTATTGCAAAAAAACAAACTGAAAACGTTTTCTTCTTGTAACCACGTAGCACACAAGCAGGTCCGTACCATGCCTTCCATATTACAATATTCAAGAGCACTATTTACACTTTTTTAAGCTAGAATATTTTATTTTATAAACAATAATATATGTTAATTAAACTACTCTGATTAATATCAAAACCTGCTTTAAAACTAGTACAAAGCACAGAAAATTAAAATTTTAGAATGTCATATCAGCTAATAAACACCGCACACAGTATGCGTGTATGGAAAAAAGCTAGAGGTGCCATTGCCATTGCTTTCAGCCTTCAGCTTCAGCCTTAAGCCTTCAGCCGCATATTGTATTTCGAATTGGGAAGGACAATAAATATCCATAATTTTTTAAATCAGAATAAAGTGGGAAATACAATTCCACCGTTTTCTGTGGTAAAAAATGTTCTTTTTCTACTTTATTTTGAAGTAATTCACATATTTAAAATCTTTGCTTCTATTAATAAAAAAATTACATTTTGCACGATTTCTCTAGTTTATAATCCGATGTATAATTGCAAGCACTGAGCGAACACTTCATTTCTGTTTTTATACCCCAGATGAAATCTATAGGGTATACTAAGTTTGTCATTCCGTTTGTAACGCACAGAAATAATGATGGTAGAGCAAAATGGATTGGACACCCCTGCATAAAATTAAAAGTTATTTTAACTATTATTATAACTCGAGAACGCCTTTTCTTAGAAAGCTGAAATTTTGTATACGGACATTAAAAAAAAAAGTAAAGTTAAGTTCGAAAATGAGACAAATCGGGCAACTCCTTCGTGGGGTTGCCATACAAAAATTTCGTTTTCCACTATATATTTGGACACTACCTTAGAACACGTCGACATAGAGAGCTGAAATTTCGTACATTGTGTTTTCATAGTAATAGCAAATAAAATTTCAAAAATGGACTAAATCGGGCAACTCATTCTTGGTGTTGCCATATAAAAATTTTGGTTTTTTACATATACTTTGAAAACGATCAGTTCCAGACATTTTTATTGTACTAAAAACTTCTTTAGAATAAGAAATCCTATAAAATTGGTTATAATCATTTTTTCTGTCCGACGAGCCGTTCTAGAAATATATGCGAGAAAGCAATGCAAAAAATCAAAATTGCCCAAATGGGTGACCATACGAAATTTCATACGGGCATTCATCTAGGGTATCATCAACGAGATAATAACCTCGTTGGGTATCATAAGAATTGGTTTTACACCAATTCTAGCTTTTTCACTTGTTTTTTTTTTTAAATTGTTATGATGCTTTTAATAGGTACTAGTGGCACTAAAACAATTGGCACCAAATAAACTTCAAAGATAAATAATTTTGAAGAAAACTGATTCCGTGCTTTTGTTAAATTTCGCAAAAGAATTTTAAATTGAGTAAACCTGTTCACAAAACAAAAGCACATTTGACAATCATACAGTACGATTACATGAATACTTGAAGTATACTTAAAGTATGCTTAAAGTAATCAAAATATCGTGAAAAGGCTCATTCAACGCCTAAATTTCAACTTAAGTAATTGGAAAATTAAACTCAAGAAAAATTCAAATCAAGTAATTGGAATTAATTCAATCAACCGCCCTACCTGAGCTTCAAGTGGATTTCAAGTCAAGTACTTAAGTATTCATGTAAACGTTCTGATAGTCCAGTTTTGATAATAGTTGTCTCTCGGCATCTCACTATACCCCTACGTATAATGCCCCGCTCTTGAAAAATTACGTTTATGTTCACCCATTCCTGTTTGCTACACCTATGTATATTCTAAGGTTTCGATGCAATTCGTACAAATGTAAAATTTGCTTATATGCGAAATATACTATGTTTTAGTTCAATCCGAATTAGTGTTCATGGAAACGAGAATTGAGTTCAGTTTAGTCGTAGCCCCCGGAATATACAAGCCATGAACAAAGTTGAAAAAAGAGAGCAGCGGGCCGGTCAGCAAGCGACATCCACAGCCTTCTTGCCTTGTCTTACTGCAGGAGTTTTTTTTATATAAAAGTTGCTTGTATTTTGATCAAACGCTATAATTTCCATAAATTTGTTCTACATGCAATTTTTTTTTTAACTATTAGAAAGAAAATATATTTGGTTGCAATTTGTTTAACTTCATTTTGCTGTGGGAGTGACAGTTTTGGGCTTTAGGACCTGCTTAAGATGAAATTTTAGTTTTCCTCCATGACGAGTATACAAAAAGCAGTGAGAGTGAGCTCTTACTGCATGCTGTACCCGGCACGTTAAGGCCTTTTAAAGTGTCGGTGCCTTCGGCGACTTCATGTGTTATGGTCGTAGCGTTCTGCCTATAGCAGCATGCTACATTGAGAACTACTGCAGCAGGGATGCCGGCCGGCTGCCATATCGACAGTCCGCACTCCCCTAGCTCGGAGATATCATACCTGGCGTTGACGGAGAAGAAGAAGAAATCTTCATTTCCTGTCACATCAACCGGCCAGCAATAGAACGAAGGATTACAATAAGTAGAATTCTGTAGACATCGGAAAGGAAATAAAAATTGTAAGTAAATTTAGAATATTTTCCATTTCTGGTATTGATCTATTGTTAATTACTAGCAGTATTAATATCGAGAGCATCACGTCTTAACCCCAAATTAAGGCAACATTTTTGATTCAGCTAGGAAGATTCCGACGTTTCGGGCTTAATTGCAGAGTTCAGGCTGTGGGCAATGTCTATTTTTGTCCCGAATGCGATAAAATATTCAGGCAGTCAAGAGAACTCGTGGATCTACATATGTCGTTAGAATTGACCAATCAATCAACAGCACCTCCACCGATGTCAAACAGCCACCGAAAACGTAATTGAAGAATTAGACCAAAGGGGTAATTTGTTTGGAATCAACATGAAAAATAACCATTCCTAGAATGTCTTGAAATACTCTTCAAAAACTACAATTTAAGGTAGAGACTCATTTCATAAATAACTATTTTATCATAGTGTTTAAATGCCATAATTTAAGCGTTAGACAAGATGCCTTGGCATGAGAAAATTCAGATACAGTTCATATTCTTTATCTTGATATCAGAAATCCCTCTTATACCTTTTTTGAATTATTTTACGCAAAGTTAACAAAAATTACATTATTTCTAAACAGTGTCAACTACTGATGATTATCAATTAAACTTTTATCAGTGTTTTAAACTATCACAAAAGTGAAACTTGCACATCATTTACTAATATTATAACTTTGGGAGAAAGGTATAAGAATAAGGAAACATGCGATCATAATAGGTACGTGCATTTGTCAATTAATTAGGCGACTATACAACAATAGAAAACTATACAAAAAGTGAGTAGCATTACCTTTGAATATAGCTATAACTATATCTGTAGAGCGCAAGATATTATAATAATATATATATATATATCTGCATATAAATTTAGCAAGGGGCGATCGCATTACAAAAAAAAAACAAAGACAAACAAAACAAGAAAAACCCTTTGCAATCGAATTCATAGAGACTGGATTTTTAAAATAATTGTTTCGATTCATATTACTTTGTGTGGTTATCAATTTTCCTTTTTGTTTAAAGCAAACGGCTTAAATGTTTTCTTTGCCTTATACCTGGATATTATTACATTTAACTAGTAGATAATACATATTTACCTCTAGTAATTTTTATATTTACATCTACTATATTACATATATTTATTTTTTTTTAATTTACCATTTAAGAGTTTTGTTAGTTCCCGGCATATTAACCATTGAAACTAAACGGGTTTATAATATTGAATATAGGAGAATTTCCGTAATATAGTTTATTGATAGGATTCTCCTTACGTTTTCTTGTCGGAAATATTCATATATGCATATTGTTTATACTCGGGTAAAATTGTTTCACCTTACCGTTAACGACGTAGGCCTTTGGTTCTTGTACCAAGACCTCTGATGGGGGAGCACAAGCGCATAAACTTGTACACCAAAATATATTGTCCGAGAGTGGATTAGCTGAAATTATTTGGGATAGGAGCAAAAATGACGACCGTTCGCTTTGCGTTTTTAAACAAAACTAAACTTTATTCAGAACTAATTAATTAACATAAATTTCACCTCAAGTGAAGACGTGCACTTCTCCGTGTGAACAACTTACTCAGCACTTCGTCTTATCAGCGTGAATATGCCGGCATGAAGCTCTCGCAAGAAAAGATATTTCAAGCCGTGGACACGATACTCAAGTTACCACGGAATGTGACAAATAAAAAATGCAATGTACGAAATGCTGATGAGTCTAATTGCGATAATGTGAGATCTTTGAATTATTATTTATGCGACTGGATCTTAACATTCTCCCCGCCGTTGAACTCCTGGTTCAACCGCCCTTCATTCGATGTTGACTACGAAATCTTCATGGCGCTGCTGTTGTCTCGGTAAGGGCTTCGGTTTGCCGCGAAGGCATTTTTGCAAGTCTTCTCGATGCTTGTAGAGCAGTCCCAGTAGGATAGTTATGATAAAAAAAACTCCTGTATATCCGATCGCCAGGCCATGGGTGGTACGTGTATGAATGTCATTGGGTAGATCGAACTTCTGCTTCTTGATGATCTCTTGTAATTTTTCAAGCTCCTTCAATTGCGGATGGTAATGGCCCTTTTCTTGCAGGATAGCGGACAGGTGTTCAGGTGTAGTGATGTTGAGGAGCTCACTTAATTTGGTGTAGGATCTCCGTGATTCACTTGAGTAGATGTAATGGCCTTGAAGCGTTAGCAACTCGTGTTTTATTGAGCAATCGGGCTGTAATTTCAAAAGCCCTGAACCATTTATCGTTGTCGTTATTGTGACATTACTACAGGCAACATTTATTGAGGTTGTTCCCTTTAATGCATAGATCCACTGGTTCTCATGAGTTAGTTGTAACCATATGGAATCTTCCTCTATTTTCAATACATTGCATGACTGTGTATATGGAATTCCATTCAAAAGATCGGATTCACAAGAACACACGTTGGCTCTTCTGCGATAAACAGGGTGAAGCTGCTTGCATAGATATACGCTTTCTTCTACTGATTTGCACCCCGCCAATTCTTGGTCGGTCAACGGATAATGTTGATATCTGTGGGACGTAACGGCCAAGTTCGACGCACATGATCGTATGGAGATGAATATTTCATTTACATAGACCGGAATTGGCCATGTCTTGAACAAATCGAACTTCTCCAAGTTGATTAGCGGTATCCTGAGCTTGAATATGACATAATCCTTGACGGCTCGGCCTTCGACACTTATTAATTTGTACAGCGGTAAGATGCTCCCTTGACTTGTTGGCAAACTTAAGGATGTTGGTAAGTGGTTTTGGATGAGTAGTACTTCCTCTCTCAATTGAGCTGGTGATAGAAGTCGTGGGCTTATTTGGCCGTGATGAGAATCCGTTAAGGCGTCGATGATGGATAAATGGAATCTTTGAATATCACTCGCAATTAAGGTCATCTGGATGGACAATGATGAGAATAACTGCATCACCTTAAATTGCTGAGTCTCTTCACCTGTGTCAGAAATGCGGTTGATAGTGTATGTCATTTGCTCTTCTAATGCCTTGAACCTTTTATTAGTAGCTTCTTGGTCTCGTTTGACTATGTTAACAGTGGAATCAATAATGGATGTTTGATTCTTGATTAATTCTAGGAGATGTAATTCATTTCCTTTGACGGCCTCGATGGTTTTCGCCGTGTCTTCAGCGTATTGGGAGTCTAACACCCCAAATAATGAGTTAGCGATGTTGCCTACAATGTCAATAGCACCTCTTGCTTGAGTTTTGTGTGGGAAGTAGATCGTTGTCGACGATAAGTTCCTCTTGAATGTGTTGAAATTGCGTGATGACTGGTGTGCAGGAACTCTTGTGTTTTAGTTGAATGCAGAGGTGCTCTAGCGTTTTTATACCCCTTTTAAATGTGTTGAACTCCATTTTGTATGGGCTGAGATCATAATATGTCACCAAATTCCATTCGGTAGAGATCAGTTTCGCTGTTCCCAAGTGTTCGAAATGTATGCCAGGCCGTGAGTTGAATGTGGTTACTTCTACGGGATCTCCCTTTAGAGCTGGAAGAAATAGGCAGACCAACCAAGTTGATACAATTTTTCGAGGGGAGCGATTTGCCGTGTCACTTGTCGAGGGACGTGGGTCCGCTCCATTGGTAACTCGAGGGATTTTCTTATGTTGGTCATCTTGTGTCTTGAGAGCTGATTCACTCTTAGTGACCTGTTCTGCACTTGTGAAAGTATGTTGGGCATCATTCGCTTCTATGGGTAAGGGCGAAAGTTTGTGAATTGGCCTCCGGAAGACGCCCGTAGCTGTTCGAACATCCGCTACTCTTGCGTAACCATCAGTACCCTTGTGCAGTTGAACTATGCGTCCCAGTGGCCACTTCGTGACAGGCGTATTTTCTTCCTTTAAGATGACTATGGTTCCTGGTTCTACGTTTTGGCAGCGTTGCTTCCATTTGTAGCGGTGTTGAAGCTCATTCAAATATTCACGCGACCAGCGCCGCCAGAAGTCATGCTTGATGTGGGACACTAATTTCCATCGTTTCAGGAGGCTAGCTTTACACGGTTCCGAGAGTGCATCTAGGATGCAGTAAGCGGCTCTCCAATAAGCAAATGGCCAGGAGTTAGAGCTGTTAGGTCATTAGGATCGGCCGGCATTGGAGTCAGCGGCCTGGAATTCAATATGGCTTCGATTTCCACCATTACCGTCTCCAGCTCTTCATATGTTAGCGATGCTGAAGTTACGCTTCTCAGAAGCAGGTGTTTTGCCGACTTCACTGCGGCCTCCCACAAGCCACCGAAATGAGGCGCTCGAGGGGGGATAAAGTGGAAATCAATTCCGCGAGAGTTGCAAGACGAAGCTATTTTCGCTTGAGCGTCATCAGAGTAAATGGTCTCACTTAGCTTCTGCAGTTGGTTCCGAGCTCCAACGAAGTTCGTCGCATTATTACAATACAAATTTTTGCAGTGACCTCTTCGTCCCGTGAATCTTCTTAGAGCTCCTAAAAAGGCTTCTGTTGTCAAGTCACTCACGACCTCTAAGTGGACTGCCTTCGTGGCAAAGCAACAGAAAACTGCTACATAGGCCTTGCGAGGTTGTTTGCCTCTGACTCGATAATGTATGAAAATCGGGCCGCAGAAATCAACCCCGGAATTGATGAATGGTCTCGCGGGTACTCTGGTAGATGGAAGATTTCCCATTATTTGGGATAACAGCTTGGGCTTGGCCTTCGCACAACGCACGCAGTGTTGAACTATCGATCTGGCCAAAATTTTGCCCTTAATGGGCCCAAAGCGCTGTCGCGTGGTGGCTAATAGTGTCTGTGGTCCACAGTGCAAATTTTCATTGTGCAGATCTGTCATCAACAGTTTTGTCCATGGATGCGAATATGGAAGTAGCATGGGATGTTTGCTATCGTATGAAAGATTTGATTCTTCCAAACGTCCTTCTACGCGAATTATGTCATTTTCGTTTAAAAATGGTGCAAAATCGCTTAGAGAACTTCTCTTGTTCACTTCCTTGTAGTGGCGAAGTTGAGTAATTTCTTCGTGAAACTCCGACTGCTGCATTAGCTTTATGAGCACATAGAGTGCAGAGTCGAGTTCCTTGACCATAAGAGTTGCATTCTTTGATGAGGGTGATGCCTTCGAGCCTTTCATCTTGTTGATAAATTTAATTAAATAAGCGGTAATTCGTTGCAGCCGTCTGAAGGAATTTCCATGCTGAATGTTGCATATAGGATTGGATGACTGATTATTAGTGTTGAGTGTTGTGGCGACGGGCAGTGAGGACCGTTTCCGTTCTAGTTCACAAGGAATCTGCAGATTTTTGTTGTATATCGGAGGCCACATTGCTTCTTCGCCATGTAAAAACGGGGGACCGTAAAACCAGAGATTATGTGCCTTCAGCTTTTCAGGTGTAGTTCCCCTTGATAGCACATCAGCTGGGTTCTCCTTCGAACTGACGTGGCGCCATTGCTGCGTATTTGTGAGTCCTTGAATTGTCGATATGCGATTTGCAACAAAGACTTGAAATGATGATGAAGTGGAATTTATCCACGCAAGAACAATCTCGGAGTCTGTCCAAAAGTGTGTGTGGCTATTTTCCAGTTTTAAGTCTCTCTTAACACGGCTTGCTAGTTCCGCAGCTAATTTGGCAGCGCAGAGCTCGAGTCTGGGCAGTGTGACTTGCTTGATGGGAGCTACTCTGGATTTGGAGCAAATAAGTCGGACAAGAATTCTCCCATCAGAAGTGGTTGATCGAATGTACATAGCGGCGCCGTATGCCCTTTCGGATGCATCCGCAAATGCATGAAACTGTATTGCTTTTGGAACGTTGCCTCCGAATACGTGTCTAGGGAACTGTATTGTTACGCGCCACAAAGTGATACAAGCGACATCTATTGGAATTGGAAACAACTTTAGGTTAGTGACATCCTAGTACACTGGGTTTGGAGAATGGAATATTCAGGAAGGTTCTAGGATAATTCGTAGAGTATAAATACGGCGCTTCTCACATCAGGAGGCGAGTATTATTTCAGACAGCGAAGTGAACGAAGTAAACTATTTGGATTGCGATAATTAGAAGTACAGTACTAGCGATAAATAGAGAGTCGACTTGATAATTATTTGTGAATTTGTGAGAGTAAACAGTAAAGTTAAATAAATAAAGAACTTTTGAATTATATCTGAAATATTGTGTTTTAAATAACGAACTAAGGCCACGCTCGTAACAACTGGTGTCAGAAGTAAAATAAAATCGCGAAATAAATTGGTGGCATTTGAATTTGAAGTTCAAAGAGTGATTAATTTTGTGAAATCGTGTGTAAAAATTCCGAAAGATAATTTTATATTAAACTGTGAGTGAATTACAAAAGACGCAAGAATGGGACGCAAGCTAGAGGAGCTTCGCATACAGGAATTGAAAGTGGAGTTGGGGAAGCGGTCATTACAAACGACTGGCCTAAAGAATGTTCTAGTCGAGCGACTTAGACAAGCTTTGATAGAGGAAGAAAAGAATCCTGAGACATTCGTTTTCGAAGAAGAACCAGAAATTGAGGAAGAGCCTGCAATGAACATAGAACAGCTTTTAAGTACTTTAATGAGCAAAATGGAAGCTCGTTTTGATGAACAAAAGAATTCTCTCCAGGAACAAAAGAATTCTCTCCAGGAACAAAAGAATTCTCTCGAGGACCACAAGAAATCTATGGAAACCCGTTTGGACGAACAAAAGAATTCTCTCCAGGAACAAAAGAATTCTCTCGAGGACCACAAGAAATCTATGGAAACCCGTTTGGATGAACAAAAGAATTCTATGGAATCCCGTTTAGATGAACAGAAGAAATCACTGGAAACGCGTTTGGATGAACAAAAGAGTTCTCTGGAGAATTGTCTAGAAAATCGCTTAGAGGAACAAAAGAATTTCCTGAAAAACTCGTTAGACGAACAAAATTTAAAAATTGAAGGAATCGAGCAAGAAGTGGCGGAAGTTCAACAAAAAGTCACCGAACAGCTTGACAACTTTAAATCAGATTTGGAGAAGATGAAACATCGACAACCACTGCACGAAGGAATTGAAATATCCAATGCAGGCACAATGAAACCTCCAATATTTGATGGACAAAATTCGTGGCATATTTTCAAGAGACAATTCGAGGCTGCTTCCGAAGTAAACGGATGGAATGATGCAGACAAAGCTACAGCTCTGGTATTAGCACTTCGAGGTTCTGCATCAGAGCTTTTACAAACTATACCGATAGAAAGGCAACGTGATTATACTTCATTAGTACAGGCGATAGAATTACGTTACGGAGATGAGCACATGCAGCAGGTATATCGCCTACAGTTGCGCAACAGGATTCAAAAACATGGCGAATCACTACAACAACTGCAGGCAGATGTAGAAAGATTAGCGCATCTGTCATACTCCAGCGTGAATGCGGATTTTCTCAATGAAGTGGCCACGGAGGCATTTGTGAACGCCATTGCAGATCAAAATTTACAACAAGCGTTGAGGCTAGCAGGAAAGAAATCAACAGCAGAAGCACTAGCCTATGCACTAGCGTATGAATCTGCCAGGCAAGCTTCTCGAAGTGCAGTACGAGTGAGAGAAATTTCGGTGGAGGAATGTACTTGTAATAGAATGCAGCCATCACAGAGCAATTCTTCACGTGGTATTCTGCGATGCTGGAATTGTAATAGACCAGGACACCTCCAAAGGGACTGCAGAAAACGCCGTCGAACAGAATCACCAGAAGAGGAGGACAGAACAGAATGCCAAAGATGTCGAGCCAGGGAGCAAGCTATTCGGGGAGAGCCTAGACATCAAACAGCGACTAGTCGCATCAGCTCCCCTGTTCAGCAGTCGGAAAACATGTAAAAACCAACTTCGGGGGGCAGAAGTTGGTTGGTAGAGTCGACAGCCCCGAAGTCATCATTCAGATAGCCCAGTTGCAGAGAAATAATAGCAGTCTTGTTATATATGGAAGTGTAGGACAAAATGACTGCGTTGTCACTATCGACACTGGAGCTTCGAGATCAATTATTAGAGCGGATCTTGTCAAGAACAAATGGCTTCACAATACCACCAAATATTTACTAAGAACAGCAACTGGAGCCGCAGCACAAGTTTTTGGAGAAATAACTTTGGATATTCAACTAGGTGAACTACTATTTCCTCACAATTTCCTAGTTTCAGACATAATGGATGAATGCATCCTTGGAGTAGATTTTATGACCACATATAAAATAAATTTAGATGTCGGAGAACGAATACTCAAATATGGCAACATAGAAATTCCTATGAGACTAGGAGGAGGAACAGATTATCCTGCAAAATTAAGGACGATGGTCTGTGAGAATATGACTCTCTCTGCATTCTCGGAGACGCTAGTATGGACAAAGCTTACTGATGACATCGGGACCTGCCGATTCTATCTGGTGGAGCCTAACCCTACAAAAGTAACATCGAACATCATCGTTGGTAAAACTTTAGTGAAGACAGAAGGCGCAACATTAATTCCAGTCAGAGTGCTCAACACATCCGAAAATGAGGTACAACTAAAAGAAGGTGCTATAATTGGAAATTGTGAGCCTGTTTATCAGATTGTTAATTTGGAAAATGGTAGTAATATTAAGGAGGCAATACGTATACCAGCTACTACTCAACAGGTTCAGAAACTTCTTTCATCTAGTGCCTTAAGTGAACAGCAATACAACGATGCCAAAGAGATGATCGATGAATTTTCGGAATTATTTGCAATGAATGATGATGATTTCGGCAAAACAAATCTTGTCCAGCATCGGATCACAACAGGAGATTCTAGGCCCATTCGGCAACCACCACGAAGACTACCATTAGCCAAACAACCAGAAGTTGCAGATATGATAAATTCCATGAAAGAACAAGGCATAATTGAGGAATCTAACAGCCCTTGGACATCGCCAGTTGTTTTGGTCAGGAAAAAGGATGGCAGCACCCGATTCTGTGTGGACTACCGCCAACTAAATAATGTAACAAGAAAGGATAGCTATCCGTTACCAAGGATTGATGATACATTGGACACCCTTTCCGGAGCGCAATGGTTTTCCACATTGGATTTGAAGAGCGGTTACTGGCAAGTGGAAATACATCCCGAGGACCGAGACAAAACTGCTTTCTCAGTTGGAAGTGGATTATGGCAATTCAAAGTTATGCCATTTGGATTATGTAATGCTCCAGCCACATTCGAACGACTCATGGAATGTGTTTTACGAGGATTAACCTGGAAAACATGTCTTGTCTACTTAGATGACATAATTGTGATCGGAAGGACATTCGAGGAACATAAAAACAACTTACGGGACGTACTTCAAAGACTGAGAGATGCGAAACTGAAGCTCAGCACGAATAAATGTGCTCTATTCAAGAATGAAGTAAAATATTTGGGGCATATAGTTTCATCACAAGGAGTAAGAACTGACCCAGAGAAGATAAGAGCTGTGAAAAATTGGCCTGTTCCAAAGGACAAACATCAATTAAGGAGTTTTCTTGGATTAGCTACCTACTACAGGCGATTCGTAAAAGGTTTTGCAGATATAGCAAGGAGCCTACATCAACTTACAGAAAAAGGAAAGCCGTTCATATGGTCAGATAAATGTAACGAGAGTTTTGAAAATTTGAAGCAACAGCTCTGTGGAACTCCAGTGCTTCACTATCCAAAGCTGGGAAAAACTTTTATATTGGACACGGACGCCAGCAATGTAGGTATTGGTGCAGTGCTTTCACAGGAGGAGGATGGTCAAGAGGTGCCAGTAGCTTATTTTAGCAAAGCACTCTCAAAATCAGAGAGAAATTATTGTGCTACAAGGAAAGAGCTACTTGCCATTGTAAACTCAACCAAGCATTTCCATAAATATCTCTACGGGCAGAAATTTATCCTCCGCACTGACCATGCAGCGCTTAAATGGCTTTTGCAGTTTAAGAACCCTGAGGGGCAAGTGGCGAGATGGATAGAGCGACTCCAAGCGTATGACTTTGAAATCCAACACCGAAGAGGACGTATCCATGGAAATGCAGACGCCCTTTCACGACGTCCATGCAAAGTTGAATGCAAACATTGCGTTCGGCTGGAAGAAAAAGAAACGGAGGCAACTATACAGCTGATGACGGTGGAACCATGGACAGGTTGGAACAACGAGAGCTTGCGAACAGCTCAACGGGAAGACCCAGACATATCACCTATTCTTGCTTGGAAAGAAGACATGGAAAGACCACAATGGCAAGATATCTCGGAGAGGAGTGAGAAACTGAAGAGCTACTGGGCTCAATGGAACTCTCTTCACGTTGAATGTGGTATATTAAAGCGCAAGTGGGAATCAACTAACGGCGAGTCATTCCGAATGCAAATAGTCGTGCCAGCATCCCAGGTCAAAGATGTTCTAGAAGAAATGCACAGTGGAGCATCTGGAGGACATTTGGGGGTGAATAAAACAATTTCCAAAATACGTGAAAGGTTTTATTGGTTACATATGCGGGAGGATGTTGAGGAATGGTGCCGCAGATGCACTATCTGTGCTTCTTGCAAAGGACCCCCACACAGAAGTAGAGGAGAAATGCATAAGTATAATGTAGGAGCCCCATTTGAAAGGATAGCCGTAGACATCGCTGGACCTTTTCCAGAAACAGATAACGGTAACCGTTATATATTAGTTGCTATTGACTATTTCAGTAAATGGCCTGAAGCTTATGCAATCCCTAATCAGGAGTCTACCACAGTAGCGGATCAAGTAGTAATGAATTGGGTCAGTAGATTTGGTGTTCCTCATGAACTTCATTCCGACCAAGGACGGAACTTCGAATCACGGACTTTCCAAGAGATGTGTAAAATTCTGGGAATAAGAAAAACCAGAACAACTCCTCTGCATCCACAATCTGATGGCATGGTAGAGCGCTTCAACAGAACATTGGTCGAGCATCTAAAGAAAGTAGTCGACTATCACCAACGCGATTGGGATCGACATATTCCCATGTTCTTAATGGCCTATCGATCAGCTGTACACAACACGACCGGACAAACTCCAGCAAAAGTGATATTCGGAAAGGAGATGCGTTTACCTAGCGATCTCAAGTTTGGTACACCCAGAGGTGAACAAAAGTTACCAGACGATTATGTATCGGAACTTAGACAACGATTAGCTGATGTACACGAAGTCACGAGAGCAAAATTAGCAATAAATACCGATCGGATGAAGACCCGCTATGACTTACGTGCTAACTCAGCAGGATTCAATGAAGGTGACCTTGTTTGGCTGTACAACCCGAAACGACGTAAGGGACGTTCTCCTAAATTACAACAACACTGGGAAGGACCGTATTCAGTAGTGACTAGAATAAATGACGTAGTATATAGGATTCAGCGGGGTACAAGAGGCAAACGGAAAATCGTTCATCTAGATCGTTTATGTCAATACTGCGAGCATCAAGACCGTGGATCATCTGTTGTTCGGGACGAACAATTTTAAGAAGGGGACAGTGTTACGCGCCACAAAGTGATACAAGCGACATCTATTGGAATTGGAAACAACTTTAGGTTAGTGACATCCTAGTACACTGGGTTTGGAGAATGGAATATTCAGGAAGGTTCTAGGATAATTCGTAGAGTATAAATACGGCGCTTCTCACATCAGGAGGCGAGTATTATTTCAGACAGCGAAGTGAACGAAGTAAACTATTTGGATTGCGATAATTAGAAGTACAGTACTAGCGATAAATAGAGAGTCGACTTGATAATTATTTGTGAATTTGTGAGAGTAAACAGTAAAGTTAAATAAATAAAGAACTTTTGAATTATATCTGAAATATTGTGTTTTAAATAACGAACTAAGGCCACGCTCGTAACAGTATGTTTTCCATGAACAGCAATTCTTTGTGAAATTTAACCCACCTTGTGTAGCTCCATTGGAAGGGAAGCATCCCAGTCTAACTTAAGTTGCCACAGTCTCTGTAGAAATATTTTAGCAGTGACGACGATTGGTGATATTATCCCGAGTGGATCAAATAAACGAGCTATCAGCGATGCAACACTGCGTTTCGTGACTCGTGTTTTGTCAATACAACAGGTTTTCACTCAAAATTGGTCCGATTTTGGCAACCATATAAGGCCTAGGGTTTTTAAGCTTTCGTCCATTTCCTCACTGAAGTCTAGTTGTATTGCCTGATCTTCCGGCGATATGTTTTTTAGTAATCGGGAATTATTTGAGCACCATTTCCTGAGTTTAAATCCCCCTTGAGTTAGCAATGACATGAGTTGCGACTGTGTCTGTATCGCTTCATTGAGACTATCGCTGCCAGTTATTACATCATCTACGTAGCAATTTTTTAGTATGGATTTTGACGCCAAAGGAAGTCTTCCACTTCCGTCATGGGCTAATTCATGCAGGCACTTTGTTGGCAAATATGGGGCTGATGTTGTACCATATGTGACTGTGTTTAATTGGTAGCATTTCAATGGCTCTTGCGGGTCACTCCTCCAGAGAATCAGCTGATATTTTCGATCATCTTGATGAATCAGCACCTGACGGTACATTTTTTTCGATATCTGCCGTGAAAACAAATCGCGGCATTCGAAATCGCAATAAAATCGAAAATAGGTCATCTTGTATCGTGGGTCCCGCATGCAAAACATCATTTAGAGATAGATTAGTGGATGTTTTTGCCGATGCGTCGAAGACTACCCTAAGTTTAGTAGAAGTGCTTTCCGGTTGGTGTGGCAGGAAGTAGTATGGAGTCGTTAATTTCTTCATGTCAATTTCCTCCATATGACCCAAGCGTTCATATTCCTCCATGAATCCCACATAGTGTTGCCTAAGTACATTGTTTGTAGCTAACTTTCTCTCCAGAGACAAAAATCGACGTAATGCTATATTCTTCGATTCGCCTAATTGTGTGGGGTCACTCGCAAATGGTAGTTTGACCAAGAAGCGTCCTTCATGGTCTCTTTGAGTTGTTTGGTTGAAGTAGGCCTCACAACGGTTTTCTGCTGGTGTTAAGCGAGATTTGGGTTCTTCGACCTCTTCCATTTTCCAGAATTTTTCAATGACATTGTTGAGGTCTTCGTCGGTGGATATTGCACACGTCGCTGTAGTTAGAGGTGCTCTTTCCACCCTTCCCGCAATGATCCAGCCCAGCATGGTGTTCTGCAAAATTGGTAGGTCTTCTGATAATTTTATCTGCCCGATGGACAATAATTGATGGTAGAATTCAGCTCCTAGCAGGATGTCAATTTGGTCTGGACGATTGAAAGCGGGGTCTGCTAATTTTATGTTGTTTGGTATGGCCCACGAAGAGATATCCAACTGTCGTGTTGGCTGAGGAGAAATGATACTCCGAAGTATGAATGCCTCGACTCTGGTAGAATATCCGTTCAACCTTGACTAGAGTAGCACATTTACTCTTTGATCCGATTGCCGCTTTCCTTGCCCAATGCCCTCTATGACCAGAGAGTCGGAAGTGGGCGCGAGACCAAGTTGTTTAACAATCCTTTGGCTGATAATATTTATTTGGGAGCCTGAATCTAAGATGGCTCGACATTCTAAGCTGCTTCCATTGCTGCTAGTTAGTATGACTCGTGCTGTACTCAACAATACAAAACCCCGATTTTGTTTGCTACTCAGGGCTGTAACACTGGACGACGAGTCAATTGGTTTGTCGACTGTTGAAAAGGAAGACCGTGGTAAGGTTGCACGGCATGCCACCTGTCTTTGAGCTAAGGTATTAGAAGCTTGTTGTGATTGTAATCCCTCACAGTCGTTCAGATGCACTAGCGTGTTATGCATCTTGTTGTATTTAGTGCATCCACGTGATTTGCACTTGACTGTAGTATGTCCTGATCTCATACAATTGAGGCACAAGTTATTCCCTCTCAGCACCTTTAACCGGTTTGATGGCGTTAATTTCAAAAATGTGGTGCATTGGTAAAGCTGATGATTGCCCTTGCATGATACGCAGGCTGGTGGTGTAAAGGCAACTGAAGCCATTGATTTGGAGGTGTTAATATTTCGCTGCTCATCCACACCTTTGCTCTTGTGGCCTAAGGCCTCCAGCGATTGGAACCTACCCTCTAAGAAAGACAAGAAACCTTTCATGGTTTGCAGTCCTCTTGGATTTGGAAACGACTGCTCATATAATGTGTGGCTAGCCTTGTCTAGCTTTTTAACCAGGATATGGAGAAGTAAGGGATCCCAATTTGTAGTTGAAACCTCTAAATTCTCTAATGCTAATAAGCATTCTTGTGACGTATCGTGTAACATTTTCACAGCGGTAGCTGACACGTTGTCGGAGGCGTGGGAAGGTTGGCCTAAGAGTTTGTTGATCAGGCCGGCTACTAAGATTCGCATATTGTTGTAACGATCTTGCAGCAACTTCCAGGCCGTTGTGTAATTTTCCTCGCTTAGGGGGAGATGTCTGATGAATTTTTCTGCCTCACCCACCAAATTTGTCTTTAAATACCACATCTTCTGACAATTCGATAGTGGTTGATTATGGACCATTTGCGAGAAGAGATCGTAAAATTGGCGCCATTTAAGATAATCTCCGTCAAATTTGGGCAAGGTCATCCTTGGCAATTGTAATGTAGTACCTTGTTGCGCCAAATTTGGTGTGGGTGTCACATCGATCCTTGTAGAGAGCTGTACTAGTGTAGTTTGTACTTTTTCTTCCAAGCCGATGTACTCATTGACATCATAACCCATTGTGACGGGATCATCGGTCATTTCCCACAGTGAGTAGTTTTGATTCTCAATTTGACACCAATGTTGACTGATCGTGTCAGCTTTGATTTTATAATATTGCCGTGGATGATCGTCGTCATATTGAACCCCTTCGAGTACTCTCCGCATCGATTGGATAATGCCTCTTTGTCGACGTATTATTTTATTGATTTTAACTGACTCGAGATTGCTCTGTGCCATGTTAGCCTTTCCTTCAGGTTTAAATGGCTTTGGCATTGCTTGTTCTGGAGGTGACCTTAAAGGTACGTCTTGAGTTGCTAAGGCTTTGTCGGTCTGTTGTGTTTCTAAGACCTTGTCGGGCTGTTGAACTGGGTCTTGTTCTTCTTTGTCGAAGGAGTCGATCCTTTCCTTGAAATGCTCCCGGTATTGCTCGTAGAGCGTTCGTATCGAATTGTAGTAGTCCTTTGCGAAGTATGGGTGGTCAAGAGGCAGCTCGGGTAGTGATCTAAGTTCATTGTCGGTTTGTTCAAACCTTGACCATGTCTCATCCAATCTCCTCGCTCTTTCTATATAGTACTCTCCTTTGGTTTTTCTGTCTTTCGGATCCTTTTTGTAGTTGTCTATGATGCTTTCTAGCGCCTTCCCTAGCTCAGCCTGCCGTTTTCCAAACTGCTCCATGAAGTAGGATAATGTCACACTCCTGAGACAACAATGAGTTTCGCTTGTGACGTGAAATCACGTCGGGGTCACCAAATGTTTATACTCGGGTAAAATTGTTTCACCTTACCGTTAACGACGTAGGCCTTTGGTTCTTGTACCAAGACCTCTGATGGGGGAGCACAAGCGCATAAACTTGTACACCAAAATATATTGTCCGAGAGTGGATTAGCTGAAATTATTTGGGATAGGAGCAAAAATGACGACCGTTCGCTTGCGTTTTTAAACAAAACTAAACTTTATTCAGAACTAATTAATTAACATAAATTTCACCTCAAGTGAAGACGTGCACTTCACCGTGTGAACAACTTACTCAGCACTTTGTCTTATCAGCATGAATATGCCGGCATGAAGCTCTCGCAAGAAAAGATAATTCAAGCCGTGGACACGATACTCAAGTTACCACGGAATGTGACAAATAAAAAATGCAATGTACGAAATGCTGATGAGTCTAATTGCGACAAATGCATGCTGATAAGATAATGTTAAATCTTTGAATTATTATTTATGCGACTGGATCTTAACACATATGTAGCTACATATATAAACGGACTCAATTATATTTGCCAGTCTTAACACCAAAACGAGTATGGATTCACAATATACATTACGGATAACTTTTAAATGGTTTACTATTAAAACTAGATATCTCATTCGGTGAAACTGAAATTTAGTAATTTTAAGTAGATATTCTATTCATCCGCCGATAGCTCATGTAAAGAATTAAAGAGAGGCTGTTTATTTTATTATTAAATCACATTGTACACGGGAAAGATTATAACGTAATCATGAAATTCTAAAAGTTTTAATTCTCCTCTCACTCTCCTGGAGCCCTCGCACATGAAGGTCGTCTAGGCTCGCCTAGTCTCTCTCTCTCTCTCTCTCTACAGGTCAACTAGGGACACTGTAAACTATCTGCCCTCAGTGTCAAATGGGTGGTTGGGGCATGCAGTAAGGCCGAAACATCTGCGCCTTCGAGGATAAATATAGGTAAGTGACGTAAGGGTTCCTTCAGGACCGGTGTGTGCCGATCGTGTTGATAGTCACGAAATTTTTTTTGATTATGGCTGACGGCAGCGGCAGGTTTTTTTGTGGAACCTCTCCACACTCTCCGCCAATAGCTGAGGTGAACTAGCGTGCCACCCTGCAGTCAACGCTGCCCGTCGAGTGATCTGTCAGCTCATGCTGACAGTCGGGACTTTACGTCCCAAGCAAATCACTAACTATAGTTCCATAACGCATGGCTTGTATTATATTCCGGGGGTTACGGTTTAGTTCAATCGTAACCCCCGGAATATAATACAAGCCATGAAGTCGCCGAACAAACTTATGGAAATTATAGCGTTTGGACAAAATATGTACAAGCAACTTTTATATGAAAAACTTCTGCAGTAAGACACGGCAAGAAGACTGTGGATGTTGCCTGCTGACCGTTGCTATCTTTTTTCGACTTTGTTCATGGCTTGTATATTCTGGGGGTTACGGTTCAATTCATATTAACTCCACGAAACCAGTCGGGTTGAGTTGGATTTTGTGTAAGTATTAGTTAGAGTAGTGCGAATGGGTGTCTTATCCAATACAAATCCAGCTACTTTGTATGAAAGATACTGTTTCGCAACAGAAAGAGACAACTGGTGACATCTACTGGCAATGGAGAGTAAACATTTTCAGGTTCGGAGAATCGATGATGGAATCTTCGGGAAAGTTCAGGAATAGAATGAATAGAATAGTCAAGAAGCTTCTGGAATAATAGAATAATCTGGAGAGTTTCTAGGGTATAAATATAACAGTTGTCATCGCCAGAAAAAGAGTCATGTCTTAGACATTGCAGTGTTAACAAATGAAAGAAGCGAAAGTGTTTGGATTAAGATATATGAAAGTACAGTATTAGCAATAATTAAAGTTGAGTTGATAAATTGAAGGTTTGTGAATTATATAAGATCAGAAGTGAAATAAAGAACTTGTACATTAAAAACTTATATTGTGTTTTAAATAACGAACCAAAGACCACGCTCGCAACAACTGGTGTTAGAAGTGAAATAAATTCGCGAAATAAAGTGGTGGTAATTGACTGAAAAATTCAAAGTGTGATTAATTTAGTGAAATTGTGTTAAATTTTGAAAGTTCTAGAAAATAATTTATATTCAACTGTAAGTGAATTACTCGTGAATGCTCGTTGTATTAACATAAGCGGTCGAAATGAACAATTTTACGCTTGCCTCTTGTGCCACGCTGAATCCTGTATACCACGTCATTAATTCTAGTTCTTACTTCCCAGTGTTGTTGCAATTTTCGAGAACGTCCCTTACGTCGTTTCGGGTTGTACAGCCAAACAAGATCACCTTCGTTAAATCCTGCGGAATTAGCACGTAAGTCATAGCGGGTCTTCATCCGATCAGTACGTCCTCGTGGCCTCAGCTAACTGTTGTTTGAGCTCCGATACGTAGTCTTCTGGTAGCTTTTGTTCACCTCTGGGGGTACCGAATTTGAAGTCGCTAGGTAAACGCATCTCTCTTCCGAATATCACTTTAGCTGCGGTTTGTCCGGTGGTACTATGATCGGCTGATCTATAAGTCATTAGGATTATAGGAATATGTTGATCCCAATCGCGTTGATGATAGTCAACTACTTTCTTTATATGCTCGATCGATGTTCAGTTGAAGCGCTCTACTATGCCATCAGATTGTGGGTGTACAGGAGTTGTTCTAGTTTTTCTTATTCCCAACATTTTACACATCTCTTGGAAAGTCCGCGATTTGAAGTTCCGTCCTTGGTCCGAATGAAGTTCGTGAGGCACTCCAAACCTACTGACCCAATTCGTTATTATTTGTCCCGCAACTGTGGTTGCCTCTTGATTAGGGATTGCATAAGCTTCAGGCCATTTACTGAAATAGTCAATGGCAACTAATACATAACGGTTACCGTCATCCGTTTCTGGAAAAGGTCCAGCGATGTATACAGCTATCCTTTCAAAGGGGGCTCCGACATTATACTTATGCATTTCTCCTCTGCTTCTGTGTTGCGGCCCTTTGCAAGCAGCACAGACTGTGCATCTGTGGCACCACTCCTCCACATCTTCTCGCATATGTAGCCAATAAAACCTTTCTCGTATTTTGAAAATGGTATTGTTCACTCCCAAATGTCCTTCAGAGGCTCCACTGTGCATTTCTTCTAGAACAGCTTTGACATTTGTTACCGGCATGAGTATCTGCATTCGGAAAGTTTCGCCATTAGGTGCTTCCCACTTGCGTTTTAATATACCACATTCAACATGAAGAGAGTTGTATTGAGCCCAGTATCTTTTCAGCTTCTCACTCCGTTCCGAAATATCCTTCCAGTCTGGTCTTTCCATGTCTTCTTTCCAAGCAAGAATGGGTGAAATATCCGGATCTTCTCGTTGTGCTGTTCGCAGGTCCTCGTTGTCCCAACCTGTAGACGGTTCCACGGTTACCAGCTGTATAGCTGCTGTTGTTTTTCATTTACTTCCATCCGGGCGCAATATTTGCATTCAAGTTTGCATGGACGTTGTGAAAGGGCATCTGTATTTCCATGGATACGACCTCTTCGGTGTTGTATTTCAAAATCATAAGCCTGCAGGCGCTCTATCCATCTCGCCACTTGTCCCTCAGGGTTCTTAAACTGCAGAAGGCATTTAAGCGCTGCATGGTCGGTGCGAAGGATGAATTTCTGCCCTTAGAGATATTTATGAAAATGCTTTGTTGAACTTACAATGGCAAGTAGCTCTTTTCTTGTAGCACAATAATCTTTCTCTGACTTTGAAAGTGCTTTGCTATAGTAAGCTACTGGAACTTCTTGACCATCCTCCTCCTGCAAAAGCACTGCACCAATACCTTCATTGCTGGCATCCATGTCTAATATAAATGTTTTTCCCAGCTTTATCCGCCCATATGAACGGCTTTCCCTTTTCTGTAAGTTGATGTAGGCTTCTTGCTATATCTGCAAAACCTTTCACGAATCGTCTGTAGTAGGTAGCTAAACCAAGAAAACTCCGTAATTGATGTTTGTCCTTTGGAACGTGCCAATTTTTGAAGGCATCTATCTTGTCTGGATCGGTTCTTACTCCTTGTGATGAAACTATGTGCCCTAAATATTTAACTTCATTTTTGAATAGAGCACATTTACTCGTACTGAGCTTCAATTTTGCATCTTTGAGTCTTTGAAGTACGTTTCGTAAGTTTTTTTTATGTTCCTTGAATGTCCTTCGGATTACTATTATGTCATCCAAGTAGACAAGACATGTGTTCTACATTCCATTAGTCGTTCGAATGTGGGTACATCATTACATAACCAAAATGGCATTACTTTGAATTGCCATAAGCTACTGCCAACTGAGAAAGCAGCTTTCTCTCGGTCCTTGGGATGCATTTCCATTTGCTAGTAACCAGTCTTTAAATCCAGCGTGAAAACTATTGCACTCCAGAAAGGGTATCCAACGTGTCATCAATGCTTGGTAATGGATAGCTATCTTTTCTCGTCACGTTATTTAGTTGGCGGTAGCCTACACAGAATCGGGTGCTGCCATCCTTTTTCCTGACCAGAAAAACCGGCGATGTCCAAAGGCTATTAGAGTCCTCTATTATGCCTTGTTTCTTCATGGAGTTCATCATATCTGCAACTTCTGGTTGTTTGGCTAATGTCAATCTTCGTGGTGTCTGTCGAATGGGCCTAAGATCTCCTGTATGATCCGATGCTGGACAAGATTAGTTTTACCAGAATTCCGAAAATTCATCGATCACCTCTTTGGCATCGTTTTATTGTTGTTCACTTAAGGTACTGGACGAAAGAAGTTTCTGAACCTGTCGGGTAGTAGCTGGTATAGATTTTGTCTCCTTGACCATACTACCATTATCCAAATTGACGATTTGGTAATCGGGTTCACAATTTCCAATTATAGTAGCTTCTTTTAGTTGTACCTCATTTTCGGATGTGTTAAGCACTCTGACTGGTATTAATGTTGCATCTTCTGTCTTCACTAAAGTCTTGCCAACACTGATATTCGATGTAACTTTTGTGGGGTTAGGCTCCACCAGATAGAATCGGCAGGTCCCGATGTCATCAGTAAGCTTTGTCTATATTAGTGTCTCGGAGCATGGCGAAAGAGTAATATTTTCGCAGACCATCGTCCTTACTTTCGCAGAATAATCTGCTCCTTCTCCTAGACTCATAGGAATTTATATGTTCCCATATTTGAGAATCCGCTCTCCGACATCCAGATTTATTATGTATGTGTTCATGAAGTCTATTCGAAGAATGCATTCATTTATTATGTCTGAAACCAGGAAGGTGTGAGGAAATAGTAGTGCGCCTAGTCCAACATCTAAAGTTATTTCTCCAAACACCTGTGCTGCTGCTGCTGTTGCTGTTCTTAGTAGATATTTGGTGGTGTTGTGAAGCCATTTGTTCTTAACAAGATCTGCTCTACATTTCCATATATAACAAGACTGCTATTATTTCTGTTATATATTTACTCTATTGTAGAGTACTCACCGCTTTCTCGCCTCTGTAGGTTCACTGATATCCTTTGTTTGATTGAAACGCCGCACTAAAACTATTTCTTTCTTTATTATCAGTATAATTTTCTCTTACAAACTTTCCGTTTACAATCAACTCCCTTTTTTGCAAACTTCTCACGTTTACTATTAAAAGTTTTTCGATTCACTAATAATATTCCGACCGACACAGTGCCAAAACCAAAAAACTACTCGAAATCAACTCAAAAGCTCAACTCTGATTTTTCCTTTTTACCGCCGTTTATACAATTCGTTTTTCACACTCGACTTCTGAAAACAGACTGCACTTGACTTGGATCTTTTTAACCGCAAGTCTAGTTGTTCAGGATAGGAAAGTGCTTAATTAGCATTCCTATCCTGAGAAAATTATTTACCGCTGGGCATGTTTAAACATGCCCAGAATTATCGCGACGAACGATGGTTGGAATTGAAATTTGATATTTTCATAAATATCCAACCATCGTCGTGCTATCGTGCATACATTGTTGCGATCACAATGTATGCAGCTCGCGACAATTTGCTGATAGCAGCTTTTTTCGGTGAAGACTTGATCGTTTCAGTCTTCACCGACGTAAAATTTTCATGCGCCCGATATGTATGTATGTATATATGTACATACATACATATCGTATATACGACAAATCTTACTGAAGGTAAGAAGGTAAGATTTATCGTGGGGCTATTTTTCTATCGAAACGACTTGGGTTGAAATTTAAAACTTTTATTTTTCCCAAGTCGTTTTGTGGGAAAATATTTTTATATGTTGCAAAGGAATGTGACAAAATTGCTGATGGCAATTTTTTCGCTTTGCAGAGAGATAAGCTAACCATGTTTTAAGCATGGTTAGCTTATACTTATGCATGAAATTAAACAAGTTATAATTATTACTATTATTTTTTTTTTAGCAATTTTAGCTATACAACAATCCTTCCCCCTAAGAAAAAGAGAATTATTCTTTGAAGAGGAATAATTCTCAGGGGGAGGTGAGGCACCCATTAATCATGCATGTTAGGGTTATTGTTTTGTTTAGGTTTTATGACCACACGATTCTGGTCCTTGAATCTTATCTCGATTGGATAAGGCCAGATAAATTGTAAGGTATTTTGGGTTAATCGGGGGTCTGTGGTTTTTCATTTATCATTCACCATGGAGTTTCGAATCGCGTTAGGTCGCAGACCTTGGTTTTGTCCAGCGCATTTAGCTTCACGGGCAACGATGATTTGTGTGGTACGCGTGGTTGCTGATTGGCAGGGCCCGATCCGTCTACTGTTGCATCAACGCAACGCGCCACCCGAGGTTATTTGGATGGAGGACGCTGTAGCCGGGAATTCCTACAAGGTGGACTATGTCTTGATTCCCCATGGGGGTATGGGCTGGTCTGCTTCAGGTAAAAAAATTTCTTTACGCTCTCTTTTCTTGTCGCATTATTGTTTATCCGTATTTTACAGGGGTACCCTGGTGGTCAGCGGCGAGCACGGGATTTGTTCCTGCTGTGTGCTTTCGGATCGGCATCTGAGCCAGCCGAAAGTTACGAAGACCCCGAAGATTGGGATGTTGCCGTCTATGCAAACCCTGAAGATTGGGATGCCGAAGGATCGCCATCTGAACCAGCCGATGGTTACGAAGACCCCGAAGATTGGGATGCCGTCGATTATGCAAACCCTGAAGATTGGGCTGCCAACAGGCCAGCTGTGTAAAGTCTCTATTGGACGAAAAAAAAAATTTCTACTAATGTTTTGTATCTCTCCTATTTTCCTTCTTCTTCCTATAAAATTTTAATTAAACTTTCAGTATAAAATAAAAAGGTTGTTCTTCATTTTCTTCCGGTTCCTTTTTCAGGATTTTTGTTATTGTTTTGCTTTTGCTTTTGGTCGGCGCGTTCGTTCGGTTCTTGATGGTTTGACACTGGTTTTTGGTTTGACATTGATTATTCCTTATATTTTAGGTACCCTTTTTTTTATTTTATTTTATTAGGGGTTGTCTACACTTACTTATTTTCTTTGAAGGATTCCTACTGCCTCCTTTTTGATGTGTTTTACTTACTTTAGCTTATTATTTGTATATTCATTCCTAAGCGGGTGTTAGTTGTTATTTAATTGTTATACTAGGCTAGACTATGTTTACTTATTGATATTATTTATTACTTCTACTTATCTTTCTTTGTCTTTTCTAGTTTTAGTATTATTATGATTTCATACTTTTTCTAACGGTATATGTTCTATTCTAAAGGTATTGGTTATTTAGTTTCTAACCTAGTTTAATAATAATAATATTTATATTTTATGTTATTTATTATTTTTTAATTATTATTTAACACTAGTGGGGGAGGGTTTTGTTTTTTTTTCTTTTATTTTTAGTTTATATATATATATGTATATATGTTTTTATTAAACTAGTTTTCCTTACATCTACGCTTTAATAATTGTTTGTCCTCTCCCCCTTTTGTTTTTATTTATTATTACTTACTGATTTATTTGTGGTTAATAGAACCCACTTACATTTAGTATTTATATGTTCTACTATTAGTGATAGTGTTTCTGACCGTTTGCAGTGGTGACACTATACCACTTGCACTGACCTAGTAGGTGGCAGGGTGCGGGTTCTTTTAAGAGGGGTCGGTTCGGTTATTTCGATTTGTTCGATTTGTTCCTCCGCCTGTGGGGTTTTTGTAGGTTTGCCTTTGCGTACATGAAATTTTGTTATGAATGGGATTAGCCATTTGGCGACCAGGTACAGTACCATACATGTGATGACAACACCAGTTAAGGATACTGATGTTGCAGCTAGGACATGTGTAGGGTGGTGACTGATATGAGGAACTATTTTTTCTAATTTTTCGTCCAGTTCTTTTAATGACTGGGTACCTTCTAGGATGATGCTGTTAGTATCATCTCCTGAATATAGTTCTGTCTGTATTTTTTCAGACTGTACTTTGGTTTTAGTTTCATTAAGATATTTATCCACTATTTGTTCTAATGGAGTTATATTTGGGAAATAAGTGGGTTGTTTGAGACTCAATTGCTAGACATTTTCTGCCTCATAGTGTAGGATTTGTGAACCTACTTGTAATTGACAGGGATGGTTGATAGTAATTATTCCTTGGCCTTCTATTTTTGAAGTTAGGAATTGTTGGGTACACTGAAGGTGTACAATTGTTGGTTCTATCAACGAAAATATCCAAGAATTCGGTTTACTTAGTTTAATAAGTAGGTCTCTAGGAGGTATTTGTGCTCTGAAATGGCACTGAGGCTCTTCCTTTAATGGATTAAAGAGCAGCTTCACTATGCATTCTTTAGACAGAGTTGCCTTTGTTACGGGAATGCCTAGCTTAGCGATGTAAGTGTCCTCTTTGGAATATTGAGTGATCTTTTTAAAGCTTTTAAGATCTTGTGTTTTTAATAATAGAATATTCTGTGTCTGTACCTGGTGCTCTACGTGCGAGTACTGTATATCGGGTACCAATGATTGCTTTTTGTTAATATGTATGGGAAAACTGTGTACTCTATACAACTTCATTTGTGGTAGATTGAAAATCGGAAGTTGTATTCGGATGACTAATTTGTCTTGGACTAGACGAGCCTTCGTTTCCGCTGTCTGATATAACAAGGAGAGACAATTTTGTTCATCTGGGCAAGTAGCGTGGGACTTGTGGTATATCTGTAATAGACTTTTGGGAGACACCACTAGCGGATGTAACTGGTGATTTTTACTGGAGATTATTATGTCGAGTAAGGCTTGCTGCCTGTACTCAATCTCGACAATTTGTAAGGTCAGGCTTGAAATTATTTCCTGCCTCAATTGTCTCATCAGTAAATCATCTGTTATGTTTTACATTCTATTTAGCTGGAGATTTATTCGACGTTGTCTTTCCTGCAGAGATGTCAATGGCTTTTGAATTTGCTGTAGTGTAGTTTTGACTACACTGATCTGCTGTCTTTCCAGGTCGGCTAGTGCTTTTGAATTTATTTCGAGCTCCTCGAGTCGACTGTATACTTCTTGTTCATTAGTTGTCCATGGTCCCGAATAGGTAGTGCATTGCATTCCGTATTCCATCAAAGATAGATCTTGTTGATCTTGATTTTGGGACCACTTCTCGAATGACACTTGTTCTTTTCTTGATATTTTCTAAGAGAGAATAAACGTGTTTTTGTTGAACCAGAGAGGAAAGAACACAAAGGAATAAAATCGCCAAGTTAATCACTGCACTGCTAAATCACAAAAAGAGATCGAATCAAGTCAAACTGCTGTTTATATAGCCCTTGCTTGCACACGACACCAATGATGGAGTAGCAGAGGCGCATGATCACAAGAATTGGCCGTGATTCTGTAATTTTACGGTACTAGAGATAAAATATGCATAGCAACGAACAAAAATGCATAATAACAAGAAATTTAAAGCAACCCATGCTGCTGTGATAAATTGAATTCTGTATATTTGCAAAAAATGTTATCTCTATCACGTAGAGAAGAAATTCCCGTTCGATAGTACTTATAATGATGATAGAGTTGGAAATTGATCTGCTTGTATTTGTGCCATGCATTGTATGCTACATGACAACACCCAGGTTGAGAGCGATTTGAACATAGTCGGTGAACTAAGTGTTCCGCCTGTTCTGCCACAAGCGTCTGGTTGTCCAGTTCCATTAGATTGATCTCTGTTAAGATGTTCCATGTACTATGGTAGACTTGTAATTTTCCTAGATCCTCATACAGTATTCCTGTATTGTTCAGGGGACTTATGGTGTCGGGTTCCGTTTGTATTTGTCCCATTGCCAGATGGAAACAGCATATTAACACCAATATGTGCTTCATGTTCTGTAGAAAATGAAGGATAGGCTTCGTTAGTCAATTAGTCATACTGGAAGCTTTTTGTGGTAATTCTAATAGCACTTAATTTAATTGTAGAATTTAGTATGGACTTAACTTATTTGCTAAAGATATATGTACCAGTATACTACTCATAATAGGGCTTCAAACGGTTGTTGTGGACGACAACCTGCCGCTTGCCTATTTTTATGGTAGTGTTTGTTGGACTGGGTACATTGATTACCAGATATGGGCCAACCCAGATTTGAGACAGTTTGTGTTTGCGGCTTTCACTTTTGAGGAGGACTTTGTCTCCTAGGTGGAAAGTGAGAGGCCTGACTGTTTTGTCGTAATATGCCTTTGAGCGTTGTTTGCTGGCTAAGAGATTTTTACGAGCCGTGGCATATGATTTTTGGAGTCTGTATTTGAGCATATGATAATAACTTTCGTGGTTATAACCGGGTTCAGGTTCCCGTTTTAAATTAGTTGGGACATCCGCTGTGAAGCCGTAAAGGCAATCCATCGGGGTTAATTTAGTACCCTCGTGTACACTGTTATTGTACACGAATGCAGCGGTTCGTAGGAATTGATCCCATGTTTTAGGATTTTCATCTACGATTGTACGCAGATATTCGATTAATGGTCTATGGGCACGCTCTAGTGCTCCATTAGGCTGTGGATGGTATGCGGAAGTCTGTAACTTCTTTACCTTTAGGAGTTTGCAGACCTTCTTGAATAGCTCACTCAGGAAATTAGTTCCCTGATCGGTGACTATTCTCTTTGGAATGCGATAGCGCGTGACAATCTCATTGAAAAAGATTTGCGCCACCGTTACTGCTTCTCCATTAGGTATGGCGTACCAATCGACAAATTTGGTAAGGTTATCTTGAAAAGTTAAGATATATTTATTACCTGACATGGTCTCTTCTAGTGGACCTACTATATCGAGGTATACCTTGTCGAAAGGTTGTTCTGCGATGTCCGTTATTATCATGGGCATCTTGAATTGTGGAGATGCCTTCATTGTTTGGCACTTAGGGCATTTTTTATGTACTTTTTTATATCGCTAAGCATGTGTCTCCACCAGTACTTGCGTCTAATTCTTTTATAAGTCTTAATGACACCCTGATGGCCGCCGAAAGGAGAGTCGTGATAATCCTTTAGGATTGTTTGAACTTCCTTGAGGCTCGTGATAATTTCAGGTACCTTGACTGGACTTATTTCTTGTTCAAGCGTAGCAGGGGGTTGTATTTCCGCCTCTGGGGGTTCATTTACTTTATCTTCCGCTGCCGTGAACTGTGTTTCAGCGCTGGAGCTAGTATTGGCCTCTGGGGCTCTTTGTTTTTGAGCTCTAGTCACGGCGAAGCAATGAGCGGGTTTCTTTGTTTTATTTTTATTTGAGGGATTATTTTCCTCCACATCAGAGTCCATAGTGTGGTGGACTTGGGCTTGTATCGTTAAAGTGTTGCCTGTATAGCCTTCGTTTAATACTTGTGGGATGCGGCTTAATGCATCCGCATTGGTATTATACTTCCCTGGTTTATATTCGATGCTGTAATCGAATTCTGACAATTTGTGGTGAAATCTCACCAAACGGGAAGTCGGGTCTTTAACATTAAAGACTCCTTTGAGAGGCTTGTGGTCAGTGTAGGCCGTGAATTTCCTGCCTTGAAGGTAGCATCGGAAATTCCTAATGGCCCAGACTATAGCCAATAACTCCTTTTCAATAGTGGAGTAGTTTTTCTCGGCTTTGTTTAGCGTTCGGCTTGCATAGGCGATAGGCTGGTCTTTTCCCACTTCTCCTTGGGAAAGCACAGCGCCTAATGCTTCGTTGCTGGCGTCCGTTGCAAGATTGAATGGTTTAGAAAAATCTGGGTAGATTAAGAGTGGTGGGGAAATTAGAGCATGTTTAATGCTTTGGAATGCTTCTTGGCATCTCTCGGTCCAAGTGAATTTTACGTCCTTGCGGAGTAAATTCGTAATTGGACGAACGATTTTTGAGAAGTCCGGAATGAACTTCCTATAGTAATTGGCAAGTCCTAAAAAGGACTGAACTTGCCTAACTGTTCTAGGAACAGGGAATGTTTGGACGCAGGCCGTTTTGCTGGGGTCTGGTAATGCACCTTCGCTAGAGCATTTGTGCCCTAGGTTAAACAACTTCTCTTCTCAAGAACTGACACTTCTCTGGCTGCAGTTTGAGGTTGTTCTCTCTCAATTTATTGAAGACTTTGCGAAGTTTATCATTGTGGTCATTTAGGTTTTTCCCGTAAATCCGTAAATGACGATGTCGTCAAGATAAACGAAACATTCGAGGCCTTGTAGGCCTGTCAGAACGAAGTTCATGAGGCGTTGGAATGTAGCGGGAGCTCATTTGAGTCCGAATGGCATACGCTTAAATTCGTAGTGCCCGTAATTAGTGCTAAAAGCGGTCTTATGTCGATCTTTTTTGTCGACTAAGACTTGGTGATAGCCGTTGGCCAAATCGAGAGTGGTAAAGTACCTGGCATGACCTAGTTGGTCAAGAATATCCTCGATTCGTGGTAGCGGAAAAGCATCGCCAATTGTCTTTTCGTTCAATTTGCGAAAATCGACAACGACGCGCCACCTTTTTTCACCATCGGGTCCCGCCTTTTTGGGGACTACTAAAATGGGTGAATTCCAAGGGCTTTTGTTAGTTTGGACTATCCCGTTGTCGAGCATTTCTCTTAATTGCTCGTTTATGACTTGCCTCTGGGTTTCTGGTAATCGATAGGCCTTTTGGTTTATTGGGGCCTGATCTTGTATTAATGGAATGTTATGGGTGATAGCGTTTGTATATGTAAGCTTATCACCTTTCAGGTACAAGATATCACTGTACTCATAACAGAGTAGTTCGGATATCGAAGCTTTTTCTTCCGCATTTAGATTTGGGTCTAGGCTGAGCTCTTGGTCTAGCCTGTTTACTCGCGGAATATGTGTGGGATCTTCCTGACCCGGAAATAAGTATCTTACGTGTTGTAAGATAGCTGTGTTTTCCGAAAAGCTTACGTTTCTTTTCTCATTTTGTGTAGCTGTGTACTTACTATCTGTTTTACTTACATTACTAGATGGCAGGGAATGGGCTTCCTGCAGTTTTAATGGTGGAGTACCATGGGTACTTTTGATTGGTCCAAGTACTCGCACGCATTCGTATTTTGGCTTATGGGTCGTGAAAAATTGGTTTTCTTAATATTACTTGACGATGGAGCCAACTTTGCCTTCAATGAGGTCTTACGGATCTCGCACGCGTCTTTTATCGGGCTCATGGGCCACTTTTTATTCTTAATACTAATTTTATTAAGTGGTGGAGTCGACTTTGCCTTTAAATAGGTCTTACTGAGCTCACACGCACTTGTCATGGGGCTCTTGGGCCACTGATGTTTCTTAACACTAACTTTGTTGGGTGGTGGAGTCGTCTTTGCCTGAGAATAGGTCTTACTGAGCTCACAGGCACCTGTCGTTGGGTTTCTTGTCCTTGTGGTTATCTTACATCTAGGTATATTGGGTGGAGGAGTCAGCTGCATTTTGCTTGTCGGCCTCTGGATCTCGCTCGCATCTCTGGTTAGGCTCTGGGGCCATGTAACTTATTTTCTTGGACGGTGGAGTCATTGTTGCCTCTACTCGGGTCTTACTGAGCTCGCACGCGTCTTGTATAGGGCTCTTGGGCCTCGGTAGTAGCTTATATCTAGGTATTCTGGAAAAAGAAGTCTTGCTTGACTTCTGTTCCGCCTTGGGAAGCTCACTGATGCTCGTGTTACTCGCTCGCGATTTATTCGGCTTGAGAACGTGTTGTGTATCAGTGGCTTCTCCTGTTGGGATGACGGCGTAGTCATGTATAGGGAGCAGTTGTAACAATAAACTGTTGATGACTACTTGGAAATTGTTAATGTTGATTATGGCAACTAGCACTGTTTCTTTCCCAGTAGGGAGTAAACTGTTGGCCAGGAAGACTCCATCGCCTATCTCTTTCGATAGACAGAGCATTTATTCCTTCACTCGCTACGGGACTGTGGTGATGATTTGTGACCTAGCAGGTATGCATATTGGTTCCTCAAAAGTAACCAGATGCTGCCTCATTTCGCAGGTTTCTTGATCACCCAGACAGCTCTTTTCGCATTCCGTCGGCTCTTGTTGAACCTGGCAGCCAGCACTACTCTTTTTAGATGCCTTGGAGGCACTGCATGTAGATAGCTTAACTTGTTTAGGTTCCATCTTTTCAGCAAGTGACCTACCTTCGACTGCTTTTCTGGAATACAGCTTGTCTGACAAGGGCACAGTAAACTCTTCGGGATTTGTTTCCGTACAAGGAAACTTGAGTGCTTTATTTCGGCCTTCAACATTACAATTGTTTGATAGGAAATCGTTTCCTAATAGGCCGTCATCGGAAAGACCTGGCAGGTTTTGTACCACCTGAAACTTGCAGGGAATTTTATTTTTAAAATTGAAGTTGCCCTTGCAATTTCCCAATGTCTTTCCGGTTCCAAAAGGGGTCTGTAAAGTGCATGCCTCATTGGAATTAATTATATTGAGGTCTTTAATTGCTCTTTTCTTAATAATACTAACCTCAGCGGCAGTATCCACTACTAGTTTTGTATGGCCGTTAAGGCTTATGTCCAGTGGAAGTTTCACTGTAGGGACACCGGATTCGGGCGCTTGAGGTGACCCTTTTGATTTGCGTTGTGGGTTTAAAGTCGAGCCGGGGAGTTTTGGGTCGACTGCATGTCGTTTCCCTGACTCCGGGCTTCCCATTTTTTCTTCTGGCGGCAATCTTCGTCTGCGTGTCCTCGGCGACCACAAAAGGTGCATTTGAGTCTTATGTTGAAGACTTGAGGACTTTTTGTGTTGTGTTGCTCTTGTGTAGATCTGTTGGAGAGGCGTGGAGGAACAATCTGTTGCGTTTGTTGTGTTTTTCTGCAATCACGGAAGTCATGTCCATCGATTTTGCAGTTTGAGCAGAAAGGGGTGTTTTTGCGCTTTAGGCAATCTGAATACGTATGACCCTTTCGCTGGCAGAAATTGCACGTGATGTTACGGACCAGTGCATCTGTGTCCGATTTTCTGGCATCAGTGTTTGTAAATGGTCTTTGTCGTGACTGTGATGAACCTGGGTTATTCACGTTGCGTGAAAACTGATGTGGGTTTGGAGCTCGAGGTGCGAACATAGGTGTAGATGGCATTTGATAGTAAGGAGTTCTATAGTAAGCTCTCACTCGTAAAGCTGGGTCTACTGGAGCCATTGGAGGAGCTTGTACCAGAGGACTCTGGACGAATGTAGCACCTTGCTGTAGTTTCTCCATGTCCAGGGCTTTTTGTATGAGAGCCTCTATATCGCCTTCTCCCTGTGTGAGTAAATATTGACACAAATGTGGATTAATTACTCCACTTTTAAGAGCATTTTTGGCGAAGTCCATTAGCTGTGTCTTCACAGCCGGGACTGCCTCAGCTCCATACTTTTGTGTCGCTGCCTCATTGCAGATCGTCAACAGCTGCTTCAACCTTGTAGCAAAAGCAGTGAGAGATTCTAATGGGTTCTGGCGTGTGGTGATCAATTTATTCACCAATTCCTGATAAGTCTCACGGGGAAGGTATGTTCTGTTCAAACGTTCCTCTACCTCAGTGAATGAAGTAGGGACGTCTGAAGTGAATAGCTGATATGCATCACCTCTTAATCTTGTGGGGAGAACCAGTAGGAAAGCCACCTTTTCTTCATCGTCAAGGCACTGCATAGTTTGCTTGCAGCAGCCGATGAAGGTCTGTAGCTCAAGTCCCATGTGTGGGGTATTTTCACCCGAAAATAAGGGGACAAGTTGAGCTGTGAGCTTAGCTACCTTAGCGTAGTCCACCATTGTGTTTAGTCTATTGACTGGAAATTTAAATTTGGGTGGACTAACTGGGCTTGTTTCTGGGCTGATTTCCGTTAAGGATTCTTCGAGCCAATCTATTAGCAGGTCTTCGGGGGCTGTTTCAGTCACTTCACCGTCACTGTCACTATCACTGTCACTTAACCTAACACTCTTATTCTATTCTAGATCTAAACTGAGTGAGCGTCGAGATTCGGAAAACTGTTCTAGTTCCTCTCGGAACTTTATTATTTTTTCCTTTAAGGTATTTAACTTGGCGAGCCTGGTCTCACGCTCTGTTTTTAATTTGTGATCTAAGGCGTCACAATGAGTAATCGTCAGTTTATCCGATTCCCGCGCTCTCTCGTATAGTTTATTAAAAAACTTATCTAAACTTACTTGACTATTCGGACCTGGCAGAACAGTTCCGCTTCGGAGTCGAGGTCCTGTTGGGCAAAATTCAGCAGCAGATGCTGTACCTTCACCGGGGTGTTATATTTTTGCACCGGGAGCTGATCCCGCGTTGGCTAAAGATGGAGAATTTTCCCTCGCTTCTGCGTCTGTTTCCTGCTGAGGTAAAGCAGGATTGTCGGCTGGTATATGATGCGTGTTTGGTCAAAGGGGGGCTCCTTGCCTGCTTAAGTCCATTTGCTGTGATTGAGAGGGGGGTTTCTTTAACCGCCTTCGAGTTCCCTCTGAATCCTTGGTCGGTTGCTTTCGGCTTATTTTTGCAGCTAGGGGGGCCTTTGGGCCGCCTTAACTTCCCCTGTATCTAGTTGAAAAGGGGGCTTATGAGCCGTCTTCGATTTCCTCTTCAACTCAGGATCGTTGACTGCTAGTGTTTGGTTATCTGCTTGGCTGGAACTTCAGGCTGCTTATCGAGCTGTGTCCTGGCTGATTTGTATTCGTCCTTCTGGGGGAGTTTGAGATATTTCTCCTCTTCCTTCTGTGGACTGTTCACTGGTATCCCTCGGTGGTGCCTGTGCACTAATTGGGGCGCCTAGAGAGGGTATCTACCCGAGTGTTGGAGGTGACTTGGCCTGAGTGGCTTAGTCAATGGGACCCCTTAAGTTCGAAGGATTAAGGCTTTTCAAGCTTTTACGATCCTTTTGACTAGATCAAGCTTCCTCAATCCTATCGGCTGCGCCAATTTTGTTATATATTTACTCTATTGTAGAGTACTCACCGCTTTCTCGCCTCTGTAGGTTCACTGATATCCTTTGTTTGATTGAAACGCCGCACTAAAACTATTTCTTTCTTTATTATCAGTATAATTTTCTCTTACAAACTTTCCGTTTACAATCAACTCCCTTTTTTTTCAAACTTCTCACGTTTACTATTAAAAGTTTTTCTATTCACTAATAATATTCCGACCGACACAGTGCCAAAACCAAAAAACTACTCGAAATCAACTCAAAAGTTCAACTCTGATTTTTCCTTTTTACCGCCGCTTATACAATTCATTTTTCACACTCGACTTCTGAAAACAGACTGCACTTGACTTGGATCTTTTTAACCGCAAGTCTAGTTGTTCAGGATAGGAAAGTGCTTAATTAGCATTCCTATCCTGAGAAAATTATTTACCGCTGGGCATGTTTAAACATGCCCAGAATTATCGCGACGAACGATGGTTGGAATTGAAATTTGATATTTTCATAAATATCCAACCATCGTTGTGCTATCGTGCATACATTGTTGCGATCACAATGTATGCAGCTCGCGACAATTTGCTGATAGGAGCTTTTTCGGTGAAGACTTGATCGTTTCAGTCTTCACCGACGTAAAATTTTCATGCGCCCGATATGTATGTATGTATATATGTATGTACATACATACATATCGTATATACGACAAATCTTACTGAAGGTAAGATTTTTCGTTGGGCTATTTTTCTATCGAAACGACTTGGGTTGAAATTTAAAACTTTTATTTTTCCCAAGTCGTTTTGTGGGAAAATATTTTTATATGTTGCAAAGGAATGTGACGAAATTGCTGATGGCAATTTTTTCGCTTTGCAGAGAGATAAGCTAACCATGTTTTAAGCATGGTTAGCTTATACTTATGCATGAAATTAAACAAGTTATAATTATTATTATTATTATTATTCTGAAGAGAGCGGACGTCAATTTGTGCTCCAATCTAAAAGTATTAATAAATAGCGAATATTGTCGGAAAAAGTGTGCAAAAGTGCGAAAACTTATGTCTAACAGCACCCACTATCAATTAGAAAAGTGTAAATTAGTATCAGTGCAAAAAAGTGCAAACAAATTTGAGAAAATAATTTAAAAAATTCTAAAAAAACGTTTGACAGTTCTGGATTTTAAATTATTTTGGTCGTTGCCATGGCAACATGGCAACCGTGTAAATTTCCTGAGTGATTAAAAAGAGGTGTAGCAATATTTGTAAAAACATTAAAATTATTAAAAATATAAATTTAAATTTAAATTAAAAATAAAAAACAGTACAAAACATAATTCCTGAAAAAATCGAGGAATAAAGGTTGTCTGCCGTACTCAAAATGAGTGCGAGCAGTGATTCTGGGGGGACGGATGATCCCCTCAAATTAACTTTAGGGAAGAAGAAGAAGACCAAAAAAGGTGCTTCTTCTTCACAAAAAACCCCAAAAGGGCCCACCGAAAAGGCCGTTACGGGCCCAATTGAAGAGGCTAGTAACTGTAAAAATGTACAGCCGTCTCCCTTGGAGAAGGATATTGCGGGGACAGCCGTAGCTGTCCAAGTAGAGGCTGGAGCATTGTCTCCAAAGACTATAATAGCATCTGTGGCTGCAGCTTTAGCAGATGTTCCGTCGACGTCTTTGAGGCTAGGACAACACCCCACGTTGAAGGAAGTTGTCGAAAAGGCTTCAAGCTCAGCACCAAAGCCTAATAGTAGTACACCATTGAGACCACTGCTGTCTTCAGCGAAGAATGCTACGAAGAAACAGCTTCCAGTAACAACAGCAGCATCACTGCGGCCCCAACCTGTAGTGCCAGGGATTTCGTATGCCCAGGTAAGTGGTAGTTCCAGAAGTATCACCAATATCGAAATTCAGAGCAGGGGCATCACTCCTCGTCCAGCCCCACTGGACGCGGGTAAGCCTCGACCCAAGACCAGTACGGGCCTCCAGGGCTTCTTCGACGGGAGATGGCAGGATGAGAGCTACGGTATGCAGCTTGAGCACATCAGAGGATGTCCTCAGTCTGCATACCTGAAGGCAATCTTCCGCGTCGTCTCTTGTGAGCAGCTGTTCTCGATGGGAATTATAGCTGGAGGAATGGTCGAGGTGTACACCACGACCCTCGAAAGCGCTACCAAGCTCATGCTTGAGGGCATCGAGGTGGAGGGTAGACACCTCGTTCCATTCCCGCTAAAAGAGAAGCCCACGAAGGTCGTGTTTTCACGGGTCCCTATGCGAGCCCAACATGAAGACCTCGCGAATTTCCTTGGGAGATTCGGGAAGGTTCATGGAAGGGTTCGCGCCATTCCAATTAAAATTGGGGACGAGGGTCTCGGGCGGGGTATCTTCGGTACTAGCCGGGAAGCGTCCATCACCTTGAATAAGGGGTGTACGCTTCCGTCAGGCTTTTACCTGGGCATATCCGGCTCGAGATACTGGATAGACGTTGGCACCGAAGCGAAATGCCATGCTTGCCATTTGGTAGGGCTTTTTATTGCTGACTGCCCCAGGAGAACCGGGAAGAAGGCTGAACCGAGGGTTCCCTCGAAGGAAGCCACTGCTACAGTAGTGGATCTGGAGAAGGAGCCTTCGGCCGGCACTCGACCTGCTATTTTGGAGCAGCCAGTGGTTAAGGTGCCTGAAGTTGTCCTAGAGGCAAAAATAGTTATAGCTGTAAACGGCGCCACGTCGGCACGTGAAGGCACGGCTACTTCCGACGAGGAGTCGACTAGCCATGTAGTTAAAAAAAAGAGGACGAGGAGGAAGACGAAGGTGGACCGGGTGATGCTGCCTCCTCCAGAGCCAGCAAGGCCAGTCGCATCAAAGCGGCCCCACTCGGAGGAGGACGATAGTGGAGCTGGCATTCCGAAGGTTGTTGTAAGGGAGGTGGAAGCATCTCTTGAGCAGCTTTCGGACTGCGACATGACCGGTTTTGATGAGACTGGTCTTTCGAGCCTCGGTGGCTACGAGTCGTGTGATAGTATCATTTCGACTGGTAGCCAATTTGAGGTCTCGAAGGGGATGGAAACCCTTTCTAGGAAGAAGATCTCCGAAATTCTTACCCAGCTCCAGTACAAGAAGAATTCAGATAAAATCTGGAGTATTCTTGTAAGGGAGCTGGAGAGGCCAGAGTTGTTACTTCCTCAGCTTCAACTCCTACAACAGGAGTCCAGGAAGAGGAGGAAGTACAACGATGTTGCTCGGTTAGAACGACTTCATAGGAAGGTGGAGGAGTTGCTTCAGGAGCATCGCTTGGCCGATTCTCCTCGTCAATAGACGTCGCACATTCATCGTTTGAGCTTTTCATCTCTTTGAATGTGCAAGATAGCTTCTATCAACACCGGGGGTTTAAGTGCACATACAAGGTTACACAGCACTATCGAACATGTCAAAATGTTCGATATAGACATCGCGCTTCTACAGGAGACGAATTTTACACAAGACACATATACACAACTTGAGCGCTATGCTTATTTACACACTGGCTATGCAATGTTTGCCACACCTGCGCCTCGCCGAGGCTCAGGGGTGGCAATCATTGTATCCAACAAATTTACACTATTGTCTCCTGTCTATACAGATATCTTCCCAGGCTTCGCTTCTTCCTTGGATTTTGTCGTTCAAGACAAACATATCAAGGTAGTAAACGTGTACCTTCCTCATGACCAGGACATTACAAGACAAGTTCTTGATAGTGTTCAGTCCTGTCTGGTGAATTTTAGCGGCGAAACTGTCCTCGGAGGTGATTTCAACTGCACTCTGAATCCCTCAATGGATCGGCACTCTGGAGTTGAGTTCAACTCTGTCAATGCTACTCGGTTGAGGAATTTTGTCGGTGTTTTCAGACTCGTGGATATCTATCGTTGGATGCATCCTACGACTAGATCATACACGAGGGTCTCGCGAAATATCCATGGAAGTCTCGCAGGCTCCAGAATTGATAGACTTTACGTCTCACCTGGAATACTAGAACATTTCGTTGGTGTCACTCATGAAGTGTGTTCCGTTAGTGATCATCTTCTTGTAGTGGCGACCAGCACTCTAGTTGAAAGACGAACTGCATACTGGATATTCAACAACTATTTGTTGAATTCCGAGCAGTTCATCAATGAGTTCATTGATTTCTGGCACGATTGGCAAGAGAGGAAAGCTGACTTTCCTTTTCTTAGTCAGTGATGGGATGTTGGAAAGCTCCAGATTCGGTCTTTTATCGAGACGAGTTTCAATCGAAGTGGCTATCAAGCTTCTAGCTTGTCGGCCGAGGTCTCTCGGGTGGCAGTTCTTCTCCCAACTCAGCCGGGGTTGATTCTTTATTTCAATGGAATAAAGGAACGCTTGGCGACACAGACTTACAAGCACAGCTTGGAGTTTGTGCTGCGCGGCCAATCGCGCTGGCTGAGAGAAGGCGATTCTCCAACCGAGTACTTCTTTCAGGCGACTAGACGTCGTACTGCTTCTTGTGAGGTCGAATCGATAATTGATGAATCTGGACAAGTCCTCAACGGACAACAGCTATCAGAATATATTCGAGACTATTACAGTAGTCTCTACTCTGAATCGACGTCGACAACATCCTCGACCACTCATGAATTCCTTGAGAATATTCCCACTTTCTCTGAAGACAGTAAGGAGCTCCTGGATACAGTAATCACATTGGAGGATATGATTGCTGCGACAAAGGATCTAAGGCGACACACTTCACCTGGTTATGACGGCTTGACTCCAGAATTCTTCATACGTTTCAGGGATTTATTAATTCCTGACCTTTTGGAAGTCTTCAATTCGGCGGTTGAGACGCATTCAGACTTTCCTTCTAGGAGATCTGTGATGCGCTTGATTCCAAAGAAGGGAGATTTGCAGAGGATGGGGAACTGGAGGCCAGTAACCCTATGCAATGTAGACTACAAAATCGTCTGCAAAGCATTAGGGGCGATACTCCGCTCAGTGATTGCTTCGGTAATACACCCGGAACAGTCCTATTGTGTACCTGGTCGTAGTATCTACGACAACATCGCGGTAGCCAAGCATTTGTTTGCCTACCATGAACAGACAGGTACACAAATGGCCATGATTTCACTTGACCAGCAAAAGGCTTTTGATAGTGTCTCGCACGAGTATCTCTTGACTGCTCTCGAGGCATTTGGGTTTCCGCCCAGGTGGCTCGATATCGTCGGGAAACTGTATAGAGATTCAGCGATTTTGATTAAGCATCAAGGACAAGTTCTGGCTCCTATCTCGTTTCATCGAGGTATCAGACAGGGCTGTCCATTGTCAGGTATGCTTTATGATCTTTCGTTGGAGCCGCTACTGGTGAATCTTCGTCGAATGCTCGGACAGTATGCAGTTCGTCTGCCGTATACCAATGTGAGGCCCCTTATGTTGGCGTATGCGGATGATCTGTCTATTTTCGTGACAAGAGATGAAGCTTTTCCGGTCGCTCGTGCTGTTTTCGAACAGTTCGAACGTATAGCGGGCGCTAAAATCAACCTTAGTAAGAGTCAAGGCTTGTGGTGTGGAAGGTGGAGAGATCGTACAGATACTCCACTGAACATCCAATGGACTAATACTTGCCTGAAGTATTTAGGTGTGTATATCGGACGCGAGAGTAAATCAAATAATAGCCGCATCGCCCTTGAGAAACTCTCTAGAGCTGTAAACTCATGGCGTAGTCGACTGTTTCCACTATCCTTAATGGGTAGGTCAGTCGTGATAAACTATTTGATTACCTCGTCCATCGTTCATCTGCTAAAGTCTGAGACGTTTGATGAAGGCTTCGTAGGTCTTCTTCAAGCAAAAGCGATAGACGCCTTTTGGTGCGGAAGACGATGGGTTGCTGAAAGCACGCTCTGTCTGCCAGTCAAGATAGGTGGATTAGGTCTCACTAACTTGGTTGTGAAATCAAGGTGTCTCCAAGTGCGTGTATTCCAAAGAGTGTTTTGCCAGAGAGACAGCTTGATTTCTCAACTGTGGGTGAATGTACTGGGAGGGATCGGCATAGGGGAGTATTACTACCTACTCTCTGTTCGACCACCTTATCCTCGTGACTGGCCACAGGATCTAATCTCAACGATTCAGACCTGGGGCAGAATCAGGCCAGCATTTCACCTTCAGTGGAATGCTCTAAGGTACACGCAATTCGCATCGATTCCAATCAGGTTTAATCCTGAATTAATAGATTCAGTGTTCAGTAATGCTCGGGGTTTTGAAGCTGACACGCATACACTGACAGTTCTCGGAGATATTATTGATATCTCTGGAAACTGTCGAATAAACACTAACACTTCACAACTACACGACCTGGCTGCTTCTGCGCGGGAGAGATTTCGCCAACTTGGGACCAGTGACCCTGGCACTAAGTTGGAAGATGCTTTCGTTCTGAACAGGCCACCACACACACCTTTCAGCACACTTACAACACGTGTGCTCCGTGACGTGCTTATGTCAATAAGACCTCCGGAGTATACAGGATACAACAGATGGCGAACACACCTCGGGGTGAATATGGGCGTGATGGGAGGGATAACTTGCAGAGTAGTCTACAGTTATCCTTCTAATTACAAAGATGCTGATGTAGCATTCAAATTGCTGCATCACAGTCTTGTGCATCCTAATCAGTTGTCACATATTGACCGCCGAGTTCAGAGGATTTGCACAGTTTGTACTGGTGAAGGTACCCTGTTTCACAGGTTTTTCACTTGTCCGGCTTTGCAGGGTCTAATGGATCTCGTGCGCGGTATGTGTCAGTTGATCCACCCGAATTTCGGCATTACTAGGACATCGTTTTTATGGGGACCAAAGGTCTGTAGTCGAGTGAATTGTTTGATTAGCTTTGTGTTGACACTGGCCAAATCTACAATTCACCTGTACTACATGAGAGTCGAAGCTGGGAGTCAGAACACTGACCCACAACACCACGCACACGCACTTAAGCGCCACTTCGTTGACAGGTTGAAGAGACGTTTACGTCTTGAATATCTGGCAACGAACGCTGACACATTCAACTGCACATGGCAACCACTATCGTCGGTGCAGGACGGAGCTCTTGTCTTTCACTGGTGATAGCAGGCCACAGCATTTGCAACACTAGTCCACGGGGCTTCTCCTCGCTTAGGAATCGTTGCAAGTGCTGTGGGAAGGACAAGCACTCTGTTAGAGATGCTAAGCTGGAGGGATGATGAGGGCAGTTTGTAGAGGTCTATGATACTACAGGCTGCTCTCGCGGGACTCTATAACGGTATCGCGTAAATTTTTCGTTCGTTCGGTGATTTATTTTTAATTCGGTTTCGGTTTCGGTTCTAAATTGCAAAATTTTTTGTAGAAATTCGCTCGTTTAGGGACATTTTTATTAGTTTATTTTGAAATTTTGGAACTTCCTGGAACTTACCCAACTGTCAAAATTGGGACTTTTAAATTTTTTGTACATATTTTTGATCCTTTTCAAAATTCTTGTGTCCGTTTTTTAGTCTCTTTTGAGAATTTTGTGTCATTTGTTTTACATTTTTGTGTCTTTTTTGATGTTTATTAGTTGTTATAATTGTTTTAAATGTTATTTTTGTCCCTATTGACTTTTTATACCATTTAGTTTAGCTAGCGTCTTTTTTTACACTTTGTAGAGCCTTTTGCCACGTATTTTTAAGAAATTTTTAAAAGAGCCAAAGAGCCAATAATAAAAGAGTCGTATATACATAAAAAAAAATAAAAAAAAAAAATTATTATTTTTAGCAATTTTAGCTATACAACATTTCTCCGCAAGTGGGCTAGTTGAATGATGACTTCGGGGCGGTCGATTCCATCAACCAAATTCTGCCCCACAAAACTTTGATCTGCACTAATGCCTCCGTCGCCATTTCATTGAGAAAATTCGCATTCACATTGGAGTATGAAAGTTGCGCTAATCTTTCCACATCAGCTTGCAAGTGTTGTAGTGATTCGCCATACTTTTGAATCCTGTTGCGCAACTGTAGGCGATATACTTGCTGCATGTGTTCATCTCCGTAACGTAAGTTTGTAAGAGCTCTGATGCAGAACCTCTAAGTGCTAATACCAGAGGTGTAGCTTTGTCTTCATCATTCCATCCATTTACCTCTGAAGCTGCCTCGAATTGTCTCTTGAAGATATGCCACGAATTTTGTCCATCAAATATTGGAGGTTTCATTCTACCTGCACCGGATATTTCAATTCGATGCTTTATCCTCTCCCAATCTGCTTTAACGTTTTCAAGTTGCTCTGTGACTTTTTGTTGAACTTCCGAAAACTTTTGTTGAAATTCCTGCTCAATTCCTTCAATTTTCCAATTTTGTTCTTCTAAAGAACTTTTTAGAAATTTTTTCTGATCCTCCAATCGAGTTTCTAGACAATTCTCAGAGAACAGTTGTTGCGAGCGTAGCCTTTGGTTCGTTATTTAAAACACACTATTAAATATTTAATATACAAGTTCTTTATTTCACTCTAATCATATAAATATATTCTGGAGTGTTCTATTCCAGAATATTTTTGACTATTTTATTCATTCTATTCCTGAACCTTCCCTAAGATTCCATCATCGATTCTCCGAACCTGAAGTTTTTTACTCTTTGCCAGTCGATGTCACCAGTTGTCTCGTTCTATTGCACGTAACAATATAAATAAATTTTCCGAAATTAATACTAAAATTCTAAGAAATTAGTTAATTAATCTTCGCTCAAAGCGATCAAAAACCTGAAAAACAAAAACCAGTTGGCAGTAAACATTAGAAATTCCCTCTACACTGGAAAGGTAATGCTAGCTTGGTGCCCAGCCCACGTGGGGATAGAGGGGAATGAAAGAGCAGACATGCTCGCAAAGAGCGCGCTGCGTTCTGATGAAGAGCCACTATCCCCACCAGGCTACAAAGCTGTCAGAACCAAAAAAGAAAAGAGTCCAGCATGAAACCAAGAATGCTACCTGGCGCTCATCCACCAGCTTTCTTACCACCCATCATAGAACGGTGGAAAAGCCAGTCATGCCCGATATCATAAGGCAGAAAATTGTAGCGATCGCCAGGTTAAGACTGGGACACTTTCTACCTGTTAAAAAACAACTTCTTCACCAAACAACCGAGCCCAGCTTGTCCTAACCGCCGGAACACCATCATGAATGCAGCCCACATACTACTACAGTGCAGAGAATTACAAAGGCTACCGAACGAACTTGGCGTAACCCCCGGAATATACAAGCCATGAACAACGTCGAAAAAAGAGAGCAGCGGGCCGGTCAGCAGGCGACATCCACAGTCTTCTTGCCTTGTCTTACTGTAGGAGTTTTTCATATAAAAGTTGCTTGTATTTTGTTCAAACGCTATAATTTCCAAAAATTTGTTCTACATGCTATTTTTTTTAAACTATTAGAAAGAAAACATATTTGGCTGCAATTTGTTTTAACTTCATTTTGCTGTGGAAGGGACAGTTTTGGACTTTAGGACCTGTTTAAGATGAAATTTTAGCTTTTCCTCCATGACGAGTATACAAAAAGCAGTGAGAGTGAGCTCTTACTGCATTCTGTACTCGGCACATTAAGGCATTTTAATGTGTCGGTGCCCTTCGGCGACTTCATGGCTTGTATTATATTCCGGGGGCTACGACTTGGGTCAAAACCCTCGAGAATACTTCACAAGCCATGAAACAGACTCCCTCCCTACCACATGCGAGGCCGAGCGTAGTCCTTACATTCTAAAATATTTGCAGTGTTCTTATGCAAAAGTGACAAAAGTTTGATTTGAATAGCTCCTCCGCCCTAAACTACTATTCATATAGAAAAATGGTGTTCTGATAATCTTAAGCCTGCTTTCTTATCTTCCGAACCATAATAAAATTTTCATACCTTTCCTAACAAAATTATTTTAAAAAATTTATCTTAACCAAATGACTACGATTCCTCAAACAAAAATTCTCAGCTGAGTAATCATTGTAATGTCGCTGTGCCATCATGGCATACCGTGGGCTGATGATATCGAATGTAACTGCCTACAGATTCGGATTACGGCTGCACATACACACATGCAATTATCACTCAGCAGAGAGGTATTGAGCGTAAAATGGTAAGGTTACTTTGTCATCAAAACTATTTTATTATTTTGTTAAGTAAGGTATATAGAAAGTGTAGCCTTTGTGAAGGTAAGCAACCAAGCTGTTTAATCTTAAGTCGTTTTTTTCATGCTTAATTAAATCAACCAAAACAATTCATCAATTCATTTGCATGCATTGCACGAATCATTGACCTTCTTTTAGAAAGCATAAAGGCATTCGCTGACAACACATAAATTGGCTTGTAACACGAAAATAAAAACGCGCAACCAGCACAGGTCATTCGCTTTAATAATTTGTAAATGCGCTAATTTTGTGTATGTCAGCAATGCGTTTACTGCTGTAATGATTATTGACCCTAGCTTTAAGTAACTCTAGTTTTTTGTAAAGCTTGTATAAATATCGTGCAAATTAAATTAAATATATCAGTTTTCATTATCATATACAAGGTGTTGTTTTAACAGTGCTTTCGCTTTGTGAGTCTCAATTAAGATTGTTTTGGTACAAGAACCGAAACCAATCAACAAGTAACTTACGATACAAGCATCGTAAGCATCATCATATCACCATCTTCATTGCGACGGACAATAAATTACTTACTGTGTCGGTACAAGAACCGGACACAGCTCCAACAAATTCGTTCACGATACAGGTATCGTGAGCTCATCTACATCCCATCAGAGTAAAAGAACTTTGATTTACATTGGTGACCCCGACGTGATCATTTGATTTGATCATGAGTTTAGAAGACCGTATAACTTCGCAGAAGAAGATTGGAGGCGAAATGCAAAAGATAATCGCCAACTATAAGACGGATCCCGCGGACAAGAAAACTTTAGATTATCTAAAGTCAAGATCGAATGCCCTAAATGCTTGCTGGAATGAATTTTCTTCAACGAACGCAGTCATTATGAAGCAATCGGGAGACATATCAGATCATCCATACCTCTCAACTGGTTATTATGAAGCGATAAAGAAGGTCTATGAGCAGATAATCCAAGATATGAATGAAAAGATTGAGGCAATTAAAAAATTCACTCAACCCTTAGAAGAGAAGCGTGAGCCAATCGATAAAGCGGATAAGGCATTGAAAGACACTAATAGTGAAGATAATCTAGCAACAACGCAATGCAACCATACAGAAAATAAGAATGAGAATTTTGGTGCAAGCATCTCCGGAATTTTACATAAACAACGATCTGTTTTAGCTGTATTGCGTAAAACAGTAGCAGGATTAGCTACAATCAAGGAAGATTATACAGAGCAATTCTGCCAGCTTAAGATCAAAACAATAGAACAATACTTACATGATGTTCAAAGGCTCCACTACAAAATCTGGGATAGTGTCGATGATCCCACAATAATAAGTTATGATGCAGAGGAATACTTCAGTTTAGTGGAAGAAGTTCAAAATACTTTGGCGCAACTATACAATTATGTGGGTAGTAAGAGCAATGACCACAAAGCAGATGTGAGTACAAACTCTGTGATGAAACTGCCTAAGATTGTTCTGCAACGTTTTGATGGCGATTACTTGAAATGGCGGCAATTTCATGATCTTTTCACTGAAGTAGTGCACAAGCAGACAATGTCGGAGTGCCAGAAGATGTGGTATCTCAAAAGCTGCTTATCAGGCGAGGCCGAGAAATTAGTGCGACATCTTACTATTTCGGATACAAATTACTCTGCTGCGTGGAAGATTATCACCGAAAGGTACGAGAACCCTAGGTTATTGGTAACTGCACTACTAAATAGACTGCTGTCGCAGACCAGTATAACCAACGAAAGTTCTTCTGCCATAAAGGCCCTGCATGACACAACCCAGGAATGCCTACTCGGCTTAGAAAACTTGGGAATAAACATCAACCATTGGGATCCACTGTTACATCATCTATTGATAAAGAGACTGGACCGCACTACACACACGCTTTACGAGCAATCTTTGCCCCAGCCCAGAGCACTGCAATCTATGAAGAGCTTCTTAGTGTTTTTAGAAACTCGCTTCCAATCATTAGAGACCTTAGGAAACAAAGGTAAACCCACTGAAGATTATAACCGTAGAATAGGTGTCTCAAGGGCTTTTGCTTCAACAGTGACCAACGGATCAGTTTGCACCATGTGCAAAGGTAATCATCAGCTGTTTGCATGTCGGAGATTTCAAGAATTAACTCCACTCAAGCGCATTGCTCATGTGAAAGGAGTCAATGTGTGCTTCAATTGTCTCAATGCAGGTCACCGGGTCGATACTTGTACAGCCAGGGCATGTACCAAGTGTTCAAAAAGACATAATACTTTATTGCATACTGATAACGCCTTTTCCAAATCCGGATCATCATATACGCAAAGCAAAAATCTTCAGAGTCAAGTTACTGCTGCACACCCAGCAAGTAACAAATTATCATCAACACATTTCAATCAGGCACACGATCAATCAATATCGTTGACAACGAAAACAGCTCAGTCATTGAAGGGCTATGTTCTCCTCAGCACAGCAGTCGTTAATCTAATTAACAACAGAGGTAAAAAAGTGGAATGTAGAGCCATCTTAGACTCAGGCTCTCAGTTGAACTTCATGACCGAGAAGATGGCGAAACAATTAGAATTAACAGAAATTCCAGAGCAATTACACATTGAGGGCATTGGTCAGCAGAGACAACAATCCCATAGTCGAGTGAACGTACTGCTGCAATCTAGAATAAATAATTTTACTACAAGACTCGAAGCCCATGTGCTATCAAAAATCATTTCAGTTCAACCCACTAAGTCAATAGATACTTCAGCTTGGCCGCTACCTCAAAACATCGCGTTAGCTGATCCAACCTTCGATTGACCTGGGTCTATTGATCTGTTGATTGGTGCAGAGATTTACTATTCACTCTTGTTAATTGGCCAGATAAAGTTGGGTGAAATGTTACCAACACTTCAAAACACTGTTTTTGGTTGGACTGTGGCAGGGAAGATCAATAATATGTCTCAAGCTGACGCAATCTGTGGAATATGCAGCGAAGATGAAAGATTAGACCAGCAAATTGAGCGTTTTTGGAAGCTGGAAGCGACTGAAGGGTCTTCCACGAATTTTACCACGGCAGAGAAACGGTGTGAGATACACTTCAATCAAAACACAAGAAGAAGTTTAAGTGGACGTTTTATCGTAAGTCTCCCATTTCTAGTTCAGCCTACTAGATTAGGGGAATCGAAAGACATTGCTTTGCAAAGATTTAGATCATTGGAACGAAAGTTAGCCAATAATGAGATCGTTAAAACACAATATGTGGAATTTATGGAGGAGTATCTTCGCTTGGGTCATATGCGGGAAGTCAACATCAACATCATTAAGGCACCATACTATTTCTTGCCTCATCATTGTGTCATGAAGCCGGATAGCAGCACCACAAAACTTAGAGTGGTATTCGACGCTTCAGCAAAAACATCGAAGAACATATCCTTAAATTACCACGATTCGTATTTACTGCTGATATCGAGAAAATGTATCGGCAAATAGAAGTTGAAGAATCCGATAGTAAATATCAACTAATTTGGTGGAGGCCTGATCCAAGTGAATCGCTTAAGGTCTACCAGCTGTCAACGGTAACATATGGAACGACGTGTGCGCCATACCTAGCCACTAAATGTCTGCAAAGATTGGCAGAGGATCAAGCTCAGACTTATCCTGTGGGTTCGGAAGTACTCAAACGTGACTTCTACATGGATGATGTTCTCACCGGTGCAGACACCTTATCAGCAGCTCTTGACATCCAAACTCAGCTCCAATCGATACTTAGCACATCTGGCTTTAAATTAAGAAAATGGTGTGCAAATCACCAGCGCCTGCTGCAGGGCATACCTCCAACAGATCAAGAGCTCCAACTAGATTTCAACAATAAATTGGACGAGCATATTAAAACGGTCGGTCTGATCTGGCTTCCTAAGACTGACTCTTTCCGTGTAAAGACTGCACAAATTGAATCATGTAAGGTGACAAAGCGAACAACGTATTCGGATATTGCTCACCTATACGACCCATTAGGTATTATGGCTCCAGTTGTGGTGAATGCTAAATTATTTCTTCAAAGGCTGTGGACACTCAAACTTGATTGGGATGCAGCGTTACCCCAAGAATTACATACGTCATGGATTAAATTTCGATCAGGTCTAAAGTTATTGAGCAACATAAATTTTCCAAGGCATGTATTTTCTCATAGAATCCCCAAAGTAGTGCAAATTCATGTCTTCGCAGATGCTTCAGAGAAAGCATACGGTGCAGCTGCATATATAAGATCCATAGATAAGGACAACATTATTGTAGTGCGCCTATTATGCGCTAAATCTAGGATAGCTCCAATGAAACAAACCACATTACCTCGACTAAAGCTTTGTGCAGCTAAATTGGCAGCAGAACTGGCTAATCGCATCCAAAGGGACTTACGAATGAGGAAAGAGCTTGTATTCCTATGGTCTGATTCCGAAATAGTCCTAGCCTGGCTAAATTCTTCATCGTCACACTTTCATACTTTCGTTGCAAATAGAGTCTCAAATATCCAGGACTTAAGCGTTCCCACGCAATGGCGCCACGTGGGTTCTAAGGAGAACCCTGCTGACATTCTTTCCCGAGGAATCGAGCCCGAAAAACTCGAAGGTTCCACACTTTGGTTTTACGGCCCCACCTTTCTACATGTCACTGAAGACCTTTGGCCACCACCATACTTGAAAACAGAAGAATGCAAGTTAGAGAAAAAGGGGTTCACGTTATCAGCCTCAGCAGCCGAAGATTCAACATCCATAATCGATAAAATCGATCATGGAAATTCGTTCAGGAAGTTATGTAATACGCTCGCTTATATTGCACGCTTTATAAATATCATGAGACATCGCAATCAACAACAAGCAAGTAGTACGGGTAAATCACTCTCCATACACGAAATCAACGAAGCTCAAGTAGCTATAATAAGGCACATTCAAGAGCAAGAGTTCAAAGATGATCTCGACCACCTAAAACGCTTTGCAGAAGTTAACAAAAACAGCTCTCTTAGCAGTCTCACCCCATTCATAGACACTCGAGGACTCATCAGAGTTGGAGGCCGACTTGAAGCCTCAAACCTTTCATATGACGCCAAACATCAAATATTGTTGCCATACACACATCCTTTCACAAAATTACTGCTAAGCGAACTACATAAAGATAACTATCATGTGGGACCTCAGGCGCTGTTGTCAATCGCGAGACAAAAATTTTGGCCAATAAAAGGCAAAACTCTGGTGCGATCCATAGTAAAGAATTGTGTACGATGTGCAAAGGCAGAGCCCAAACTACTTTCACAGTTAATGGGCAATTTGCCTGCAGATAGAGTTCAGCCAGCAAGACCGTTCGTCAATTCAGGAGTAGATTTTTGCGGACCAGTATGGACCCACTACAAGATCAGAGGAAAAAGGCCACAGAAGTCTTACATAGCAGTATTCTGTTGTTTTGCTACCAAGGCAACTCATCTTGAACTAGTCACCGATTTAACAACACAAGGCTTCCTTGGGGCACTTAAACGCTTTATGGGTAGACGAGGTCACTGCGCAAACATTTACTGTGATAATGCGACAAACTTTGTGGGTGCCAAAAACCAGTTAGAAGAAGTAAAGGACATGATTGGATCTGAAACTGCAATAGAAAAGATAACAAGAATATGTAGTACGAAGAACATCGATTTTAACTTCATTCCCCCTCGAGCACCGCATTTTGGAGGGCTCTGGGAAGCTGCGGTAAAGTCAGCTAAACATCTTCTCCAACGCACGTTAGCAGCCGCTTCACTAACATATGAAGAACTCGAAACAGCTATTGTCGAAATTGAGGCAGTCTTAAATTCCAGACCAATCACACCAATGTCCTCTGACCCTAACGATCTCAACGCCTTGACTCCAGGACACTTCCTCATCGGAGAACCCCTTGTTGGTATGATAGATTCCGACACCAAACCACTTAATGTAAACCTTATTACACGATGGAAACTCGTTACACATATCAAAAATGAGTTCTGGAGAAGGTGGTCTGGCGAATATTTGAATCAGTTGCAACATCGATATAAATGGAAGGAGCGCTGCCAAAATGCTCAACCTGGCACTATGGCACTTATAAAAGAAGACAATATACCGGCATTAAAATGGCCGTTGGGTCGAATAATTAAAATCCACCATGGAAATGATGGCCTGGTTCGAGTAGCTGATATTAGAACCTCCAGTGGAGTGTTACGTCGTCCCATACATAAGCTTGCGCCATTACCTATCGAAAGGGACTACGATTTAGACGAAGCCACAGAACTGTTGTCCAACGTCAAAAACCAGCACAGTACTAAATTGAAGAATCTAGATCACTACAAATTGACAAGTACCCATAAACGACAACAAACTATATCTACTGCGAAGCATACCGATGGCAATTATCAGTCACCAGACACATACTCGTCCCCGAAGAAAAAGGCTCGCCGGTCACCAGGCTCAGCGGTAGTCACATTACTACTAACGTGCCTTTTGTTACCACTGACACATGGTAGTCCCGTTGAATTGAGTCCATTCCACTCACAGCCGGGAATATACTTTGAAAATTTGGGTGTTACAAACATTATCTCAAGTGAGTGGAATGTAATTGCTTACTACGACACCCAGCACTATTGGAATGAGTTCGAGATACTTGCAAATTCAACACAGACATTAAATTACATCTGTCATTTGATGACAGACAGGGACAGCTGTTTACGTACAGTCGACCACTTTCGAAACCTCATCGAAGATATATCAAAGACCAATGAGCTAATCCAGCCCAAAGGTAATTCCACCACCAGAGTAAAAAGAGGAGCCTTGAATTTTGTGGGCAACATCGCAAGTGCACTTTTCGGAGTATTGGATTCGAACTACGCAGATAAAATGTCCGATACCATTGAAGATATAGAGCAAAATGAAGGGCACCTGATAGCTTTGATAAGGAACCAAACATCGCTGATAGATACCACATTAAATGTGATGAAAAAAAACCAGGACATAATAGATAAGCACTTTCAAGAGTTAGGGGGGCATATCACTAGTCTCGCAAGAAAGGTCAACGGTCTAACAAAGGAACTTAAAGAAGAAAGGCTGTCACAAGCATTCATATCTTTGACAATGCAGGCTACCTTATCCGCCATACGCTTCCAGCAAATCCAAGCCTCGATTGTAGATGTACTCGTCGACACTCACCATGGAAAAATCAGTCCACAGCTCATCTCACCACCTCAATTAAGACGAGAGCTGACAACTATTAAGGAACACATGTCATCGTCGTTACGGCTTCCAGTAACCCAGGATGAAGTATTAAAATTCTACAACTTGATGACAATCGAAGCAAGAATAGCAACAAGGCACTTGATATTCCGCCTCAGAATACCATTACTGACCCTTGAAGACTTTGAATTATTCAAACTTGTCTCTGTACCAGTATTGGTCAACAACACCTTCTTCACCATTCATCCATCAACCCCATATTTGGTAATAAATATGCATCGGGATCAATATTATCCGATAACGGAATACGAACTTCAATCTTGCCCCATCATAGCTGAAGGCCAGCACCTCTGCCAACAAAAACACCCAATATATCGAAGAGGGTCAAACATCAGTTCCTGTGAAGTCGATCTAATTAACCACCTGCCGCAATCACCCTCCTGTCAAGTCTCAAGGGTTGGAGACGGACCCCACTGGATACAGTTGAATCATCCAAATGAATGGATCTATGCTCTTAAGTCCAAAACCATACTTAACGTAGTTTGTGGAAATAACATCACGCAAACAATTCTGGAGAAAACAGGAATTTTGAAAATTCAAGGCGATTGCATAATCAAACAAGAACTGATAACAATACAGGGACATAGCATTTATCCATCAGTTTCAAGACTCTCCTATACGCCCACTGGAAATTTATCGGATGTTATAGCCACCCAACATTTGCTATCAGAAGATAACGAGACATATCACTATCATAGACATTGGGCAGGACTAGATGCCATACAGGAAAAGATTAAACAACTATACAACGAATTACCACCTAAGACCCATCTTCAAGCACATGATGTTCATCAATACACTATAGCATATGCCGCTTTGCTGCTCGTGGCTGCTTTAAGCACCATCATCATTTGGAAATTCAGAGCGACTATCTGCCAACGAATCAAAAACCCACCAAAGCCATCACCAAGAAAATCAATCAGACGATTCGAGAACGAGCCTAAAACAAATCATCCTGAGTTTAGCGTAACCTAACATTAGAATAGTATATATAATATTGAACTCAATGTTCAAGGCGGTGGAGGATGTTTAATCTTAAGTCGTTTTTTTCATGCTTAATTAAATCAACCAAAACAATTCATCAATTCATTTGCATGCATTGCACGAATCATTGACCTTCTTTTAGAAAGCATAAAGGCATTCGCTGACAACACATAAATTGGCTTGTAACACGAAAATAAAAACGCGCAACCAGCACAGGTCATTCGCTTTAATAATTTGTAAATGCGCTAATTTTGTGTATGTCAGCAATGCGTTTACTGCTGTAATGATTATTGACCCTAGCTTTAAGTAACTCTAGTTTTTTGTAAAGCTTGTATAAATATCGTGCAAATTAAATTAAATATATCAGTTTTCATTATCATATACAAGGTGTTGTTTTACCAGTGCTTTCGCTTTGTGAGTCTCAATTAAGATTGTTTTGGTACAAGAACCGAAACCAATCAACAAGTAACTTACGATACAAGCATCGTAAGCATCATCATATCACCATCTTCATTGCGACGGACAATAAATTACTTACTGTGTCGGTACAAGAACCGGACACAGCTCCAACAAATTCGTTCACGATACAGGTATCGTGAGCTCATCTACATCCCATCAGAGTAAAAGAACTTTGATTTACACAAGCTATAAATTACTAGATGACTATTTTCCTGTATGGATAGTAGTTTAGGCTCTATTGCATATATAAAGCCAATGTTTAACAATTTTCCATAAGTATCGATATAGAACATTTTAGAAATCGGACTAAGCACGCACACATAAAGATTTCTGTTTCATGGCTTGGGAAGTATTCTCGAGGGTTTTGCTTGGGTTGACAAAAACACCTATAGAACTCCTCACATACAATGGGGAGGACACAGATATACTACTCGATGCACTGAGGACATACCTACGAAACGGAGGCATGGACACCAGACTATAACCACGTTAATAAGGCCTCCTTTGTTAAGATAGCTGTAAGACAAAATTTTTACAAAATAAGGAATTACTTTGTTGTTCCACATGCGGAATTTAATTTTATTTTCTAGAAAAAAGTAAAATCATTATCATTCGAATCTGTTAAAAAAAAATAAAAAGTTCAAATTTCTGTAAAAAACCTTAAAATTAAAAATATAAAATGGTGTACACGTAATGTACATACATCTTATAAACAACATACTGATTTAAAAATAACAATAATTAGTCTTAGTCTAGTACTAATACATTTTTATAGTCCTTAAGTCCTTCCTGTCTATATTTTAAGTAGTTAGCGCTTAATGTCTTCAAAATGAAATTGTAACCAGAAAATTATCTAAAACAAAAATATACATATACGGGTGTTTCACAAGTGGTGGATAATAATGAAGGAGGCGATAGGTCAAGTCGAGAAATAAAAAAAAATGTGTGGCAGAGGGGGTGCATTCTCAACCCTTTCCGAGATAATCGGGGTTAAAGGGCTAAGGGTACGTGAAACGTAGGTTTGTACTAAAACAGTTATATCTCCTAAACGACAAACAGTAGAAAGATGGTCGAGGTGCTAATTTATAGAGAACCTCCTGCCCTTTGATTCAATGTGTCAGTGCTTCTTCTACAGTATGTAGTTTAGAAGAAACGGTCTGCCAAACTTCAAGCTTCTGTACCTCATTTTTTTGTGTTTGAAGCAAAAAAACTAAAATAAAAACCTTATAATTTTTTTTTCTGTCTTACTTTAGTTCGAAGCTAAGGTTGTTTTCTTTAAAACGCACTTTGTTTTCATTTTGTACCTTTCACCGTTTATGAGTTATGACACAAAAATTCTTCCACTACGTGTAGAAGAAAATCGGGATTAGTATTATACAATCATAAAATACACGCCTCTCATTTTGAATACAAAGTAGAGAGTATGACGAATCGTCATTTTCTACCTGTTGGCATCTCTTTTGGTTGGAAATCTGCGTAAATTTGTAATAAAGGATGGCTTACCTTACATCCTTTTAAAGAAACAAGCAATTTGTTACCTGCAACTCATCTTATTTAAAATATATATAACCTGGGATATTAAATAACAAGAGATCGCTTTTATAATAGATAATACAACTTTAATCTTCGTTCTTTCAATTAACATCGTTGGTACAAGACTGAGAGATAACTAAGCAAATTTACATGAAAAAGAGATAAAACAATCTTTAGACTGAAAAGACTATACATCAGTACATTCCAAAGAAAAAATATAATAATGCGATGTACTTCAAGTGTAGAAAATATGGAGAGCGCTTAATAATTTTTCACATCCTCCCGGCGAACGAGTGGACGAACTTCTAATGGATAAAGTAATTGTATCGGCCGCTTCATCCTTTTTCCGTCAGCAAACCGCACCTCACAAGCTCGTACCTTGTTATCTTTACCCGGAAAGCACGTCTCTATTATAGCCAAACGCCAATGAATGCGAGGAGTAGCTGGATCATATACTAACACGACATCTCCGAGTTGAACCTCCTTGGACAGGGCCCGATTAGAATGATGGGCTGACCTCAAGAGACGTAGGTATTCCAATTTCCATCGTCTCCATAACGCTTATATATACTTCATCCGCGACTTCCATTTTTCCCGCAGCTCTGAGCTCGATATTGGTATGCGTTCCTTCGTGTGCTGATCGATTGTCTCCGAGAAAGAACAAACAAGAAAGCTTTCTGGTGTTAGAGGTGTCAAATCGAAAGGATCATCACTAACATAAGTAAGTGGCCGTATATTAATAATGTGCTCCGCTTCGGTTAAAAGAGTATGGAGTTCTTCTTTGTTAACTCTCGCTTTCCAAATGGTCACCTTCAAAATATCCTTCACGCTCTTTACTAATCGTTCCCAATAACCACCCCACCAAGGCGCTCGTTCTACGCTATATCGCCATTCAATCCGTTTATTAGTCAAAAACCCATTAAATTCTTCGCTAATGAAAATGGCTTTCAGCTCCGCAGCAGCTTTCTTGAATGCTTTTGCATTGTCAGAGTAGATAATCCGAGGAGGCCCTCTGCGAGATATAAATCTCCTAAAGGCTAAAATACAGCTTTCGGTCGATAAGCTGTATGCCAGTTCCAAATGCACCGCTCGTATAACAGCACAAGTAAATAGCAGGATGTATAAATTTTCCCCTTTGTTGTCATTAACATAAAGTGGACCTGCGAAGTCCACCCCAACTGTTTCAAACGGTCTTTCAGCTACCATTCGTTCTCTGGGCAAGGGAGCAAAAGGTTGAGAGGCAGGCCTCCCCCTGATTTTTCGACAAACTCGACAGCTACTCACGACCTTCTTAGTCAACTGCCTTCCACTAAGAAGCCAGAATTTTTCCCTTAAACGCACGAGAACCGTATTAACTCCACCATGTAAAACTCGCTCATGCGTATCGGCTATTATTAATTTACTCAACGTATTAGATTTTGGTAGAATGATCGGGTTGACTACATTTAAGGATTCATTCAGCGACTGCAATCTGCCCCCTACGCGAAGTAAGCCTTCTCCATCTAACCAGGGATTAAGTGTCAACAAATTCGAAAAGCGTGCTATTAATTTACCTCTCTGCAAAGATAAAATTTCGTCAGGAAAATGTAATTTTTGAATATACCTCAGCCAATATTTCTCCGCTTTGTCCATTTCAGTAGCTGTCAAATATCTTGCTCAGATTTTCGTTTAAGAATAAGAATATCTAAAAACTTCATAATATAAGATGTGATACGTAACAGTCGTTTCCAATTGCTGAATTTCTCGTAAGGCACTAATGGTTCCAGGACAACAGGTGAAGACCTGCTTGTTGATTCTGATACTGTCATCAGGAGAGCTGTTGATTCACAAGTTGATAAATTTTTAATTGGCCACTCTTGTATGCTTTTCTTTAACCAATCAGGACCATATTTCCATAGAGTAGATGATGAAAACTGTTTGACTGATATCCCCCTGGTAACTAAATCTGCTGGAGTATCTTTTCCTGGACAATACCGCCAATCACTTGTTTCTGTGAGCTCCTGAATTTCTTTTACACGATTGAAGACGTATGGTTTCCACTTCTGCGCCTCTCCTCGCAGCCAATGTAAAGCTATTTGCGAGTCAGTCCACAAAAAATATTTCTGGAAGGGCAAACCAGATCTTTTAAAATATGCAGCCAATCTCGCAGCAATTAAAGCGGCTGTTAATTCCAACTTTGGCAGACTAAGATCATCCGCTCTATTTTCCTTTAAAGGGGCTACGCGACTTTTAGCACACAAGAACTGGACCTTCATACCGAGATGACTCCCTGTTCTGATAAATGCGACAGCTCGGAAAGCCTTTGAACTGGCATCAGCAAATATATGTACCTCTTTAATCATCGAATCTGCAGTTATGCCTACCCACCGAGAGAGCGATTGATTTTTGATGTCCTCAAAATTATTGACAGAAGAATACCACTCCTTTAAAAATTCAGCACTTAACATTTCATCCCAATCCAATTTTTGGCGCCATAGGGACTGGAAAAGGATCTTCAGTCTTATAGTTACTGGGCATAGGAAGCCTAGTGGGTCATAAATTCCAGCAATCAGTTTTAGTATATTACGCTTGGAAGCTGCAGCTGCAAATTTTAACTTATCTGGATCAATATTGATTGACAGCTCATCACTGCTGACATTCCATCTAACACCCAAAATCGAATGTGTTCCACTAGCACTTTCAGTTCCAGAATCACTAAGTCGCTTCTCATTAGACAGCCACTTTCTTAAATTCATGTGAGCACGAGCCATTACTTCAATCGCTTCTTTACGAAATTGTTCGCCCGATGCTTTATCGTCGACATTAACTAGCAAATCATCCATGTAGAAGGAATCTCGTAAAATAGCACAAGTTTTAGGAAAAGATTTCTTTTCCGCATCCAAATGCATTTGTATCGTCGCTGATAGCAAAAACGGGCTACATGTTACACCAAAGTTACCCTGCACATTCTGAACTCGTTCAAAACTGGAAACTCTGTCGTAGACTGCAACTTATCAGAGAACCAAATAAACCGATGATAATCACGATCGCCTTTCTCCAATAGAATCTGCAAATGCGCCTTCTCAATATCCGCAGAAACGGCAACTCTTCCCATTCGAAACCGTAACAAAATTTTGAAAACATCTGGAAGCAGGTTAGTTCCTGTCCATAGGCACTCATTCAATGATGGGACACCTTCCGCATGAGAAGAGGCATCAATAACTATCCTGATCTTTGTGGTGGTCTTTTCTGGACGATACACCGGTCTATGTGGCATGTAATATGCTCCTTTAATAACATCCGCTGGCACCAGTTCGGCAAAACCTGCTGAAATGAAGTCTCTCATCATCTTATCATACTCGAAGAGCCTTTGCTGTTCTCTAGACAGCTTTCTTACGAGTGAACGTAACCTATTATCGCTTATTAACGCATCTGCATTCTTCCATGGTAAAGCTGTAAATATCGGGTCTTCGTTTTACGTATGTATTTCACTTGCAGTTCCGCAGTAAGTGATTTCAGCTCGTTATCATTATTTTTAATACCCAACAGTTCCAAGTTCCACATATTGTCCACGAAGCTCAGACTAGAAAGAGGGGCTATATTGTCAGACGTTTCTCCACTTACCGTATCAGGACCTTGAATTGTCCAGCCAAAGATTGTTTCAACCGCAGTCAGAGAATTAGTGATTCTCTTATATTTGCCAGATGCCACAGCCCAATAATAATCAGCGCCTAACAAAATGCTTAACCCTTCTTCTTGTCCACAAGAAACAGAATTAGAATCCGCCAATTTCAATCCATTTAGTTGCAGGCTCTCACTTTCAGGTGCAGCCAAAACATCAATACATATTTCTGGCACCACAATAGCCACTAATTCTATACATCGATTACCATATTGACTTGTCATTAATACTTTTACCATTTCGAATGGTTTACAGTCTGACAGCTCAGATTTACCAAATGGAATCACATTTAAATTCACATGTCCCGATACAGGTAATTGCAACCGATTTGCCACAGCTTGTCGTATATACATACGTTGACTTCCCCCGTCTATTAGTATGCGAACAAATAAACGCGCTGTCTTAAAATGAGCCGATATGAAAACTCGCGCTGTTTGCAAAAAGACATTCGAAAAATGTTGTTTACATTCGCCTGCTGCACACAAGCTTAGTACCTTACTGTTTGGCATTTCCCTATCCAATTTTGGGACATTTGCAGTGGTTTCTTTATGCTTGCTCGTTCTTTCGCACATAATAGTAGCATGCTTACCTTTACACTGTCTGCAAATAATTCCCCTTGATTGACAAAATTTAGCCGTGTGCCCTTTTCTTGTGCATCGGAAACATCGTCCGTCTTCTTTCAGTGACTTCTTTTTGTGTTCAAGAGTATGTGCGGCGCTGTCACAATCTTTCGTTGTATGCTTTGTCGACTTACAAAAGAAGCAAGCGGTTGCCGTAGCTGGAGTAAATAAACCTGCGGCTGTTGATGGTTGTGTCACTTTGGCATGCTTACTTGGTGCTTTCTCAACGGCGGCTCGCTCAATTGACTCTATCTCTCTTTTCAAGAACTGCAATATATTTTTTAACTTGCTTATCACCTTCAAATGATAACGTAGAGTTGCTTTCAGTTGTCGCATCACCTCCTTCTTCTCCTTTCTCTGAAGCTTCCTTTTGAATACGGTGATAATCAATTCTAAGTTCACTGGGCATACATTCCTAATGCAGTGAGGGAACGACTACAAGCTATTACTGTATTATACAGCTGCCTTAGTCCCGCTGAGTCGGTTTTGTGATGTACTGATGGTAGCGCCATTAATTGCTGCATAATTCGATCTATTGGCTTCTCTGTGTCACCGTATTCCTCTTTTAAGAGTGAAATGACACCATCATAACATGACGCTGAAGGAGTGAAGCCAGCTATCGTTTTCGCTGCATTTCCCACCAAAACAGATTGCAAATAATTAAACTTTTCGACGCTTGATATTTGATCATTTTCGTGAACGGCTGTACGGAAATTTTCCCAGAAGGGGATCCATTCTGCGAAATCCCCAGTGAACTTCTTTAACTGTAGCTTAGGTAGCTTAATATTTTGGTGTTTTTCTACACCATCTGCATTATTGCTGTTACTATATAGCGTAGTAATGCGCGCCTTCACCTTAGATAAGCGCACCTGTAATCTGCTCATCACTTCGACAGCTGCATCTTCATATTCTGCTACCTTTTCTGCATTCTTGTCCTCTATATTTTTCGTTAGAATTTCTTTATTAATTGCGCGAAGATTTTCTGTAGCGATGGATAAACGTTGAAGATATGCGGAAATCTCCTTTTCCATGGTATCCAATTTCTCTTCATTATCTACAACCTTCGCGTCGGGTGATTTTAGATATTCCGTAGCTTCCTTTACGATTTTCGTTATCTGGCTTCGATAGCCCGCACGTGTTGGAAGCTCCATTTTGCAAATTTTTCGACGAGTAATACGGTGTTAATTTAATTTTCGCGATTCGTGTACGCTCGGACTTATCCCGGGTTTCGGCACCAGATTTAAAATATATATAACCTGGGATATTAAATAACAAGAGATCGCTTTTATAATAGATAATACAACTTTAATCTTCGTTCTTTCAATTAACATCGTTGGTACAAGACTGAGAGATAACTAAGCAAATTTACATGAAAAAGAGATAAAACAATCTTTAGACTGAAAAGACTATACATCAGTACATTCCAAAGAAAAAATATAATAATGCGATGTACTTCAAGTGTAGAAAATATGGAGAGCGCTTAATAATTTTTCACATCTTATAACGGAGTTAATTCCTTATTGTAAGCCTTCCGAGATACGTGTGGATGTTCTGTAGCCCAGTGGTGTAAATTGTGTAAATTTGTTATCCCAGTTTTTGTAAATTGGGATTCATCGGTCCACAGGATTTCCAATGACGAATACGCGGACATAGTGTACTGTTACGGTTACAGCGACGGAAATTTCCTTGAGGCTCAACGCGAATATCATCGAAGATTTCCGGCAAGAAGGCTTCCATCCATACGTGTCTTTCAATGAACCTACCAAAGAATTAAAGAAACTTTGAACTTTGAAAATGTGTCGAGATAAACCTTCAATCCTTTAAGGACTACAGTTGAAGCAGAGGAGAGGGTCTTAGAAATTGCAAGGAATGATCCTGCTATAGGAACTAGGCGCTTAGCTTTACACTTAGGAATGTCTGTGTCAACTGTTTGTTACTCCTGTGCAGGAGCTACTACCAGGAGATCAGCCGCTACGCACTGAATTTTGCAGTTGGCTCTTAGAGATAGATTTTGACGACTACACGTTTTTGGACAATATCCTGTGGACCGATGAATCCCAATTTACAAAAACTGGGATAACAAATTTACACAATTTACACCACTGGGCTACGGAACACCCACACGTATCTCGGAAGGTTTACAATAAGGAATTAACTCCGTTGTAAGATGAGTTGCAGGTAACAAATTGCTTGTTTCTTTAAAAGGATGTAAGGTAAGCCATCCGTTATTACAAATTTACGCAGATTTCCAACCAAAAGAGATGCCAGCAGGTAGAAAATGACGATTCGTCATACTTTCTACTTTGTATTCAAAATGAGAGGCGTGTATTTTATGATTTTATAACACTAATTCCGATTTTCTTCTACACGTAGTTTAAGAATTTTTGTGTCATAACTCATAAACGGTGAAAGGTACAAAATGAAAACAAAGTGCGTTTTAAAGAAAACAATCTTAGTTTCGAACTAGAGTGAGAGAGAAAAAAATTTTTTTTTGCTTCAAACACAAAAAAATGAGGTACAGAAGCTGAAACTTGAAGTTTGGCAGACCGTTTCTTCTAAACTACATACTGTAGAAGAAGCACTGACACATTGAATCAAGGGCAGGAGGTTCTCTATAAATTAGCACCCCGACAATCTTTCTACTGTTTGTCGTGTAGGAGATATAACTATTTTAGTACAAACCTACGTTCCACGTACCCTTAGTCCTTTAACCCCGATTATCTCAGAAAGGGTTGAGAATGCACCCCCCTCTGCCATACATTTTTTTTCATTTCTCGACATGACCTATCGCCTCCTTCGTTATTATCCACCACTTGTGAAACACCCGTATACTGAATTAATCTATATCCGGGAAAATTACATGTTACTTACTTAACGAACACTTTTCTCTTCCTCACTTAGTTATAAGTTCAATTTTGTTTTTAAATTTCCTTGTTTTTGTCTCTCTATAGCTTTAAGTTTTTGTAAACACAACATGATTTTTTCTTAGAATAAGTATAGATGAGCCAGTTCCCACTAAATAATCTAAGATATAAAAAAGGAAAACTTAACTACCAAGCTACGGCTTTGCGCAGACCGGCAAAACCTCGGACGCTGCCCAGATGGCCTAGTAGCCGTGGGCCTAAAACATTATTTATACTTAGACGTAGCCTTAGCTTTTAAGAACTATGTTAAAACAAGTAATGTTAAAATAAATATATAAATAAATAAACAAAATCTTATACATAAATCAAAGAAGATTTTTTTTAAAGATTTTAAAGTGACATATAGCCACATTTTGATGGGGGATAACGCTTCAGCTATAAAAACGTATTCTTTCACTCTTGGAATAGTTTTACATATCACTATCTTGCTCTAAATCTCTGTAAAATAGAAATGTCGCAGTAATGGAAATCCGCCTTTAGACGATTTGAATTACTGACTGGCATTATAAATTTCCCTTCCTTAAAAAAATCTTTTGTTTTCCTTCAATCTGGGTATCTTTTCGGTTATCTCCTTTTGGGTAGAAGCACCGCCTGGCTTTTTGACAACGCCCCGACGGGAGATATTATCCCTCTAGGTAGTAATTTGTTCCATTCTTCGTCTGAACGAATAACCACATGCTTTCCTACACCGATTATATTTGTAAGCGCCTAATGCCCCGAAACTATAGTAAAATTTTCTTTGGCATTACCTTATCCCTTTCCTATAATATTGTTGCGAGCGTGGCCTTTGGTTCGTTATTTAAAACACAATATTAAATAATTAATATATAAGTTCTTTATTACACTTAAATCATATAAAGTTCACAAACATTTATTTAATCAACTCAACTCTAATTATCGCTAACACTGTACTTTCAATTATCGCAATCTAATTACACACTATCGCTTCTTTATTGCTTTCGCTTCTTAACACTGCAACGTCTAAGACAAGACTCTTTTTCTGGCGATGACAACTGTTATATTTATACCCTAGAAAACTCTCCGGATTATTCTGGACTGTTCTATTCCAAAAGCTTCTTGACTATTCTATTTGTTCTATTCCTGAACTTTCCTGTAGATTTCATAACCGATTCTCCGAACCTGAAGTCATTTACTCTCCGAACCTGAAGTTGTTTATTGCCAGTAGATGTCACCAGTTGTCTCTTTCTATTGCACGTAACACTGCCCTCTTCTTAAACTTGTTCGTCCCGAACAACAGGTGGTCCACGGTCTTGATGCTCGTAGTATTGACACAAGCGGTCCAAATGTACAATTTTGTGCTTGCCTCTTGTGCCACGCTGAATCCTGTATACCACGTCATTAATTCTAGTTACTACTGAATATGGTCCTTCCCAGTGTTGTTGCAATTTTGGAGAACGTCCCTTACGTCGTTTCGGGTTGTACAGTCAAACAAGATCACCTTCGTTAAATCCTGCGGAATTAGCACGTAAGTCATAGCGGGTCTTCATCCGATCAGTATTTGTTGCTAATTTCGTCCTCGTCGCCTCGTGTACATCAGCTAATTGTTGTTTGAGCTCCGATACGTAGTCTTCTGGTAACTTTTGCTCACCTCGGGGGTACCGAATTTGAGGTCGCTAGGTAATCGCATCTCTCTTCCGAATATGACTTTAGCTGGGGTTTGTCCGGTAGTACTATGAACGGCTGATCTATAAGCCATTAGGAATATAGGAATATGTCGATCCCAATCGCGTTGATGATAGTCAACTACTTTCTTTAGATGCTCGATCAATGTTCTGTTGAAGCGCTCTACCATGCCATCAGATTGTGGGTGTAGAGGAGTTGTTCTAGTTTTTCTTATTCCTAACATTTTACACATCTCCTGGAAAGTTCGCGATTCGAAGTTCCGTCCTTGGTCCGAATGAAGTTCGTGAGGCACACCAAACCTACTGACCCAATTCGTTATTATTTGTTCCGCAACTGTGGTTGCCTCTTGATTAGGGATTGCATAAGCTTCAGGCCATTTACTGAAATAGTCAATGGCAACTAATATATAACGGTTACCGCCATCCGTTTCTGGAAAAGGTCCAGCGATGTCTATAGCTATCCTTTCAAAGGGGGCTCCGACATTATACTTATGCATTTCTCCTCTGCTTCTGTGTTGCGGCCCTTTGCAAGCAGCACACACAGTGCATCTGCGGCACCACTCCTCCACATCTTCTCGCATATGTAACCAATAAAACTTTTCTCGTATTTTGGAAATGGTTTTGTTCACTCCCAAATGTCCTCCAGAGGTTCCACCGTGCATTTCTTTTGGAACATCTTTGACGTTTGATGCCGGCACGACTATCTGCATTCGGAAAGATTCGCCATTAGATGCTTCCCACTTGCGTTTTAATATACCACATTCAACATGAAGAGAGTTCCATTGAGCCCAGTAACTTTTCAGCTTCTCACTCCGTTCCGAAATATCCTTCCAGTCTGGTCTTTCCATGTCTTCTTTCCAAGCAAGAATGGGTGAAATGTCCGGATCTTCTCGTTGTGCTGTTCGTAGGTCCTCGTTGTCCCAACCTGTAGATGGCTCCACGGTTACCAACTGTATAGTTGCTGTTGTTTCTTTTTCTTCCATCCGGGCGCAATGTCTGCATTCAAGTTTGCATGGACGTCGTGAAAGGGCGTCTGCATTTCCATGGATACGACCTCTTCGGTGTTGTATTTCAAAATCATAAGCCTGGAGTCGCTCTATCCTTCTCGCCACTTGTCCCTCAGGATTCTTAAACTGCAGAAGCCATTTAAGCGCTGCATGGTCGGTGCGAAGGATGAATTTCTGTCCGTAGAGATATTTATGAAAATGCTTTGTTGAACTTACAATGGCAAGTAGCTCCTTTCTTGTAGCACAATAATTTTTCTCTGACTTTGAAAGTGCTTTGCTATAGTAAGCTACTGGAACTTCTTGACCATTCTCCTCCTGAGAAAGCACTGCACCAATACCTTCATTGCTGGCATCCGTGTCTAATGTAAATGTTTTTCCCAGCTTTGGATAGTGAAGTACTGGAGCCTCACAGAGCTGTTGCTTCAAATTTTCGAAACTTTCGTTGCATTTATCCGACCATATGAACGGCTTTCCCTTTTCGGTAAGTTGATGTAGGCTTCTTGCTATATCTGCAGAACCTTTCACGAATCACCTGTAGTAGGTAGCTAAACCAAGAAAACTCCGTAATTGATGTTTATCCTTTGGAACTGGCCAATTTTTGACGGCTTCTATCTTCTCTGGATCGGTTCTCACTCCTTGTGATGAAACTATGTGCCCTAAATATTTAACTTCTTTTTTAAATAGAGCACATTTACCCGCACTGAGCTTTAATTTTGCATCTTTGAGTCTTTGAAGTACGTCCCGTAAGTTGTTTTTATGTTCCATGAATGTCCTTCCGATTACTATTATGTCATCCAAATAGACAAGACATGTTTTCCAGGTTAAACCTCGTAGAACACATTCCATTAGTCGTTCGAATGTGGCTGGAGCATTACATAACCCAAATGGCATTACTTTGAATTGCCATAAGCCACTGCCAACTGAGAAAGCCGTTTTCTCTCGGTCCTCGGGATGTATTTCCACTTGCCAGTAACCACTCTTCAAATCCAGCGTGGAAAACCATTGCGCTCCGGAAAGGGTATCCAATGTGTCATCAATCCGTGGTAATGGATAGCTATCTTTTCTCGTCACGTTATTTAGTTGGCGGTAGTCTACACAGAATCGGGTGCTGCCATCCTTCTTCCTAACCAGAACAACCGGCGATGTCCAAGGGCTGTTAGATTCCTCTATGATGCCTTGTTTCTTCATGGAGTTCATCATGTCTGCAACTTCTGGTTGTTTGGCTAATGGCAATCTTCGTGGTGTCTGTCGAATGGGTCTGGAATATCCTGAATCGATTCGATGCTGGACAAGATTTGTTTTACCATAGTCATCATCATTCATTGCAAATAATTCCGAAAATTCATCGATCACCTCTTTGGCATCGTTGTGTTGTTGTTCACTTAAGGCACTGGACGAGAGAAGTTTCTGAACCTGTTGGGTAGTAGCTGGTATAGTTTTTGTCTCCTTGACATTACTACCATTATCTAAATTGACGATTTGGTAAACGGGTTCACAATTTCCAATTATAGCACCTTCTTTTAGTTGTACCTCGTTGTCGGATGTGTTAAGCACTCTGACTGGAATTAATGTTGCACCTTCTGCCTTCACTAAAGTCTTGCCAACGATGATGTCCGATGTAACTTTTGTGGGGTTAGGCTCCACCAGATAGAATCGGCAGGTCCCGATGTCATCAGTAAGCTTTGTCCATATTAGTGTCTCGGAGCATGGCGAAAGAGTAATATTTTCGCAAACCATCGTCCTTACTTTCGCAGGATGATCTGCTTCTTCTCCTAGTTTCATAGGAATTTCTATGTTGCCATATTTGAGAATCCGTTCTCCGACATCCAGATTTATTTTGTATGTGGTCATGAAATCTATTCCAAGAATGCAGTCATCCATTATGTCTGAAACCAGGAAAGTGTGAGGAAATAGTAGTTCGCCTAGTTGAACATCTAAAGTTATTTCTCCAAACACCTGTGCTGCCGCTCCAGTTGCTGTTCTTACTAGATATTTGGTGGTGTTGTGAAGCCATTTGTTCTTAACAAGATCTGCTCTAATAATTGATCTTGAAGCTCCAGTATCGATAGTAACTGCGCAGTCATTTTTTCCTACACTTCCATATATAACAAGACTGCTATTATTTCTCTGTAACTGACTTACTTGGATGATGACTTCGGGGCTGTCGATTCCACCCACCAACTTCTGCCCCACGAAGTTGGTTTTTACTAGTTTTCCGACTGCTCAAGAGGAGAGACGATGCGACTAGTCGCTGTTTGATATCTAGTCTCTCCACGAATTGCTTGTTCCCTGGCTCGACATCTTTGGCATTCTTCTTTCCCCTCTTCTTCTGGTGATTCCACTCGTCGACGTTTTCTGCAGTCTCTTTGAAGGTGCCCTGGTCTATTACAATTCCAGCATCGAGGGACACCACGTGAAGGCGGGCTCTGTGATGATTGCACTCTATGACAAGTACATTCTTCCACTGAAATTTCTCTCACTCGTACTGCACTCCGTGAAGCTTGTCTGGCGGATTCGTATGCTAATGCATAGGCTAGTGCTTCTGCTGTTGATTTCTTTCCTGCTAGCCTCAATGATTGTTGTAAATTTTGATCTGTAATAGCGTTCACAAATGCCTCCGTCGCCACTTCATTGAGAAAATCCGCATTCACGCTGGAGTATGACAGATGCGCTAATCTTTCTACATCTGCCTGCAGTTGTTGTAGTGATTCGCCATGTTTTTGAATCCTGTTGCGCAACTGTAGGCGATATACTTGCTGCATGTGCTCATCTCCGTAACGTAATTCTATCGCCTGTACTAATGAAGAGTAATTACGTTGATTTTCAATCGGTACAGTTTGTAAGAGTTCTGACGCAGGACTTCGAAGTACTAACACCAGAGCTATAGCTTTGTCTTCATCATTCCATCCATTTACCTCTGAAGCTGCCTCGAATTGTCTCTTGAAGATATGCCACGAATTTTGTCCATCAAATATGGGAGGTTTCATTCTACCTGCACCGGATATTTCAGTTGCTCCGCTTAGAGGCTGACGATGCTTTATTCTTTCCAGATCTGATTTAAAACTGTCAAGCTGCTCGGTGACTTTTTGTTGAGCTTCCGCCACTTCCTGCTCGATTCCTTCAATTTTCAAATTTTGTTCGTCTAATGAGTTTTTCAGGAAAGTCTTCTGTTCCTCCAAACGAGTTTCTAGACAATTCTCCAAAGAGATCTTTTGTTCGTCCAAACGGGTTTCCAGAGATTTCTTTTGTTCCTCAAAATCAATCTTTTGTTCGTCAAAACGGGCTTCCATAGATTTCTTCTGTTCATCTAAACGTGATTCCAGAGAATTCTTTTGTTCGTCGAGAGAATTCTTTTGTTCGTCCATAGATTTCTTCTGTTCATCTAAACGTGATTCTAGAGAATTCTTTTGTTCCTCGAGAGAATTCTTTTGTTCGTCCATAGATTTCTTCTGTTCCTCGAGAGAATTCTTTTGCTCATCAAAACGGGCTTCCATTTTACTCATTAAAGTACTCAAAAGCTGTTCCATTTTCATCGCAGGCGCTTCTTCAACTTCGATTTCTTCCAAGTTCTCTTCGAAAACAAATGTTTCAGGATTCTTTCCTTCCTCTATCAAAGATTGTCTAAGTCGCTCGACTAGAACTTTCTTTATGCCTGTCGTTTGTAATGACCGGTTCCCTAACTCCACTTTCAAATCCTGCGTTTGAAGCTCGTCCACTTTGCGCCCCATTACTGTAGTATAATATAAATTATTTTCCAGAACTTTTAAAATTTAACACAATTTCTCAAAATTAATCACTCTTTTAATTTTTAGTCAATTGCCACCACTTTATTTCGCGAAGTTATTTCACTTCTGACACCAGTTGTTGCGAGCGTGGCCTTTGGTTCGTTATTTAAAACACAATATTAAATAATTAATATATAAGTTCTTTATTACACTTAAATCATATAAAGTTCACAAACATTTATTTAATCAACTCAACTCTAATTATCGCTAACACTGTACTTTCAATTATCGCAATCTAATTACACACTATCGCTTCTTTATTGCTTTCGCTTCTTAACACTGCAACGTCTAAGACAAGACTCTTTTTCTGGCGATTACAACTGTTATATTTATACCCTAGAAAACTCTCCGGATTATTCTTGACTATTCTATTTGTTCTATTCCTGAACTTTCCTGTAGATTTCATAACCGATTCTCCGAACCTGAAGTCATTTACTCTCCGAACCTGAAGTTGTTTATTGCCAGTAGATGTCACCAGTTGTCTCTTTCTATTGCACGTAACAATATCTTGTGATGTTGTAGACTGTCTGATGCTATGGGGGAAACTTGGATTTTTCTCTAGCGAAATCACTTTTCTTTATTTGTCTCTCCCCACTGACTTGTCGTTCCACTACTAAGCGGTTTTTTCTTCCTTTTTTTCTCTTTTTATTTACCTAAATACGCACTTTATAAAGATTATCACGATACTAGTGGATCACTGACGCTGACTTCTGTGATTCTCAAAAATGGATGTCACTTTATGTTGACAATGCTGACAAAATGGTCACCTGAGAGTCCGAGCAGCCTCGAAACTGCGAATGTGATGGTTGAGCGTTATAAATCTTCGCCTCGGACGCTCAACGTGTGGCACGAGCTTTGGAAATTGAAATTCAGACAAAAGGATGCTAGCACAGATATTCAGTGGAGTTTTTGAGAGGATTTTTGCGCTGCCGTTGGCTCTTTTACGAGCTCATCCGCCGCCAATCCTATCTACAAGATCCTGAACATCTTGTAAGTCTTCACTGGACCTTGCCTCGAATACTTCGATATAGCTCCAGTGAAGGATTGCGATGGCGTTTGTACGGTCGGAGATTTTTGCTTGCCAATAGTTTGGTCAGTAACAAACATCGGAATTTGGCTCTGGGTAACTTCAGTGGTGGAAATGACAACAGCTGACTTGAGTTCAATTTACATCTTTATTTCTTGCGTCCCTATTATAAATGTAAAATGAGTATATGTTAGTATATTCTTGTCTATATTACCTAAATGTAGATGACTGTCTTCCGGAGGAGCCAGTTCAACTTGTTAGAAATGTAGACGGAAAATTTGGGTAGGCGGTTGAATGTGCCTAGTGAATCTATATTGTCCTACTTATAATATCGATTCAAAAACCTGTTGTGAATTATGAAAAGGAAAATTTTCTATAGAAAACTACACACATAGTTCTATAAATATCTAGCTATGAACAAATTCGTTACAGGATTCATTATCAGTATCCTCTTTGACGTTGGCTCTCTCACGGGCTCATCCGCCGCCAAACCTACCTACAAGATCCCGAATATCTTGCAGGCATTCGGTGGACTTCGCCCCGAATACTACGGTATAGCTCCAATTCAAGTTCCATCCATTTGTCACCTGTTACGATAGGCAGAACATACCGTGGGAGTATTCGTTTTCCCCTCCTACAGGGAGATAAAGGCTAATGCCTCAAAAAGGGTTTAACAATAATCAGCTCGCTCAGGAAGAGGAAGTGTGCAAGCTGAAGGTTCAATCGACAGTCTGGCCTGTGTATGCTCAGTATTGCGAAGGCCGTGATGGAGAAGAGTCATCATAAGGTCAGTACAAATGTCTCAGTCCTTAGTCTTTCATTAAGCCCTGATATCCATGAAAGACAAATTCCTGGAGTGAAAATAAAATAAAAAAAGTCTCACAAAACGACTTGAGAAAAACAAAAGCTTTAAGTGTCAACCCAAGTCATTTCAATCCCCATGACAAATTTTGCCCTCAGCAAAATTTGTAATTAAAAAACAAATAAAAAATAAGCCCCAGGATAAACCGCACCTTCAGTAAGATTTGTCAAAAACACAATATGTATGTGCGTATGTACATTATGTGCACATACATATCGGGCACATACATTTTACACGGTGAAGACTGAAACGTTCGAGTTTTCACCGAAAAATGCTTTTATCAGCGAGTTGCACATACATACATATGTACATTGTATAAGTGCAACAATGTAACGCCCAAGCAAGATGATGGCTCGATGTTTACGAAAATATCAATTCTGGACATGGTCACACATGTCCAGCGAAAATAATTTTCTCATGGTAATAAAATGCTAATTAAGCATTTGTCTACCCTGAACGAAGAGACTTGATGATTGAAAAAATCAATCGACAGTTGATTTTAAAATCTAATGCCTGACGGGTCGTGAAAGAAAGATCTTAGCGAAACGTTGTCATGCGAATTCGACGTTTTAAAATAGTTATAAGTTTTTGAGTAGTAGTTTTTTCAAAAGGAAAGGGAAGGAAAGCCTAGATAACTGGTAATTGGTTCGGTAAGTAATAAACAATAGTAATCGTAAGTGATTTCTTCCTGTATTAAAAGATACCAAAAAGCGTGGCATCTACAATGAAGTCTTCACTTTGGGCTGGTTTCCACAAGTTTGGAAACTTGCTGAGATTCGAGCCATACCAAAGGTCAAAAACAGAACGCCACGTCCATCTGAAACCAGACCTATCTTATTGCTACCCACAATCTCTGAGATCCTGGAGAAGGTGACAGCTAACAAACTGGCTTCGAACCTAGAGAGGAAGCTGCTGCCTACAGTACAGATCAGGCAGAGGTACCCAATCTCTCCTGCAAGCATAATATGGCATGCGCGCTCGCTAGTAGAAAACATTATGTGATGCTATCCATCGACTTGTAAAAGGCATTCGATAGAACGCCAAAGCACTCCGTTCTTCGACAACTTGTAAAATCGACAATGAGAAAAAAATTCGTGGATACGGTAGCCTCCTTTTTAACCAACATGAAGATATAAGTCAGAATGGGAGGTCATTTCTCCACCTCGCACCACCTTGAAAACAGCCTTCCGAATCTCCGTTCACCTCCTTAATATATATACACATCCCCTTTCTGTTATGCATCCGGAGAAGTTTCATTTGTCAGGAGAGCTATCCGAGACATCTCTGTCTGGGCCGACACGAACGGTGCCATAATTTCTTCCAGCAAGCAGAAGCGCCGCACGTTTGTTGAAGATAGAAGTGCATAAAAAGCTGTTTTTTAAGTGATCTTGCTTCAATCCCCCTGCAACAAAAAACTCAGGATTCTGGGACTAATCTTCTCGCACAAGTTAAATTTGAACAAACAGTTAGTAATATGTAAACTCAACTATTGTCTAACGGTCAACGGCTACCTCAATAAACGTAACACTAAACAGCACTAAATCCAACAGATAGGATGTCTCTCGGCGCCATCTGCACAACTCCTATCTTCAGCCTCCACTTTATAAAACTTTTAGTTATAATCATAATGTTACCTAAATCAAGTCACGGTAACCTTTATATAATCCTCCATTTAAGCTCTATAAGTGGTTTATAGTAGTTACAAAGAGGTTTCGATTACTAGTATATATAATTCAAGTTATATAATTTGGTAATGGAAACCTTACGGTTACTACTATATAAAAAAACTGTCAGGGTAGACAAATGCCTAATTAGCATTTTACCATGAGAAAATTATTTTCGCTGGAAATGTTTGAACATGTCTAAAATTATCGCGACGGACGATGGTTTAAGTGCCACTTGATATTTTCGTAAACATCGAGCCATCGTCTTGCTTGGGCATTACATTGTTGCACTTATATAGGGCTGCCATCCGGCCGGGTTTCCCCGGATTTGTCCTAGTTTGGTCGGCGTCCGGGGAGCGTCCGGACAGGGTTTTCTATTCTGTCCGGGGTTTAAAATTGTGGAAACCAATTAAATAAAAATTTAATTTTTGTGTATGGTGTAGTCGATAATGCCGACAGTCAGACCGATTTGACTCTCATTCAAGTTCTCTCTTCTGGTCCCTGCCAGGCTTAGATCAGTAGCGAAGCTAGCAGTACGACAATTGCTTGTGTAGCTGTGTATTGTTTTATGTACCTCCCCCCCCCCCTCTCCATCCATGTAAAATCACGATACTACAGTGCGTCAATTCACGTATGCATAATAATTGTACAAATACGGGAAGTAACCCAAGTTGGCGGCAATTCATGTGTTCGAACCAAATCGGTTCGAATATATTTTGGTTTTACCGATTACTTTAAAAGGAAAACATCCTGAAAACAAAGCATCAAATTTTTAGGAAAATTAAATCTAATTTGATTACTCTTAATCAAAAAACAGGTACACAACCTAACAAAGCCATGTATTTGTCATCTACATAACACATTGCACAAATACAATACAACAATATAGCCTCATTGAGCAGATAAAATTAAAATTCTTATCATATGATTGAAGCAATTAGATTCGTGCTAAAAACAATTGCTGAAAAAGAACATATGCAAAAATACCATGCTAAAATTGAGTTCTAAAAGCAAAACAAATTCAATCTAATTACAAATTTTCCCAAAAATAGGTACAGCATCTAACCAAAGCATGTGTTGTCATGTAGCATACAATGCATGGCACAAATACAATCAGATCAAGCAGATCAATTTGCAACTCTATCATCATTATAAGTACTATCGAACGGGAATTTCTCTCTACGTGATAGAGATAACATTTTTTGCAAATATACAGAATTCAATTTAACACAGCAGCATGGGTTGCATTAAATTTCTTGTTACTATGCATTTTTGTTCGTTGCTATGCATATTTTATCTCTAGTACCGTAAAATTACAGAATCACGGCCAATTCTTGTGATCATGCGCCTCTGCTACTCCATCATTGGTGTCGTGTGCAAGCAAGGGCTATATAAACAGCAGTTTGACTTGATTCGATCTCTTTTGTGATTTAGCAGTGCAGTGATCAACTTGGCAATTTATTCCTTTGTGGGTAGCGACTGCAATAAAAAAATATTACTAACAATACACTTTATTTCTGGTCTCGACGGAAATAAAGAATCTTTCTTCGGGTCTCGACTGAAGTTAAGATACATACTAACATTCACTTTAAGTCGGGTCTCGATTGACTTAAAGAATATTATCTCGGGTCTCGACTGAGATAATATATTACTAACAAATAACTTTATTGCGGGTCTCGACTGTAATAAAGTTTCTTATTGCGGGTCTCGACTGTAATAAGAAATTTACTAACAAAACCACTTTATTGCGGGTATCGACTGTAATAAAGTCTTACTGCGGGTATCGACTGTCGTAAGACAATTACTAATACAAACACTTTATTGCGGGTCTCGACTGTAATAAAGAGTCTTATTGCGGGTCTCGACTGTAATAAGAAATTTGCTAACAAAACCACTTTATTGCGGGTATCGACTGTAATAAAGAGTCTTACTGCGGGTATCGACTGTATTAAGACAATTACTAATACAAACACTTTATTACGGGTCTCGACTGTAATAAAGAGTCTTATTGCGGGTCTCGACTGTAATAAGACAATTACTAACAAAACCACTTTATTGCGGGTATCGACTGTAATAAAGAGTCTTACTGCGGGTCTCGACTGTAGTAAGACAATTACGAACACAAACACTTTATTGCGGGTATCGACTGTAATAAGACGATTCGTAATAAATCCACTTTAGTGCGGGTATCGACTGCAATAAGGAATATCCTCATCCCAAACCTCAGTCAAATAAAAAGTCAAGAAAATCAGCTGCTATATATCGATCAGGTGACTACAAGTCAATTGCTACAGTTGTATAAAACAAATTTATATATTAACCATTTATTAAACATTGGTTTCAGCTTTTTATATTATAAAATATATATATATATATATCTTGTAGTTCTCAAGTTATAGCATTTATTGAACTTGAAACATTTAGTGCAGTGAATAAACAAATAAAAACCACTAGCTTTATACCAGTGGTATAAATTTCACCACACCGTTCGTTTATTGCATGTACGCTCTAACTACGGGCAGTACATCATGAGAGAAAAAAAGACATAAAAATTTAAAAAAACAGCAAGAAAAACAAAAAGTATGTAAGTGAGTATGTAAGGATTTGTATAACTTAATAAAAAGTAAAACTCATATTTAAAAGAGGGACACATCCGAACTTTTACCGAAAAGCGCAAGTGTAGGCATGCGCATTCTACTAAGATCGTGCTGTTCTTCGGCATACTGCAAGTGTATAATTTTTACAACAATTTAATCGGTTTTACTGGGTGTTTTTGCACTCCATGAACTGCAATTAAAAGTACGCCTTTTTTTTACAAAACAAAAACATGGAAATTGATGACACAAAATTGATAGATGAGTGGATGAATTTACAAAATTTCAGTCAAAATCTAAGCGATAAGACAAGCTTTTAACGGCAAATCAACTTTGGCTTAATTTTCTAAAACATCGTATGTTCATTTGTGCACCGAGGTATTGAAGCCACCAACTCATAATGCCAACGAAGAGAGAGTATTTTAACAATTTCTCAACTGTGGATAAAAGAAAGAAAATAAGAACTTATCTGAGACTACACTAGTCATATGTGCCTTAACAAAACTCACTGAACATATAAACGGTTTCGTCACTAATCAAAACAAAATTTAATTTTAAAGATTTTAATTGTATTGATTTTTATATACTGTTAAGGTAAAGATACAGGGTGAGAGGCCTTTGCTCTTTAGCCACTGATTTACAGAATCTAAAATGTCCAAAATGTTTACATGGCAGCAGACTCTTGTCTCAGATCAAAAACTTAGGTCTCTGAAGGCCATAAGAAAAAGTCTCTAGAGACACTTCTCGAAGTATATACACGAAATTTATATTTGGTCCCCAGAGATCTGTGTTAATTGTCAAGAAAGAGATTGCTAGAAAGAGAGTGAAAAAGCTTTAAAAAAATAAATAGAAATATTTTACGGGATGAAGGATAACACAACAAGTTTATGTTATTTTTTCAAAAAACCAGACCTCTATTGACGAAAAAATGCCCCTTCCTTAAATCCATTGCTATTCCAACTTGAGATTTTAATAATTTACTAACAAGATCATTAATATTTTCATACCCAAGATGATTAAATCATAGGGTATACTAAGTTTGTCATTCCATTTGCAATGCATAGAAGTAATGATGGTAGAGTAAAATGCATTGGACACCTAAGAAGAATATTAAAAGTTATTTTGATTTTTGCATGTGCGTCTGTCCATCCGTCTGCCCGTTTGTTCGTCTGTCCAGCCGTCCGTCTGTACGCCTGTCCGGCCGTCCGCACGATAACTCGAGAGCGCGTATATTTAAAGAGCTGAAATTTTGCACATGGGCTTTAAAACACAAGTAAACCTAAGTTCGAAAATCGGACAAATCAGGTAACTCTTTCCTAGGGTTGCCATAAAAAAATTTCGTTTTTCACTGTATATTTGCACACTGCCTGAGAACGCGTCTGCACTGAAAGGCTCTTCAAAGTATGAAATCCCATGAAATTGGTCATCATCATTTATACTTTCCAACGAACAGTTCTAGAAATATATGAGCCGTTTATTTTGAAAGTAGTGCAAGTCCATTTTTAGGGTTCCGTACCCAAAGGGTAACAACGGGAACCCTATTACTAAGACTTCGCTATCCGTCCGTCACCAGGTTGTATCTCGTGAACGGTAATAGGTAGACAGTTGAAATTTTCACAGACTGGGTATTTTTATTGGCGATATAACAACAAATATTAAAAATAAAATTAAACTAAAAATTAAAGGATGCCCCCATACAAGAAACGTGATTTTTTCGGCGTTCTTTTCCTCGTTTTATTATCATTCATTATTATTATCATAAGTAGGGATTTTTTTCAAATGATTTTCAAATGACAGCATTATTTTTTCAAATAACGGCTACTCTCATTTGAAAAAAAAATAAAAAGTACATACCTAGTGTTAAATTTTGTACGATGGTACGGAACCCTTCGAGCGCGAGTCCGACTCGCACTTGGCCGGTTATTTTTTACGACAAAATATTGAAATATTTTAGTTTTAATACATTTGAAAATATAATTTAAAAATATTTTTTGGATCGAACAGTGAAGTTTTATGTGTTTTGAAGTTAAAGAGTGTACATTTATTAAATTTTGTAAAGAATTCTGAAGAAGATAGAAATACTATACCCAAGTGGACTTGTACCACTTTCAAAATAAACGGCTCATATGCGAAAAACACTTCAAAAATCAAACTTATACAGATAGGTGACCATACGAAATTACATACGGGCATTCATCAAGAGCATCATAAGAATTGGTCTTAGACGAATTCTAGCTTTTTTATTTGTTTTTCTTATAAAAGGCATTCTTTATATAACTTTCTCTGAAATAATTTAAAGACCGTGCCTCTGTGATAGGTATTTGGATTCAAAGTTATCATTTCGTGTAGTAACTACACATACCAAAATCGGAAAGTTTTAAGGATTTCAAAGTCAGTTTAAATTTAGTTTAATTCAGGCAGCATGCATCGCAGGACAAGAAAACTTAACTTTCAGCAAATGAAGAACGTTGGGAAAGTGTAAATTTTATTCGATTTTCTATGAAATGACTCAATGATAAATTAAGTAAAAATTAACAAAAAACTTTGCCAAACTCACTCCACAGTTAACTGATAGAGCAGAACACACAATAGTCTCCGGAAATCTAGAGACAAAAAATGAGAAAACTAGAGACCGAACATGGAAACCCGATTAATTTGAAATACACGAGGGAAGACCGGAGTCGGAGACCAAAAAATCTCTAGTAATTTAGTATCTTTAGAGAATTTTTACATCTCCAAATCTCTGGGTGTCCAGCGATCGAGAAAGTGGTCTCTTGAAGTTAAAGTCTCTCGCCATGTAGCTTCACCTTTCCCGAGAAAGAGGAAGCTATTTTGAAAGCTATATGGCACACTAAACGGAATTGTAATAAGTTACTAGTTTTAGAATATTAGATAATTTATGATTTGCTTTTACTGAAGTAAACTTGTATTTCTAATTTTTGGAAAATTTTTTTATGTTCCTAAATGTAATAGAGATTTAATTTAGTTTCATTGACATCGTTTTATTTTACTGTTTTTTGTAAACTGACTAATTTTATAATAAATAAATAAAGAAAGACACTATGTACAACAATTTGAACCTATTTTATTAGTAAGTAAAATAGAAAATTATTTAGCAAGAATGTCCGCGTTTCAAGCTAAAAGGTCCGGGGCTTTCGAACTTGTTTTACAGATGGCAGCCTTTTTCGGTGAAAACTCGATCGTTTCAGTCTTCACCGTATAAAATTTATGTGCCCGATATGTATCTATGTGCATACAATGTACATACGCACATCAGTGGCGTGGCGTCTTTGGAAGAAAGGGAAGCATTGCTTCCCCTTAGGATATCTGATTTAATTGAATTAAAACAAATAAAAATGAAATCAAATAAAAAATTACAACATAAAAATATCCTCAACAAATTTTCATCAACAATATTTTCCGTAAAGGCTTTTTATTCGTCCTGCGCTGTAAACTATCAAAGAGAAGCAATAATAAAATCACCTACCTCTGAACAAAACAATCAAAAACAAGGCATCGAATAACATGCAACGAAAAGTATAGCATTCGAACACGTCTAAGCTCCTGACTTATAACAATGGACTGAGCGTATTGTCATTTTCCTATAGGAAAGCATGTCACAAGTTTTATAGTTCTCTCTTTCGCCCTATGGCAGAGTTGGGGCTACCAACACAAAATATTGCATTTTGGAACATTTGCTTATGCTATTTGATGTTTTTATGTTGGCTACAGATGCAATCACCTCAGAAGGAATAAGGTAGAGATAGTGTTTACCATGCTCCGTCTCTCTTGCCCATAAGCAGGATTCAGTTACGAATAACTTTTGAAAATTAAAGTCGGAATGAGTTTAATTCCTTATAAGCGATTAAAATATCACTCGGACACAAGAAAAAATATTATTTTGATTAAATACGATTTACGGGTGTAAAAATTCATCTGATTGGCTGAGTTTTACATGTTTTTTACAGGGACCGAACCAGTTATGACTTTTTACGAAAAAAGCCAACTTTACCTGTTATTCCTGACCGATAATAATTTGAAGCTAAAAAAAACCAAGCTGGAGAGTTTTTTTATTTTATCTGGCAAAAATAAAAAGCCAGCTTGGCTTTTTGTTTTATCTGGCAAAAATATAAAGCCAGCTTGGCTTTCTATTTTTTCTGGCAATAATAAAAAGCCAGCTGGGCTTTTTATTTTTTTTCTGGTAAAAATAAAAAGCCATTTGGCTTTCTATTTTTTCTGGCAAAAATAAAAAGCCAGCTTGGCTTTTTATTTTTTCGAGCTGGAGGTAACAGGTTTTGAAGCTGGTTATTTTTTTGAGGAAGTATAAAAAGCCAAGCTGGTTTCTTACTTTTCCTAGCCGAATATCAAAAAAATTCATAACTGAAAATAAGAAACTAGCTTGGCTTTTTATACTTTCGGCTTCGAAACCTGTTACTTCCAGCTCGAAAAAATAAAAAGTCAAGCTGGCTTTTTATTTTTGCCAGAAAAAATAGAAGCCCAGCTGGCTTTTTAATTTTACCAGATAAAATAGAAAGCCCAGCTGACTTTTTATTATTGCCAGAAAAAATAAAAAGCCAAGCTGGTTTTATATTTTTGCCAGATAAAATGAAAAGCCAAGCTGTCTTTTTATTTTTGCCAGATAAAATAAAAAGCCTTTCCAGCTTGGTTATTTAGCTTTTTTTAATAAAAAGTTAAGTTTTCAAAAGCTTTGCAGGAATCGAAACGGGTTTCACGAGACATCTTTTCGTATATTCCACAAAATTCCACGATCATGATTTATTCCAGCTTTTTTTGTTTAAAGTTTTCAAAATACCAGTTATTTTCGGTCCCTGGTTTTTTATGTAATCGTTTTAAAGGGTGCTCTAACGGTGATATACAGAAACACAATATTTTTTGTGCCACATGAAATAGCAAATCGCTCAGTCCATTGTTATAAGTCAGTGGTCTAAGCTCTGTCTAAGATATCACAACCGACACCAGTGCCTGGCGGAGGTGGTTTGTAGTTATGCTTCCATCAGCAATCGAACAACATCCAACCAAATGTATGGCATTCGAACTCGTAAGGAATTTACCTATGACGTCACACATCTCTGTTGCTCGCTCGCCACTTTCAGTGTTGCTACATTCAATACGAATTGGTTCTAAGCCTAATGCCCAATCTACAATGCATGGTTAAACCACGTCGTCAAAACGATATCGTTTGCTGAAGAATGCATATAAATACACGAAATATGTAAGTAGTGGTAAGCTGCCAAATTAAACAGCTGTTGACCTGTCAATTATCATAAATGTAATTGCTTCCTCGATTTCATTGCAGAATTACATCAAAGGAAGTATTTGGTCTCAATAATTTATACTATGATATAGTAAACTTAGTAAACTAAGAAATTGCTTGGGACAAGTCGAATAATATAAAATATTGCTTTCAGCACTGAAAGTACAAGTTCCAGTTTACAGCTGTTTTGTTCTAAATTCCCCTACATGGTTCTAAATTATGCTGAATACACCTGAGGTATTACTATATCGTTTGTGCTGATTAACTACTACACATAAGCTCGTGCTCATGTCGTCAAATCAATGAGAGAGAACGGACATTTTTGCAAGCATAAATTTTCAAATGCAAGAGTGGGAAGCAAACACAAAAATCCATATCGTTTTGACGACGTGGTTTAACCATGCATTGTAGATTGGGCATTAGGGCCTAAGCAAAACCCTCGAGAATACTTCCCAAGCCATGAAACAGAAATCTATATGTGTGCGTTCGGAGTCCGTACTCTAAAATGCTCTATATTGATGCTTATGGAAAAGTGCTAAACATTGACTTTATATATGCCATAGAGCCTAAACTACTATCCATACAGGAAAATAGTCATCTAGTAATTTAAAGCTTGATTCCTTACCTTACCAAAGGCTACACTTACTATATACCTTACTTAACAAAATAATTAAATAGATTTGATTACAAAGCAACCTTAACATTTTACGCTCAATCTCAGCTGAGTGATAATTGCATGTGTGTATGTACAGCCGTAGTCCGAATCTGTAGGCAGCTACATTCGATATCATCAGCCCACGGCATCCCATGACGGCAGAGCAACATTACAATGATTACTCAGCTGAGAATATTTGTTTGAGGAATCGTAGTCATTTGGTTAAGATATTTTTTTTTAAATAACTTTGTTAGGAAAGGTATGAAAATTTAATTACGGTTGGGAAGATAAGAAAGCAAGCTTAAGATTATCACAACACCATTTGTTTGTATGAATAGTAGTTTAGGGCGGAGGAGCTATTCAAATCAAGCTTTTGTCAATTTTACATAAGAACACTGCAAATATTTTAGAATGTAAGGACTACGCTGGGCCTCGCATGTGGTAGGGAGGGAGTCTGTTTCATGGCTTGTGAAGTATTCTCGAGGGTTTTGGCCTAAGGGATGCAAATGAAAAAGTGATTCTATGGGACCTACAAACACTGCTATACTGGAAGCATGTGTTAGGTTAATTTCATTCATATGAATATATATTTCTTATGATAGATCAACGCTGTGTTTGTTTCGAGTGGAGGTGTTTTCATTTGTGCTTCCATCAATTTCTGTCGGTAGGTTGATTAGGAAGCATCCGGTTATCGGCTAATATGTTCAAGCCTGACAGCGAGGACGAGAGGAAATACAAATAATGAGTTCTTGAGGGCAATTTCAAGGTAGATAGGGAAATATTACTTTAAAGCAAAGGTTTTTAATTTTAATATGATATTGATGATAAAAAGGTACAGTCGGGGTCAAATAAGTAAATGAGCAATTATTGATATTTTAATTTAGCTTATTTAGAATTTATTTGTCGCCGTTATGCATAATCACGAATCTCCTTTTTCACATATTTAGTTTACTCCAAAACTTGCTACAGCTCAAGAGAAGGCGACGAATAATATACTTTCTTTCAAAGCTATAAACGAATTTGAAATTCTCCATTTTCATATTTTGCATGTTCTTTGAAATTTCATTTACAGAGCTCAAATGGCATTATTACCAGGCAACTTAGAACTTTGTTGAAAATTTAAAATTTGTTTATGGCTTTGATTGAAACTATTGAATAAATAACTAATATGTAAGCCGATTATCTTGTCAAAACTTAAGCCACTCGTGATATGGATTAGTGTGCTGTGTTTGTATTCACTTCGTCATGGCAGGAGTGAAATCGTAACATTTTGAATGGGAAACTTTTTTATACTCCAAATTGCTGTGTAAATAAAATAACCCACTGACATAATACGAATGGACTGAGCGTTCTTGCTTCAAAAATGGCACAAATATTGCACAGGCTGTAACAACCCTTTATTTCGTACAATTGCACAACGATTCATAATTTATTATTATTTGTCGATTGGAAGCACTAAAGATGTTGAAAAATAGTATTGCATTAAATTAAAATTATTTAGGAAGTTAAACTTGTTTTAATTAACCCAAAAATTAATTTTTAATATAACTAAAAACTGTGCTCCCCTGCAGATTTATTGTCAGATTTCATTGAGCTTGTAAGAGATAGACGTATAAAAACAATATATTTGTCTGAATTTTTATGTCAATACCAATGCATTCCAATTAATACAGCCGTACTGTTTCTAAAATTGGTTACAGTTCAGTGTACATTTTGAGCTTGAAAGAGACAAATAGGTTTTAGCCAAAATTTGCGCCATTTTTGACTATAGGAGTTTGATAGGATGGCTCAGTTCATTCTTATTATATGTCAGTGAAATAACCAAAACGTTTGCGCCTCCAAAGAAATATAGGGCTGTCATTGAAAAGGAGAAACATTCCGACATTTATGGGATAAACAAATCGCACATGATCTTAAAACTTTCGTATATTTCTCTGCTTCTGTTATACATATTAAAAAAAAAATCACGAATAATATTAAAACAAGGATGATATATTTTTTATATATATTCACTTGCATAAAATACGGTTTTCCGCTGGAATTTCCGCAATTGCTTCTGTATAATTGCACCGCACAATTAGTCACGTTAAATTAAAAGCTAAAAACTTTAAGGGGAGCAAACCCTTTAGACGCCCGAAAATGAGGCATTTTTATGAATTTTTCTAAGGCTGATAAAATAAGCGGATCATTTTAAACTTTTAACATTATTTTGCTACAGCTGTCAGGTGTAGAAAAACATTTTTTTTGTTTTTTTTTTAAGAAAATGGTGGTGTTGTAGGGTAGTTCCTCCGGGTGTCTTTTGCGTGACATCGAAAATTTGCGCCTGTGTAATTCTTTTTCTATTGATCATAAACAAGCAAGGATATTTTTTATCGATTACTGACATGTTCAGGGGAAGCAGAAACCTATAAAATAAAATAAAAATGTATAAAATAAAAACTTACGTCTTCTGTTTATCAAATATTCTGATTTTCGACCACTTTTTCGATCATTTTTACCTCAAAAAATTAATTTATTTACGCGATATCTATAAAACTTTAGGTACAACCTTCCGATAATATTATATACAGAAACCTCTGCAAGTTTCATCCAGATCTATCAATAACTTTTTGATCGACAGCAGCAGCAGTTTTTGAAGATGAACTTTCGAGATATTCGCGATTAAAGTTTCAATACGGAAAAATTTAATTTAGTGACTTATCGATCAATCAGCGATTCCAGTCGTATACAATAAGCCATCAGCTTCCTCGAAAAGTTGATTATCTTCCATCTGCTGATTTGGAACAATTCTAATGGGACAATAGAAATGTACAAAGGCATTATGAAAGAAAGGTTGCTCTACCCCAAACGCTCCGGCTACCTGACTCGCTAGTATACGGTATGAATAACTGCAATAACTCCGTAAATATTTAATATTTTAATTTTTCCTCTTTCCAGTATACTTTCAAAATATGAGAAAAAAAAATCCAATTTTTTGAAAATTATAATGGGTTTGCTCCCCTTAATTTCACTGTAAAAAAACTATACACTTCAAGCTTCCGAAACAACACAATTTTAACTATGTATATCATTAAATTTTATAAAGTTTCACTGAACTCCCGGAACTCTGAAATGTTTCTTTTTCAGAATCGTTAAAGGAAGTTCAACCAAATTCAATCCAACTAACTAAGTGTCTTATTCACGTACATTGTATTGGAACGATATCCCGCTTCTTTATTATTAATTTATTCAATGATTGAAACGGAGTGTATAATATACAAGGAAATTGCGACCTGACTGTGACTGTTTCTTTAAAACTTTTATTTTAATTTGAAAGCAGGTGGCAAAAACACTGCAATTCATGCATACTCTCGCATACTCGATCGTGGGTGCTTAAGCTTAAGGTTAAGGGTAGGGGTGACTAGGCCACTAAGACCCTGCAGACACCGCGACCAGAGATGTCTTCTGTGTACTAACCTAGAATGGTTCAGCTAAACCTATCTTTTTACGAGCTTTTATAGGAGTTAGCTTGCAAATTTTATTTGAAAAGATAAATGCTTCTCCAGTGATTTCCATCTTTAAAGCTGAAGCTCGAGACACTCGCATATTATATGCTTCGAGGTTTTATCGTGTTCTTCGCACAGTCGACACAGTTCACTGTTGCAGTTGCCTATTGTTGCCTATTCTTCAAAAAGTAACTCCTATGTAATTAAGAAGCAGATAACGAGAAGGGTATAGGTAATTTATTAGAATCGCTGCAATAACTTTTGAACGCATGGTTATTTAACACTTTTGTAAAATTACAATCTTATTACTTCCCCTCGCACCAAGTCCACGCCACGCCACTGACGCACATACGTATTGTGTTTTTGACAAATCTTACTGAAGGTGCGATTTATCGTGGGGCTTATTTTTTATTTGTTTTTTAATTACAAATTTTGCTGAAGGCAAAATTTGTCATGGGGATTGAAATGACTTGGGTTGACACTTAAAACTTTTGTTTTTCTCAAGTCGTTTTCTGAGACTTTTTTATTTTATTTTCACTCCCGGAATTTGTCTTTCATGGTAAGGGCATCAGGGCTTAATAAAAGACTAAGGACTGAGACATTTGTACTTACCTTATGATGACTTTTTTCTATCACGGCCATCGCAATACTGAGCATACACAGGTCAGACTGTCAATTGGCGACAGCCAGCCATGATGAAGTGATTAAGGATTGTGCTGTGGAGAGGAATAGGAGAGGTCGGCGAGAGAGGGCAGAAAAAGTAACGAAAAATCCTTGAGCTACAAAAATCAGGAAAGTTTATTTCTATTAAAGATATAAAATAAAATGCAGTCAGTAAGTTTCCATGAGGAGCACCTGAAAAGGAAAAGAAAGACAAGTATTATTAGTTTTAATTCGAATTACGGCAGCCAGGAAGCATTAATTAAATAATTTGGGCCACCACATAAGTAAATCGTTCGTCGAAGGTCTAGAAAGCTCTAGGGCATAATCCAGCACGAGAGTACCTAAAAGAGGAACATTAAGACCAAGAACGAAAAAAGGAAAATCAACGGAAACCAGACCCACAAGGATAAAATATCACATATATATATATATATATAAAATATCTTCCCGGAGAGGCTGCATAACCTCACTTACAGACACACATGTGGGTGCGAGTGTATACCGCTGGGGCACCTGAAAAGAACCAGGAAACCATGAAATAACATTAGTTTTCGTAAGGTGCATTCGAAAAGTCTCTTTATCATTCAGGAACATCAATCGTATTGACATTATTGCAAGATATCCAAGTTCCTCAATCATCGTTGTCGAACGAATTACTGTTTTATTTGGAATTTTCAAGGTTTGTACCAGAATACCTGAAACTGAAAAAATTTATAAGTATTTTCGCGATAAGTGATTACGAGCTCAACGGTATTAGTATACATTATATAGTTTTCGAACGTTACAAGTGAAAATTACATTCGAACGTTACAAGTTAAAATTACATAAACTTACCTGGGCGGTCTTTCCGCCGGAGCTCGCGAATAATAACTAATAATGGAATTCGAACGACGTAATTGTTATCGTCCACCCGTGAGATTCCTCCTCGAGCGCGTTTGTCTTGATAAACCATACAAATCTTTCCACGGAAGGCCTTTGGAAGAAAAGAAAAGATAAATCAAATAAATGAGGAAACCCCTTTGGCCCTTGGATCTATCCCAATACCGTCAAAGATCAACTACCCGGACCAGCATATTCTTACGTAAAGCTTCGGGGGTGAATATAAGAACCAAAAACAAAAATGTTTGTACTCGAAAATGATTTTGAATAAAATATATAGGATGGACTAAACCCTAGCTCATTTCTCTTCTCTTTCCTTCTCCTCAGGTCTTTTTTTATTCTAAACTAGTTAAATTGAAAAGGGACATCGCAAACCAGATGCCAGAAGTGTCATGGGTGGCCGCGGATGGCAAAGGGATATCATCATGGAGTCCCTAGGAGTTCCTCAAGGTGAGTGATGTACGCTGTCCCTTCAGGACCAATGTGTGGTGCTCTTTTTCATCGTTCTTCTCTATTAGTAGATCTCCGTTTTCGTTTTTCTGGTCTAGGCACGATACCTATTTGTTAATGGTGACGTGGCAGCGGTAGGTATTTCGTGGTACTCACCCCACACTCTCCGCCCGTTGTCGCTGAATTATCTGTCAGCTCAGGCTGGTAGTCTGGACTTCACGTCCACACCAATCGCTCATTATACTTCCATAACAAACCCTCGTAAGTATTATATTCTTATGCAATAGTTACCATCCGAGATTCGCGCAGTGATTTGCCATTCCTATAGTTCATTATTTCTAAAGGATTAATTTATTCTGCAAAAGAAATGGGAACTAGTAAAACTACAGACAAGTAATAACAGTTATCCAGCGGCCATGGGCGAAAAAAATGTTCTGCAGCATTCAAGAAGAAGATTACCAACAGTGCTCTGGTGTCATTTGTCCTTACCCGGGAGTTACACGAGATAGTACAGCTTGCATGCAACCTGCACTGTCATACGTATTGCCCGTGTAATCCCTACTGCCATGCAGGCAGCTCAGCTTTCAGCGAAGTTACATGATAAAAAATCATGGCAGCTGAGGTGATAGTAATTTGAGTGCGAGGAGTCAACTAAGTCAGACGTTCCCTCGTGCGTGTTGCTATTCAAATTGCGTTAAGACCAGTGCAGTGCACTGAAGTTCTTTAAATTTATTTATAATATACCTAACCGCAACCTTTGAATTATAAAAATCCGGCGCGCTATTTCTAACAAATCAACTAAATATTAAAACTAAATAACTAAATCTATAACAGCCAAGTATAAGGCTTTTCTATGCCTTATTGGCATTCAACAAGCTAGCAGCACAGCACGGTAATGTCTTTATTGTTCCCCATTAGAAATCAGTGCAAGTTCATTAGTACTTGTCACTGATTAGCATTATGGGTGCACCCAGATGTTGTCATTGAACTGCACAGTCTAATGTACTGAAAGCAGCAAATAGGCATAACATATTGTTACGCGCCACAAAGTGATACAAGCGACATCTATTGGAAATGGAAACAACTTTAGGTTAGTGACATCCTAGTAAACTGGGTTTGGAGAATGGAATATTCAGGAAGGTTCTAGGATAATTCGTAGAGTATAAATACGGCGCTGCTCACATCCAGGAGGCGAGTATTATTTCAGACAGCGAAGTGAGAAGTGAACGAAGTAAACTATTTGGATTGCGATGATTAGAAGTACATTACTAGCGATAAATAAAGAGTTGATTTGATAATTATTTGTGAATTTGTGAGAGTAAACAGTAAAGTTAAATAAAGAAAGAACTTTTGAATTATATCTGAAATATTGTGTTTTAAATAACGAACCAAGGCCACGCTCGTAACAACTGGTGTCAGAAGTAAAATAAAATCGCGAAATAAAGTGGTGGCATTTGATTTTGAAATTCAAAGAGTGATTAATTTTGTGAAATCGTGTGTAAAAATTCCGAAAGATAATTTTATATTAAACTGTCAAAGACGCAAGAATGGGACGCAAGCTAGAGGAGCTTCGCATACAGGAATTGAAAGTGGAGTTGGGGAGCGGTCATTACAAACGACTGGCCTAAAGAATGTTCTAGTCGAGCGACTTAGACAAGCTTTGATAGAGGAAGAAAAGAATCCTGAGACATTCGTTTTCGAAGAAGAACCAGAAATTGAGGAAGAGCCTGCAATGAATATAGAACAGCTTTTAAGTACTTTAATGAGCAAAATGGAAGCCCGTTTTGATGAACAAAAGAATTCTCTCCAGGAACAAAAGAATTCTCTCCAGGAACAAAAGAATTCTCTCCAGGAACAAAAGAATTTTCTCCAGGAACAAAAAAATTCTCTCGAGGACCACAAGAAATCTATGGAAACCCGTTTGGACGATCAAAAGAATTCTCTCCAGGAACACAAGAAATCTATAGAAACCCGTTTGGACGAACAAAAGAATTCTCTCCAGGAACAAAAGAATTCTATAGAATCCCGTTTAGATGAGCAGAAGAATGCTTTGGATGAACAAAATAATTCTATGGAATCCCGTTTAGATGAGCAGAAGAATGCTTTGGATGAACAAAAGAATTCTATGGAATCCCGTTTAGATGAGCAGAAGAATGCTTTGGATGAACAAAAGAATTCCATGGAGTCTCGTTTAGATGAACAGAAGAAATCACTGGAAACGCGTTTGGATGAACAAAAGAGTTCTCTGAAGAATTGTCTAGAAAATCGCTTAGAGGAACAAAAGGATTTCCTGAAAAACTCGTTAGACGAACAAAATTTAAAAATAGAAGGAATAGAGCAAGAAGTGGCGGAAGTTCAACAAAAAGTCACCGAACAGCTTGACAACTTTAAATCAGATTTGGAGAAGATGAAGCATCGACAAGCACGGCACGAAGGAATTGAAATATCCAATGCAGGCAGAATGAAACCTCCAATATTTGATGGACAAAATTCGTGGCATATTTTCAAGAGACAATTCGAGGCTGCTTCCGAAGTAAACGGATGGAATGATGCAGACAAAGCTACAGCTCTGATATTAGCACTTCGAGGTTCTGCATCAGAGCTTTTACAAACTATACCGATAGAAAAGATGACACATGCAGCAAGTATATCGCCTACAGCTACGCAACAGGATTCAAAAGCATGGCGAATCACTACAACAACTGCAGGCTGATGTGGAAAGATTAGCTTATCTCTCATACTCTAGCGTAAATGCGGATTTGCTTAATGAAGTGGCAACAGAAGCATTTGTGAACGCTATTGCAGATCAAAATTTACAACAAGCGTTGAGGCTAGCAGCAAAGAAATCAACAGCAGAAGCACTAGCCTATGCACTAGCGTATGAATCTGCCAGGCAAGCTCCTTGAAGTGCAGTACGAGTGAGAGAAATATCGGTGGAGGAATGTACTTGCAATAGAATGCAGCCATCACAGAGCAATTCTTCACGTGGTATTCTGCGATGCTGGAATTGTAATAGACCGGGACACCTCCAAAGGGACTACAGAAAACGCCGTCGAACAGAATCATCAGAAGAGGAGGACAGAACAGAATGCCAAAGATGTCGAGCCAGGGAGAAAGCTATTCGGGAGAGTCTAGAAATCAAACAACGACTAGCCGCTTCAGCCCCCCTGTTCAGCAGTCGGAAAACATGTAAAAACCAACTTCGGGGGGCAGAAGTTGGTTGGTAGAGTCGACAGCCCCGAAGTCATCATTCAGATAGCCCAGTTGCAGAGAAATAATAGCAGTCTTGTTATATATGGAAGTGTAGGAAAAAATGACTTCGTTGTCACTATCGACACTGGAGCTTCGAGATCAATTATTAGAGCGGATCTTGTCAAGAACAAATGGCTTCAAAATACCACCAAATATTTACTAAGAACAGCAACTGGAGCCGCAGCACAAGTTTTTGGAGAAATAACTTTGGATATTCAACTAGGTGAACTACTATTTCCTCACAATTTCCTAGTTTCAGACATAATGGATGAATGCATCCTTGGAGTAGACTTTATGACCACATATAAAATAAATTTAGATGTCGGAGAACGAATACTCAAATATGGCAACATAGAAATTCCTATGAGACTAGGAGGAGGAACAGATTATCCTGCAAAAATAAGGACGATGGTCTGTGAGAATATGACTCTCTCTGCATTCTCGGAAACGCTAGTATGGACAAAGCTTACTGATGACATCGGGACCTGCCGATTCTATCTGGTGGAGCCTAACCCTACAAAAGTAACATCGAACATCATCGTTGGTAAGACTTTAGTGAAGGCAGAAGGCGCAACATTAATTCTAGTCAGAGTGCTCAACACATCCGAAAATGAGGTACAACTAAAAGAAGGTGCTATAATTGGAAATTGTGAGCCTGCTTATCAGATTGTTAATTTGAAAAATGGTAGTAATATTAAGGAGGCAATAAGTATACCAGCTACTACTCAACAGGTTCAGAAACTTCTTTCATCTAGTGCCTTAAGTGAATAGCAATACAACGATGCCAAAGAGATGATCGATGAATTTTCGGAATTATTTGCAATGAATGATGATCATTTCGGCAAAACAAATCTTGTCCAGCATCGGATCAATACGGGAGATTCTAAGCCCATTCGGCAACCACCACGAAGACTACCATTAGCCAAACAACCAGAAGTTGCAGATATGATAAATTCCATGAAAGAACAAGGCATAATTGAGGAATCTAACAGCCCTTGGACATCGCCAGTTGTTTTGGTCAGGAAAAAGGATGGCAGCACCCGATTCTGTGTGGACTACCGCCAACTAAATAATGTAACAAGAAAGGATAGCTATCCGTTACCATGGATTGATGACACATTGGACACCCTTTCCGGAGCGCAATGGTTTTCCACATTGGATTTGAAGAGCGGTTACTGGCAAGTGGAAATACATCCCGAGGACCGAGACAAAACTGCTTTCTCACTTGGAAGTGGCTTATGGCAATTCAAAGTTATGCCATTTGGATTATGTAATGCTCCAGCCACATTCGAACGACTCATGGAATGTGTTTTACGAGGATTAACCTGGAAAACATGTCTTGTCTACTTAGATGACATAATTGTGATCGGAAGGACATTCGAGGAACATAAAAACAACTTACGGGACGTACTTCAAAGGCTGAGAGATGCGAAACTGAAGCTCAGTACGAATAAATGTGCTCTATTCAATAAAGTAAAATATTTGGGGCATATAGTTTCATCACAAGGAGTAAGAACTGATCCAGAGAAGATAAGAGCTGTGAAAAATTGGCCTGTTCCAAAGGACAAACATCAATTAAGGAGTTTTCTTGGATTAGCTACCTACTACAGGCGATTCGTAAGAGGTTTTGCAGATATAGCAAGGAGCCTACATCAACTTACAGAAAAAGGAAAGCCGTTCATATGGTCAGACAAATGTAACGAGAGTTTTGCAAATTAGAAGCAACAGCTCTGTGGAACTCCAGTGCTTCACTATCCAAAGCTGGGAAAAACTTTTATGTTGGACACGGATGCCAGCAATGTAGGTATTGGTGCAGTGCTTTCACAGGAGGAGGATGGTCAAGAGGTGCCAGTAGCTTATTTTAGCGAAGCACTCTCAAAATCAGAGAGAAATTATTGTGCTACAAGGAAAGAGCTACTTGCCATTGTAAACTCAACCCAGCATTTCCATAAATATCTCTACGGGCAGAAATTTATCCTCCGCACTGACCATGCAGCGCTTAAATGGCTTTTGCAGTTTAAGAACCCTGAGGGGCAAGTGGTGAGATGGATAGAGGGACTCCAAGCTTATGACTTTGAAATCCAACACCGAAGAGGTCGTATCCATGGAAATGCAGACGCCCTTTCACGACGTCCATGCAAAGTTGAATGCAAACATTGCGTTCGGCTGGAAGAAAAAGAAACAGAAGCAACAATACAGCTGATGACGGTGGAACCATCGACAGGTTGGAACAACGAGAGCTTGCGAACAGCACAACGGGAAGACCCAGACATAGCACCTATTCTTGCTTGGAAAGAAGACATGGAAAGACCACAATGGCAAGATATCTCGGAGAGGAGTGAGAAACTGAAGAGCTACTGGGCTCAATGGAACTCTCTTCACGTTGAATGTGGTATATTAAAGCGCAAGTGGGAATCAACTAACGGCGAGTCATTCCGAATGCAGATAGTCGTGCCAGCATCCCAGGTCAAAGATGTTCTAGAAGAAATGCACAGTGGATCATCTGGAGGACATTTGGTGGTGAATAAAACAATTTCCAAAATACGTGAAAGGTTTTATTGGTTACATATGCGAGAGGATGTTGAGGAATGGTGCCGCAGATGCACTAGCTGTGCTACTTGCAAAGGACCACCACACAGAAGTAGAGGAGAAATGCATAAGTATAATGTAGGAGCCCCATTTGAAAGGATAGCCGTAGACATCGCTGGACCTTTTCCAGAAACAAATAACGGTAACCGTTATATATTAGTTGCTATTGACTATTTCAGTAAATGGCCTGAAGCTTATGCAATCCCTAATCAAGAGTCTACCACAGTAGCGGATCAATTAGTAATGAAGTGGGTCAGTAGATTTGGTGTTCCTCATGAACTTCATTCGGACCAAGGACGGAACTTCGAATCACGGACTTTCCAAGAGTTGTGTAAAATTCTGGGAATAAGAAAAACCAGAACAACTCCTCTGCATCCACAATCTGACGGAATGGTAGAGCGCTTCAACAGAACATTAGTCGAGCATCTAAAGAAAGTAGTCGACTATCACCAACGCGATTGGGATCGACATATTCCCATGTTCTTAATGGCCTATCGATCAGCTGTACACAACACGACCGGGCAAACTCCAGCAAAAGTGATATTCGGAAAGGAGATGCGTTTACCTAGCGATCTCAAGTTTGGTACACCCAGAGGTGAACAAAAGTTACCAGACGATTATGTATCGGAACTTAGACAACGATTAGCGAATGTACACGAAGTCACGAGAGCAAAATTAGCAATAAATACCGATCGGATGAAGACCCGATATGACTTACGTGCTAACTCAGCAGGATTTAATGAAGGTGACCTTGTTTGGCTGTACAACCCGAAACGACGTTCTCCAAAATTACAACAACACTGGGAAGGACCGTATTCAGTAGTGACTAGAATAAATGACGTAGTATATAGGATTCAGCGGGGTACAAGAGGCAAACGGAAAGTCGTTCATCTAGATGGTTTATGTCAATACTGCGAGCATCAAGACCGTGGATCACCTGTTGTTCGGGACGAACAATTTTAAGAAGAGGGCAGTGTTACGCGCCACAAAGTGATACAAGCGACATCTATTGGAAATGGAAACAACTTTAGGTTAGTGACATCCTAGTAAACTGGGTTTGGAGAATGGAATATTCAGGAAGGTTCTAGGATAATTCGTAGAGTATAAATACGGCGCTGCTCACATCCAGGAGGCGAGTATTATTTCAGACAGCGAAGTGAGAAGTGAACGAAGTAAACTATTTGGATTGCGATAATTAGAAGTACAGTACTAGCGATAAATAAAGAGTTGATTTGATAATTATTTGTGAATTTGTGAGAGTAAACAGTAAAGTTAAATAAAGAAAGAACTTTTGAATTATATCTGAAATATTGTGTTTTAAATAACGAACCAAGGCCACGCTCGTAACAATATTGTTGTTTTTTTACCTCGCTCTGTCGGTGACTGCTGCTGGTGGCGCCCAAATTTCTATGTTGTGTGTGTCTCTCTTTCTTCTGCTTTTTTTGGCGTTTTGCTTTTGGAGCATGTAGATATTTGTTTTAGATTTCTGCAACATTCGTGGATTGGAAGCAAATCGTTTTTGGGTTTACTGCTAGATAAGTGCAATCAAGCTATAAGAGCTAAGGAGTCTGATTTTCGCGCTTATCAATTAAATCCTTGTTCAGAGCTGAAACAAATCTACAAGAATGCACGGAGCACCTGCAAGTCCATTATCCGGAGAGAAAAATTTCTCTTTGAGCAAAATATTAGACAAAGAATCTTGGAAAGCCGCAAAGGTAGCAAAGGTTTCTGGTCTCACGTTAAAACTATAAGGAACTTCACCACTCCCTCTATACCTTCACTACTTAACAATGGTGAAGTCGTAATTGACTCCCTGGATAAGGCTATTTGGAGACTTACTTTCTTACGTAAATTGTGAATCCAAAATCGTTGCTTGGATATTTCAAAGGCCTTTGATAGAGTCTGGCAGCCTGCCTTTTTAGCTAAACTTAAACAACTTGGTCTCTCCCCTCCTCTTCTATCATGGATTGAAAGTTTTCTATCAGATCGCTTAACTCGTGTTATTTTAGATGGCATTACATTCGAACCTCACCCTATAAATGCCGGTGTGCGCCAGGGCTCTGTCTCTCCATTTCTCTTCCTAGTTTTCGTTAATGATCTTTCCCTTACTTTCAATCCCATCCATAGCTTTGCTGATGACAGTACCCTTGATTTCGGTTGCCGATGACAGTACCCTTGATTTCGCTTTTTCGCTTACTCCTTTCATACTCTTGTGGACTCCAGAATACCGGAATACCGCGTGTCAAACGAGATTGCATTACTAGATCATTGAATAACGATCTTGAAATTCTCGCTTGGGGCAAAGCGAATCGCGTTGAATTCCATGCATTTAAGACCCAAAATTTATAAATCAAGATCACCGTTTAACCACTCCCATTTAATTTGATAAAGCTTTAATTTTTTACCGTCACTAAGCATTTTTGGCATTAATATTTGTAGTAAGTTAAGCTGGATTGAACATATCTTCTGGAAATAACTTGTCATATCGACTCGCTCGAGCTCCACCGCAATTTTGGATGTTTTTCGCTCCTTTATCGCTACATGCATGGCCAATGTTGCGATGAAATATTCAGTCTGATCCCTTGTAGATTAATTCCTGCACGCAATACCCGCGCTAATCATCTCATCCTTAAAAATACTTTCAGCCATACAATAAAATTCCGAGATCCTTTCTTATCTCGAACTGTGTGATTGTACTATCTTCTGTTTTTCCTCAGGCTTACAATCTGCGAAGGTTCAAAAGTGACCTCCGCCACTTTCATCATATCCCTTAATCCTTTCCCTATCTCCTTCAAGCCATGCCTGTACTTTACATTATAGGGTATTCCTTGAACTTGGTTTAATAATATATTAAAAAAAATACTGTTTTCCAAATTGCGGAAAAGAAATGCTTGAGAGAAATTAATAAATTTATACCGGGAAAATGAAATTTTCTGGGATTATTTGCATTACATCATTTACCAACACCTTTGTTAAGATCCAGCCACGTAATAATAATTCAAAGGTCTCACATTAGTTTATCAGCATGAATTTGTCGCAATTGTACTCATCAGCATTTCGTACATTGCATTTTTGTTTATCACATTCCGTGGAACCAGACTAAAAGGTAACTTGAGTATCGTGTCCACGGCTTGAATTATCTTTTCTTGCGAGAGCCGAGAGTAAATTGTTCACACGGTGAAGTGCACTGCACGTCTTCACTTGAGTTGAAATTTATGTAAATTAATTAATTCGGAATATAGTTTAGTTTAAAAATGGAAACGAACTGCTGTTCTTATTCTCCTATCCCAAATATTTCAGCTAATCCACTTTTGGACTAATATTTTTGGTGTATGTACAAGTTTATGCGTTTGTGCTCCCCCATCAGAGGTCTTGGTACAAGAACCAAGGGCCTACGTCGTTAACGGGAAAGTAAAACAATTTTACCCGAATTTAAACAACCTTCCTCTTACTTTTTTCTTCTGTTTTTCAGATTCTACTTCTTCCTTTATTACTAAAATTTCCGACATAGGCTGATGTCACATTTTCCGTAATTTCAGTATGGTGACCCCAACGTGATTTCACGTCATAAGCGAAACTCATTGTTGCCTATTTTTGGAGTGTGACATTATCCTACATCATGGAGCAATTGGGAAAACAAAAGGCTGAGCTAGGGGCGGAGCTAAAACGCATTATAGCCAACTACAGAATAGATTCTAAAGACAGAAAAACCAAAAGGGAGTACTATGCAGAAAGAGCACAGAGATTGGAAGAAGTTTGGTCAAGTTTTGAATAAACCGAGCTGCCTTTTGACCATCCATACTTCGCCCACGACTACTACAATGCGATATGGAAGCTCTACGAACAATACCGAGAGTATTTCAACGAAAAAATCGACTCCTTCGACAAGGGAGAAGAAGACCTACTTCAACAGCCCGACAGGGCCTTAAAAACACAACAGGCCGACAAGGCTTTAGAAACTCAAGACTTACCTTCAAGGCCACCTCCAAAACAAGCAATGCCAAGGCCACTTCAAACTGAAGGAAAGGCTAACACGGCACAGAGCAATCTCGAGTCAGTTGAAATCATTAAAATACTACGTCGATAAAGAGGCATTATCCAATCACTGCGGAGAGTACTCGAAGGTGTTTAATATGACGACGCTCATCCACGACAATATTATAAAATCAAAGCTGACACCATTAGTCAACATTGGTGTCAAATTGAGAATCAGAAACTACTCACTGTGGGAAATGACCGACGATCCAGCCATACAATGGGTTATGATGTAAATGAGTACATTGGCTTGGAAGAAAGAGTACAAACTACACTAGTGCAGCTTTCTTCAAGGATCTATATGGCGCCCACACCAAGTTTGGTGCAACAAGGTTCTACAATGCAACTGCCAAAGATGACTCTGCCCAAATTTGACGGAGATTACCTGAAATGGCGCCAATTTTACGATCTCTTCTCGCAAATGGTCCATGAACAATCACTATCCAATTGTCAAAAGATGTGGTACTTAAAGACCAACCTGGTGGATGAGGCAGAAAAATTCATCAGACATCTTACCCTGAGCGATGAAAATTACACAATGGCCTGAAAGTTGCTGCAAGTTGTTACAGCAATATCTTAGTAGCCAGCCTGATCAACAAACTTTTGGGACAACCTTCCCATGCATTCGACAACGTGTCAGCTACCGCATTGAAAGTGGTACACGATACGACACAATAATGCTTATTAGCATTGGAGAATTTAGAGGTGTCAATAACAAATTGGGATCCCTTGCTTCTCCATATCCTGGTAAGAAAGCCAGATAAGGCTAGCCACTCATTATATGAGCAGTCATTGCCAAATCCAAGGGGACTTCAAACCATGAAAGGTTTTGTTATGGTCGTAGCGTATTGCATATAGCAGTATGCTACACTGAGAATTACTACAGCATGTATGCCGGCCGGGTACCATACCGACAGTCCGCACGCACCTTAGCTCGAAAAAGCTCGTACCTGTCAAACCGTGAAATCGAAAGGTCGTGAACAAAGTGAAGACAACAAAATCAACAATTTTCAACGGCATCGGCGGGAAATCTTACCCTTACGTAAGTTCGCAATAATATTTATCCCTGCATATCCTATTATCAATTTGAAAAAAATATTCTCCTCATCAGCAGGAGCAAATAAATCCATCACCGCCACCATCACTATCAGCTAGAACAGCTCAAATCTGTTAGAGAATCCGCAATTGCACATGCAGCTGGAATTGCAGCAGCAATTGCAACTGTCGCAGCCCCTGATTCTAATTTACCAGCAACAAGTCAGGGTGGAACAGGTACACCACAATCACCACCACAACAAATATCATTGCGGCCACTGCCTGCACACCTTCACAAACGGTAGTGCCTTAATCAATTTACCACTTAAAAGTGGAAGCGGTGATAGTAAGGGTAATCTATCTGCTAGCAGCCCAAGTGGCAGCGGGACCAGTGAATGGGGTGCATTTACTCGCGCACGTTGTGGTAGCTCATATGCCCGTTCTCATGGTCCAAATTGGCATAAACGTTTGGAATGCGATGTTGAACCGAAATTTGAGTGTCCTATTTATCACAAGAGATTCTACAGGATATTGAACGGATTTAACTGCCGGTTACTTAGCATTACGTGGGGCAAGTAGCATTGTCGGCTAAGTTCTGAAATGCAAATTTGTTGCGATTACCGAGAATTAACAGAAAAATATGTCAATACATTGACTCTTGAGTATAGGAAAATCTAAAAGATACGCAACATGGTGCAGTACACAAATTAAACTCTTCCAGTCAACTATTTTGCAGATTGTGTTTGGTACGTAGATAAATAATGTAGATTATAACATAAATATGTAACTATAAAAAAGGGATAAGAGTTGAAATTAGTTTCACTATCAATGAAATAAGTAAATAGATGAAGAACGCATTGAATAAATTAAACAGTGAGAAAAGATTGTAGGCATAGTTGCTTTAAATTTTATTAATTAATTTTTAAGATAGTTAAGTATTTGAAAATTAGCCTTAGGTTACAAATAATTTTTGGTATTCAGGTGAAAAAGATTAATTTTTACAATTGTAACTGTGACATGTAGGCAGGATATATTAATTTGCATAAATTTACTATTCATTTTGCATTGGTACCAAAAAGGTACAAAAGTACACAACTGATCTTACACCATAAAGTTTTCGAACTTGATTGATAATGTCTGCATAGTGTGGTGACATAAGATTTTGTGCAGAACTAGGACTGCGTGTAAAGAAGAGGGCAGGTATAAGCTTGAATACTAACAATTTTCAAACACAAGTAGGTTAACATAAAAACAAACAACTTTAATTTATTTAGAAAAGTTGCATGAAAAGGAAAGCAACATTTCAGTTTCCTATAAGCTCGTTTTAAGCTATAGTCAATGTAGACATTTCCGCTCTTTACATAATTTAAGAAAATCGTCGTCACCACAGTACAATGAAAATAGAAGGAGATCAAAGAAAAATTTATATATCCTATTGCGAACAAAGCAGTTGCAATCAATACTGGTAGTCATTAAAGTAGTGTTAGTTTCAGAAATCTAGATTTTATTTTATCACCCGAAGTGTATTTAGCAGAAAAATTACAAAAATTATCAAACTTTTCAAAAACGTAGAAATTAAAGGAACGATAACGTAAATATGGATCACTGAATACTTTTCATTTCTCCTTTCACTTTCCTGGAGCCCTCTCCCATGAAGTTCGTCTAGGTCCGCTAGTCTCTCTCTTTACAGGTCTACCAGGGACTCTGAACATAACTGCGCTCAGAGTCAGATGGGTGGTTGGGGCGTACAATGAAGACATACCATCTGCGCTTTCGATGTGGATGTAGGTAAGTGACGTAAGGGTCCCTTCAGGACCAAATGTGTGACGGCGTTTTAGTTTGTAGTGTTATGATGACACGAATACCACAGTGCCATCATAATGCATCATCATCCTCGTGGCACCCAAATTATTAAATTATTTCAGTGCACATGGTGCACTTGAAAAAGTTCATATATCGTTCAAGCAAACGAAATCGTAAATTATAAAAATTCGAGCAAACGAAATCATAAATTTCCATGCTCTTAAGTATACAAAACTCCAGCGACACGAGCAATCAGCAAAATCCACTTCGACGTTCTTGCAAACGTCATCATAAATTTCCCCAAATTGTCTGACCGCTCTTCACATGGGCGTGACATCAGTTTACGCTAGATGTAATGCGTATATACATTTTTCTGCTGATTACGCTGGCGTCGCAAGGGTATCACTAAGTCACGTCGCCAAGGAAGAGTTGAGTTGGATTAGATATTTCACAGTGGTCGGTTCGCGGTCGCATTGCTCGCGACTTTAATTAATTGAGTCAGTGGTGTTAAATTGAATCAGTGGTGTTAAATATAGTTTAATTAACGATCGAACAAATAAATAACAAGAAACCAAAAGTGAGGTGTTTCAATTATAATAAAATCAATAAACTCTTTCCACCTCCCGCTTCCTCTTCTTCACCACCAAGGAAAGCACGAGAGGCGGCGTATAACAGTAGGCACGATTTTTTTTTTGTATATGGCAGGCGGCAGCGGCAGGCTTTTCGTGGAACCTCCCACAGCGAAGGATTAAGACTTCCAAATCAATGACTTCTGATCCCATTACACCACCAGCGTGCGTATCATGCAAAGGCAACCATCAGCTTTACTAATGCACCAAATTTTTGAAATTAACGCAATCAAATCGCTTAAAGGTGCTGAGAGGGAATAGCTTGCGCGTCAATTGTATGAGAGCAGGGCATACTACAGTCAAGTGCAAATCATGTGGATGCACAAAATGCAGCAAGATACACAATATGTATGTCAAATACTGGGAGGGATTGTAATCACAGCAAGCTCCTACTAACTTAGCTCCAAGACAAGGAGCTTGCCGCGCTATCCTACGACAGTCTTCGTTTTCAACAGCCGATCAACCAATTGACTTGTCGTCCAGTGTTACAGCCATGAGTAGCAAACAAAATTGGGGATTTTTATTGTTAAGTACAGCTCGGGTCATACTAATCAGCAGCTTAGAATGTTGAGCCATCTTAGATTCGGGCTCCCAAATAAACATTATCAGCCAAAGGATTGTTAAAAAATTTGGTCTCGCACCCAAATCCGACTCTCAGGTTATAGAGGGCATTAGGCAAGGAAAGCGGCAATCGCATAAAAGAGTAAATGTGCTACTCCAGTTAAGATTGAACGGATATTCTACTAGAGTCGAGGCATTCATACTTCGGAGCATCATTTGAGTTGCGTTCATGGATACAGAGTAGACGTCGGTGTTTTTCGCTCCGTCTTGTAGTTGTTTTGTTTCCGCAATTTTAAGCAGTTTTTCAATTTAATTTGTTAATTCGATTTCTTCACGTAATACTTGCGACTAATGTGTGATTATATTTTGGTCTTCGACTAAATATTTGCGCTGGTAAATTAATTTTAATTTTGAATTTGGTCTGTATTTACGATGGCCCCTAGCAAAACACAAAAGGAGAAAGCGATGAGCAACTCTGAGAGTATTTCACCTATACAAACACGTAACGCTCTTAAAATCAACACCAGAGAGGAGCAGAAACGTACCGGGGAACCTGACATCTCTAATTCTCAACTGGAAAACCAAAACCGATTGATGGAATTTCTCAATGATGCTCTTAAGGTGCTCGAAGAGAGGCTTTCCTCTAAGTTGGAAGAAGTTATTGTGTCTTTATCCACACGCATCAGTACTATTGAGGGAAGAGTTACTGAATTTGAAGCTAAATACAAAGAAATGGCTGCAGTAATTGATGACCTTCAGCGTATTCAACGTCTCCCTGATGCCATTATCAGGGGTATACCTCGACGTGAGACTGGCATGTTCCGCAATTGATTCAAGACATTGCAAGAGAGATCAATTGTCCAGATACGGCTGCTGTTGATGCCTTCCGTTTGAAACCGAGATCATCGACCTATAACTCATCGCAGCGTAATGTATTGCCTCATAATAATACCATGCCTATAATCGTGCGTTTTGCATGCGCTCGTGAAAAGTATACATTTTTGTCAGCATTCAGCAGGGCTGGGGGATTGAGTCTCAATCGCATTGAAGGTTTCACTCAGGACAGCAAAATACATGTCAACGAAAGCCTTACGCCTAAAACGAGCGCGCTGTTAAGAGAAGCTCGTCGACTGCAGAAAATTGGGCTCTTAGATGTGAATACGAAAAGCGGCTTTGTGTATACAAGAATGAAAAAGAACGATCCAGCTATCAAAGTAACCTGCATGGAGCAACTGCAAAGATTCAAGGCTGCGAGCCCCGGAGCGAAGACATAATGTGTTAATATTGTACAACTCGTCTATTTTTCTCTTTTTCTATTATTTTTGTTATTTTTCTCTTAATATTTTAAATTTTATTATTATTTTTTTTGCTCTTTTTTGCGGATTCTAGTTCAATTTCATAGATTATGGGTTCATTTTACGTTGTAATTGATAACTTTAAACCTGTTCTACTGCGTGCTGTTGATGCTGTTGTGCTGTTCTTTGTGAAGCTTTTTATCTTGTCTCTTGAAGGTGCTGACGTGGGTTATAATGATAAATATGATTACGGATAGAGCGGCGGGTGGTCTGGAGGGTGTGAGGGCGCTGATAAGCATCATAGGTAGACAGAGGAATGGACTGAACATATGTTCAGTCAATGCCAGAAGCATAAGGAATAAGATGGATGAATTTTGTGAAGTTTTTCGAAATAGCGACGTACATGTGTTGCTGGTCTGTGAAACCTGGCTTCGGGACCATATTCCTTCATCCATGGTCTCCATACCAGGTTTTAGGCTGTTTAGGAATGATCGCCTCGGAAGGGTGGGTGGAGGCGTTGCTGTGTATGTGAGGGACTTCCTGAAAGCCAAGGTTCTATCATCATCTATAGAAGAAAGTCTTGAATTTGTCAACGTGGAGATTAGTTGTGGTTACGAGAAACTCGTTGTGTCAGCCGTTTACTGCCCACCAAATAATTTTAACTCTCGTAATACATCTGAATTTGAAAGAGTATTCTCTGCTTTGGCTCAACGGGTTGATGATGTTGTAGTCGGTGGTGACTTTAACGTTAATCTTCTATCTGCTTATTTACGATCATTGAATTTTTCTTCCCTTGTCCAGTCCTTACATTTAAACATAGTCAATTCCTATCCCACCTTCTTTAATTCATTGCATCCATCTCTCCTTGACGTTTTTCTTGTTTCAGTCCCAGACCGTGTCTTGTTCCTGAATCAGATCAGTCCATTTAATACTCTGGACCACGACATTCTCTTTCTGACTTATAATTTCTGCTTTGACCCCATTCCCCCTATCCAAAGTTTTTCCTACAGAGACTTTAAAAATATTGATGTAGATGGGCTACTTCTCGAGAGTGATACCCTACCCTGGTCTCGGATCCTTGAATGTTCATCAGTCGATGAACAGGTAACGATTTTCAATGGCCTTGTAACCTACTTATTTGAGAAATTCGTGCCTCTTCGTGTCAAGTGGATTAATAACCGCTCTCCGCCTTGGTTTACCAATGAAATTAAATTGCTGATTGTCGAAAGGGAGTACTTGTACCGTGAATACAGGCGATTAAGGACTGATCATGCTAGGGCTAGCTTTTCTGCAGCGCGTAATCTTGTTACCACTGCAGTTCGTAATTCCAAAAGGCGATATTACCGCTCCAAACTCAACCCTGAATTACCATCCAAAACTCTTTGGAAGAACTTAAAGAAGGCAAGCGTCTGCGGTAAGGACAAATCTAATTGTGATTTTAGTCCGGAAGCTCTAAACAGGCTCTTCGCAACTCCCCCAAATAATGCACAACAATCTCGAATATAACCCACCAACTCGTAATAGCTTTGATGGGGCGTTTAGTTTTCGGGCAGTAACCCTAGATGAAGTTTGGTCGGCGATTTGCTCTGTAAAGTCCGAAGCTGTTGGTGCTGACAATATCTTTCAGTGTTTTATCAAACTACTGCTTCCATATGTCAGTCAGTATATTCAGCATATCTTTAACTCGAGTCTTACATACTCCACCTTCCCTCGAGCTTGGAAGACAGCGACAATACTTCCTATTGCAAAAAGCGCATCACCCAAGGATATCTCTGACTTTCGGCCAATCAGCATACTCCCCTTTCTGTCTAAAGCTTTGGAAAAAATTATGCATAGTCAAATAATGGATTTTATCAGTGTGCATAAGCTGATATCCAAGTGGCAATCGGGTTTCCGGCCTTTTCACAGCTGTGAAACTGCAATGCTAAAAGTGACTACTGATGTAAGAATTGCTATGGATAATAACGAACTGTGTATATTGACGTTGTTGGACTTTTCTAAGGCTATCGACAGTGTAAATTATGAAAAGCTTCTCAATAAACTAACCATTTGTTTTTCATTCTCCAACTGTTCCACTAGACTATTGAGATCGTTTCTTTATGATCGACTCCAGCAGGTGAAGATTGGTAATCAGCTCTCCAGCCTCTCACCAGTCAAGGGTGGAGTTCCCCAGGGCTCCATATTGGGTCCTCTTCTCTTTATGCTATATATTGACGATCTCTGTTACGTTGTTAAGGATGCTAATATCCATTTATATGCTGATGATGTTCAGCTGTATCTTAGTCGGCCAATATCTTACCAAGAGGATTGCATTGAACGTATTAATCTAGACCTTGCCAGAATATCCCTGTGGTCATTGCGTAACTGTCTCGTGCTCAATCCGACTAAGTCGCAATGTATAGCCTTCTATAATACTGATCCTGTGTATCTGGACTTACCACCAGTGATGCTTAACGGCGCTATATTACCCTACATGAATAACGTGAAAAGTCTGGAAATCTCAATCCATTCTCGCATGAAGTGCTGTTGTCATATCTCCGACTGTTTGAAGAAAATTTATTCGGGCCTTCGTAGGCTATGGTTGTCGGGGTATATTCTGCCTACTGATACGCGCTTGAAACTCGTAAAAAGCTTATTATTGCCTCTCTTTACTTATGGAAATCTGATTTTTCCGAAGCTGGACAGTATTTGCTCGATTCTTCGATATTGCTTTCAATGACTGTGTTCGTTTCATCTTAGAAACTCTCTTCTTCAGCAATCACTGGATTCATATCTTAAACTGAGGGCACTTATCTTTCTTTTTAAGCTTCTGCAGTCACATGAACCGTCTTACCTATTCGATTTCCTACAATTTTTACAATCTCAACGGCATCGTATGATATTGATCCCTCATTTCTCTCGTGATGTTCTTCAGAGTTCTTTCTTCGTTCGGATCCCTCGCTTGTGGAACACCTTACCGGCCACTGCTCAACTTGCTACCTCCGTGGGTGCTTTTAGGAGTCTTATCAGCACTAACTTATAGAATGGCGCTTCTCATCGATTGCACAAAGTAATTGCTTAGCTTGCATTAGTTTGTTTTTATTTCTTTTTATCTTATCTTTTGTTTTTTGATTTTATTTATCTAAGTTGTCTTATTTTAGTATCTTTTTTCTTTTTGTTATTTTATACTGGCTTTGAATAACGTAGTTTAACAATCATAGTAAGTCACTCTTTTGAATAAAAATTGACTAACTCTTATTTTTAATATTAATATGACATATTTCTGATCTTGTATTAGTTATATATTAATTGCCAATTTAATACGCCGTCATTTTAATATTGTACTAGTTATAAGATCCTTGATCTTGTGTACATATCCAGAAATAAAGGTATTGTATTGTATTGTATTGTATTTCTCCTCAGCAAATACGACAGTTGGATATCTCCTCGTGGGCCATACCAAACAACATAAACTTAGCAGACCCCGCTTTCAATCGTCCAGACCAAATCAACATCCTGCTAGGAGCTGAATTCTACGATCAATTATTGTCCATCGGGCAAATAAAATTATCAGAAGACCTACCAATATTGCAGAACACCATGTTGGACTGGATTATTGCTGGAAGGGTGCAAAGAGCCCCTTCAACTACAGCGACAATGTCATCGAAAAATTCTGGAAAATGGAAGAAGTCGAAGAACCCAAATCTCGCTTATCACCAGCAGAAAACCGTTGTGAGGTTTACTTCAACCAAACAACTCAAAGAGACAATGATGAACGTTTCTTGGTCAGACTACCATTTGCGGGTGATCCCACACAATTAGGCGAATCGGAGAATCTAGCACTACGTCGTTCTTGTTCTCTAGAGAGAAAGTTAGCTACAAACAATCTAGGCAACAGTATGTGGAATTCATGGAGGAATATGAACGTTTGGGTCATATGGAGGAAATTGACATTGAGAAATTAACTACTCCATACTATTTCCTGCCACATCATGGTGTTCATAAACCGGAAAGCACTTCTACTAAACTTAGGGTAGTATTTGACGCATCGGTTAAAACGTCCACTAATCTGTCTTTAAATGATGTTCTGCACACTAGCCCCACCATACAGGATGACCTGTTTTCGATTTTACTACGATTTCGAATGCCGCGATTTGTTTTCACGGCAGATATCGAGAAAATGTACTGTTAGGTGCTAATTCAACAAGATGATTGAAAATATCAAGGAGTGACCCGCAAAAACCTTTAAAATGCTATCAATTAAACACATATGGCACAACATCAGCACCATATTTGGCGAGAAAGTGCTTACATGAATTACCTCATGATGGAACGGGGAGGCTTCCATTGGCATCAAAATCATTACTAGAAGTCTGTTACGTAGATTATGTAATAACTGGCAGCGATAGCCTCAATGAAGCGATACAGACACAGTCGCAACTCATGTCATTGCTAACTGAAGGGGGATTTAAGCTCAGAAAATGGTGCTCGAATAACTCCCGATTACTAAAAAACATACCACCAGGAGATCAGGGAATACAACTAGACTTTAGTGAGGAAATTGACGAAAGCCTAAAAATCCTGGGCCTTACATGGTTGCAAAAATCGGATCAATTTTGTGTGAAAACCTGTTGTATTGACAAATCAGGAGTCACAAAACGAAGTGTCACTGCTAAAATATTTCTACAGAAACCGTGGCAACTTAAGTTAGATTGGGATGCTTTCCTTCCAATGGAGCTACATACAAGGTGGGTCAAATTTCACGAAGGATTGCTGTTCATGGAAAACATACAGTTCCCTAGACACGCATTTGGAGGCGACGTTCCAAAAACAGTACAGTTTCATGCATTTGCGGATGCATCCGAAAGGGCATACGGCGCCGATATATACATCCGATCAACCACTTCTGATGGAAAAATTCTTGTCTGACTTATTTGCTCCAAATCCAGAGTAGCTCTCATCAAACAAGTCACATTGCCCAGACTCGAGCTCTGTGCTGCCAAATTAGCTGCGTTAAGAGAGACTTAAACCTGGAAACCACCCTTACACATTTTTGGACAGATTCCGAGATCATTCTGGCGTGGATAAATTCCACTTCATCATCATTTCAAGTCTTTGTTGCAGATCGTATATCATCAATTCAAGGACTCACACATATTCAAAAGTGGCGGCACGTTAGCTTAAAGGAGAACCCAGGTGACTTCCTAAGAATAATCAATGTGGCCTCCCATATACAACAAAAATCTGCAGATTTCTTGTGAAATAGAAACGGTCCTCAATGCCCGTCGCCACAACACTCAATACTGATAATCCTTCATCCAATGCAATATGCAACATTCAACATGGAAATTCCTTCAGGCATCATTTTTATCAAAGGATGTAACTCTTATGGCCAAGGAACTCGACTCTGCACTCTATGTGCTAATAAAGCTAATGGAGCAGTCGGAGTTTCACGAAGAAATCAATCAACTTCGCCACTACAAGGAAGTGAACAAGAGGAGCTCTCTAAGCGATTTTGCATCATTTTTAGACCAAAATGACATAATTCGCGTAGTAGGACGTCTGGAAGAATCAAATATCTCACACGACAGCAAGCACCCCATGCTGCTTTCATATTCACATCCATGGACAAAACTATTGATGACAGATCTGCACAATGAAAATTTGCACTGTGGACCGCAAACACTATTAGCCATCAGCTTTTGGCTCATTAAGGGCAAAATTTTGGCCAGATCGATAAGTCAACATTGCGTGGGTTGTGCGAAGGCCAAGCTCAAACTGTTATCCCAAATAATGGGAAATCTGCCACATACCAGAGTACAACCCGCCAGACCATTTATCAATTATTCTGGGGTTGATTTTTGCGGCCCAATTTTCATACACTACCGAGTCAGAGACAAACAACCTCACGAGGCCTATGTGGCAGTTTCCTATTGAGTTGCCATGAAGGTAGTCCACTTAGACCTTGTGACTGACTTAATAACAGACGCCTTTTTAGCAGCTCTAAGACGCTTCACGGGACGAAGAGGCCATTGCAAAAATTTGTTTGTGATAATGCGTCGAGCTTGGTCGGATCTCGGAACCAACTGCACAAACTAAGTGAGACCATTTGCTCTGATGACGCTCAAGCGAATATTGCTTCGTCTTGCAACTTACGTGGAATTGATTTCCATTTTATTCCTCCGCGGGCGCCTCATTTCTGTGGCTTGTGCACCTGCTTCTAAGAAGCGTAACATCTGCATCGCTAACATATGAAGAACTGGAAACGGTAATGGTGGTAATATAAGCCATATTGAATTCCAGGCCGCTGACTCCAATGTCATCCGATCCTAATGACCTAACAGATCTAACTCCTGCCCATTTCCTTAATAGAGAGCCACTTACTGCATCCATAGATGTATTCTCGGAACCGTGTAAAGCTAGCCTCCTGAAACGATGGAAATTAGTGTCCCACATCAAGCATGACTTCTGGCGGCGCTGGTCGCGTGAATATTTGAATGAGCTTCAACACCGCTACAAATGGAAGCAATGCTGCCAAAACAACCAGCAACCATAGTCATCTTAAAGGAAGAAAATATGCCTATTATGAAGTGGCCACTGGGACGCATAGTTCAACTACACAATGGTACTGATGAATGATGCCTAACATATCTTCACAAGTATAGAGCAGATCACTAATAGTGAATCAGTTCTCAAGACACAAGATGACCAACATAAGAAAATTGCTCGAGTTACCAATGGAGCCGATCCACACTCCTCGACAAGTGACACTGCAAATCACTCCACAAGGAAAAAGGCACGAACATCACTTTCGGGAGGAACTTATCAGTGACAACGATCTATTTCCCACACAAAACTAAAGCAAAAGAGAGAAAAGACATTGTAGGTGTTCAACAAAGACACACCCGACAGCTGGTCAAACAGAGACACAGTGACTGTAAGGCTGGAACCTGCACATATGTATATATTTCCACGACCATAAGCATTCCCTACTCCCTAAAAAGAAAGAAAAGAATTTCAAAAAGAATGTAGGAACTTCATGAAAATACTTTCCTAAAACAGTGAGCTCCCTTATTATTTTTCCTTTCCAAAATCCTAGTGTTCTGCTGACAATCCCTAGGTAATTCATTTCCTCCACTGGAAAGAAAATCAAAAAGAAAAAGACATAATTTAACAATAAATTAAGAAATTAAGTACTTAAGAAATGAATGTCTTATAAATAAATCAAGAAACATGAAATAAATAAAAAATAACCTCACAATCACATGAAGTATTTTTTATTTGTTTTCCATGAAAGTTATTATAAGAATATTTAAAATATTAAAATATAATTCGTTACTTACCATTTAAGCAACAAATAATCCGAATTAGTAGATAAACACGGCACAAAAACTAACAAAATGAAATTCCGGTCGCGAAACTTTGAAAGTGTCTGAATAATTACCTACGAATTAGATGCATGTACATATATACATGCATACCTACAGAAAGAAAATAATTCATTTCTCACAGTTAAGCTTCAAAATCTCACATTGCGTCTGGGGAATACTTTTCATGCGCAAGTAATCAAATATCACTTGCCTGCTCCTGGGAAATGCAAGCTTGCAAATTCTTACGTGAAATTGCCGTCTGCAGTTCTCATGAGAAAGATTATTTTCCCAGCAAATTTTTATTTTAAATTTTTATATAAATTGACGAGATTTGGGGAATAAATATTCAGTATTTTTAAAACATCAAAAGGAGTCTTTTTAATTATTATACATTGGTGACCCCGACGTGATGTATTGAATGTTTCAGTACATCACCAACACAAGAACATAGCAACAGCTATCTACTTCATCTGCATAGGCAGGTACCTACAGCAAGAAGCCGCTTTAATTACCAGTCGAAGACAGTGGTTGTCTAGCAACACCCATCCTTCCAACCTAGGTAGAAACCATCAAAGCAAGTAGCAGTAGCTACTCACTCAGTCAATCAGCAGTGACTATCCATTCATTCCAGCAGTAGCTACTCATTCAGCCAAGCAGCAGTGGCTAGTAATTCAAACAAGAAGTACTGGCCATCAATTCATTGCAGCGGCAACAGCACCTATTCAAACAAGAAGCAGTAGCTACTCACTCAGTTAATCAGCAGTGGCTAACTATACAAGCAAGAAGCAGTAGCTACTCACTCAGTCAATCAGCAGTGGCTATCCATTCATTCCAGCAGTAGCTACTCATTCAGCTTTCCAGGGTTGTAGAGTCTCTTCAAAGATTCGGTCCGCAGGATCGCCATGTAAATAAGTTGTGTTCTTGGTATAACTTTGCTTGCCTTCTTCAGTTGTTCGATCTATTAAGGATGAATGAAACGACTTTTAGTATTAGAGCGAAGAAAGCTCAATCTCTAAAAATCCACCAAGTTAAGCTTAAGAGCTCAATATCTAGTGTAAGAAAAAAGGAGAGATATTATTAGTGAGAGCTATACAGCTCAATACCTTTAATATCGGCCATGTTGGAGCCAAGGGGCTCAATATCTGGCAGTTAAATGATACGCTTGGAGTTGTAGGTAAAATTCTGAATTTTTATTTTCAATCGCACTTAATTTATACTTTTAAAAATTGCTTACATGGTAAAAACCTTAATACAAAAAATATTATTTCTCATGAGAACTAAAGACTATTACAAAATTGCTTACATTGCTCATATCAGCAATATCGATCAAGAATATATTTAATCGATAAAAAATACATATACATTGACCCCTACATGAATAAGCATAGCACTGCTCCGATGCTTACTTTGTAATCTTTTTCTTATTGAAAAAATGCTAAGTAGATATGACACAGTTATCGATTGCGTCATTGAGCAATTACTTTTTTTTTAAGCTCAATGAGTAATGTATTGTATGTATCATCACGGTGCAATGGTGACCAGTGGTGATCATATTACATTTTACAACTTTCTTTCACTTAGCGTAAATTCATTAAATGATCGTAGAATGGCGCATGGCTATTCCGATCATATTTCTTTTTTTTTGTTGCTATTTACTTTTGCTTGTCATGTTTGTTTCGTTTATTTTTATTTCTTTATTATTATTCGTTGTTGAGGTAGGTGCATGTGCATTTATTATTGTGGTATGTAGGTATGCTGTACACAAGCAGCAGTGGCTAGTAATTCAAACAATAAGTACTGGCCATCAATTCATTGCAGCGGCAATAGCAACTATTCAAACAAGAAGCAGTAGCTACTCACTCAGTCAATCAGCAGTGGCTATCTATTCAATTTGAGCAGCAGTAGCCATCCATTCAGTCAAGCAGGAGTGTTTACAAAGTAACACTACCATCAACAACTGTACATCAGCATTATTCGCAAATAAGAATATTCGAAAGGTCCACGAAGCTACAATGGCCGATTTCAAAAGGCTGACAACCATCCAAACAGATATTGGTAAGGAAATAACCCAATTATGTGAAAATTTTAGGAAGGAGAGAAGTGAACGAAGAACACTTGAGGGTACCAAGAGCTACCTAGAAAGGCTCAAAAATTCATTGGCCAAATTTGAGGAAACACATGAGCAACTAGAGGAAAAGAGGGAAGGCAACAGAGACCATCCTTACTTCGCTCAAAATTATTATGAACAAGTCCACAAGGAATATGAAGAGCTTATGTTCAAGATAGAGGAACGTACGTCGCAAATCACGAACGCACCAATAGTCCCAACCCACAAACCGAGTGAAGGTACACATACAGCAGACCAATATGAATCGATTAAAGAGAATCTCGAGCAACTCAAGCTAAAGAACCAACTAGAGGGCACAATCTCAGCATTAGATCGAGTCATTAATAGAATCGAGACAGAAATGACAAACCCACAATCAAAGGCATACTACATCCAAAACCTTAAATTTGCCAACCAGTATTGGGAGCAAATATCATTGCTACATGGACAAATCATGGCAGATGTTAGCGATAAACCTTGCGACGTAAGCGCATATTCCATAATTGAAGACCGCTTCCAGACAATCGCCATAAAATTACAGGAAAGGCTGGAATAGCAAAGCATTTCAAGCAATGTCAAGCTGCCAAAAATTACCCTTCCTACATTTGATGGAAGTTACACCAAGTGGACTCAATTCAAAGAACTGTTTACGCAACTAATACATAACCGACCATTAAGTGGAGCAGAAAAAATGTTCTACCTAAAGGCAAACCTAATAGCTGAGCCCAATCGACTAATAAAACATCTTCAAGCCACAGAAGACAACTATGCTATGGCATGGAAAATCCTCATAGAGCGCTACGACAATCCAAGAACTATCGTAACGGCAATTCTGAATGACCTGTTAAGCCAGCCATGTCTCACCACAGAGACGACTTCAGGAATCAAGAGACTACATGACTGCACCAAAGAATGTCTATTAGCCCTCGAGAAACTGGGCATTCATATTAACGATTGGAGTCCTATATTGCTGCACCTACTATTACAGAAGATAGACAAAGATTCGAGGAGACTTTATGAACAATCACTGAAGTCTCCTCGAGAGCTGCAAGATATAAGCGACTTCTTAAAGTTCTTAGAGTCAAGATTTCAAATGTTAGAAGCAGTTCACACAAGGGAAGAGCGCAAGAAGACATCCACATTTACAGCTTCAGCTCAAGCACCCCAGTGTCCTGTTTGCAAAGCAGAACACAAAATCTACAAGTGCACCAAGTTCCTCTACTTGCCCTTAGAGAATCGAATTCGACTTGTCAGACAATTGCACTTATGTCCAAACTGTCTGAGAGTGGGTCACAAAGCTAAAGAATGCTCATCAAGCAGCTGCAGGAAATGTAACAAAAATCATAATACATTAATTCATGATTCGGAATTAGAAAGGGCCAAGTCTGCACCACGGCATGCTAATATCACCAGCTCTGTCAGCTCAAATGACCCACGCAGGTCAACCTTACCACATGGAAGGAAACCTGTCAGCAAACTTCAACCCAATGAAATAACACAGAGTACTATGCAATCAGTATCCAGTGCAACAAATATGAGTCAAATGTCTACAAAAGGGTCCCAAGTTATGCTAGCAACCGCTATTATAAGAGTTAGCAGCGCTTCAGGGATTCTTGTGAACTGCAGAGTACTGCTAGACTCAGGCTCGCAACTTCACTTCGTTTGTGAACGATTAGTACAAACGCTAGGTCTGCAACGCCGTCGAATTTCCCTACCCATAAGTGGAATTGGAGGTCTCGAAACAAACGCACGGTACGAAACTAACCTCACGATTCATTCGAGGCTAAATGACTTTTCGACTGACATAAACGCAGTGATTTTAAAAACTATCACGGAACAACAACCTTTAATGAACATCAAAACAACTAGCTGAAATATTCCCAACAATATACAATTAGCAGACCCTGCATTCCACAAACCTCAGTCTATTGATATGTTGTTGGGGGCAGAGTTATTTCTTCAGTTACTGGAAGTGAGGCAAATCAGATTACATAATGACCTGCCGTTGCTCCAGAATACTAGGTTTGGATGGATACTTTCGGGAAGAATACAAGAAGAAACAAGGAGCAAGCAGAGTTGCTATATCGCAACTCAACCTTCAGTCACAGCATTGGAAAGGCAGCTCCAACAATTTTGGGAAATAGAAAATCACGACTCGCCTCCTAGGTACATGTCAAGAGAGGAATTAGAATGTGAAGAACACTTTCAAACCACCGCTCAACGATCAACTTCGGGACGATATACCGTAAAACTCCCATTCCGGGAAAAACCGTCAAACCTTGGGTCATCCTTTGACGTCGCAGCTAAGCGATTTTTCGCCTTAGAGAGAAAACTGTATAAGAACGAAAACACTAGAATACAGTATATAGAGTTTATGAAAGAATATGAAGCTCTTGGTCACATGCAGCCCATCGCAAGGGAACTCATTTCTCATATACATTATTATATGCCACACCACTGCGTCACGAAGGCTGACAGCACCACCACTAAGTTTCGGGTGGTATTTGATGCATCAGCTAAAGCAACATCAGGGAAATCGCTCAACGACATTTTGATGGTAGGGCCAACAGTTCAGCCGGACTTATTTTCCATCTTAAGCACATTCAGGATTCACAAGTACGTGATGACGGCAGACATTTGCAAAATGTATCGTCAGATTGAAATACATCCAAACGACAAAAGGTTTTAGCTCATATTGTGGCGTGATTCCAAAGAGAAACCACTTCAAACGTACCAATTAAACACTGTTACCTATGGAACCGCGCGGCTCCATTCCTTGCAACCAGAAGTTTAAATCAGTTAGCTCTGGCTGAATACGACTCAGCTCCAGAAGCAGCAAATGTCATTCTTGGAAGCACCTACGTAGACGACATCTTGACAGGATCTAATTCAACAAAAGAGTTAATAAACCTTAAGGACGATCTAATACGACTACTACGATCTGGAGGCTTCGAATTAAGAAAATTCAGCACCAATCACACCGAGATATTGCAAACTGTACCAGAAGATCACAAAGAGAAAATGATTCTCATCAATGAAACTGAGGTAACTAAGGCACTAGGATTAGTCTGGGAGCCAAACAGAGATACATTTCAATATCACATCGCAGAATATAAGCCAGATAAACTAACCAAGCGCACAGTACTGTCCGACATAACTCGTATTTTCGACCCTCTTGGATTGATAGGACCCGTCACAGTACTAGAGAAGCTATTTGTGCAAGAATTATTTAAGGACAAATGCACCTGGGATGAAGAATTGCCCGCACAATACAAAGAGAAGTGGCACAAATTTAAGAAACGCTTGTCTGAACTAAAAACCTTAAAAATTCCTCGACATGTAATATTGTCCAAACCAATTGATGTGCAACTTCACGCATTTTCTGACAGCAGCGAATACGCATATGGAGCCTGCTGTTACCTCAGATCATCAGATCATCACGGCCAAATTAGGGTTAGGCTCTTGTGTGCAAAATCAAGGATAGCACCACTGAAGACCATGACACTTGCTAGATTGGAACTCTGTGCAGCACTACTGATGGCAGAACTAGCTGAAAAAGTGTGTCAGTGTTTATCAGTCAAGTTATCAAAAATCGTTTATTACTCTCATGGATCTCCTCGCCGTCATACACATGGACTACGTTTGTGGCAAATCGGGTAGAGAAAATACAACAACTGACTCAAACGAACCAGTGGAGGCACATAGATGGAGTTCAAAATCCTGCCGACATCATTTCTCGAGGCATGCTGCCTGATTCCTTAGTGCAGTCAGGACTATGGTTTAAAGGACCAGCATTTTTAGCCAATCCCGAAGTAAGTTGGCCCAAACCTTCATTCAAATTGCCTGACAGGGTTCCAGAGACAAAACCGAAGAAATCGGTACTATCTACAGGAATAAAGGAGGATGAATACACCGATATGCTACAATTAGTGAACCATTCAAACTCATTTCTAAAGATGCAAAGAATATTTGCCTACTGTATCAGGTTTACACAGAATTGTAACACATCAAAGGAGTCTAGGAAAATGGGAGAACTTTCAATCACAGAGTTGGATAAGGCTGTAAGCGGAGTCATCAAGAATGTACAGAGATCTGTACTTTACCGTCAATATTTGGAGTTAAAGAAAAATAAAACATTAGATCCGAGTAACCCCATTCAACACTTGACTCTATACCTAGACCAAACTACCAAAGTAGGAGGTCAACATAAAACACTCTGATCTTGCGCAAGAAGCAAAGAACCAAATACTGTTGCCCAAGGGACACAAGTTTAATGAGTTGTTGTTCGATCATTTGCATAAACAACACATGCATGCGGCTCCTCAAACATTAATCGCAATTGCAAGACAACCATACTGGGTCATAGACGCCAGAAGACTTGCCCAGAAAACGGTTCACAAGTGCATAAGATGCTTTCGGTGTAAGCCAAAGGTTCTAGAACAAATAATGGGAGACCTACCAAAGGAACGAGTGAGGACCTCAACACCGTTTCACACCACAGGCGTCGATTTTTGTGGCCCTATAATGATTCACTTCAAGGTACGTGGAAAATCCCCGACAAAGGCTTACATTGCCGTGTTTGTTTGTTTCACTACAAAGGCAGTCCACATGGAACTAGTTAGCGAACTCAGCGCTGAAGCCTTCCTCAATGCCCTAAAGAGATTCATAGCTCGAAGAGGTTTATTCGCCACTATCTTCTGTGATAACGCAACAAACTTTTTAGGTGCAAGAACACAATTAAAGGAATTAAAGGACATGTTCACTTCACAAAAATTTCAGTCATCCCTGTCGCAGCTATGTGCCCAGAACCATATTGAATGGAAGCCGATTCCTCCACGATCACCTCACTTCGGGGGTCTCTGGGAAGCGGCAGTGAAATCTGCAAAAAATCACTTAACCCGCCAAGTAGGAAATGCAAATCTAACTTACGAGGAACTCCACACTATCATCGTGCAAATCGAAGCCATTGTTAATTCCAGGCCATTAACACCCATGTCAGCAGACCCTAACGATTTTGAAGCGCTAACACCAGGGCATTTCTTGACAGGCAAACCACTGACAACATTTGCGGAAACAGACATCAGCGACCAGAAATTCAACAATTTGACCAGATATAGGCAAATACAACACATCCAGCAAACATTTTGGCATCGATGGTCAGCAGAATACCTTCAAGAACTTCAGACACGAAATAAGTGGAAGGGAGCAAAACCGAACCTGAAGCCAGGAACTCTAGTGTTAATGAGGGACAAAAACCTACCACCATTAAAATGGCCCTTAGGCAGAGTGATAGAAACTTTCGGTGGCACAGACAATGTTACAAGAGTCGTGAATGTTAAAACAGCCTCCGGAGTTCTTAAAAGATCGATTCACAACCTTTGTCCCTTACCAGAAGAAGAACATTATTCCGAATGCAGCAACATTGAAGAAAGAAGCTCAAATTCTCCTACCGATAAATCAACCGAATCAACAACATGTCTCTTGAGCTCCAAACAAAGCTTGGTCAAGACCTCAAGAGACTTCGAGAGCAAACAAACTCCAAAGAGATCAAAGCGACCTTATCATCCCCTCCGAGGAAGATTTTTGCCAATTAATTCCAATTGGGCAAACTCAGACTTTGTGAAGAGGAAAAGGACAACTAAAGTTGTCGAAACGTCAGATGATAATAAGCATAGCACAAGTCCAGTCAAAACATCCACTAGTCTAAGGCTGCTGATGTTGACGTCGCTCATCCTTCCCATACTAGGGCATTCTATGAAAGAACCTGTGAAGGCAGACCCATTCACTAGTCACCCAGGCATTTTTTTTCGAAAAAATAGGACAAGCACAATTAATGAATAGTGAATGGAATCTAATAACATATTATAACCTCGACAACTATTGGAACGAGTTAAAAGGGATCAGGAAATGTATAGGTGAAATAGGCAATCTCTGTAATACTACAACCATTCGAAGAAATCATTGCTTGGAAATACTTTCGTAATTTCAACATCAGCTTACGCACATCGAGGAATCCAATGAGATCCTACATAAACAAAGCAGTGAACGCAGAAGAAGGGCACCCCTTGAAATAGTGGGAAGTGTCGCAACACACTTTTTGGAATTCTCGATGCATCTTATGCCGAGCATATTGAAAAAGAAATTGAAAGGTCTCGTACGAATGAAAACCACTTGCTTTACTTATTAAGAAACCAAACATCTATACTGGAATCCACAACCAATATCCTAAAGCGGAAGGAAGAAGCAATCCAACGTCAATTTAAGGCGATACAAGACCACATTCAGTCATATAGCAACTATATAGATAACCTACAACATGAGAAGGAAGCAACGCAAGCCTTTACTGCACTTTCCCTGCTGACCAGCTTAGTTCTACAAAACTATCAGCGAATGCAAGATGCTTTACTAAGCGTTCTCATAGATCTTCACCACAGTAAAATCAGCCCCTTGCTCATTACTCCAACACAGCTACGGGAGCAACTTACAATAATAAAGCAACACCTTCCATCTACTTTATCCATACCTGGAAATAACCCGGATGACGCATTAATGGTGTACAATATAATGTCAGCCGCAACTAGGGTGACGGAGTCATATATACTGTTCGATATCAAGATACCGTTACAACACAACGAATATTTCCAACTATTTAAGTTAATTCCGGTTCCAATTCCACATGAAAACGGATTTCTCCTAATCAAACCTTCGTCGGAATATCTAATTGTAAGCTTGCCCAGAGACAGATATTATCCCCTCACGCAAAGAGAATTGGATAGCTGTAAACAGCTAAACGAGGAGAAATATTTATGCTACCAGAATCATCCGATTTTTAACTTAAAGGCCAACATAATCCAATGTGAGATGAGCTTGTTAAATCATCAAAAATCACTATCAAATTGTCAACTGCGATCCTCCAATCGATCGAGTGTGTGGACACAACTTCACACCCCCAACAATTGGTTGTACTGCATGGATTCGGAGACGACATTCAATATCGTATGTGGAACACAAGTGATGCAAATAACCCTCAAAGGAAGCGGTGTTTTACAGCTCCGACCAGACTGCTCAATAAAACAATCATCCATGACGATTACTGGTCATGGCCGCTATCTGAGTAAGGTAGTGTCATCATTCATTCCACAAATGAACCTAAGCGATTTCTCAAAGAGCCACAAAGACATGCCAGAAAAACATGGCACTCCAGAACTTCATCTGCAATCCAATGATCGCGAATTCGATATCCTGATCAACCAAATACAAGACCTGAAGGAAAGGGAAATTTTTCAACAAGGAGCAACACTACATGACGTTCATCATTACACCATCAGTTACGTTCTTCTATGCGCACTACTTGCAGGATGCAGCTACTATACCTATTTGAGATGCAAGCATACCCGAAATCAGTTGTCCATATCTCCTCCAATACCAGCAGCACGCTCCCATATGACGATCAACGAAGACGTTATGTTGCATAGCAACCCAAGGGGGCAGGATGAATAATTACCTACGAATTAGATGCATGTACATATATACAGAAAGAAAATAATTCATTTCTCACAGTTAAGCTTCAAAATCTCACATTGCGTCTGGGGAATACTTTTCATGCGCAAGTAATCAAATATCACTTGCCTGCTCCTGGGAAATGCAAGCTTGCAAATTCTTACGTGAAATTGCCGTCTGCAGTTCTCATGAGAAAGATTATTTTCCCAGCAAATTTTTATTTTAAATTTTTATATAAATTGACGAGATTTGGGGAATAAATATTCAGTATTTTTAAAACATCAAAAGGAGTCTTTTTAATTATTATACAGTGTCTGACGTCTTGAACTTTAATGACAAGTCAAGAAAGGCACATTCAGTAGAATCAGAATTTAGCGAAGATTTTAAAACTAAGGCCAAAAAACGGATGAGAGAGATAAAAATGATAACTCGATATTCACCAAAGTAAGAAGAGCTTTAAATTTTTTTTTTATTATTTTTCATATTAAGAGAACAATAACTTATAAAGAAAAAATCTATAAAAAAACGGCTTAACAGCAAGGTATTTTTGCAAACATTTTGAATAGTTATAATTAAGTTATTTCATTTTTATTTCAATATTTATTTATACGCTTTCCTCTTTCATGTACATGAACTTGGTTGAGATCAAGGCGGGTTGGCAGTCCGTGTAAAAATTGGCAAGATGGGCTAATAAAAAGGCGAGCGCAGAGCAAATCGTCCTCTTTTTTCATCAATTATTCAGCGAGTTCATCAGTTTTTTTTTTATTTCATCATCAGTTTTTTATTTTATCTTCAATTTTCTTTATTATTTGCATCACTCTTTATCATTTGGTATTATTTTATTATTTTATTATATTTTAATTTTCTTTTAATTTATAGAATATAAGTGCAAAGTACCTAAATGTTGCAGGAGAAAATCGTTTAATAATTTATATGTTGAACGAACAGTTCTGCTAGCTAAATTAATTACGTTAAGTGAAAATAAAGTGAGAATAAATCAAGTGGAATTATTTGCAAATGATCTAAATATTATTATTCTATGTTGAATTTTTGCTGTAATTTATCCATTAGAGGAACAAAGTTAAGAAAATTAAATTTGTGACAGATTGAATTTTTTTAATAAAGTCGAAGATTGTTTTTAATATATGAAATTCCGCACATCTTCTTATTCAATTTCTTATCCAAACCAATTTTTCCTTCAATTGAGAATTTGTTTGTTAAATGTTTTCTAATTAAGCAGTAGGCAACATCGCTAACTCATTATTTGGAGTTTTAGACTCCCAATACGCTGAAGACATGGCGAAAACAATTACATCTCCTAGAATTAATCAAGAATCAAACATCTATTATTGATTCCACTGTTAACATATGTAGTCAAACGATACCAAGAAGCTACTAATAAAAAATTCAAGGCATTAAAAGAGCAAATGACACAGACTATCAACCACAATGCTGATACAGGTGAAGACACTCATCAATTTAAGGTGATTCAGCTATTCTCGTCATTATCCATCCAGATGACCTTAATTGCTTGTTGCCAACAAGTCAAGGTAGCATCCTACAGCTGTACAAATTAATAAGTGTCGAGGGTCTAGCAGTCAAGGATTGTCATTTTCAAGCTCATGATACCGCTAATCGACTTAGAGAAGTTCGATGTGTTCAAGGAATGGCCAATTCCGATCTATGTAAATGAGACATTCATCTCAAAACGATCATGCGTATCGAACTTGGCCGTTACCTCCCATAGAGATCAACATTTTCCGTTGTACAATCAGGAGTTAGAGGGGTTTAAATTAGTGGATCTTTTGAATGGAATTCCATATATACAAAAATCTCAGTAAATGTTGGCTGTAACAATATCACAATAACGACATCGATAAATAGCTCAGGGCTTTTGAAACTGCAAGAAAAGAGCCATTACTATCCGCAATTAAAGGAGCTTGAAGAATTACAACAGATTATCAAGAAGCAGAAGTTCGACCTACCCAACGAAATTCGTGCAAGCACCACCCATCGCTTGGTGATCGAATATACAGGAGTACTTCTAGCCATCATCATCGATCTGGGGCTACTCTACAAGCATCGAGAAGACTTGTGCAAATGCTTTCGCACCAAACCGTAGTCCTTACCAAGGCAACAGCAGCGCCATGAAGACTTCGTAGTCAATATCGAATGAGGAGTAGGTTGAACCAGGAGTTCAAAGGCGGCGAGAATGCTAAGATCCAGCCACGTAATAATAATTCACAGGTCTCACATTAGTTTAAGAGCATGCGTTCGTCGCAATTGCACTTAACAGCATTTCGTACATTGCATTTTTGTTTATCACATTCCGTGGCACCAGACTCAAAGGTAACTTGAGTATCGTGTCCACTACTTGAATTATCTTTTCTTACGAGAGCTTCATGCCGGCATATTCATGCTGATAAGACATCAGAGGTCTTGATACAAGAACCAAGGGCCTACGTCGTTAACGGGAAAGTAAAACAATTTTACCCGAATTTAAACAACCTTCCTCTTACTTTTTTCTTCTGTTTATCAGATTCTACTTCTTCCTTTATTACGAAAATTTCCGACATAGGCTGATGTCCCATTTCCGTAATTTCAGTTTACTGACTTTCAGTATGAATATTAGATTGTCCAGTGGCGTAGTAGTGGTAGAAGTGTCAGAGAAAAGTTTGTAAATTACTTTATTTCGCCGCAACTTCGCAACTATTTCTTCCGTTCTTTGTTTCACATCCATTAGCACTCTGTTCTGAACATTTTTCTCATGGAAAGTGAATTTCCACGACTTACCAGTTCTTCATAATGATGACTTGAAAATATGTCCATTTTTGCACCAAAAAGCGGCCATTTTTCATCTTAAGAAGGACTGATTCACTTCTTTTGCAGTTATCTCCAAAACCATTTACTGGACTGCAAAACTAATCACATATCTAATTAGGGGACAAAATGTAGATGCGATGTTATCCTACATACAAGCTTTAATGTGCATATTTAAAAACCAAATTCAACCATTGCTTCTGTACTGGAAGACGACCAAATTGACCATTTTCGCGTAAATTAAAATTTTTAGCAAGTACCTTGAGACACCAAAATCCTTATCTTTGTAAGTATTGCAAGATTTTCCCCGGGATATGAAGTGAATCCATAATTCAATTTGAAAAGCCTAGGTACCTTCACAAAACACAACAAAAACAGCCAATATTCTCAATTGAGAAATATTCTTCTTACTTCTCCACGACTAACACAGCCGACAGTTTTGTCGAGTGGAATAGAGAATTTGGTACTTCTCAATACAAATTCCCCGAGTTACAGAATTCCGAGTGGAGAGCTAAGTGTCAAAAGAGCTCTCATCTCCACAACTCCACAACTCTCCGAGCGAAGAAAGGCTGGCTGGCTTATCCTTTGGTTACGTCTGCCGGGGCATTATATTCGAGTGAGGCGTTGCATATTTCTGTTCTTTGCCCTCTATTCATAAAGCTTAGAATATATAGCAAACAGGAATGGGTGAATCATGTATAATTCGTGTACATGAGCACAATTTGTCAAGAGTAGGACAATATACATAAGAGTAAGTCAGATGCCGGAAGGAACATTTGTCAAAGCTGAGTGCATGATTGTCAAACGTGCTTTTGTTATGTGAACAGATTTACTCAATTTAAAATTCTTTTGTAAAATTTAACAAAAGTACGGAATCAATTCTATTCAAAACTATATATCTTTGAAGTTTATTTTGTGTAGAGTTTTATAGTGCCACTAGTTCCTGTTAAAACCTTCATATTAATTAAAAAACAGAAATGAAGTGCTCGGTCAGTGCTTGCCAACATAAATCGGATTATAAACTAGGGAAATCGTGTTTCAGGCAAGTGCACTCTCTAAATTATCATTTTTTTAATAGAAGCAAAGATTTATATAAATTAAAATGTGAATTATTTCAAAATAAAGTAGAAAAAGAACATTTTTTACCGCAGATGCTCCGGACAAAAACGTTCTTTACTTTTTAAAAATTGACAAGTTGTTTAGAATAGGGACGGCATGTTAATACCTGTAAAACATGGACTACCAACACAACCAGAATTCATTACGCTAAATCTGTTTGTTTTCTGTTTGCTATATATTCTAAGGCATAAAGACTATCCAACTAATCCATCCAATCTATACACCCACAACCGCCCCTTTATTCCAACAATAGCAACAATTTAGTCAGCTGAAAAGAAAAAACAAAAATTGCATCATTCTACATCAGTTTAAAAACAAAAATAAGCAAAAGAAAAATGATTGCAGTCAATAAAAAAGTTTTGTCGGCTTATTTCATTGTTCGGAGCTTCGGTAAAGTTAGCCAAAACTTGTCTGTCAGGTAATCTTGCCGGTTGATATGAACTGAGTGACATAACATTTGATTATGGGCCTTGCTTATCTGTTATTATATACTTGTCTGTGGTAAAATTTTTTCATATCCGAAGGGGAGCAACATACGTGAACATATTGTTGCGAGCGTGGCCTTTGGTTCATTATTTAAAACACAATATTAAATATTCAATATACAAGTTCTTTATTTCACTCTAATCATATAAAATTCACAAACATTCAATTAATCAACTCAACTTTAATTATCGCTAATACTGTACTTTCAATTATCGCAATCCAATTACAACACTTCCACCTCTTTATTACTTTCGCTTGTTAACACTGCAACGTCTAAGCAGGCGCGTATCCAGACCTTCAGCCTTGGGGGGTCACAACTAAAATGTGCGAGGAGGGAAAAAAGTCGGAAGTAGTCGCTTTTAATTTTTATTTATCTTATTTAAGTTAGATATCGCAAAACCCAATTTTCGGATTGATTTGGAAAACCTGTCGATAATATTATCCACATCAATGTCGATCTCAGAGTGGACAGACATTAAAGACTCATATCCAGATTCTCTTTCTCGTGCAAAGATTTTAGAAATAGATGTAACGCAACCGATTCTGTCACGGGTGAAGTGAATGACTGAGAGTAAAAGCTTGCACCTTGAATCGCATTCAAAGGAATAGGAGTAGAACTGCATGATATGTCACTGACTACATCTTTTGATGGGAACTTAACTGATCTTGCATTCTTTTGAAAAAAGTTATCAGTGGTCTTATCAGTCTTCTGCTTGCCACTTTCGCTACTATTTCTGCCTCCATCGCTAACTGGTGTAGCAAGTTTATTCTTCTTCTATAAATTAAAAGTAACCGTGAAGTTAAATTAAGCAATATTACTTCAATTAATACGAAAGTACAAGCAAAGCAACGGCAACTACCGCAGAGGAAAGCGAATGGTTTTTATTTTTATAGTCTTGCCGTAAAAATTGTAGAATCAATTTTAGTGGCATTAATCCAACTGATCGTTTTCAGCAACCAATAGTGTATAAAAATTCGAAAGAAAAGTGTTTAAGTAATTTTCTAAGAACAAAATTTATGCTTGCCAACGCTCATAAATATCTTTAGCGAACCCAGATCAGCCAAGGCACCTGAATCAACATAACTCTTTGGAATCATTGTCCGCCACCAATAGTGCATGAAAAATCTAAAGAAAAATGTTCAGATCTTTCTAAGAAAACTGAATGCTTGTGCCCCTGTCCGAAAGAACAATTTGCAAGTGTATTTCTAAGAAAAATTTTATGCTACGAACCAAAAAATTTTGAGGAACTCTTGAATCAGTGTCGCTATGAAAAATCAACGGCTGCCTAGACGTTGATTGCATGGAACTAGAGTTTGCTCCCAGATCTGAGGGATTAAACCCTTTTTTAAGGGATTTTTCCTTGAATGTTCGGGGGGGGGGGGGGGTCATAACCCCTGTGCCCCCCCCCCCTCCTGTATACGCGACTGCGTCTAAGACAAGACTCCCTTTTCTGGCGGTGACAACTGTTATATTTATACCCTACAAATTCTCCGGATTATTCTGGAGTGTTCTATTTTAGAAGCTTCTTGACTATTCTATTCATTCTATTCCTGAACCTTCCCGAAGATTTCATCATCGATTCTCCGAGCCTGAAGTCGTTTACTCTCCATTCCCAGTAGATGTCACAAGTTGTCTCTTTCTATTGCACGTAACAATATTCTTTATCCATGTCACTTTGTTCAATCTATTAGAAGAACTTTCTTCCGATTCATCTTAAAAATTTTGCTAAACTGTATAACTTGTCATCTAACGTTCGAAGTACGTATAGTATAATGCTGCAAAAAATTAAATAAGTATGTTGAATGGATAGGAAAGGATATATATAATGTCTAGTTCGCGTTCTTTGCGATCACTTAGACTGGACGCATACTAGGGTCTTTGCGGTATGGCCTTTCAGAATACTTCGAATTTATACACAATTATATGCGTGCCCATCAACGAGTAGTTTTACAGCACATTTTTAAGCATAGCAATGGACACATTTCTTAGCCCACTCAGTCCCGAGCTATTTTTCTTGGAGCAAAAAATTTTTTTTTTGTGAATATCAATTGAATAGACGTTGAAGAATAATTTATAAATAATAAAACAATTTTTGTGTTGCATATGGACGGGTTTCATTATGTACGTAATTGCGTACAGTATGTCTCGTTGTATATAAAAATTCCAGTTTAATACAGGTGAAAAATAAAAAATAGTGTAGTTGCATTACCTCTATATTTAAAAACAACACTTAAAAAACAAATAAAATTAAACAATTCCAAACAAAACAAAGCAATATAGTCCAAATGTAATTTACTTTATAAGAAAAAAATCAAAACTCATATCAGATTATTTTACTTTGTATGAAAATCTTTTGATAAACATAAATGTACATTGCATTTTATGCAATAAAATCGCGATCTGCCTAAACAACCGAACTTCCTTTTCACTGCTATGACCAGCCATATGAGAAACGTCGTCTAATCTTATTTGTGTTGCCGGAGCAACTTCTTTATATTTTCTACGAGGCTCAAACTTTATATCATTCATAGCTGATCGTTATGATCTTCCAGGTTGTCGATTGGTTCTACATTGACAACATCCATTTGAAAATCCAGCAAGTCCAGTTGTTGTCTTTTTGACATAGTTTTTATTTCCCAATCACGCCTATATTCTAATCAACTCTGAGCAACAGAGAAATCAACAAAATGGGTTATTATTCATAGAGTCCATTTTTTAGATCTAATGTAAGTCGGATAATAACTAATCAGGTGATCCAGTAAATCTACTCCTCCCATATTACTATTATAAAGCTGAACTATCTCTTTTTCTTCCCGCACCTTTTAGCTTAATCCTGGACCCCAATACCAATGAAATTTGAAGCCAACACCGCCGATTTAGTGTCCTTCCATATATCACCATCTTTACTAGAAATTTCATCAAATCCTCCGGGGTTTTTTTTTGTCCGTTAACAGGGGAGGATTAGAAAATCGATTCACACGAATAGTTCCAGCTGCGTGAATTAGTTTATTTTTTTTTTAATTTACAATAATTGGAAGGTTGTAAAATAATTATTTAAATTGACTATCAGAACCAGCTTACGGCTCATTCAGACTCGGCAAGTTACTTGCACAAGTAAAGACTCTCTTCAATTCCCTATGCCCCTCGTAGGTCCAAATGCTTACTTGCGACAAGTTGGAAATCTTGTTTCACTCCTTTCTACTTTTTAGAGCAAGTCCACACTTTTAACTTGAATTTTATGTGAATTTTAAACATGGCGGATGATGATGGAAATATTTGAAATGATGAAAGCCAAAATTGCGGACACATTTAATGAAAGAGAAAATAGACGTGTTTGGGTACGAAAATGATTAAACCGAAGATACGAATTAGGTGCTTTTAGTATTCTTCTCAAAGAACTAATTCTTGAAGATAGGCAAGCGTATCGGAATCATTCACGGCTATCTGCAAAAAATATTGACAGCAATGAGCAGTTTTAAGCTTAGAATATATAGCAAACAGGAATGGTGATAAGCCAGATTTTGCGTAATGAATTTCTGGTTGTGCTGGTAGTCCATTTTTACATGTATTTACACGCCATCCCTATTCTAAGTAACTTGTCAATTTGCAAAAAGTAAACAAAAGTTTTGAGCGGAGCATCTGTGGTAAAAAATGTTCTTTTCTACTTTATTTTGAAACAATTCTCATAATTAATTTATATAAATCTTTGTTTCTATTTTTAAAAAAAAGATAATTTAGATAGTGCACTTGCTTGAAACGCGATTTTGCTAGTTTATAATCCGAATTACTATTTATGTTAACTACTTGATGATAATCTGCAACTGGCAGAATTACATCTATATTTTATAACTAAGCTACCTTACCTGTAGGTATATCCTATATTAGCACAGATTAGACACTATCTACACTAAATCTAACTTAACTCGAGTATCCAAACAATGGATGTAAACCCTGAACTATTTACTTACCTATTTATTTACTTACTTTCTTCGTATCACTTTATGCTTACTTAATATTCTGTAACAAACTATGTAATCTATTTTATAATACTCTAATCGCTTTACCCAACGTTAGTGACGTGGCGCTCATGCCAGGTATGTAATAAATAAACTTTGAATTTGAATCTGAATTTATATTTGCAAGTACTGCCGCACACTTCATTTCTGTTTTTTTAATTGACATGAAGGTTTTAGCAGGCACCAGTGGCGCTATACAACTCTGCACAAAATAAACTTCAAAGATATATAGTTTTGAAAAGAATAGCTTCCGTACTTTTGTTAAATTTCACAAAAAAATTTTAAATTGAGTAAAACTGTTCACAAAAAAAAAGCACATTTGACAATCATGGCTCAATTAGGTCCGTCGCATCTCACTTACTCCTACCTGCAAAAGTAGTTCCACTGCAGGCGAATTCCCGCAAAAGTACTTAAGGAATGTGAATATGAACTTGCTCCTATGTAGTAATCTAATTGTGGAATATCACAATGGGCCTTTAGGCTGAACTATAATAGAAGTATACATAAGTACATTTACTTACGTAAAGCGAACGCGCCTTTTAATTTAACAGGCGTACACAAATTAACTACTCGTGTGAGGGGAACATTCGTTAAGTTTAAGAATCGCTCATTCCGTAAGAACGGGATATGTCAAACAATTAAATTATTAGTAAATGATTAAAAGTGCAATGTAAAAATTAAAATGGAATAAAAATGGTAAAAATGTCATTCGGGCACTGCGAATTAATAGAAGGCACAAATTTTCAATTACATCGATTTCCATTTGTCAATTTTTTCACTTTTACCACTTTTTAAAATTGAAAACATTAAATATCAAGATAATAACTCTTACGGAATGTGATATATATTTAGGCTAAAAGTATCAATTTTTTGTAAGTAAACCTCAGTTTCGTTTAATTTCGTAAAGTTATTTACTTCTATTGTAGTTCAGCCTTTTAACACAAGCTCACTGCTGGACACGTTTAATAAATAAACGGTCAACAATACATGTGTTTCATCACTTAATCGGTGTTAGTATTATATTAGTATGTTAAACATAAACCAAGCCACCGGATGAAATTACATGCAATGCACAAAAACATTAAACAAAAAAGATTAAATATTATATAGACGTTTTTTGAAAACGTTGCTTAAAAACGTCAAGAACAAAATGCTCAACCATATTATTAACAGTAATGCACATGCGATTAATAGGGTCATACATGCTAAACTTAGTCCTTGAGGAGTTAATATGCAACAGAGGTAGCCTTCTCAAATTGTGCGTGCAATCACGGAAAGAGATTTTGTTAAGTAATAACGGAGAATCAATACTCCCGTTTAAAAGTTGATGCACAAAAGCTACATCGGCAACCATGCGACGTTTCTGAAGCGAGTGTATATTTAAAAGCTTGAAGCGATCCTCTTAGGGTGGAAGAATTATTGAATTATTGCAGGGTAGGTGCCTGAGAGCCTCGAGAGACTCGATACGGTCGATATGTGTATCGTAGAAGGGAGACTAGACCTGGCTAGCGTATTCAAGAAGTGGTCTCATAAAGCAAGTGTACAAACGCAATGTTATGATGGGATTCGAAAACTCTCGAGACCAACGTTTTATAAAGCCCAGCATAGAACTACTCTTTGATTTGATACCATGTAGTTTATGTGGGAGATAAAATTCAATCTGTGGTCACATTTGACACCCAAGTCACAGACAAAGTCCACGCAGCGAATCGAGGAATCCGAGAACTCATAATCATAAGTGATTGGTGTGTGATTCCTATGGAAAGGCATAACCTCACATTTGTCGATATTGAGTACCAAATTATTGCTCTCTCACCAATTGTAAAATTTTTGAAGGTTACCCTGTACCTTTTCACAAGCGTTAACAGATTTAATCTGAGAGAAAGGTTAACATCGTCAGCATAAGTCAAGACCTTACAGTATCTCACCACAGAGCCAATGTCGTCAATAGACAGAATAAAGATTAACGGAGCGAAGTGACTCCCTTGAGGTACGCCACACGAAGCCTTCAAGACTCTAGAGATGGAATGGCGGAATAAGATTTGGTATGTTCCGTTATCTAAATAAGACTCCGTCCATTTCAGAAATGTTGGGGGAAACCCATACTTTTCCATTTTGAAGAGTATCACGAAGTGAGATAACTTGTCGAAGGCTTTACTAAAGTCTGTGCAAATACATTGCGTCTGGTAGCCTTTTGAAAAACCGCGAATGGTATCCGAGACAAATTCCAACAAGTTAGTGGTTGTAGATCTGCCCGAAATAAACCCATGTTGGTTTGAAGAGAGCAAATTTTTACATGAAACCGATAGCTGAGAGTAAATGATAGATTCGAATAAGTTAAGCATGTAAGATAATTTTGCAATAGGCCTATAATTAGAAATTTCATTTTTACTACCTTTTTTGTCAATTGGTATGAAAAAAGAGATTTTCCATAGCTGCGAGAAACAACCACTATTGAGCGATTTTTGGAAAATAATTCTCATCGGATTGCAAGGCAGCACGACTTAAAAAAGCAGGGGGGATCCCATCAGGACCAGTTGTGAAGTCATTTGGAAGCCAATTAATTTGATCGTGTATATCCTCTTCTGAAATTGAAGAGATAGTGAATGAAACGTTATGAGAGTCGTTCATATGACTGAAGTTGCTGTTTTCAGGTTGAAAATTTGACGAGGCAAAGGCATTGTCAAAAAAAGAAGCCAACATATCGCAAATTTTAGACGAATCATCACTAGCAGAATCCTTATACCTCATGATATTGGGGTAGTTGTTCGTTCTTTTCTTCATATGAATAAACTTAAAAAAGATGCTTGGGTCACTAAATAATTTTGTACGCATGCTTTGAACATACTCATCATAAATGTAGATTTGTGCAAGAAGGATTTTTTTTAGATTCTCCGGTATATATAGCAAAAACTAAAAAATGTTTTTAATTTGTTATTCAATCACACAACCTATTATATTTTTGGTGGCAAGTTTGAAGTCTTGGTGTGACTCATCAACAGGTCCCAAATAGCGAAATTGAGTGACTTGAAAAACAAATGAAAAATAGAATAAAGAAAAGAAATGAAAAAGACTGAGAAAAACAGAAACAAAAATTTTATTAAAAAAATGTAAAAACATTAAAAAAAAACTAGATTCATTCAAAACCAATCGAACCTGTATACGCCCGCAGTGGGCTGAAAAAAGAGAAAGCAAGAAGAAGAAGCGTTTCGTGTTAGCAGAAAACCTTACACTCATCGCTACAGCTTGATGTTCTGCCTGCTGTAGACGCTTGAAAACAGATCAAATTGATCTCCTCTCATATAAACTCAGAATAAATTCTGGGTGTGAATTATATGAGGCAAAAACTCCTATATTACACCCGTAAAATGTCCTAAAGAGTAATCTCTACTTTTATTCTTTTCCTTCTTGGTGTAATATAGGAGTTTTTGCCTCATATAATTCACACCCAGAATTTATTCCGAGTTTATATGAGAGGAGATCAATTTGATCTGTTTTCAAGCGTCTACAGCAGGCAGAAAACCAAGTCATTCGTTCATTCGCTATTCATTCATTCATTCATTCGGAGTCATAGTGATTCATTCAAAATGACAACAACCTCCTGAATACCCATAATAACAATTTTGCATTCCCGTAGCATTATGTGCGCGAGTGCCTTAGTAGTAGTGTGAACAATTTTTGCCGACGGCCTTCCCGCATTATTACATGCCAGAGTGTTTTGTTTGGTGTGTGAAGCGTGCGTGTGATGTAGTAATAGACACACATAGCCACATATAACTGAAGTGTAGTGCAATGGTAGAGACACACATAATTAATATACAGACACATATATACAAAATTTATGACAAGTGTTCGGAGTGTGATATAGGAACAGTAAAATAAATATAACTAATGCAAACAGGTGCGGTGATAAAGGACACCTTATATTATATTGTGTTAATTATGAGTGATACAAATTCACTTAATTTTAAGCCGTGGTTTGAAGCCGAAAAAGCGACTCTCAGGGCCGCTGTAGAGAGCAGCCTAAGACGGCTGTACAAAAAATATGAAATGGAACCACCCGAAATCAACACCGAAGAAGCAGCCAGGGACCTCTTTAGCGACGAAATTGGCTCGCCACGTAAGGACACAGCCAAAGAAGACAGCGTAGTAGAAGATATGTCAACTGACCCAGGTGAGACATCAACATCTTAGTCACCATCTTCCGAGGATGAAAAGGAGGAAAACAATTTCACCATCGTAGATAATAGGAAGCGGAGAGCTAGAAGGAGCCCAGTGACCTCTCTGCTGTCAGCCGGAACGCCTGCAAAAAGGAAGCCATCAGAGCCTGTCAACCAGCAACCACCCAGGGAGGAACATACGGGTGGTTTCTTCCAAATTCTGGGTAATCGAAAGAACTTCGAGATACAGCCCAAAGCAACAAAGGCTCACGTTGAAAGGACAGTGAGACCTCCCCCGATTGTCTGTCATAACCTGAATGTTAAAGCATTCAATTGCGAGCTTCGAGATACAGCCCAAAGCAACAAAGGCTCACGTTGAAAGGACAGTGAGACGTCCCCCGATTGTCTGTCATAACCTGAATGTTAAAGCATTCAATTGCGAGCTTGATAAGCTTGCAGTAAGGCCAACGTTTTTTATCAAAACTACAAAGGGCACCAAGTGCATTATCAAGCCAAGTAGCCGGGACGACCATAAGGCACTGTTCAGCATCATCAGGGACATCTGTGTACAGAGTTACACGTTTACGCCTAAGTGTGACAGGACCACGACACTTTTGCTGAGAGGAGTTCAGCATACATAACAGGCCGAGGATGTGAAGGCAGCAATCGTAGAAAAATTTCGTGGATTCACAATAAACTCTGTGACGCATTTTAAAACGCCCAGGAGCAAGGAATCGAATTCCTTCGTAATTAATTTCGGATTTCGGATTACGATATTAAATTCACAATGGCAAATCGCCTTCTGAACCAAATCGTCTACTGGGAAAAATACCGCGCTTCTGGAATCTCCCAGTGGAAGCGTTGCCAGGCTTGCGGTTACGTCGCGAGAAACTGCGCGATCGACTACAGGTGCGTGAAGTGTAAAAATGTACACTTGCACTGCTGTCAAGTTAGAACTTCGTGACTACGAGTCTCTTCTCTTAATCGCCCTATATAATAGATGCCACGCCTCGGGGCTGATATCCAGAATAACATGAACAGCCTTGCTGGAATCTCGGACAATTTCACTTACACGGTGCTTGGTGGTGTTTTCAACGCCAGGCACCCGTTGTGGAATGACTCTGTCGTAAGTCCGTCAGGCAAGGCAGTACATGTCACCCGGGTTATATATGGCTTTCTGTCATCCCGGAATTTCTACATAGAAATTGAGAATGTCAAATAGCAGGCAACATCAGTCAGTGCTGGTGTCCCGCAAGGTTCGGTCCTCGCCCCTCGGACCAACTCTCTTCAATCTTTTCACCTATGATCGGCCTGCCAACGACTCAAATTCCACTACACTACTTTATGCTGATAACTCCCTTACGTACGACTCCCTGCTACCTAAGTGGAGCGGCATGTCCTCAAACTCGACGAGTTCTACAGAAAGTGGGGCATCAAAATAAACCTTAACAAATCTGAAATGATTTGCATCCGAAATTCCTCCACAAGGGGAACACCCAACCTCGCCATACGTGCCAACAACATCGAAATCGAAGTCAATAACGAAAAGCTTCAGCCTTCAAAGAACACCAAATACCTTTGTGTCTCTTTCAATAATCTGTTAAAATTCAACAATTACGCCAAGCTAACCATGAGGAAAGCTAACTACGCTTACTCACTACTCAACCCTATTATCAGAAGGAGAAACGGTGTCCCGAAAGATACAAAGCTGCTTATATATAAACAGCTCATCCGCCCAATCACCTGCTATTGCTTCCCCATCTGGCACACCATTTCGCCATCATATACGAAGCAAATCAGCGCATCCTAAGGGCCTCTACAGAAGTGTACAGGAAACCTGACTGATACTACTTTCCCAACACCTTTTTGTATTACAGTGCAAACATCACTCCAATCGAGGACTATCTCCTTTCTCTCACGGTCAAACAACTTGAGAAGATCTCTCAACATCCTAACCTCCTCATTAGCCAGCTTTCAACGCAACTACAAGTTGAAACTTCCACTACTTATCACCTCTTCACCTAATCAACTCGGAAACGAGAAACATTTATTACCTGGGCAAAAGATTTACCTTCTTCACTAGTACAGGAAGCCACCATCCTGGCATCTCGACCATCGTGGGATTTATCAACGTTGGACCACTCTGGACTTTCGGAAAACCCTCAGCAAGGTAGAGATATCTCTAACATTCCACAACTTTCCACTCCCATCCAACTTCCTTATTTCTCTAAATCCCAAAATTGTTAAATAACAGACAAGAACACAGTTTGCCGTCGCGCAACAAGCTGTTAATTATTTTTCGACATCGTGAAATATAAAATTAATAGTTATTCGAACAACTAAAGTGTTAAGTGCATTAAAGACATAAGTGAAACCTAGGCCAAAATAAAAGCCTGTAAGTAAAAACTATCAAATATCCCGGGATATCGGTTCGGTTTATAATTTCGCCATAATTCGTTTAGTTTCGTAAATCGCGTGTGAAGAACTCTGACTTCATTTCTATAGAATTGATTGGTTTGAAATTTGCAGCATCTTTTTGTTGCGCACGTTAAACAGGGATACTTTAGTACAGTTTTAAAATTAAAAGTAAGATGTTTGGCTATGGTGTTAAGATGCGGTGACATTTAGACTTTTTTAAAGTGCGGCTCTATTATTATATTGAGTAAGATATTATTATTAAATATATCAAAATAAGGATATTGACATTTTTAAAAGGTGCTGGGCAAAGAATACCCCCTTAATGGGATACTTTGTAAATTGTATGTATAAAGTTAGTTTGATCAATGAATCCCTGGCTAAACAAGAAATTGAAGACTTTACAATTTTTTAAGAAGAGTAAAATACTTTTCTCTCAATATTTTGGTATGAAATCGGCTTCCAGAAAGAGTACACAAGCAGATTTTATATGACGTTTTATTTCGTCAATTACATAGGTAGATACTATTACAATAGAAAATAAAATACTAACAAGAATATTTAATTAAAAATATGAAATAATTTATTTTAATACTTCATTGAGTAGTTCCTGATCAGAAGACCCCCAATCGTCACCTGAACTTTCCACATAGAGAATATCAGCGGAGAACATCGATTGCTCGTCGAAGTCATCGGAATAAGTATAAACGATTCGAGTAGGACTTGGGATTAAAATAGAACTTGTCGATGGATCGTTCTCAAAATTAGGAGTTTCCCTCGGCACCAAAGCGGTTTCCGTTGTTGTGTTTTTCAAGGAGATATTTGCTTCCATTTCCTCTAAGGTTATGCCTTTACCAGCAGGAACTCGTACCATTTTCCTTTTGCGTACAGGCATATCGGAAGTGTTATTACGACTTTTGTCGAGCAATTCTAATACAGCTTGCTCTGGATCTTCATTACTCGGCAGACGTCTAGTTACTGCTGCTGGATCAAATGGTGAAATTCCGCATTTTTTGAAACCACTAATGAGGTTAACGGAAACATTACTTGCATCCGATAACTTGTGCTCCAATGTATACCAGACCTTTGGAAATGCCTCCTTGGTTAAAATCTGGGATTTTTTGTTTTGTTCTGATTTTCACTCATCCAACATTTTTCGCCAATATTTTTTCACCGGGGCATAGAATGCGACGTCTAATGGCTGAGCGATGTGGGTGGAATTTGTAGGAATACATACAAACGCGATATTATTAGCTTGCGCCAATTCAATAACTCGTGGAGTAAAATGGCTGGCGGTTCTGGCATGAATAGGTTTTCAAACCAATCAGTGAATATAATGGAATCAAACCACCCACTTGTGCTCCTATTATACCTGGTTTTTGGCGGTCCCCCGTCCATCCATGTTTGCCAAAGATGAGTGGATTTGTAAACCACATAAGATGGCAATAGCATTCCTGTAGCTGATCCACAGTACATAACCGATGTAGATGCCTTTGAAGAAACTCGAACTCGCTCTGCATATTTTGCACCGCGATTGAAAATGCATTTTTTGACACCAGGATCATCTGCCAAATTTGTCTCGTCGTAGTTAAATATTCGCTCAGGAGAAACAGTTGATTCCGCAGTACCGGCGATCTCCATCAAGGTTTCTTGGAGATGGCCAAAATAGGTGCACATTTCTTTCGGTGTTACCACTACCTTTGACCGAATAATATTTTGGCACATTCGGTGTGATAGCTCATTTTTATACCTCTGCAAAAATCGCCAGGCCGATTCGACGCTGGGCAAGTTGTGGTGGTCGAATTGTGGAATACGTTTGGAGCTTTTGTCTAGGTACAATTTGGCTAGCTGACGAAGATCTCGTGAATAGCAAGGATATCCCCATTTGGCCATGACTAGCATATGGTCCACAAAAGCTTTTTCCTCGCCAACTGTGAACACTATGGGACGGCCAACTTTGCCTGCGTGCTTCCCCTTCAACTTATTAATAAGGGTTCCCTTTGCTATTTTATGTTTATTGGCAGCCTTAACAATTGACCGCAGTCCTATAATGTTATCAAAATAGTAAGCTCCCAAAAAAATATAATAAAATGTAACGAACGTCACTTATAGCTAAATTCAAATCATCTTCAGAATACCCATATTTTTGTGAACCGGCCTTTGGAACATAAATTATCAATAATAATGTGATTAGATTATTGACGACTTCCAAGGGATACTTTGACCGAGCGGTCAAAGAATCCCCAATTAGCAGTCAAAGTGTTATACAAAATTGTAACTTTATACAAAATAGTATAAAATTGAAAAATTTTACAAGAAAAATCTTAAAACTGAAGCTAAGAATATAAGTTACTTGCCTGCACTATATTTGTTGGAATTATTTAGCCTGAAGCACCTGATTTTTATAAAATTTATCACCCAGATTTTCACCAATAAAAAACTTCTACAATTTCAAAAGCAACCTGCTTTGTTTGCATTCACGGTACAATTCAGCAATATATAGCAGTTGCACTTTAAAATTATTATGAAATAATTTGAATCTATTTGCATCGTGTTGTTTTGTTTTTTCAAAGAAGAGGAGGCATTTGAATTTTTATTTTAGCTAACGGTCAATGTATCCTTCACTGTACAAAGTATCCCTGTTTTACGGCATATATATTGGTGCAATTCGCCATTTTGTCATATATTTTCTTCCTCAAATATCTATGGAAATATTCTGAAGGGGATAACACTTTTCCCATACTTGTTGTTGGGTCAATTTCATTTTCAAAGTTCATTGGAATACTTTCGAATGCCCGTCTTCGTCATTCAATCTTTTTTTTCTCTGTATATGAAAAATTCTCTTCGCCTTGATCCTCCAGAATCGCTGCATTTGCATCAATCTCTTCTGGAATATTCCTCATCCACCGCCTGCTCCTGATTGTCTTCATTACGAAATGAAAGTATAGGATTATCAACTCTAATTTTTTTCGAAACTAACTGTTATTCTATTTGATCTTCTTTATCTTCTATTAACGGCTCTGTTTCAATTTCCGAATCAATTTCATATTCCGATTCATCAAGCATACCAAGTATGGTTTGCTCCGTGACACTAACATACGTACACACATTTATATATGTAACTCGATTTATTGATCCAAATCCATTATTATCGCATACTGTTATAGAACTATGTCAGAGTGATTTGCTTGGACTTGAAGTCTAGACTGCCAGCATGAGCTGACAGATCACTCGGTGGACAGCGTTGACTGCAGGGCGGCACGCTAGCTCGCTTCAGCTATTAGCGGAGAGTGTGGAGAGGTTCCACGAAAACCTGCCGCTGCCACCAGCCATATACAAAATTTATTCATGCCTGACTAATGAAAGGCCGTTGCACCACATTCGGTCCTGAAAGGACCCTTACACCACTTACCTACATCCATTGGGAAGGCGCAGATGTTTGGCCTTCTCTGCTCGCCCCAACCACCCAACCGACACTGAGGGCAGATAATCTTCAGTGTCCCTGTGATGACCTGTAAAGACAGGAGTAGCGGACCTAGTCGACCTTCACGCTAAGAGGGCTCCACGAGAGAGAAAGGAGAAACAAAAGACTTACTGCGTCATTACGTTATAATGATATTTATTGAACATTGATAGTTGGCCTCTACTCTTAGCACTAAGACTTAATTCTCGTTCCCTGGGGGAAGTACTACCTAGTTTCTGAGCAGTCCATTTATCAGTAAAATCGTTCGGGCTTCTGACCAACAAAAGTGGATAGGTAAGACTGTCTACTTAGCCTAGCATCAAAATTAATATTTTCTAACCTTTTTTTGGTTTTTTTTTGTCTAACCGCAGATCCTGAGACAAATTCATCCAATACTACTTGACATCCTCATTCATAAATTTCTTCAACTTTAATGATATTAATTACTGCGGATATGACTATATACTGCTAAATTCCTTAGGACTGATGACAAACTCACGAAAAATCTTACTTATAAAATAAATTAATGACTAAATATTGGAGCCAGAATAAAATTCTTTTATACTGCGAACAACTAAACATTACTAACCATAACTGTAAAGACTGATTTACCCGGGTGCAGAAATGCTACACAAAATTATGAATTTAATAACTCCTTCAGATGAAAAGAATTGTTTTCCTTTTCATAGGAATTTGACCGTACGAGTATATGATCTTAACTTCATTACAGTTGCTAAAAGTATGTGGAAAGAAAATCAGATTTGAATACTGTTAAAGTCAGTTCATCCCTTAGGTTAAAGCGAATTCATCAGTTCGGTCGTTGAGTATTTTCTACCACTTTTCGCGTGTTACTAAAACCCGAATTGCTAAGGTCACTGACTGGTCACCGAAAATTAATTTAACTTCCTGGCTTTCGGTCAGGCTTTTGTACATATATATGAAAGAAAATGAAATTGGTAAAAAACAAGTAAAAAAGCTAGAATTTGTCTAAGTCCAATTCTTATGATACCCTAGATGAATGCCCGTATTAAATTTCGTATGGTCACCGATCTATTCAAGTTTGATTTTGAAGTTGTTTTTCGCATATATTTCTAGAACGGTTTGTCGCACAGAAAAAATGATTATAATCAATTTTATAGGATTTCGTATTCTGCAGAGGTTTTTAGTACAATAAAAATGTCTTGGACTTATCGTTTTCAAAGTATACGTAAAAAACCTAAATTTTTATATGGCAACACCAAGAAGCAGTTGCCCGATTTAGTCCATTTCAGACATTTTAATTGCTAATATAGTAAAAACATCATGTACGAAATTTCAGCACTCTACGTCGACGTGTTCTCAGGCAGTGTCCAAATATATAGCGGAAAACGAAATTTTTATATGGCGACCCTACGAAGGAGTTGCCCGATTTGTCTCATTTTCGAACTTAATTTTACTTTTTTTTTTAAAGTCCATATACAAAATTTCAGCTCTCTAAGTATACGCGTTCTCGAGTTATCGTGCGCACGTACGGACGGACGGACAGACGGACATGCAAAAATCAAAATAACTTTTAATATTATGAATGGGTGTCCAATCCATTTTGCTCTACCATCATTATTTCGAGGTGTTACAAACGGAATGACAAACTTAGTATACCCCTTAGATTTCATCTAGGGTATAAAAATTGTGCACTTACATCTTGTGTAGCAAGGGAATCCACCTTTAGTGTTCCGAACAGTCTCTGAAAAATTTGCCGAAGGAATTTTGATTGCTGTCCGAATACCTGAGAAAGCCTTGAGACTAATTAATTAATTAATTACTTTGTTTCGGATTTTTAAATTTTATAAAAACAAATTCGAACTTTTTTACTTTATGAGGATAACTTTAAAATCGTGACCAACACAATTTTTATCCGTTCTGTCCAACGAGGTAATAATTAAAGGAGATGCAATCATATGTACGATCCGTGTACATGAGCGTACCCAAATTTGTCCTGCATTTGTGTATGTTTCATTCCGCCATTTTTGGTCTGCGCTGTCAGATCCATACTTAGGTTTTGTTTGATTTGGGCTTGGCGCATTGACGCAGGAAAACTCATGAAATAACCGTAGGGGCACGAAACAAATATTACTCAAAAACTTTTTATCATTGAACTTTTCTTCTTAATTATTAACTTTTTTATGTTCAGTTTGCAAATTCAGTAAATACTTTTAAGTATATGAAAATAAAAGCGATTAAAATTACGAACAGGTTGTACAATTGTGTACAGGTGTACAAATTTTACGGCGCTTATGTACAAACAATATCAGTGTCATTGTGTTAGAAATGGGTACGTGATATTTTCTCATTTGCATCTCCTTTAGTTCTTACCTCGTTGGTTCTGTCCAATGTCACAAGGCGGAAAAAAATCTTCTTCTTCTTTTTTTCTGTCCGTCGCCCTCAGCGCGTCCTTCTTCGCCGTTTATGTGGCTATGGGCCGGCCGTATGCGAGCAACTCATCTCAGTGTAGCATACTGCTACATACATTAATAAACACAATAGCTATAGCCTCACTTTGTATTAAATTTCTTAGAACAATTATGCAATTTATATTCCAATAACTTTGTGCGTCTTATCACTTCGATTTTGATTCATTTTTGACGTACATACGGAACAAAATATTTTTCAACAGAAATATAACAGATGGTGCAGGGTAGAGTTGTGAAATTCACAAGAATTAGAATATAAGGCAGAGCAGTCCTAGTTGGTTTTTGAAATTTTGAATTGTGTAGAAAATACAAATAATAACGAGAAACGTACGTTACGCAATTTCGTACATAGGTTTTGAACTAATAACTCTTTAACGGCTGCAGATAGCACATAGGGTATACTAGGTCAAATTAAAGAGGATAGTCTACAGTTTGTAGTTTTTATAAGAAAAAGTTATGTTAACGACCGGTTTGCAAAAAAATAGAGGCCAAAGTAAAAAAAAGTAAGAAAAATATTTAGTTTAGACAAGAATGACTCTGAGGAGGAGGGGGTACGGGGTCGGTAGAAGGCCATGAAGTTCTGCATACAACTAGCTATAAACGTGCGCTTTTTAAAATATAGGGTGTTTTGTGAAAAACTAGCTTTTTTTTTAATCATCCTGTAATTCATAAACGGTTGATATTGCCCCCCCCCCCCCTTGCCTTACTTTTTTTTTTGTCTAGGTAAGTAATATCACCTCCTGCTCTACTGACCTCCTAAGGGGAGCACCCTGTATACATTTTTATAGGAAAGACAGAGAGTGAAAGGAGAGAGAGTATTGTATTCTCTGTACCGTACTTTCCTATACATTTCACGATATTACGTCACTTAATGGTGGAACACGGCTCGTGATGGAAATATCTTGTATTCTATATACTTTGGATTAAGGTAGTATCTCTCAAAGTATATGTAAACAATATAAAACAATAGAATTTTTCATCAGACCCCTTTTATTTTTTGTCTGAACATTTTTATCTTAATACATAAAGTATTTAAAATATTTTTCATACACTTACTTTAAAGTACACTTGATTTATAATGGCTTCATAAAAATTGTCTTTAAAAACCTAATACTAGTTATTAAATTACACTAGTACAAATAATCAATTAATTTACTTTCTTTCTGTATTCATCCTTCACCGAAACGTTTTGCCGATTGTATTAAACGACACAAAAATAACTCAATTATTTTCATTCTTATAAACAGCCTTCATAAGTACGTTTCCATTTTGTACTTCTAGTGTAAACAAACTATCGTCTTTGATATTGCTAAGAACTTCATCTGTGACTAGGACATGTATTCCAGACGGCCCGTTTGTATATAAAGCTAATTTGGAGGCATCATATAAATTCGATCCACTTCCTGAGTATTTTGATTGCATTCCTGAAAGAATTTTATGCGATTAGGTGCAATAATTAATCGGGTATGTTATAATAAATGTTATTACCCCATCCTGAATACACATTCCCGTCGACCCCATTCATATTGGAATTGTTGCTGCAAAGTTCATAGAAACCGGACAATTTGAATAGCTTCTGTGTTAATTCTTTTACTGTGTTTGCGATAAGAAAAATGGCATGGTAGCTGTTGCCATCCAAACTTATGTATATGGTTAGGCGAGGTGTAATTGCTCTGTAACAAAATAAAAAATAAATAAATATTATAATCCTAGTTAAATTACATATAGCTGGCAAAATTATGAGAATGACGGAATTTGGTGCGGAAGGAGAAAGAAGATTGTGGTTGTTGTGTGAAGAGAAAAGAAGAAGGGTAGCGAAGGAATATTGAGTTATTTTTTCTTGTTTTCAAAATTTTACGAAAGTCGAAAGTTAGCCTTGAAAAGTAGTGTCGATCATGGTGATGAGCAAAGTGAAAATATCCTGTGTTTTATTTCATAAATTCAATGGACGAGTACATAATGCTTGGTTACCAAACCAATTATTTTCGTCACCAACGCCACTGGACAATTAAGAAATTTTGTTGTCACCACCGCCATTGGATGCAAAACTACATATTGACTAGTTGTCAACAGATGGCCACCGCTGTGATTTCGTGAGCTTTAGAGCTTTTGTGCAATAAAAGCACGAGTACGGAGCTGAAGACCATCCAACAAGCAAGTCTGGGAAATTGACCTAGACTTTACCCATCGGAACTGAGAATTCTGAGCCAGTTTCAACTTTTATTTCCTCCACTGCCCACCAAGATATTGAATTGGTCACATCCCCATCATCAAAGCCTGAATATTGATCAGGTTTCCTATACTCCCGTGGGATTCTCACAAATACTGATTTGGGAATCTGCCTCATAGTAAGGCATTTCTACGCTATATTTGAGAAGAGTGCTCTTGCTATTCGTAGGACGAATTCACACATACAATTAAACGGTAGTATCGTTTTTCTTATTATCTCAGCTCCGCCCAGACAGGTCAAGGGAGAGCCAATTGCAGAAGGAGACGAACTCCATTGTTTATTTGCTTTTATTGTTTTGTTAAACGTTATTCTTATTGAATTAAATTTATTTACATTAAATTTCTTGTAAGTAATAATAAGCCATGAATTGGAAATTTATTATATTGAATAAAACACAATATTGGACTTTGCTTGGTGTTATCTTTCAGGCAACCTATTTCTATTTTATGTGTTTAACACATAATGCACCATATTGTTTTGCGACATTCTCCTGTTCTGGTCAATCGAACAAAAGGGTCCACTATTGCTATTACTCATCCTAAATATCTCATCAACACCTTTTCCGAGATTTTGATTCTGATTTTTTTTCCGTATTTAAATGTCAAAATATACGAAAAAGAGAATGAACTGTTCTACTTCTTCTTATGTGATGTTTATAGCACTTTATAATATGTATAACAAATTCAAAATTATTATTTTTACAATTAAGTGAAATTTGAGAAAATTTTTGGATGCAATACGTCCAGATTTGTTTTATGTTAGATTCTTACTTTCAAAGTAATTATAATTGTTCTCATTTGATACTCCGATGTCATTTTATTTACTCGTCGAAACTCAATTTTACGTTGGATATCTATTGATCCATCTTTAACGCAGCTTTAACATCCTCTTAATTTCCAACAAATTGGAAGAGAGTTACTGTAATACCCATCGCAAAAAAAAATTCCCCAAATTGTATGTCTGATTTTCGACCTATCAGCCTACTGTGATTCTTAGCGAAAGGTCTGGAGAAACTCTTGACTATATTAAGGGTAACGCTTTATCATTCTCGTAGCAGACTGGATTTCGACGCAAGAATAACTACCAAACGACTTTGTTAAGGGTTACCACGGATATTCGGGAAGCACTTGATAGAGATAACATGGGAATCCTCGTCTTATTAGACTTCTGCAAAGCCTTTGATAGCATTAATCAGTGTAAATTATTGCAAAAATTGACCGCTAAATTAAGATATTATTCTCACGCTCTATCAGTCATGAAAAGATTTTTGTCAAGTCAAACGCAGCAAGTGAAAAACAGCAACCTTCTATCTGACCCCATATATGTATCTGTCTCATGGAGTACCACAAGGTTCTACCCAAGGAACATCTTAAGGAATTTTTCCTAAATAATCCAGGAGGTAGGTAGCGTTGCAAATAAAAAGTCATAGTATACAGCCTAATTTTGATATCGATTTTAGCACAACTAATCAGTGAACCGACCGTCAGCTGCTCAAGGTGGGTGTGGGTGTTGGAGCCTGCGAAAGTGGTAAAAAAAGTTGTTAAGTAATAGTATGCCGGCGCTGAAACTTGTTTTTTATAAACAGTAGACGACATCATAGTGAGAAAAAAAATCGTCAGCTGAATCGCGGAGGGTGCATTATGCGTCAGATGGTCGCATGAACTTGTAAAAAAAAAAACACGTAAAAAGACGTCGCCAAAGAGAGCTCAAATTCGGTACATGGAGTTTTCATAGAAATAGTGAACGAAATTTCGAAAATGGACTAAATCGGGCAATCGGGTGTTGCCATATAAAAATTTTGATTTTTCACGTATACTGTTAAAACAATCCGTCCTAGACGCTTTTACTGTACTGAAAAATTCGTCATAATATGAAATTCTATATAATTGCTCATAATCATTTTTACTGTCCGACGAACCGTTCTAGAAACTCACTGTGATGTCAACTGTTTATAAAAAAAAGTTTCAGCCGGCATACTGTTAATTAAAAAAAAAAAATGTTATCACTTTCGCAGCCCCTACACCTACCGCGGGTGCGTTAGCTGAAGCTTGGTTCACTTATTAGTCATACTAGATCTATCGTAAAAGATAATAATCGATCGGCATAAAAACACTACCTGCAATGCTACCTCCCGGACTAATAGGGCTCCTATATAAATCTCAACATTTAAGTTCTCACATATGGCTTGTAGTTACTAAAGCAATAACTACAGTGATATATCTACTTATGTTCTATATGAGTTTAAGGATTATAAGTCCTATATGAAGAATTCACTATACTTGAATATTAGTGCTATAAACGTGTACATAAGACTATAATTCCCAGAGGATTGTAGTCCTATAAAATATACCTACCGACATCAGTATTGGAGAAATTAAATATGGGAGTGCAGCACTTGGGAAATATCTTCATATATCGATCCTCATATCAAAAGTCAATGATTTGACATTGACTTTTATATAAGAAAGAATACGAGGAATAAGTTATTTCAGTAAATTCATTTTCGCTACCAACACTCATATAAGCAATCAGTTTTTAGTGAACTTTTTTATAAGATCACTTGGATCACTTGGAAATTGTATTCCTATAGAAAATTCAAACAAAATTCTTCGAAATCTGATAGCAAAATCCACAAAATTTGTCGTCTGCTATTGCTATTCCATTTCTTGAATTTTTGTTTCATTTCTCCTTCCTCTATATGATTTTATACACTCGACTCAATTCTGATAGACCGAGTTCAGCGTTTTACCTAAATTAAAAATATAGTGTAATCATTATGCGCACATTTACAGATTTTTTTTATATGCGATTTGTTCTTTTAACTGGCAGAAGACTTTAAAAGCACATCACGCTGGCCGATCAGAATTTTCATATAGGAATTCTCATTACGAAATAGGAACATAAGTCCTATATGATTGTTTTTGTTTCCGTATTTCCTGTACTATCTCAGCGGGAATAGGAAGCGCTCACAGCCGAATGCAAGAGCGCTTCTTTGCAAGCTCGCAGCTCTTCCCCACCATATCCTTGTTCATATCGCATATCGTTTTAACTTGAGCATGTCCGCAAAGGGAAGCGCTCAGTTGCAGATTCTTGGTAAGCGTCCTTGGAGCACTTGTAGGGTAGCACTCTTGGATCGGTTATAAGGAATACAGAGAGAATGAAGATAAAAGCTTTATTTAAAAAAAAAACAGTTTTTGTCTGAATGCACTCCGTTTAATTTTAAATCTATGCATGTTTTTTTTTTTAAACAAAAATAAAGCAATATTTTTATATTATATTAAAGATATTTGCATAACCACACATTTTACTTGACTACTAAAATTTCAATTAGTCGTAACAAAAGACGAATAAGCCTAAGAGAATAGAACTGCTTCCCCAAAGATTCCGTGTTCGGGAAACCTCTTTGGTTGTTGTCATAGATATTGTTTGGGTTGCCGCCTGGAGGGAGAGATTTTTGGAAAAGATATTTTCTGGCTATGGTGTGAAAGCGGTTCCCTTGGTAAGCGCTTGACATATTTCCCGCTGGGATGCTTATATAGCACTACAAATTCTATATGGAAATATATATTTTCGACACAGTAATTTACATCTTTATATAGGAATTTGTTACATATATAAGCGCATATTCCTGCCTATGTAGGTGTTGAAGTCAAAGTATGAAATTTTGTGTGTTATATCAAGATTTATAATCTTTCTGGGCGAACTGAAATCCTATGCCATCTTTGTAATAAAAAAAGACGCATTTTTTTAGCTGCAAAAATAAAACATTTATACGACTTATCTGCAGTAATCCAATATTTGATTTCTTCCCGCGTTAAGATGTAGTAAGCTTGATAAAGAAAAATAATCCCGTGAAAAAGAAATCTCCTGAAGAAGCACTATATTAGACAATACCTGAATATATCACAATTTTCAAAAGCTTCCCTTGTTATCAATATCAATATATTCTCAAAGCGAAAAATGTTTGCAGACCGGAAGGTGCACTATTTACGGATACCTGCGCTGAAGTACCTATACTGCATACATATAGATAAAAGAACCTTGACTTATCAAAAGGAAATTCTAAAGCTAAGTTTTATAGAATTAGAAAACAATGATGACTGAACTTGTATTATCCTGTATTTAATACTTTATTCATACTTAACAAATTCTCTTTTCGTGATAGTAAGCACAATTTGAGAAGGCTACCTCTTTTGCTTGTTAACTCTCCTCAAGATCTAAGTTTAGCATGTATAAACCTATTAATCACATGTGCATTTGTGTTAATAATATGGCTAAGCATTTTCTTGTTGACGTTTCTAAGAATGTTTTAAAAAACATCTATATAATGCTTAAACATAACTTAACATACTAATACTAACACCGACTAAGTTATGAAAAGCATTTATTGTTGACCGTTTATGTATTAAACGTGTCACTACAGCGAGCTTGTGTTAAGCTGGTCATGATAGTCAATACAAAAATTGGTTTCTAAAAATGAAAAATGCTTAAAAATAAATTGAAGAGTCTACAAAAAATGTTAATCTTTCTTTCTAATTGAGCAATAACCGCAGTTTCTTTGAATTTTAAATGAAACAAAACTAATATATCTATAAACTGGGGAAAAAATGGGCAACAAAATATCTATAGAAAATTAATTTTGTTTTACTGTCAAAACCAAGTGTGTAAAATTGTGTCAAGTCTCAATCTCATGCATAGGGGAATAAAGTGCACCTCTTTGGTCCAATGAACACTGCCAAAACCCTCGAAAATACTTCACAAGCCATGAAACAGCTCCCGCACTACCACATGAGAGCCCCAACGGAGTCCTTACATTCTAAAATATTTGCAGTGTTCTTATGTAAAACTGACAAAAGTTTGATTTGAATAGCTCCTCCGCCCTAAACTACTATTCATATATAAAAATGGTGTTATGATAATCTTAAGCTTCCTTTCTTGTCTTCCCAACCATAATAAAATTTTTATACCTTTCCTAACAAAATGATTCAAACAAATTCATCTCAACCAAATGACTACGATTCCTCAAACAAAAACTCGCAGCTGAGTAAGGAGCGTTTAAGGAGCGTTTACAATGGCAGAGTAGAGTGGAGTTACCGATTGCATTTTCTCTCCTTTACTCAAGCTTGCACTCTCGTATAAGTTCTTCGCGCTACCCACCAGAGTGGATTTCACAAAGTAGCGTCATATTGGAACAATTCCCAATCTCACGTTGATAGTTTCGAAGGCTTTTACCATTTGTTTCGAAATACTAGTTTCTAACAGATGTCGCACTGATAAATACAAAATTTAACTAAAAACCCAAAAATAAATATTTTTTATAAGAAATTAAAAATGTATTTAGTATTTTTATGATACAATTTCAACAAAATAAAGTCAATTAAGAATTAAAATTTTCTTATATTCGAATTGGCTAATCAATGCAGTATAGATGGCAGTCGTTCATTTCTAAAGTGTCCGTAATAAATGTTAATTTGTATTTTGTGATAATTCAAATCGTTCATAGCTCATTCTGGTGTAATTATAGAAATATTTTCTGTAATTGAACACCATTTAGTTAACTAAATTATACGAATCAACAAACTGCGTTCTCTTTTGAAATATATTTCAAATGTAAACACTTGATAATCTGTCACACAATTTTCATATGATTTCGAAAATCCGAATGAATCTCACTCTCTATTGTGCATGCACGCTACTCTGGTAAAAGCTCACTCCACTCTACTCTGTCATTGTAAACGCTCCTTAACCCTCATAAAATGTTCCCGCGCTTTTGTGAAAACCGGTTTTCATGAAATATTGACAGTGCTTGGTCACATGTTGTTGCTGTAATGAAGAGATTAAGTTGGAGAAACTCATGCCGGATTCTCTGATATTTTCGGGAAAAATGAGATTTTATTTGAGAGGGACTTTACATTTCCTTTCAGCATCTTGGCCAAAGCGAAATTTATCTTTTTCTTAAAAATGGGAGGTAGTGAGACCTGAAGTACGTTATTATGAATAGTTTGAAAGGATTTTGAGGAATTCTATAAGATTTTGTCGTTGGGGTAATCCTACGTTCTATCGATTTTTGTTTCTATTTCGTTGTATCAGTTGTACTATAATAGTGCATAGCCAAGTTCTTTTCTCCCATTTATGCAAAAGACGAAAGTATATGAAATTACTTGTTTCATTCTAAAAAACACTAAAATTTTTCCAATTTTGCTCTACTGCTTCTTAACTTGTTATTAAGAACTTTGACACAGGCATACCCACACACGCCGACGTGTTCCCTGGTCATTTTTCTCGAAAATGTGCTGAGTTATCTAAAAAGTTCTAATAACAAAAGTTACGTATCATTGGTCAAGCTATCATATAGCATAGCAAAAGTCCTTGAAAAATTACTTGGAAAAGGATATATTAAAAAAAATTCCTTTTCGTGCTTACTGAGAATACATTATGGCTATATTGAATATTTGCAAATCACATTAGAAAGAAAGTGGTATACCTATCTACTGAAAACTCTTCACAAAAAAAAGGTGAATCATTTACAGGTATATTATAGGTATGTAATATCAAAGAAACATATAGACATACAGAACTTGCATGAGGAGTATGAAATTTTATCGGAAAAATTTTCTTCTTGGGTTTTTGGCCGGAGACCCCTTAGGCACAGCACTAGGATAACACAAGTACGGAAACTATACACAACGATGCCCCGACGCGACGCGACGAAGGGAGCCCATAATTTTTTCTTGAAAGCTGAACGGCACACATCGTATCTGAAAACTCCATTGAATAAATTCTGCCGAAAAATTGTCTGTAAATTTATATGAAAAAATTGTGGTCTTCCAAAACCCCCGAGAATACTTCCCAAGCCATGAAACAGAAATCTATATGTGTGCGTTCGGAGTCCGTACTCTAAAATGCTCTATATTGATGCTTATGGAAAAGTGCCAAACATCGACTTTATATATGCCATAGAGCCTAAACTACTATCCATACAGGAAAATAGTCATTTAGTAATTTAAAGCTTGGTTCCTTACCTTACCAAAGGCTACACTTACTATATACCTTACTTAACAAAATAATAAAATAGTTTTGATTACAGAGTAACCTTACCATTTTACGCTCAATACCTCTCCAGCTGAGTGATAATTGCATGTGTGTATGTGCAGCCGGAGTCCGAATCTGTAGGTAGCTACATTCGATATCATCAGCCCACGGCATCCCATGACGGCACAGCGACATTACAATGATTACTCAGCTGAGAATTTTTGTTTGAGGAATCGTTTGTTAGGAAAGGAATGAAAATTTTATTACAGTTCGGAAGATAAGAAAGCAAGCTTAAGATTAACAGAACGCCATTTTTCTGTATGAATAGTAGTTTAGGGCGGAGGAGCTATTCAAATCAAACTATTGTCACTTTTACATTAGAACACTGCAAATATTTTAGAATGTAAGGACTACGTTGGGCCTCGCATGTGGTAGAAAGGGAGTCTGTTTCATGGCTTGTGAAGTATTCTCGAGGGTTTTGGGTCTTCCCTTCATCGGGTCTCGCAGTGTCAAAACCCTCGAGAATACTTCCCAAGCCATGAAACAGAAACCTATATGTGTGCGTTGGGAGTCCGTTCTCGAAAATATTCTATATTGATGTTTATGGAAAAGTGCCAAACATTGACTTTATATTTGCTATAGAGCCTAAACTACTATCCATACAGGAAAATAGTCTTAAACGTGAAAACTCCGCCCTTCTCATTTATTTACGAAAATGAAACATTTGCCATTATGATTCGCTGCATGCAATTTGCGCTTTCACATTTTTTATCTTTATTCATAAAAGTTTTAAAGAGAGTTTGATTTTTTTCTTTCTTTCTTCCTTTTCTTGCCGTGTGCATTTTATATGTAAAACATTCGGAAATTTTGCCTGCTTCTTAAGTTGTTGTTAAAGCAGAGTTTTCACAAGCGAAGTTACTGTCCCAAGTAAGCTAGTTTTCAGTCCGTCACCTCCCCTTGACATACACACCAGTTTACTTGCGCCAGTACGAAAACGAGTTCCACTCACTTCAACTTTTTAGCGAAGTGGAACCTGAGAAATAGTCAAATTGAGTGTATTTTCTGCAATTGGTACACGTTTTGATGTTAGTCATTTATAATATCATCTGGCGTGGAACTTGTGAAATGTGAAGATATTTATTTTTGAGAAAAAGTGGTTTCAAGTGAAAAATTACATATTGAAAAGGTCATAAATTGTACAACAATGTAATTAAGGGAAATTTCGGAGAAAAAATTCTAAGAAAAAAGAAAGTGCGAGGAGGAATGGTCTTGGTATATTGATTGCTAAGGAATAATATTTTAAATTCTTGCTTACGTAATTATCTTTAAAATTTACGAAATTTCTTACTGAAAAATAAAAAGCACTTCCTTCGTATAAAAGCGCAAACACGAATGTGTTGACATTTTTCAAGTTCCACACCAGCTGATATTATTGAAGACTACTTAAATCAAAAAAATGTACCAGTTGCAGAAAATGTACTCAATTTGATTATTTCTCAGGTTCTACTTCGCTAAAAAGTTGAAGTGAGTGGAACTCGTTTTCGTGCTGGGGTAAGTAAACTGATGGATATGTCAAGAGGAAGTGAAGGACTGAAAACGAGGTTACTTGAGACAGTAACTTCGCTTGTGAAAACTCTGCTTAACCCACGAATTACACGAGATAGTACAGCTTGCATGCAACCCTCCCTTCCAACGCGATATTTAACTTGACAGCAGAAGGCAATTCGGTTGATGTCTATCATCTTGCATGCAAGTTCATTTAAAAAATGGCATTGAGGGGTAAAGTCTTGCGTATATTGGAAAATTATAACAATAAAGTAAGTAGCAGGCCGATAAAAACCCAAGAAAAAATTAAGAGGAAGCTGTTGGTAAATGTTGCAATGCAAATGATCCCTGAAAATCTAATTATACCAGTATAAATTTATCAATTTCTCTCAAGCATATCTTTTCCGCCATATAACTGCATAATGTCAAATTACTATCACCTCAGCTGCCATGGTTTTTCATCATTCAAGTTCGCTGAAAGCTGAGCTGCCAGCATGGCAGTAGGGGTTACACGTGCAAGAAGTATGGCAGTGCAGATTGCATGCAAATTGTACTTGCAGGTCTAACCCCCGGGTAAGTTAACTTTGCCTGTGTGTTCGAGTCGCGTGTGTTTGTGTGTGTATGGCTGTCTCCAAAACCCTCGAGAATACTTCCCAAGCCATGTAACAGAAATCTACATGTGTGCGTTCGGAGTCCGTTTTCTAAAATGTTCTATATTGATACTTATGGAAAAGTTCCAAACATTGGCTTTAGATATGTCATAGAACCTCAACTACTATCCATACAGGAAAATAGTCTTCCAGTAATTTAAAGCTTGGTTCCTTACCTTCCCAAAGGCTGAATTTCCGATATAACTTACTTAACAAAACAATAAAATAGTTTTGATTACAAAGTAACCTTACCATTCTACGCTCAATACCTCTCAGCTGAGTAATAATTGCATGAGTGTATGTGCAGCCGGAGTCCGAATCTGTAGGCAGCTACATTCGATATCATCAGCCCACGGCATGTCATGACGGCACAGCGACATTACAATGATTGCTCAGCTGAGAATTTTTGTTTGAGGAATCGTAGTCATTTGGTAAGATAATTTTTTTTAAATAATTTTGTTAGGAAAGGTATGAAAATTTTATTACGGTTTGGAAGATAAGAAAGCAAGCTTAAGATTAACAGAACGCCATTTTTCTGTATGAATAGTAGTTTAGGGAGCAGAAGCTATTCAAATCAAACTTTTGTCACTTTTACATAAGAACACTGCAAATATTTTAGAATGTAAGGACTACGTTGGGCCTCGCATGTGGTAGGGAGGGAGTCTGTTTCATGGCTTGTGAAGTATTCTCGAGGGTTTTGCTGTCTCCCAGGTCTGAGCGTGTCCTCCGCCTTCACCACTCATCTACCTCTCCTAGCACTCGGTTATGTCGGTTGGTATTACAATATCGGCGTAAAGGCTTATAGCATTTCATGAAGTGGCTAAACATTTCAGACACATCATGTAAAGAGTCATTAGCGTAAACTGTTATATTATCTGCCTGCATTTCATGAACTGCTTAGACTTTTGAGTTACATCAACTATCTACGACATATATATATTTTGATTGAAAGAAAAGGAGTACATTTTATTCGAGTGTATATTTATAATTCGGTTTAATAATCCCAGGCTGGGCTAACGTTTTGTTTTTTTTTTCAAACAAGAATCGCTTAGACCTAGTTGTTTATTCAAACATTTTATTTATTTAATATTTAAATGTAATATACTCGTACCTACATAATGTAAACATTAACTTAATTTAGAATTAATTAAAACACTTACTTTGAATGCAAGGTGTTAAACATACGAATTCCATCAGCCAAGCCACAAATTTGAATAAGATCCTCCTTTGACATTCTAAAATTAAAACAAATATTTATTGTGCATTAATATAACTACATATATATGCATATACATTAATAAATTCAATAAAAATTTTCATTTCGGGTTTATTCACCTTAAAACATCAGACCCAGAGAAATGAGCAAATGTTGCTACGTAAGAATTCAAACGATGGTAGGTTAACCATTGTGATACTTGTGCTGGTGTTGAATCCTTAACCAAGGTTGGAGACTGTAAATTCAGATTATAGGTATTTATATTTAGGTTAGTAATTTATAAAAGTCGTAATTACATATTCTTCCATATCGACCTGTTGAGGTGATACCATATTTTGATCCATCAATTTAAAATTATTAGTATTCGTCGATGTTACACTATTAATGGCAATTGGGCTTGGGTTATTTGTAAATGGCAAAATTCCATCATATTTCGGGATATGAACTGGAGAATTTGGCATTAATGGTGAGACTGTTGGCTTAATACTGAAAATAAAAACAAAAAACAATAAGGTAAGGTATGTTTGTATTTTTTTTTAAAGAGTCTAATTAAAGAAGGTAGGCATACACATAATTACCCACGCTACCTAAATTTTTCTTCCAAATGTCTACATACAGAATTATGCACATATATTTGGAAAATTTGGTAGTCTCTAATAATTAAAAAAATACAAAAATTTTCAAAATAATATGTGACTAACACTTGAACTTTAATTATAATAATCTTTGATTTGATAGGTTCGGTAACCAATACATTTCAATGAAGAAACGAGTTTGCTTTGTTTTTTGTTTTTTAAACAAGTTCTGTAAAACTTTCTTGGAAAAGTGCGCAAGCATTTGGTCCGGTAATCTCGAACTGGAGCTTGTATACAAACATAATATTTACATAAAAAACATAAATATTGCGAATACAAGTGGTAAAAACAATTTTATAGGTACTAGGTAGATACTATAAGTTGAAATATGCATTTAATATAAAAAATATATGCATGTAAAAATGATGGGATATTCCAGAAAAATGTACAAAAAAAAACCATAAATTTAGGCACAGTACTGTTAATAAAAAGAAATGGAGAAAAACAACACCCGCGGATGTGATGTAGGTAAGGTACCTCTCTAAACCTGTCTTGATGAATATATGTACGCATGTTTGGGATTTTACGCAAAACGAAACGAGAATGGCTGGTTACAACAGGTTGCTGGACAGCAAAAAGTTAAAGGAAAAAATCAAAAAAGATAAAATAGAGTAAGTAGGTATGTACTTACTACTCTGGGCTGTAACATCCTGCTGCTGAAGTTATAGAGTCCAAAGGAATATCGTTCATGATGGTGCATTCATAGCTGGGTTGAAATTTGTCTTGTTCTGACGGTGGACGTCTTTGAATTTTTTCACGATCTTGCTTATGTTTTCTGTCAGCTCCTTTTAGTTTAAATACCTGATTATAAAATAAATAAGGGGCGCAATTTTATATGATTTTGTGATTTCATCAATTTTTTTTTTTTTGCAATCATAACATAACCTACCTTAATTTGACAAGCTGCTGCATGTATAGGCTTGCCTAAAGCTTCACTGTTCGTATTTTCCAAATACGTTTCAATTTGAATTCTAAACGGAACTCCCTTTTCGCCGCCGTGTTTTTTAGGTGTGAATTCAGTTGATATGCAATTTACTTTGATATAGACACCAACCTCTTTCATAGGATCCCACAAAACTTCTACTGTATTTAGCAAATTTGGAGGTTGCGACACATGACATAAACCATACGATAATGGTACATCAACTTCAATAATTCGTTCACCTGGCCTTGAAGCTTGCCATTGTTGCATTTGTTCACGTTCCATATATTGAAGGCGACGCTCATGAAAGCAAATTTTTATAATGCTCTGAAAGAAAAAACAAAAATCTTAAATAAAATTTGTATTGTTTTTGTTGTAGCAATTGATGTTTAATTTTTGTCATGAGACAGCAGGCAGACATACCATCCACTATAGCATATGTACAAAAATTAAAAAGTCATCGTTCTCCGCGTGCTAATATTAATCAATTTGAATTTGAATAACCATGAGATCATTTAATTGATTTCAATTGAGAGGAAATGTGTTGTAAGGAATTTGTTTCTTCTTATGTTGTCGTCTTAATATGCCTGCAATTAGTGACTGGCAGTGTGGATGGAATGGTTTGTTGCCATGCTTACAATTGTTTTCTTTAATATTCCACTTTTTTATGTCTGCTGTCTGAGTCATGGAAAGCCCTTTTAATTAGTATTATGAGCTGATGAGAGCTGGAGAAATTCACAATTTTCTCTTTCAAGAAGTTATTTTTCAATCATTAAATTAGTTTCGACTCAAGACTTCATCGCAGTGAGTGAAGATACTCAAATAGCTTTTATGCTCCGTTCGATGTTATAAGAGCCTAACAACATGGTTAAATCATTGCTGTATGGCAATAAGGTCAGGAACAAGATAATGAATGGATTCAAAAGACTCTAGAGGTTTCAGAGTTTGGATCACTGCAAGATTTACAAATAGTTACCTTATAAGTCCCAGCCGGGCGCATTTATGAACTTAGAATTAGGTCCCAGCCGTCTTCTTTGTTTCACGAAGTTCATACTATATTGAATATATAACAGCCCAAAAAATTATTTCTCTCAACAGAGTGTGCCGAAAATGAAAAAAAAAAATGTGTTAATGATTCGGTCTCCTCCTTCGCACCCTCTGCCTCTGGATCATTAGTCAGTCATATCCTACAAAGGAGTCCTCTGAGAGCAAAGTGTGCGGTGATAAATGGAGGAGGATTTATTAAGCTCCGTGTTAGGAAACAGCAAGTTGACAACCAACCATTTATGAAACTTTCTTTTTTACGGTATGGAAAAAGACTAGGACATGGAATATAGAAAGACTATTCCCACTCAGCATACCTTGAAGAACAATCCCTTTCACAAAAAGTGTAAGTATCATGGCGGTGATTATAGACTTAAAGTTATAATAGAATAAATACTTATATAATGGAATTAGCTAGGTTATTTTGGGTCTACATACTAAAGCGTATGGAAAAACATGGAGTTGGAGATCTGAAAGTAAATTTGGTTATACGCTTGAAAAATTTCACCATTTATACGACAATGATACATCCCACGGTCGCACAGAAGCAACCTTAACGGTATCAGAGCTAAGATAATTCATCCCTAAAGATTAGGTTGTTGGGGTAGTAATGCAATAATCAATGTATTCACACTACTTGGAAGATATACTAACCCGCGATTGAATATCCCATAAAGTTGGAGAACCATCTGTATGCTACGCGTGGATATAGCCAGTCATGGTTATAGGCAAAGAAGATGATGTCAGATTGCTATAGCCTCAGGTTTTCCATTATTCATTCCATACCCATATCTGTTAGGAGTATAGACATGTAAGAAGAAATCATCATTATCCAGTTCCTTTCATCCATTGAGGTACATAGTTGCTCTTCAACGACTTACACCAATGATATGGAAGATCATAACTGTTTTCGCAGAACTAGAGTTAAAGCAGTTTTCATCAAAGATCTATATAGAGGGCCCAGAATCTACTTAAATAGAGGATCACTTTCACCAGATCTTTAATCACATGAACTCGGCATATACATCCGACCGCATCATATTCATGCGAAAAAGCGAATGATAAGATTCAGTCGAGGGGAATAACTCAGGAATAACACCAACGAGAATTGATGGTATGCTGTTCGATATCTCTAACACATTGAATATGGTTTATTTGCATAAAGTCTGTCGTCAAAATAGTTTAGAAGTCTCCAAACGAAGTTTAATTTAGATTATACTATAATATATTGGTCGGTCTTGGAGATGTTCCCTTCTGAAGAAGTGGTTGACATTACAGGTATTTCCAAGTACATTGACCGTCTGAGTACCATACATATGTCAACCACCTCTCGGTGAAAGAAAAGCCAGCGGCATTCGAAAGGGTGTCGTCAAAAAAGCTTTACAACAGATCAACTACTTCGTAAGGCATATGCTTGCTATACATCAAAAAGAGGACGTCCCCTCGGAAAATTGCCCATATGGAACTGTTCATCGAAAACAGCTATCATACAATTAGAAGAGATATTAAAATTTTAACGTCCACTAAGTATAGTTTAAAAATGCTTCCAATTGTATAATATACAATTTGGAAGAAATTCTCAGGCTTGTAGAACTCTTCACATGTTCGGCAATTTCAATGCAAGTTTCATTTGTCCTTCCTCTTTATTCGTCTCCATCGTATCGGCTTACGCTGTTGATATTTGCTTGCTGATCCAAAAACATCAGGCCTTCAACATATGTTACAAACTCTGACATCAAAAGTAATTCAGCCAGTTAAGACCAGCAAAATTGAAAGAAATTCGAGTTATCTCCAACTACAACATTGACCTATCTATGTAAATTATAAAGTGTAAAGGAAGTGGAGAGAGAAATCTGGTGGAACCATACATATATCAAAAATTCAATTGCTGTTCTACTAAATGCAAGCTTTTGTAAAGAATTTTCAAACTGCTTTCTTCTAAGATTCAATCAAACCGACTTCGGATAAAGGACAGTTTAAATGCAAAAAAAAAACATCAAAAGCTAACCACGGCGTATCCCTTGAATTAAGTTAGGAGTATGTATATAAGTTACTGTGACATTAAAACTAATTGTCGAGAAGTAAAAGTCTCAATTGAATACTGTTGTTTAAAAACAGAACCTCCAAACATAAGGAAGAGTTTAAAACACAATGAAAATGAATGCGCTAATGAACCAAATGTATAGACGAACAACATTGAAGAGGTAACAAATTTTTGATTTTGAGATAATTATATTCTAAGGACAAAAATTAGAAATTGCCATGATTTCAATTTTCACAAAATATCAAAATAGCGCCAGAAAAAAATATGGTTCAATTTTCAAGCATGGCAATGTGATGATTTTCTATCAATTTATAACCGTCCTATGATCCGGATCAAGCACTGAAATATAACATGCACTGCCTGATTTTCTATTTCATATGTGTCAACTTTTGTTGGCAGGGCTGTGACAATTATCTTAATTTCTAGCTTTACTTTCGCTTTAATATTCATATGAATAAATTACAAATGCATTCGCAATTATTTCTATTCTTCGTAGCTTATCTCCTACAATATCAAATACTTTTTAAACTTGATTTTTAAAGAAATAAATTTAAGCAATTTTTGTCTGCCTGTCCCTAAAAGTAGAGTAGGTATGGGGGATAGAGAAAGGATTACAAATACTGTATTGCCATCTATTTCTATTCTATATATTCATTTGAAAACCACTGAACTGAAACTGGACTATGGTGGATTTTGTATAGAAGTTATTATTTGTAGTTCAGCGGAAAAAAGTCGTTAAACCAAAAAGAGAAACTATAGAAAAGTGATCCCGTATTAAAAAAAACTAAAAAAACTGAGTACTCGATCTGTTCAAAATCTACATATAAAATTTTTCACAGGCTTTTGCTTTAAAAATATATCAAATAATTATTTCTATTACTAAGACGCAATTTTTGTTTTAGTAATTATTTATACCTAAGACATTTTTATAATCCGACTAGTTAATGGTAATTTATTAATTAATTCCACTTACCAATACTAAATCTGTAGATTTATTTGAATCGCAATAAAAAGAAATCAAGATGTTAATTACTTATATAATTGTTTTTATTTTAATTACACATACTTTATTTCTGAATTTATTTTAAATCACGATACTAATGCCGTAGTTCAGATGGGTACAGCGAAATGCGTATAAAGCAATATTTAACTTAGCTAATTTAAATAGAGAGAATGTATTTTATTTTCAATAATTTTTATATATGTACATACCTAAAATAAAGTTTCCCATGTCAACAACAAAGCTCTTGTACATATGTCTATTTAAATTTCAGACAATAAATGAAATTTTTTTTCTATTTTTCTCAATTTTTTTGTTTTTTTTTTTCATTTTTCATTTCTTTTCTTTGTTCTATTTTTTCATTTGTTTTTCAAGTCACTCAATTTCGCTATTTGGGACCTGTTGATGATTCAAAACCAAGATTTGAAACTTGTCACCCAAAATAAAATGGGTTGTGTGATGAAATAACAAACAAATTTTTTTAGCTATTGCTATATACCGGAGAATCCAAAAAAATTCCTTCTTGAACAAATATAAGTTTGCCCCAGTAAAAAATCTTAAAGAGTAATCTCTATTTTTGTTTTTAATTAAGTAAAGGACAGAATACAAACTTTATTAGTTTGCATTCGAAAACTGATTTTTTAACTAATTTTAATAATATCAAGTTTAAATATTTTAAATGTTTAATAGTTTTTGTCTTAAACTTCGTCATTTAAATTGAAAACTCAACTTTTTATTAAATTTTACACTAAGGGATGTTCTGTTTTGTTAAAACTTTAAAATGTTTTATTTTAAGACAAAATTTCGATTGGAATTATATATAAACTTATCGGTTTTATTTTAAGACTGAATTGCTGACAGTGTATTGTGCTAAGTCTGTAACAATGTGTGCATTTAACGATCATAAAGCTATCACAAGTTAAGATTTTCATAACTTTATAAGTAAAGTGAAATTGTTACAACATTGCTTCCATTATTATCATAGTGTAATATTGTGTCAGGATGATCGAATTATCTGTCAAACTCAAGCACGAAAACAAGTAAATCTGACACTCCCGCAAGAGTCTGAAAAAAAACGGATTCTTGGGCTTATATAATAAAACAAGTTATTAAACTTATGCTTATGACAGACATGGGATATCGATATCTAGATATTCTGAATATCTAGATACTAAAGTACCCCTGACAGACATAAAAAGGGGATTGATATGACAAACCGTACTTTTGACATTTCAATTCAGTTCACCGATGTTTAAGCGTAACAAATTTTGAAATAGAATTGACAAATATATTAGCTTTAAGAACGCAGGCTAAATGGCAACAATTAATTATAAATATACGAAAAATTCAAGATTTGGAACGAAAAAAGAAAAAAATGCGTTATTTTACAATAAGATCGTGTTTGAGGTGCAAAATGTATCGGCCGATGTGGTGTCTCACTCACAATTTTGTGTGAAACAAAGAAATGTTTGGTCGAAGGTTTGTTTAAAATAACAAAATTGTAATGGAATAATTTTTTAACTTTGTGGAGTTTAATATTTGCCTTTTTATTTTTTCCAGGAAAATAATTGGTTCTTCTTCTTCTTCTCATTTTTTGGTAAGCACAGACACATTTTTAATTAATTAGACACATTATCATATTATTATCAACAACTTGATGGCGCTGCGCAACGTAAGAAGTGCCGATGATCAGGCTATACCCAGTAATTTTTGAGGGTATTGATATCTAGATATCTAGTCTGTACCCACTAGTTTTTCTGAATATATTGGGAGTATTTGATGACACACATGGTGTATAAACGGAATATTCCGAATATCTAGATCGATATCGATATACCCAATAATGAGCAGGTTATACAGGTTTGGAAATATGCAAGTTATATTTTCAAGGCTGTTTTTGCATTTCCTTATAGCTCAGTTCCTCAGACGGTAAAAATGGATTTTTATATTCCGAAGTTCTTTCAGTATATGTAAAAAATCAGAGTTTTGTTCATGGAAATGCTATCAAAGGATAATTCGAATTAGCCCGAAAACTACATCCTCTACACATAGTCAAAATGAGTATCAGTGACTTAAAAAAACGCAGAATCCTGTATAGAGTTTTATGAATTGGAAGATATCATTGGACGATATCACTGGAAGCTGGACTTATAACTTGTAGAAGAAAAATATTTAACTTAAAATGTAATATTGAAGTCATTGACCTGCTAAACGAAACCGACCCTGATGAGGCAGACATCCTTGATTTGGAGCACAGTTCCACCTATTATGGCGACTGTATGTAGAACGGTTATTCAGAACGCTTTGAACAGTGAAGATCTGGCGAGAACTACTATGGGAGAAAAAGGCTGACCGGTTATGTCAGTTATGTTTTTATGTTTTTTTAGCAAACTCGAGAAAATTGTTATCAGTGTAAAAATTAAATTGTTTTTATACAAGAAATAATACAAAATAATACAAAATAAGATAATAGTTATAAGGCAATAGTGTTTACGGTGACCCAAAAGTATGTGTTCCTAGTTCGTTTTTTGTTGGGCTACACCTCGCCGCAATCACACCCTCCCATCTAGCATGAACTGACCCCCCCCCCCGCCTACCCCTTCCCACACCGTTCAGAGCCTGGGTACGCCGATGAATGCAAGATGATTTTGCTTTATTTTATAAGTAACATTTATTTACAAATTTTTGCTTTCCATAGACAGCAACTTCAAACAAAAGTAAGCGTAGCATGCGCTTACTGTAATTTCACGGTTTACGAGTTGCAAGAGTAACCGATTTTTCCTTTATTTTTTAATGAATCAGCATATTAATGAAAATATATCTTTACAGCTTTCTAATAATGTACAAAGATACTGAATTCACTTATAATAGCAATAGTACATACAGAATGTTTGCTTTAGCCTACTTTTTCTCCTACTTTAGGTGGTTATGCGATAATATAGCTAAGCTAAATTCAGTGATTAAAAAAAAACTCACAAATTGCAATATTTTTTAACTCAAGAATTTTAAAATCTTGGGGCACCAAACGCAAAACATGTCGAAAACATTTCCATATAAATTTTGCTAGAACTCCAACTTTTGATGCGCACGTCGTGTTATGTATGCTGTGGTTATTGTCATTATATTAATCTTCATTATAGAAAGAATCTTTATTTCCTAGTAAGTACAGAGCTTCTAATGAATATGTAAATTACACAAATATCAAAATCTTGCAGCTAAATAATTATCAATAAAAAAAAAAAAAATTTCTAGCCACCTCTTAGCAAAAAAGTGAAACTCAATTTTTAACAAAATTTTTGTGATGGAGTTACGTACTGCATAACCAATAGATGAATTACACTATTGTTTCTGATTTCGTAATGTTCATTTTGTATGGAAGCGAAATTTCAAAACTGAGTAAGTATCTTGTACACTTAGTTTTAGGGCTGAACAAAGTGGAAAATGTAGGAATTTCAATTCAGTTTTTCAAAAAATAACTCATAAGGATCACTTTTTCATATTAGATGCGTTTTTTATCTCTGTGATCTAATCCGGTTCAAAGTTACGAACGTGAAACAACAACAATGCGTGATCCACATCAAGAGCGGTTCAATTTTCTTGATCCGAAAACTCCAGTTATTCTTCTCACAGCTAGATGGCTTTTTAAATATATAAGTTGTCTGCCATTAAACATTAAAACCAACTGTCAGCCAAATTTTAAAAAGTCAGATTGTTTGGTCTGACTTTTTAAGAATCTCAAAAGAAAAGGTAATATTTTGCTTAAAATAGCATTCAATTTTTAACTTTTACATATTTTTCTACGTAACCGAAGAAGGAGCTGCGGAAAAATCTATTAAGTATACCACACGTAGTAGAATTCTTTTGTGAAATATAGTTTTCCTACTTCCAACAAAATTTCTTCATCTAATGCAGCCATATTCTCAAATTTCTTACTCAAAATGTCATACCATAAAAAAAAAATCAGTTATAATCTACCAACCTCCAAAACTGAAAGTTCACCAAGATCCAGTTCGTTTTTTTTAACTTAATCTGATTCTGATCAGAGATAAAAAAAAAATGCAGCTATTTAATTTAATTTGGACTTAGCTTTCAGTTTAAAATTGTTTTGTATGTAGGCGGATTTATCTTCAAAATACTTTGTAGTGTAATTATATATGGATGTAGAAATCTGTATAAAACTTATAGCTTACCTTTAATATTTTTCCTCTATAAAAAGACAAATCTCCAATTTTCTTTAATTTTATTTCATAGCTCTGCCCTTGATTCAAATATGTAAGAGTTTCCTCATTGCTTTTTGTTGCAATAGATGTTGCTGCCGCCAAAATGTACTGAAACCTATAAATTGCAGAAAAAAACTCGGAAATTTTATATAAATTGCCATAAAAAACTCACTTGTAATCATCCTGAGCAGTATCAGGTTTTCCCACCTCAGAATGGTTTGGACTATTTTTTGCTAAGAAAACAAAAATAAAAATGAAAAACAATTATATTTTGAATAAATTTTCGACAGAATAATAAAAAATACCGCTATTATTCTCCAGATTATTTTGTTGTTGTTGCATGATCTGATGATAGTTACCTAAAGTAGCATTTCTTTGTCCATTTTGATTATCTACGGAAGAATGTGAGTTCTGTTGATTTGGATTATTTGGCTGTTGAGATTGTTGTTGGTGCACTACTGGGTTTGTTAAATTTCCATCATTCGAATTGTTATTGCTTTTAGCAAGTAGCTCTTTATCTTGATCTTCATTTCTTTTAACTCCCGCGGCCTTCGAAGGACTTTTAGAACTTTTTTGAACATCATTACTTGGTGATGGTATTTCTTGCTTCAAAACCGTTAAAGCAGATGTCAAAGACAAAAATGTTTCACTGTTAAGAAAAACTTTTACCTAAACTTCTTGAAATATAAAAGGAGTAAAACTCACTTATTTAGATATCCGTTACTACTAAATTCTCCATTTAAATCAAAATCAATGTCATCAGTCCAACTTCCTCTTCCTTTAATAAAACAGAAAAAAAAATGGTTAAACTACTTTAGATTAAAAAAAACACACTAAAGGGCAGAGTGCGAGAGAAAAGAATTTTGCTCAAAAAAATTCATGCACAGACAAATTTACAGTAGATAAAGAAATTTTTGAAAGTACTTGTATTCGTATGTACCAGATATCTTTTTTACTTCGGGTATATGGTGAAATTAAAAATTCATGTCTCAAAAACGATTACGAGCACCACCGCAATTTTTGGCACAGGCTTATGGAACCAAAATAAAAATACAAAAAAAAAGTTCTGCAGATCCTCAATTTCAATTGTATGTAAAACCAACAATTTTTTTGAAAAAAAAACTATTATTAACAAAAAAGAATTTCGTTCGGTGTTGCTGTATTTTTTAATGAAAAATATAAAGCATTTAGCTTCATTTGACATTTGAATCAGAAAAAATCAAAATCACGAAATTGGGTGAGCTTTCTTCGAATTTCTTACATAATCTAAAAGTATCATCCAAATCGGAGAGAGTCGGGTTCTAAGGTGATCGTTTCCGTGTGGAATGGTTCTCACTCAAAATTTTGCCTCTTATACATAAATCACGATAACAATTTTATACTTTGGGAACGATAAATACAGAAATGAAGCAAATAAAAAGAAAAAAATCGAAGATATATATATTCCAGGATATTTTAGGATTAAAGACTCAACTCTTATCCTGAAAAATTTTATTGCGAAAAAAATTTAATTTCTTCGGTTTCATGATGCTTCAGTTAATAATAAAGTGAAAACAAGGCGAAGCGGAGAGTGAACATGGAGTGGTGAAACAAAGCGCTTGATCACCGAAATCGAACAACATTCAATTTTTCACTTGTACAAAATGCGCAATAAAAGCGGTCTAGAACCTTTCTCTAGAAGTCATTTTTGAACAATAAACTTCACATTAGTTTATGTTGTCTTTGCAAGATAAGAGCAGTATTTTACCAGATGAAAACTAGCAGGTTGTGTAATCAATAAAGACACACGCATGCCAGATAACTGACCGAAAACTATCTGACAACTTTGTGCTAGATGAAATCCGCTACGTGTGTAATTAGTAGGACAGATATCTGTCTACAAAAATTGGCAGATTTCTGGCATTTTGCCAGATAGTTTAGGAACACCTTTATACACCATACAACATGAATACTATGTTTGAAGTTGTCCAGCAGAATTATTCAACTTAAATTCTCATAGCGTAAGCAAGGTGGCTCCTTCGTATCTGGCGATATCAGTCGATAAAGATGTTGTCATTTAAAATAATACCAAATCATTACATTCGGTTAGTCATTTCCGGAGTTATAAACTTGCTTCATTTACCATGCCATACCATTCATCTATCTACCATGCATAACTTTTACTATTCCAGGCACTGAAGACATATAAGGGGTCTTTCGGTACAAAAGGTCATGGAGAGTTGAAATTTGGTAGATTTGTACAATTCGGTGTTATACTCCTAATTAATATTCCGAGTTTGCGACCTTGAGCGACCCCCGCCGCCGCCATATTGCAAAAACGGAACCGAAAACCAGTTTTTCGAGTATATTTTCTCTCCAGCCCCACCTAGATTACAAATAGCTATTACAAGAATATAGAGCATGAAATTTCCTGCAACTTTTGTATGAATTTTTTTTCAATCAGATGAATAATTCACGAGTTACAGTCAAGCTCAGAAAATTCCTTAATTCACAAAATCGCTGCCAGAGATTTTTGTGAATTGTAGAATTTGCTGAGCTTAGCACCACTGTAAATCGTGAAAAATGTTTCCTACAAAAGTTGCAGGAAATTTCATGCTCTATAATTTTTGAAGAGAAGATATACTCGAAAAACTGGTTTTCAGTACCGTTTCTCTAATATGGCGGAGGGAGCGACGATCGCTCAGGGTCACAAACTCGGAATATTAATTAGGACCCCTAACTGTATAAATTTATCAAATTTAAACTCCCCTTGACCTTTTGTAAGTCAGAACTTACCCATTTGGTCTACAGGTAGTATGTTAAAATTCATTTATCACGCACTTAATTTAACAATTATCATTTCTTTCTCAAAACTTCACAGCATCGTTGAAAATTAGTTTACATTGAAGAGAGAAAAATATTTCAGTTATTCACGGAATCTAGACTCCCTTTCACCAAAACCTTCCTGTCCTCTTAATGAAGCGCATCAGGTGTTGGTGAGGAAGGTTTTTCAGCTCATATACAGATAGAAGGACAGACCCTAGAGCATGCAGCCTGCTTCGGGCGAAGACCGGACACGCACAAAAATTGTTCGGTTGTCTCCTTCCAGGCAAGACAGACAATCCTTGCGAGCCCCATGAGGAAATCGGAGATGTTCCTATTGGGCCCATCAAGAAACAGTTTTGTGCACCTACAAGTAATCAGGTTCGCCCATCTCTGCTGATGCTTCCTACGAACATCCGCTTTGATGACAGGCCCGATACTACAGGTGGCAACGTCTACGGCGGGTTCCCTTCTGCGGAACGCAGAATCACAGCCAGGCCTAGCTAAAAGGTCAGCCCTTTCATTCTCCATGATCCCCATGTGATCAGGAACCCACAGAAGGGACACCTTGTTGTGGATATACAACTTATCCACAGACAACCAGGAATCCCACAGTAACTTAATGTTATCCAAGGACAACTCAGAGCCGTTAAGGCTGCCTGACTATCCGAAAAGATAGCAATATCTTTCCCTTTGATTTGGATATCAAGGGTTATCTTTGCTGCCATTGTTATAGCAAACACTTCAGTCTGGTAGCCTCAGTCACCTTACTTAGCTGCTATTTATTTGATCTGCAAAACTGAAATTATACGCGGCTCCGCTGTACTGTATAACATTTTAGCTGCAGGTTCAATTTAGAATTTGAGCTGGATTGAGACAAACATAAATTTGATAAAATTTGTATCATTTTTCAGCATAGAAAATTCACTGAAGGTCATTTTCGAAATCACTTAAAATAATATGCCATCTTTAGTCTAATATTTAATTTAATTCTACCAAATTCTAGTATGATTTTGCATCGTTTCCTATCATTTCGATTGCTAAAGAACGGAAGCGTAAGAGCAAGGTGTAGTTAGCAAAGTCAGCAAACTTGTCTACAAAACAGGATAAAATCCCCATAGCGCAGAGCTCCAGCTAGCTTAGCATAGAAGTACAAAAGAATCCGTCCAACAGCTGTCTTCTATGGAAATAATAACATCGATTTCTCTATGTAAGAAATCAGACGACTGACAAGCATCTATCTTAAAAAATTAAATTCTAATAATTATACTACAGTCACGAAACCTCCGATGTCGGGAGTAGACACCAAAACTTTGCGCTTTTGAAACATCAATCTGTATCGTGATGGATCTCTAGCGGCGGCAATCTGTATTATGATGGAGCGCTCGCGGAAGGAAATTAAAAAGAAATATTGTTAAGAATTATTACATTGACGTTCTTCCGATGGAAGAGGTAGAATAGCTCAATAATGATGACTATTTATTGTACTGTATTATATTCGTATAGTAAAACCTAATATGAATATGGAATTATTTCCATATAAGTTAAAGATACACATTATTACTTTTATATGAGTTTTTCTGCAATTAAGGAAGGCTCTCTGTTTATGATAGTTCGTTCAATTTCAAGTACTCCGTTTTAAGAAGCTGGAAAATTCTTTAACAACCTAATCATGATATTTAAATAATAGTTAGCAAAAAAGCAAAATCGGGCGGGAACGAGATCTTCGACACATATTGCCTATTACAGCTTGCACGTAAGAGTCAACAACAATAATCAAATGTCATTGATTTTGCTGACTTCAAGGAACTGGTTGTTATAGTAGCAGTTCTTATCATGACGTCTTATTTCGTGTAATGACGAACATACTTCTTCAATACAAGCAGACTCGTGATGATGATGTCCAGACGTCTGCCACACGTTTAATCAGACACTTTTTTTATCTGGAAAATTTTGGAACAAAATTTTGGAACCAATCTGCCCAGTAAATTTTTGAATTGAACAGATATCTGTCCAGTTTACCTGTTAAAAAAATAGTTTTGTGCACGCAGTGATAGGAGTATAGAACAGACTGCAGGAGACAAGTTTATAGAAGGTTTGTATTATATTATATAATTATATATTATTATATCTACCAGGAGTATACAGTATATAAATAGCATAGATATATATAATTAACAAAATTGCAGATGAAAACAAGGCGAAGCGGAGAAGGAAGCAGGAGTGAACATGGACCAGTGGTGAAACAATGCGCCTGATCACCGAAATTGAACAAGATTCAATTTTTCACTTGTAAAAAATGCATTATACGCAATAAAAGCGGTCGCGTTCCTTTCTCTAGAAGTCATTTTTAAACAATAAACTTCACATTAGTTTATGTTGTCTTTGCCAGATAAGAGCAGTATTTTACCAGATGAAAGCTAGCAATAAAGACACACGCATGCCAGATAACTGACCGAAAACTATCTGACAACTTTGTGCCAGATGAAATCTGCCCGAATGCTCCGTCTGTAATCAGTAGGACAGATATCTGCCCACAAAAATTGGCAGATTTCTGCCATTTTCCCAGATCGTTTAGGAACACCTTTATACACTTCTAATGTAGTAAAAAAATGTGCACTGTCAATAAATTTTGATAAACTGTTTAAAAGTTGTCCCACTTTGAAGGAATGATTGTTGTTACAGAAAAGGATCAGTTCATTGAAGAATAAAGAATGGATGGATGAATGGATTGCAAATAGGTTTAGAAACCTAAGAAATCTTTAGAACTTAGGCCACACACAGCCCATTGTTCACCCACCAGTTTTATGCGCAATTGTTCATAAATCCCAGTCGAATCTGTCACAAAAATTTGGTATTGACCCCAACCCTCCCTACCCGCTTCATACAGTGAGCCAAAGAATCTGAAACGCTTACCGGAGGATTTCGGATTCCTCTCCGCATTCTTTGCGTACAGGATTGTCAACAAGTCCTATCCTGGTAGGTGACCCTTGAGATACGAGTGTCCAGTAAGAATTGACACTAGGGTCCTTAGGGTTGGCTTGTTAAGTCCCAATAGTTTTTTCGTTAAAATTGTGTTAGCTTTACACCATAGTTCTTCTCTAGCTCTACCCGAGGGGTCATCTAATCAGGGACGACTGTGTTGGCAGTCGTTTCAAGCCAAAATGTCAGAGGTAAGGAGTTTTGGTGCAATTCCGATTATGGGGGAGGGTGGCAGTTTGGAGGTTTTAAGGGGGCTTGAACAGGTCAAGAATAAAGTATAAAACACTATTATTATTAATGCCTACATACTTTTTTATTTTCGGCAAAAGACAGAAATAGGAAAGTGATTTTCTACCCGTTCTGTCATAAATGAATTTTTTTCAGTTTGAAAGAGCACGTGCGAATTTCTGTTTTTCAAAAATCTGGGAATTGCCTGATTTACGTAAAAGCATATTTATAAAGTTTTCAGCCATTACACAACTCAGTGGAAAGAAATGATATTCATGTTTTTTAGAAATGATTTACATAACGAATTAATTATTTACTGATGGATATACATACATACTTATGTATGCTAACACATGCTTACTTAAATATATTTATGTAGAAAGCCATTTACATAATTTTGCTGGATTTTCCAATATCTTAAGCTCCATTATTATAACGTTAATTATTTGATTACGACTTGGGATATACGATACCTAATTGGCACACTAGTTATATATCTTGAAATTTATATATGTATATTGTAAAGAATTTAGAAGAATTTAATTTTTTAAATACCTAGAAGAAGTTCTCAAAATATTTTAGCCTGTGTTCTTTATTCACTGATATGTATATCAAGTGAAATAGATTTTATTGACACTATTTCCCATTCAAAATGAAATAATGTGAATTGAATTTGGAAAAAGAATAAAGTAAATTCTATTATTTTATTTGCTTTTAACGGAAGGTTGAATCTAAGTGCTTGATTAACTTTATTTTTATACATCAAAACGAAAACGAATTCCATTTTTCTGTTGACTTTATCAGAAAGGAAAAACTATTCAATGGCAATATTCCGTTCTTGAGTGGGAAGTATTTCACTGGCATTATATTTTATTTCTTGACGGAAATTTACTGAAATGATTAAGTTAAAATATATGTATATACAAAACAACAAGAAAAAAACCTAGAATTGGTTTAAAACCAATTCTTGCGATACCCTAGATGAATGGCCCGCCCGTATGTAATCTCTCAAGTTATATTGTTGAACCGTTTTCTAGCATATATTTCTAGAACGGTTCGTCGGACAGTAAAAATGATCATAACCAATTTCATGGGATTTCATATTCCGAAGAACTTTTCAGTACAATCAAAACGTCTAGAACTGATCGTTTACACAGCATATGTAAAAAACCCAAATTTTTATATATAGCAACACCAAGAAGTGGTCGCCGCATTTTATCCATTTTTGGAATTATATTTATATTTTTATGAAAACGCCGTGTACAAAATTTCAGGACTCTACGTGTACGTGTTCTCAGGCAGAGTGCAAATATATAATGAAGTACGTAATTTTTGTATGGTAACCCCCGAAGAAGTTACCCGATTTGTCTCATTTTTATACCCTAGATGAAATCTATAGGGGTATACTAAGTTTGTCATTCCGTTTGTAACACCTCGAAATAATGATGGTAGAGCAAAATGAATTGGACACCCACGCATAATATTAAAAGTTATTTTGATTTTTGCATGTCCGTCCGTCCGTCCGTGCGCACGATAACTCGAGAACGCGTTCACCTAGAAAGCTGAAATTTTGTACACGGACATTAAAAAAAAAAGTAAAATTAAGTTCGAAAATGAGACAAATCGGGCAACTCCTTCGTGGGGTTGCCATACAAAAATTTCATTTTCCACGATATATTTGGACACTACCTGAGAACACGTCGACATAGAAAGCTGAAATTTGGTACACTGTGTTTTCATACTAATAGCAAATAAAATTTCAAAAATGGGCTAAATCGGGCAACCCCTTCTTGGTGTTGCCATATAATAATTTTGGTTTTTTACATATACTTTGAAAACGATCAGTCCTAGACATTTTTATTGTACCAAAAACTTCTTCAGAATAAGAAATCCTATAAAATTGGTCATAATCATTTTTTCTGTCCGACGAGCCGTTCTAGAAATATATGCGAGAAACCAATGCAAAAAATCAAAATTGCTCAAATGGGTGACCATACGAAATTTCATACGTGCATTCATCTAGGGTATCATAAGAATTGGTCTTAGACCAATTCTAGATTTTCACTTGTTGAACTTAAATTCTTTCTTTTTAGAAGTCCCGTGTGCAAAATTTCAGCTTCTAAGTAAACGCGTTTTCAAGTTATCTTGCCCACAGGCAGACATTCAACAATCAAAATAACTTTTAATATTATACGTGGGGTGTTCAAACCATTTTGTTCCAGCAGCATTATTTCTATGCGTTACAAACGGAATGACAAACTTAGTATACCCTATAGACTTCATCTGCGTATAACATATACATATATAAATGACGCTTTTCTTTTTGTAATTTTTAAGATTGCGTACCTCAAAAGGAAAAAAACGGAACTGCACTAGGTCTGTGGGGTCTCATATCTGGAAATAATGTGATTTCGAGAAAATCGTGTTTCTTATGTTTATATTGTATTTTCTACATCACTACCGCTACCATATATTCTCTGCACGACAGATTTTTATAAATACCAGTCTTTAACAGAAAAATGTGAAATACTTACGACACTCTACGGACCATGTACGATATTTCGATTATCAATGATTATGAACAATATTTATTTTTTATGGGGGTGAGTTGGGCCTCCTCAATAAATTTTTATTTTTTCTTGTATCATGTGAGTATCGCTCGAAAGGGTTACTTTCAAGCAGTAACGCACCCAGGATTTGGCTGTGGGAGGAGGGGCAATAGGTGTCCCAAGCCTAAAAGGAGTCGGAAAATGGGGCTCTAAAGTCGCGTCCTGCGCCCATCTGAGCACTTTAAAGGTTTTAGTGTATTTTATCAGACTTATCGGACTTTGTAATAATACACGCGCGCCCTTGCTTTTAAGATCGCATTTTTTTCTTTCTTTTTTTATAGTTGTTGCCTTGGTTATAAGGCATAGCCCAAGTTATGCGAAAAACACCGAGCCTGATCTTCTAGGCTTCTAAAACTAAAATCTTTATTATCAGGGTTAGTAGGTAGTGAGTCTTAGATAACACGAAAACTGCCGCTTTTTCCGTCAGTCTCATAGCTGTAAAAAACAAAAAATGTTTTGTGGTAATTTCTAAGACTCTTACTAATATAAAACTAACTCTTCTAAGAGCACTCTTGCGTTCGCCTCTTTGAATATTATTAAAATTTAACAATACAGTTGTGTTTAAAACATGAAATATAGATCTAACTAAAGGGGAAACACAGGCAAATTTGCATTAGATTTAAATATGTATTACCTAATTAAATTCGGTCGATCGACTGTTCGTTAATAAAGTTCTTGTACGGAACCCTGATTGCACGAGCCCGACTCGTTCTTGACCGAATTATTTTTAATTTTATTCGAAAATACTCCTGTTTAAAAAAAAAAAACTGCAATTATTTTGTAAAACATTAATAATAATAGTTTTAAATTTGTCGGTTTCTTATAGTATTTTAATGTTTTCATAGTGATAGAAATTGGAGAACTGGATCAATCTTTTTACACGTTCAGCTAAGCCAAATCAAATATATGACAACATGGGAAAAATATCTTTTAAAAAAATTAACAGCAAAACCTTTTTGATTTATCCTAGAACATTGTCTTCGTTTTATAATAATAAAAGAACTCTTCGACAATATTTGTATAGTAATAAGTTTATTTATACCAAGTCAATTGCAAAAAAATGATATTTCTACGAAAATATTAATATTTAATTTTGTATTGTGTTACCCTGAATAACTGCTGACAAGAACAGAGCAAGCTAAAAGTGGTGCCATTTGGGTTTATGTATTCTTTATACTGCGATGCCACTCATTTATATACAGGGTGTATCCCAAAAGTCATGAAATATATTTTTTACCCGTACTCCTACTGGTAATCGAACCAACAAAGTCTTCTACGAACATCAGTAGAATCAGGATAGCTGATTTAGTGCACTCTTGTTTGTTGGAATAATTACTAGTTTTCATATCCCATACAATGGGTATTCATAAGAATACCTTTTATCAATTTACCAGTATCCAAGCGGTTTCACGCGACTGAAATCAACGAGTCGTCAGAACGCACCGCCTTTAACCGCGCTGTGACATCTTCAGGCGGTTGAACGCGAACCACACCGATTTAAACTTCTCCAAGCTGAACACACTCTAAATATTGTACATGACAATTTTATAATAAATCTAAGTTTTCGCCAACGAGATCAATAGAGCAGGAGGTAATAGTACGTACACACCTAGGCAAACAGAAAATTGTATGGCTGGTAGGGGATTTAGGAATTACAGGGTGATTAAGAAAAAAGCTAGTTTTCGCCACAATACACTGCAACTGAACTTGCTGGTATACAAAGCCTCATTTTTACCAATTCTAACAGAAATTAAACGTAAAAACAACGAGCCTCGGTTTCATCAATAAATAAAAAAAAAACATCGCCACTCGACGGGATTTCCTAGTTTGGTTTTACACAGTTTATAAAGGGGATGATAGAGTCCAGCGCACTTTTACGTTCCATTATGCACATAAGCTAAATTAAGTAAGACCGGACCAATATTTATGCTGGCCTTAAATTTTGTAGTGTAAAAGCATATTGTGGCCTGCAGGTATAAGCAGCTAGCAGAATTCATGAATAACCAGTCAATTTATTCTAGAAGTGCAAATCTATCAACATTTTTACATGTTGCCATTGATTCATCACTTAAGTTTCCAGTTGTTACTAATTTTTTTGGCTTTCATCTAATTTTTCTCTGCATTTTAAGGCTTTCGTTACTAGCTTTTAATACCCGCATTCCAATGCTATGCTTCTTATATGCTCTAAGGCATGTACGAGTAAAATTAAACAAGTTCCTATAAAATATTAAAATATGCAATCAAAAAAGGCGAAGTTTAATGTGCCCAGATAAGTAAGTTTTTTTATTTTTTTGCATAAATTAGTTTAAGCATAGGAACGAGTGAACGCCAGCTCAACTAAATATGGACCCATTCTGTTCATTCCTTGTGGTCCGGACCGACACATTTCTAGTTTCAAAATAAACTCAATAATATTATCATTATTACCTTTATAGATCTTTTACACTATCTATTTACACTAGCATTTTAGTTCAAACACAATCATTTTAATTTATCGTGATGGAATTTCATAGTATGTAGGTACAGCTTAATTTATTTATAGATGATGATGGTACTGTAGTTTAATATTTTGATGTTACAGGCTTTATGTGGAATTATTTTTTTATCAGCTCACCTCAAGGAATTGCGTTGTATACCGGAAGGCACTTTGAACTGAAATCCACTGTATCAATATTTTTTTATAAACATCGATTCTCCGGAACAGTTAAACCAATTCGAATGAAATCTTCAGTAAGATACCGCGGTGCTCACATCGTCTTCTTTTCTAAGAATCTTTTCCAATAATGAAATCATTTTTTTCTATGTTATATTCCTAAATTTTTCATCATATTCCTTCAAGTTCACTGCAAGTGAAACTGAAGAATAACCATACCTACCTACGTAAAGCTTCATTGCAAACTAGTGTAAGGCGCATGAATGTAATGTGAAAATTTCTGAGTAAAATATGCCAATTCCTAGCTATATCTATTAAAATTTGCACAAATCTAAGAATATTAATTTAAATTCATTTCATGTAGGTACTTCTCGAAAGCAAACAAAATTACAAATGTGCTATTCGGATATGAATATGTCAAATTCAGCAGTGTATTAAATTTAAAGAAGTAGGTACCTATTTCAGCGATAGAGAAGGAGGACATAAAAAATATTCCCAAGCTCGCATACACAGATTTTACATAATATTACTCCTCTGCCAGATCAAGCAATTTCCAATGAACTCAAAAATTGGAATAACTTGCAGATATGTATATGCATGTAGATAATGTGTAATATAACAGCTTCGATTTAATCGGATTCTATTCATATTACATTCATATTTATAAAATGATATGCATATTAAATGTTCATTGCAGACCTTAGACACGAAGATTTTCTCAGTTATGGCAATGGAACTCGACCTAGGAATAATATTTTGCCCAAAGAAAAACAAACTGTTCGATAGTCGATAGTTAAAGATCGACATAATTTTATGAATAAATTTTGTGTGACACGAAATAAAAGAGCGCGTAGTTCATGTTATAGTTTCTATCAGATCATAGTTAGTTAAAATTATTTAGTTTCATAGTTTTAGCGAATTTATGGAAAAATTAAAATTTCTGGACATACAAACAAATTTTATTTTCTTATCCAGCAGTGGACCATACTTTTTCTTCAAACAGTCATTGGTAAAAAATTTTGTGTAAGCAATTTAAAAATGAATCCACGGAATGTATAATACATACATCTATTTTGCAACAGTAGAATTAATAATCTTGCAAAAAAAAAAAAACTTTAGTCTGGTCAAAATTCACGTCTGCTAATAAAAGTGTTACTGATAAATTATCTGCTACTGACAAGAAAAAAATCTTGACGGAGTTTTCCAGAAAAATTTTTGAGAATAATTTGCACGAGTTTTGCCCATTATACTATACTATTACAAATTGATAAGTAATCCCAATCGAATAATGGCACTCTTGCAATATAAAAACGTATAATTATGACAATATGGTGGCACTGATTATGCTGCGGTGACAAATTGGTTTCATCTTATACCAACACAAAATCATGGGTTTGTCTGAGATAGCTAGCCATATTTTGTATTTATGTATCGGTGCAAAATATAGGTTTGAAATTGTTTGATTGGGGACTTTTATTTTTATTATTAGAATCTCTGATATTACAACTGAATATTTTGGTGGAAACACAGTGAAGGACAATGCTGGCATTCACAGTTCTAATAATATTCATAATTTAAAACGCATAATGATAACCTACAGATTAAGTCATGATGTACATATATAAGTTTACCCTATATTTGCCTAGTATTTTCATTTTATATTTAGATATAATCGCGAGTGAAAAATAAGTGCTAATAGTGAAATTTAAGGATAGCTATGCTTATAAACCCATCCAAAAACAGTGAAGTTTAAATAAAAAGAAGTTCTGTGAACTTTACAGTGTCAATAAGTGTTAATTAAATGTTAATTGTGTAGCAATGAAATGCAGTGTGGAGGTTAATTTTAATAATTCAAAGAAAATCATTTTTCTCTTCAAAAAGTTAATTGAATATTTCAGAGCTGTAAAATTCAAGTACCATTACCAATACCAAGTATAAAAGAATTTGCAATTCTCAGTACTAATACTCCTGTATTGGAATTAAAATTTTTCAGGTCCCATTCCTCGGAATGACAAATAATACTTTAAAATACCGGAAAGTAATTGTATTTGCGATTTCATTACAAAATTACTTATAAATACCCAAAAGTATTTAAAAAGTATTTGGCTATTACTATACAGGGTGTTCCGTAAATGTCTTTAATCCTTTAAGGGGATGAAAGTAGAGGTCAGTTGGGTCAAAAAAGTCTAGATACTTTTATATCGAACTCCGCTTGGTTTTCGATTAAATCGATAATATCGATTTTCGAGATTTTGCATACCTCTTCAAAGTAATTTCGTTATAAGTTCTATTGTAATTAATGGATTGTGACGTTCACACCTTTATTTAAAAGAACACATATTGGCCTATATAAGAATGCATAATTAGTTATAATTGTGCCTTCAATTATTTAAAAAAAAAACAGTTTTCTCTAGAATTTTTTATTTCACCAAAATTTTTGTCGCACTTCAGTGTACATTTATTCGAAATATCACCATTGCACGAAGTTGGCAAAACTATGAAAAAATTGGCGCATTATGTCCCCTTTCGAAAATGACCTCCCTAAGTGCTATCAACAATATTAATCAACAGTTATAAGCAAACATTTGGAAGATGTGATCATCGAGGTAATCTTCAATTTTTTCGTAGGATTCTATCTCCGCCTACAGTTTTTAACCTACGACAACCATTTATATGTCATTGTACGGGAATCTGAACTGGCTATTAGATAGGGTACTTTTCGATGTCGAATTTCGAAAATGGAGGGGGTAATTTCGAAAAAACACTTTTTTACCAAACTTGATATTTACGTAGATTTCGTTATTCCGCATCTTCACTTTTGCGGGAGGGGCAAGCTCTGGGAGGGGTGGAAGTTCAAAGTTTCAACTTTAAGCGGCTATATTTGAATAAAAACCACCAAAAATGTCTTTTCCTTTTATGAATTTAGGACTTACTTGCTAGAACAATGCTTGGTTGAGAAAATATAGCCGCTTAAAGTTGAAACTTTGAACTCCTGTCCCTCACAGAGCTTGCCCCTCCTGCAAAATGAAGATGCGGAATAACGTAATCTATGTAAATATCAAGTTTGGTAAAAAAGTGTTTTTTTCGAAATTAGCCCCTCCATTTTCGAAATTCGAAAATAAAGGTTTGAACGTCACAATCCATTGATCACAATAGAACTTTTAACGAAATTACTTTGAAGAAGTATGCAAAATCTCGAAAATCGATATTATCGATTTACTCGAAAACCAAGCGGAGTTCGATATAATAGTATCTAGACTTTTTTGACCCAAATGACCTCTACTTTCATCCCCTTAAAGAATTAAAGACATTTACCGAACACCCTGTATAATTCCTTTCAATTCCTTTCAATTCTTCTCAGTTCCTTTCAATTACTTTTAATTACTTTGAAAACTTCTGTATTACTCATTATATTGTAGGTACTTAATTATGAAAATAAATAAAAACATTACTCTTTTGGACTTTTTACCGGGTTAAACTTAATTTTGTTCATTTGTTTTTCAAATCACCCAATTTCGCTATTTGGGACCTGTTGATGAATCAAACCAAGACTTGAAACTTGTCACCAAAAATTAATGAGTTGTGTGATGAAATAACAAATTAGAACATTTTTTAGCTTTTGCTATATAAAAAAAATTCTTTCTTGAACAAAATTAATTATGAAATGAACTGATGATCAATTGTCTTTTTAATTTTACTGTAAAAGAACTTTTCCGTTTTCGATGTGTTTATCTGAAGCTGATCAATATTTCAAGATGACAATTCATCCTGCCTCTCATATCATACCAATCCTACTATCTATAGGATGCAGCCAAAGTACTACTAGACATAGGTAATTTTGTCTCATATGTATTACTTAAAACAGAATTGAAAATCAGTATACCTATGCGGATGTGCCCACCCACAATTTTAGTGAATTTATTAAATTAATTTATCAATTAAAGCTAAATCTTTTTTATAATTTAATTTTTATATCCTAATAAAATCCAAGGACATACAAAGTTTCTCATTCCGTTTGAAACACCTAGAAATAATGATAGTAAAGCAAAATGGATTGGACACCTATGCGTAATATTAAAAGTTTTTCCATATCCGTCCGTCTGTCCGTCTGTCGGTCTGTCTGTCCTCACGATAAGTCGAGAAGAGCGCGTTCACTTAAGAGTGGTAAAATTTTTCACAAGAACATTTTTTAAAAAAAGTAAATTTAAATTCCAAAATGGGACCAATCGGGTAACTCCTTCGTAGGGTTGCCATACAAAAACTTTGTTTTTCATTATATATTTGAACACTGCCAGAGAACGCGTCGACGTAGAGTACTGAAATTTGCTACATGGTGTTTTCATAGCAATAGTAAATAAAGTTATAAAAATGGATTAAATCGAGGAACCCCTTCTTGGTGTTGCCATATAAAGTTTTAGTTTTTTAAGTATACTGTGAAAAAGATCAGTCCTAGAAGTTTCTATTGTTTTGAAAACTTCTTTGAGAATTGAAATCCTATAAAATTGGTTGTTATCATTTTCTCTATCGGACGAACAGCTTTAGAAATATATGCGAAAAACCACTACAAAAATCAAATTTGCACAGATGGATGACCATACGAAATTACATGTAGCTTATTATTTGTTTATTTTTACAATTTTCGCACATTTCTATTGCTGGTGTATATAAATTGATGTTCACTTCGCACTACGTAACAGAACCCCGTCTTTAACTAGAGCAAATTATCACTGAACAAAGAAATCTGCTTTGAAATTTAATGGAAAAATTTCAACACTACTATGAGATCTTCTCGATATATATCTTAAAGCTACAATGTGATATACAATATTTTGTGGATCTGATGTGGACAAAACACTACCACATAGTAAATAGTACTTAAAAATTGTAGATATATCAATTTAAAATATTTATTTACAAAATCTTAACATGTTACGTTTACTAGTAACTGCCTATTTTGGAAATTCGGAGAGAAAAAATGTTCTTTTTCAAAGTAACGTAATTAAAGATTATGAAAATAGTAAAATATATTATGTTTAGTGTTTGGCTCAATATAATTGTATATTTTACTATTTGATAAGCTATTTCTACCAAAATAAAGTACATTTAACATATTTTAACTCTTGTTTTTATATAACTGCAAATTGAAATATGAAAAAATAGCCAATTCTATATATTTTCCTAGAAAGTGACTTTGTTTTTTTTTAATCTCTTGACATAACATTTTTTTTTAAAGCAAACGTACTTGTCCAGACTACTTAATTTTATTGCACCTCGAAACATCTAAAACAGGGAAAAGCTTTTTTAATAGTAAAATTAAAAAGACTATTGGTCTATTTCATTTCATAATTAAGTAGAATATCGTGTATAATACTGACATTTTCAAAGTAATTAAAAGTAATTGAAAGTATTTGATAGGAATTGAAAGGAATTGAAAGAAATTATATAGTAATAGCCAAATACTTTTTAAATATTTTTGGGTATTTATAAGTATTTTTGTAATGGAATCGCAAATACAATTACTTTCCGGTATTTTGAAGTATTATTTGCTATTCCGGGGAATGGGACTATACAATTTTAATTCCAATACAACAGTATGAGTACAGGTAATTTCCAATTCTTAAATACTTGGTATTAATAATTAAGAGCGATTAAATTCATTAAATACTAAGTACTTTACAGCTCTAAATATTATTTACATATACTACATACATAGCACAGAAAAAGACACTTTCTTTGCATTTGAAGCAAAATAAAATGTGGGTTGTTACTCTGAGCCGCTAACTTGAATCTTTTTTTTATATATTTCATACTTATTTATTCAGTGTGTTTAATTAAGACACTAAACGTGTTAAGTATGTGCAAGAAAAAAAATGAATACCATATTCAAAAACGAAAACATGTGAAAGTATATATTTTCCCCGCGAACAACAAAATGTATCCAAATCCACAACTCAATTTTCTTTCATGGACCAGATCGGTCTGACCACTATCGTATCATTGGAAGGGAAATAACAGCAAAAGCAACTGCCCGAAATGTAATCTAAAATTGCATGCAAAAGGTTTTAAGAGTCACATTAAATATAAATCTTATATTAACAGGTGGAATCTCGTAACGTACTTATGAAATTATATCTGGCGTCCATCGGTGGCATAAAGAATACTTCAATTAATTACATTATAGTTTCAAATGAAAGCATCGTGCCCAATATTTAAAACTCCTGAAAAAGTTTCAGCATTATACCTACTTAACCTAACAAAGTTTTATTGAACTCAAGATAATTCAATAGACGTTATGGTATAGGCATTCATTACATAAAACTAAGCACACAATTAATTCAACCAGCTCAACTCCTAAAGGAGATAAATAAAATAAACCAACATCTTCAATTCTCCGTAGTACGCCTGCTTCTCTAAATGATGTATTAAATTTTTACAGCCTTCTGATTGTAACTATAAAAAAAAAGAATAGATAAAAACATACCATCTTAAAAATTACAATACTATTTCTAGCTTCAGAAAATTTGGAATTATTCCATTGCGAAAGTAAACGACATATGACAATGAAAGAAGCTCTCCTTGTTAGCAAAGGCATCCTACATATACTAGAATGGATTTATAAAATCATATTCATCAATCAAGCATATCCCACATGTTTATGTAGTATAGTCAAAATCGAATAAAGTGCCATTGCATTCAGTTACATACAGGAAATCAGAGGATATTTTCTCTATTCAAAAAAATGAGAATCAAGTGGTAGGTATGTGAAAATACAAGCCTATTGTGTATTTGAACTACTAACCATTCAAGGACACGAACAGACATCTTGAGTCACTAAATATTTCTATATTATATGTATTATTCACTAATCTCACTGACAATTGACACTCAGTCAAATTACACCGACACTAGGTTAAATTGACCACTATATGTACCCCATCTCGTAGAATTTTAATTTCTGAAAGAAACTTTTGGAGAATTCTCCAGTATCGATCAATATGCTGTTTTATATGGTAGTCTTCTTTTATCATTGCTATGGTAACCTATCTCACCTGTAAGCATCGCAGAAAGATCTGCAACGTCATGAAGAAAATCTTCGCCAAACTCAACCGCCAAATCAATACTAAGATCACAATAATTTCTCGTGAATTTCTAGATGGGTACATCTATCAGAAGAGAATCAACTAAGCATTCAAAGAAGGAAGAATATTAAAAAATTTTCGAGATACGAAGCCTAATTATAGCATAATGCATAGCCATAAATATGTAGCATAAGGTAGATAAAAAAAGAATTTATTTGGATTAGCTCCCAACATTTTACATTTGCGATAGCCATCATCGGATTATTCGCCAGACGCAAATTGACACTAATATTTCACTTTTTTTTATTTTGTTAAGACAAATTTGTTTCGTTCCAATATAAGAGCTCGTGGCTTTCATAAAAACAAAACGTCCAAGTAAAGCAATCATTTTACTTTAAAAAGCTCAAAGATTTAAGGAAGGCTGAATCAAGATAAGACAGCAAAATTGGATTGCCCAATTTAGTCCATTTTTGAAATTGTATTTACTATTTTTATGAAATTGGCGTGTGCAAAATTTCAGTTTTCTAAGTCGACGCGTTCTCAGGCAGTGTCCAAATATACAATAAAACATTAAATTTGCGAATGGCAATCCTGAAAAGGAGTTACCCGATTTGTCCCATTTTCGTACTGAATTTTTTTTTAAATGACGCGTGCAAAATTTTAGCTCTCTAAGTAAACATGCTCTCGATTTATCGTGCGGAAGGACGGACATGCCAAATTCAAAATAACTTTTACTTATATTCATAAGTGTCCAATCCATTTTGCTCTGCCATCATTATTTTATATGCGTTACAAACGGAATGACAAATTTATAGTATAGTGTGACGCAAAAATAACCGAACTTTTAATTTAGATCATAGAATACGTGGCGCCATCTATTGAACGTTAGCATCATTAGAAAGTTACGTTCTGATTCTTACAAACGCACCCAAATTCATGCAAATCGGATGATGGATTTCTAGGTTGCACACATTTTAATGACAGCATGCGTATATCGTAAAAACATAATGGAACAAAGAGCAAATATAAAATGTTTGTTAAACTCAAACCGAGACCTACAAATTGTTACAAAAAGCTTATTTAAGTGATTGTATGAGTCATATACAAGTTTATACGTGGTTTAAACCATTGAAAGATGATCGTGAAAATCTAAAGTGAAATCATTGCTATTGATGAACATTTTACTGTGAGAATGTTGGCAGACAAATTAAATACTATTTAGGAGTTTTGCATCGTCTGTGGTCGAGAATTGTTGGAGTTAGTCGCGAATTTTCAGCTGGAAAACAGCTGTTTCTATTGCACCATAATGCAACACCATTCAAGATCTTAAAACTTCGTGAATTCTTAAATAAAAAACGAATTTTTGCATCGACCGTCAACTGAAAATTGCAATGAAAGAAGCGTTTTATGATGATGTTCCATTCCTGTAAGCACACACAGGTACTGAAGAGCATTCTGGAAACTGGAAACTGGAAATTATCGGTTATTTTGCGACACACTGTGTAGTATACTCTATGATTTCATTATCTAGGCCCTAGGGTATAAAAGGGCTGAAACTAGCTTTAAAAGCAAAAGATATACATATAAGGGAATATTATTCCTCAAAATTTTAGTTCTTAATTTAAAGCCTTTCTTCAACATGATTACATAATATTATTTTATACAGAGTGACCGTACACCTTGTACTTTTTAATATACAGTGTTGTTTTGTGAAAAATTAGCATATTTTCTTAATCACGCTGTAACTCCGAAGCGGTTGATATGCCCATGCCATAAATCTAACAAACGTAAGAGGTGAACCAACCTCTGCCAACCATATGTAATATTACCAAAACTGATAAAACCTTGAAAATAACAATACTCACTAATTTTGTGCAACATATTATATTACTAAATTATTAATTATCATTGTGAGCGATAAAAATAATTTCTCCACATAACCTATTTGTGTAGCCACAAAATTTGAAATGCGTTACTAATATTAAATTAATAGAACACCACGTAAATAATTTTAGTGAACACAATTCACTTCCTCGTTTACATAGCGAAATTTGAACCATATAATTTACTACGGTTTTTACATAAATCGGATCAAGTTTATTTAAATCAGTACATGGAGAAAAAATTAATGATTCGCATCGGTTAATTCGTCGGGCATCAGAGAATATTATCTTATCCTTGATCTACTAGTTTCAGTTATAATGTGTTAATGGGCGCAGTTTAAAATTAGAGATTTACGTTTCGTGTTAAACAACTGACCTTAATATTGACTCGCTAAAAGACTACTTTTAATATTAAAAGAGCCGAATTAATTTAATACAAACTGGGTAAAGAAAACTAAAGAAAACTATCCTTATGTCATGTATGACTGCACCAAAGAAGCATGTGTTATGTATGTATACTTGTCGTATGATTTATCGGCAACTGTTAAAATTTTCTGGACTTTTATCACTAAAACAATATTGTCGTCAATATAAATTTTGCTTCATAGTCTTATTTCTTTTTTTTAAGCGGGCTAGAGCGTACTACAAGGCCCATTGTTCACCCCCTAGAGTCTAGACCCATGAGCAATGATCATAGGTCCCAACCAGACGCTCTTATAAACCATAAACTTGGCTCCCAACCTTCCCTACCGACCTCACACAATTCACCCAGAAGGTGCGAGCCAAGGAATCTATAATTTTTTCCGAAGAGAGCAGGACAGTGATAAAGAAAGTGACACACCGATTCGGATTCCTGCCCGCATCCTCTACATATCGGATTATCAACAAGTCCTAAGCTATGTAGGTGACCCCTGAGAGAACAGCGTCCAGTAAGAATATACACCAGAATTCTCAGGGTAGGCTTGCTCAGTCCTAGCAGCTTTTTTGTTAAAGCTGGATTAGATTTGCCCCACAGTTCCTTTGTTGTTCTAGCCGAAGAGTCCTTTACCGAAAGACAACTGAGTTGGCAATCGGTTCAAGTCGCAATTGTAGAGACAAGGTGTCCCAGTACGATCCCAATTGTGGAGGATGCTGATTCTGAGGCCAAACCAAGACGCGCAGGCTCGTCCGCTTTTTCGTTTCCGCCAACATCACTGTGACCAGGCGGCACCCAAAGTAAAGTACCCTGTTACACTTAGAGAGGGAATTCAGGGTGGTCTTACACTCCAGTACTAAGTTGGAGGTTGTGAAGGGCCTTGACAAGGCCTTGACAGCCGACCAGATGGCAAACTCCTTATTCTCAGTGTTTGAGCCAAGGAGGTTCCTTCCCGCTTCCAGAATGGCCTTGATCTCCGCCTGAAAGGTCATAACATGGCTTTCCAGGTGTATGGAACGTTCCAAATTAGGCTCCTTACAGAAGACACCTGCTCCGGCGTTGTCTTCAGAGTTGGAGCCGTCAGAATAAGTTATGATGTCTATCACTGGGTGAAGCACAGAGTGTGATGCCCATTCATCCCTAGATGGAATTTTCGTTTTAAACTTGCTTATCAGCATGGTCTCGAAGAGGTAGTCACTCTCCCTGTCGATGTCAGATGCGATGAACCGCACAAAATCAAGGATGGACTCGTGTGGAAATCTGGTTCCCGAATGGATCCAGCTTTGATTCAAATGCAGCCTCAGCGCTGCGATAGAGGCCCCTTTCTTAATGTGTATCTGCACGGGGTGTACAAAGTGCACTTGATAATAAGCTACCAAAATTCTTTCGAAGCTACAAGTTATAAACATTTTTCACCCAAAATTACAGGCTATCTCACGCGCACTGAATTTTCATATTACGATAATATATGCAGAGTAATGTCCGGCTAATATGTTTTTTTATATTATTAGGCGAAGATCGGGGGAATCCTATTATGCAAATTACAGTATGACAGGATGGCGAGTGGAGGAAGTGCTTATGTGTATTCTTCAACCTTCATATATAATGACTTCATAGATAATGATAAAGACGCATTTCTATCTCTCCAAATGTAGATACATTTTTGGAATTTTCTTTTCTTTTTAAAGTATTCTACGAATTGTTGTCAGCATTACGCTCGAACAAGTGTCTGATTTCATCAATACACATTGAATACTTATTTTTGCTAATTAAAAGAGCTAGCTAAGGGAAATAAGAGCTCGCTGAAAGTTTCCCATGTCCAAGTCATTCCATTGGTGATTTGAATACGGGACCTCTTGCTTGATAGACAAGATGATATGAAGGCCCATTGATGATAAAATGAAATATTTATATTTGGATTAATTTATGCAATAATAGATTAAACATTAATTAATTGCAACAAATTCTTTCCCACCAAATTTAAACACTTATTTATCGCCTTGGGATGAGCCAATTTTTTCTGTTTTTATTTTTAATTTTGAGGCAGTTGTTGAGAGATCTCTAGCACGGAGGCTAAGGCGGCCCCTAAGCTGCTAGAAAAAAAAGACCGCTCACCAAAACCTTTCTGTCCTCTCAATGAAGTGCATCAGGTGCAGGTGAGGTAAACTTTCCAGCTTATCCGAAGATAATAGGGCAGAACTAAGAGTATCCTGCGTATACCAAGCCATGACAAGCGCACAGAAGTGCTCAATTGTCTCAAGCTCACCTCGAAGGCACAACTGACACTCAGGTCTGTCAAAAACTCCCATCGAGTATTCTTGATGCAGTATGCATACCGATTTTCTAGGGAAAAGGTAAAAGAAGCGGAGAGAAATCTCTACAATTGTGCCGCACTTTGGAGAGAAATTTTGTATCAAAAATCAAACAGTATTCACATGTCGTGCCGCACTAATACAATCGCAACAAAATATTTCTTATTTAGAGGGGTCCGAAATTTCATGTCCTAGCTCTCAACTCGAAATGAAATAATGCACGCACACATTCAGTCCTATATAAATGAAAGGCTGCAGCCCACCTGGAGGCGCCTACTCTGTTGTTAAACCGGTTTGCATACTGCATCAAGAAAACTCGTCTGAGATGGCCCAATAAGCGTGAAGCAAGCTGTGACTAGTGATAATACCGATCATAGTCCTGCAAAAAATTCTTCCTAGCCAAACGGGAAAGTTTTTATATTTCTTTCCATTTGGCCCAACAAGTAACAGTTTCGTACACCTACCAGGGGTCAGATTCGTTCATCGGTGCTGATGGTTCATACGAACATCTACTTTGATGAGGAACCCGATTATTGAATTGCCAGCACCACCAAATGGTTCTAGAACGAGGAAAACAGATCCGGATATGACTAGCGAGTCTGCCTTCCCTATAATTCCCGTGTGCACAGGTATCCATTGTAGAAATACAGTGTTATGAATACTAAGCTTATCCGGAGACGTCCTGCAGTCCCCCAGCAACTTATACCGATTTCCATTGATCATGTTTTCTGGCAGTACACTTTTCTTCCAAAACTACACTGAAATCATTCCATTGACCTGCTCTGCTAGAAAAGGTGTACGTCAAATGACCTTGTGCTACACTCGAAAAATCGGAGATGTTACACCGAAAAACGCACACATCTACATGAGAAATGTCATGTCCCATATCAAAACCCTCGATAATACTTCACAAGCCATGAAACAGACTCCGTCCCTACCACATGCTAGGCCCAACGTAGTCCTTACATTCTAAAATAGTTGCAGTGTTCTTATGTAAAAGTGACAAAAGTTTGATTTGAATAGCTCCTCCGCCCTAAACTACTATTCATACAGAAAAATGGCGTTCTGTTAATCTTAAGCTTGCTATCTTATCTTCCGAACCGTAATGAAATTTTCATACCTTTCCTAACAAAATTATTTAAAAAAAAATTATCTTAACCAAATGACTACGATTCCTCAAACAAAAATTCACAGCTGAGTAATCATTGTATGTCACTGCGCCGTCATGGCATGCCGTGGGCTGATGATATCGAATGTAGCTGCCTACAGATTCGGACTACGGCTGCACATACACTCATGCAATTATTACTCAGTTGATATGTATTGAGCGCAAAATGGTAATGTTACTTTGTAATCAAAACTATTTTATTATTTTGTTAAGTAAGGTATATAGGAAGTGTAGCCTTTGGGAAGGTAAGCAACCAAGCTGTAAATTACTAGAAGACTATTTTCCTGTATGGATAGTAGTTTAGGCTCTATGGCATATATAAAGTCAATGTTTAGCACTTTTCCATAAGTATCAATATAGAACATTTTAGAAAACGGACTAAGCACGCACACATATAGATTTCTGTTTCATGGCTTGGGAAGTATTCTCGAGGGTTTTGCCCATATCCATCTTCAACTATTACTCCACCAAATTCATCCGCAATCGTGCCAAAATCTTTGAAATTATAATTTTCATAATTTTTATATATAATTATATAATTAATAATATAATTTTTCCAAAAAGTTTCAATCTAACAAATTACACGGATATGAGCTACTATAAAATTCTCATCGCGTTAAAAGTTGTTACAATAAACTCGTTTTTTATTGATTGGCGTGCATTTTTCTTAAAATATCAATGGAAATCGACATTAGATGTTATCTGAGGGCCACTCAAAGCCATAAAAGCTGCCTGACTGTCTGAAATGATATCAATGTCCGTTCCCTTGATTTCCATATCAAGGATATTTTTTTTACTACCATACTACAACTAGTTGTTCTGTATTGACGTATAATAAATGGACTTCTATATCCTTTTCCTATATGTCATGGCACCAGTAGCGTAGATAAGAGTTCAGGGGCCCACCCGCGAAATTTTTAAGAGCCGTTTTTAAATATACATTTAGAAATGGAAGTCACAATTTGTAACTCCCAAGTCGATGCTGTGCTTTATAGATCGGAAAAAAAGTCATAATTGAGAGCAAAAAGGTGTGGAATATATTGATATTTCTAGTTAAGTATATGGACAAATGCATGAAAATGTATACAGATGTACATATTATACCTATATATATATAAATCCACTCTGGTGAAAAAGTAAGTAAGGTGTAAAATTTGGTATATATTATAACATTTTTTCTTATATCTGATAGATAATATTGTAAAGAATATGTGGTTTGATTTTTATTAAAATCTTGAGATCTAGAGATATCTTGTACACAAAAAACGTAGTTTCGAGATAAAATCCAAAAGAAAAAACAACTACTCCCTGCTGCGCACTTTTAGAAGTTGTAAACAATTTGTCTGGCAAAAAAAAACATTTAGATTATTTGGAAGTCTCAAGATGGTGTCCCATGCAATAAGAATAAATTTTTTTTTAATAATATACGGAAAGTGTTTGTGCAGAGTTTTTTTTCTTAATATTGGTGGCCGACAGGAATTATTTTCAGATTCTGTGTCGGTCTCCAATTATATACACAGGAAAATTCCCAAGAAGAACATTCCAGGAAATTTTTAAGAAAAAATGAAGGCTTCTCTACATCAGGTTGAGGTAACGTTAATTTAATTTTTTTTTTTTTGTGGAGCATACATTCATGTATATACTATACCTACTTCATTCACCTATACTAAATACATATTATATCACCCACGAAAATCATCCAACGAAAAAAATGCAAACAACGTTTTTTTTCTTATTTCAGTATATTTTAAAAAAAAGAAAAGAAAATCCTCAAAGAAACTTTAAACAGAGAGAGACGTGTGCAGTGGCGATGTGTGCAGTGGCGTTGTTAAGGCATGAGAAGGGGTCATACGGATTCTGCTAATAAATCCCAGGAAACAATTTTCTGGTACAACCCAAGCATGGTCATGCGATATCCTTATGTTATATTATTTTTGGTAAAATGCTGGATTCTTTGATAATTTTAGCGGTTAGCAGTTTGCGGCCCATAACTTGCAGGGGCTTCCCCCCGCCTGGCGGGTTGTGCGGGTGCCTTATCTACGGCACTGCCTGGCACATGTTTTTTTTTTAAAGGGGGAAGAAAGAAAATTGTGACAAAATCAAAAAATTGTATTCAATATTAACAGAAAACTGAGATATAAAGTCTGTTCGTATACTTCTTAGGTAAAAATGTTATCAAATATCAAAAGTAGATTAAAACTTTGAATATATTTTTATATAAAACGGAAATGGCACATCTCAGGCAAGCACTTTTTTAAGTTTTACTTAAGATCGGTTAAGGGCCAGACGGGCTTGTACAATTAGGGCTCCGTTTTCCATACTAGCACTTTATCAACCAACATTCGATCGACCGAATTCAAGTATGCTTAAATCTTACTGTAGTAAGTGAATAAACTAAATATCAGAAGAAACGATGTTTTTTCGCACATTTTGGGCTACATCTTTATATCCTTGGACGTAGCCCTTTCAAACGATACCCCACACGATACAAGAAAATAAATTTATTTATGGGGCCCAAGTCACTACATTAAAAATTCAAGAAAATAAATTCATAATCTTAGAATGTCGAAGTATGAGCGTCAAAAAGACCTAATATTATTCCAATATTCAAATTCCTACGTCACGTCGTTTTCGAGAAAAACGTGTTTGACAGACAGATAGACGGACGCACGAGCAACCTTATAAAGGTTCTGGTTTTTTTTTTTTTTTTTTTAGATAAGAAGCCCTAAAAAATTTTAAATTTTAGGTCTGCAAATTTTCGGAGTACGTGAACGATAAAACATATTAGATTTGTCACCTTGGAAAACGAAGACCATTAAAATGGACGCAAGGAGAAGGGAGAGGTTATTTAAGGCGGGGAGGAGACAATATTATTATATATTTATTTCAAGATAAGAGGACGAGCAATGAGCCCAAGTGTTGGTGGCATATTGCTTGACAGAACCTCTTACTCCGTTTGTAGACTCTTGGCGGAGATAAAGACAAACTTCATTTTTTTATAACAATGCGCATATGGCTTTCTGTTTTCCTCAATTTTTCCACTGAGTAACTAATTTTTCTATTTCAGAGAGACTGAACATCGTTGAAGATATTTGCCCAGCATACATTGCATGATACTTATATAATGGCTAACAACTAAGCCAATTGAACTCCAATACTAAATCCAAACGCGGCTTCAAAAATCGATAAAATACACAAAAATGCTAAATTTAAATTTTATAAAATTAAGAAAAAGAACATTCAAATGAATGCATAGCTGTGGTAATGTACTTTTACATTGAGTACTTCATAGTTCGTTGCCTTCACTGCAAGGTCGAAAATAAAATTTAGCAGCTTACTCGTTCGACTAATGAATTCAATTATCTTGATTTTTTTTTTTTTTTGTACTTATCGCGTGAATAGCTTCCACGAGCTGTTTCATTTTTATTGAATTTTACTGAAGCTTGATGAAATCACTTCACTAAGATATGTAGTAAGTATGATTGAACATGAAAATTGTATACTGAATATTCGTTTGACAAATGAAAAAAAGAAGCATAGATAAAGAAACGACGTATCAATGCTTTGTACTACAGTTGGATTTGTACTGTTTAGAAAAAGAAAGTAAGTAGGTATGATGTTATATTCCAAACCATTTTATATATCAAAACAATTTAGAGCTATGTCCATACCAACATTCCCAAACTGTATTTTATTAAAATGAAAGTAAATAAAATTATAATTTAGATCAATATTAGTACACATTCCAAAAATGGCTGGAACTGTTCATTATTGGTATGATGTAAGTTAATAAATATAAATAACATTTATGGATTTAAGTATCGTAGACGAGAGTTGATTAATTGAAAACGAGGTTTAGATTCCGATGGGGTCCCTGGAAAGTAGGCCGTAATAAGGCCCATTGTTTAACTCCAGACCTATATAAGTAATCGCTCATAAGTCCCAACCAGACGATACAATAAAGCTCAAAATTGGCTCTCAACCCTCCTTACTCGCTTCATGCAGTACTTCCAGTAGGTATGAGCCAAAAAATCTGTACCGCTTATGGGAGAGAACCGAACAGTGACAAAGATCCTCTCCACATCATCTGAATACCGGATCGTCAACAAGTCCCATACTGTATAGGTGACTTCTGACTCTAGGGTTCTCAGGGTTGGCTTGTTAAGTTCCAATAGCTTTTTTGTTAAAATGGGGTTAGGTTTGCCCCACAGTTCCTTTGTAGTAAGACAAGACTTTGGAAGCAAAAAAAGTAGAAAAACAAAAGTAATTTTGATATTTCCCATCTAGTTTGATGGGTAGGCAAACGAATTAAATTTAATCTTTCAATATATAGTGACATGTAGTTACTTAATAGCCTCCCGCTTTTATTCATAAGAGCAGGACACTTGAATGGCACGTGATGGACGAATTCTCTCTTGCAGAAATCGTTCGCCACTATACCTACATAGTCTTCTAGAATGGTTTCCTATGGCCCAATAATGACCCTTACTAGGTTCCTGGTATATGTTTTGCTGCCATTAAGCAGTTCTCTTGTCCTTTTCCTGTCATATGCAAGCCACAAATACCTCACATTATGGCAGGTTTCCTTATTGATCCACCAGAGGCTTGACTTTTGAAAGGCGCCCCTGATAATCTCCTCTTTTACAGCTCCGATCGGGATCTTCACATAAGCTATCGCTGCGGAGCTATCCATTTCAGAGCACTTTTTGGCCAGATCATCAGCTATCTCGTTGCCTGGGATATCCCTGTGACCAGGTATTCAGCATATGGTCACCTTGTGCCGTTTAGTCAATTCCTCAAGACCAGTTTTGCATAACTGCACCAATTTTGATTTAACCATAACCACAGCATCTAGCGCCTTAATGGCTACCTGGCTGTCCGTGTACATGCAGATGTACAGCCCGGTAAATCGTTACGGGTTCTGCCTGAAAAGCACTACATTTGTCTGGCAGTCTCTCGTGCCGTTGGCGACCTTTGTGCCTGCACTCGTCTTGGATCCATCCCTAAAAATAGAAATATCGAATGCTACCACCATCTCCTACCTATCCCAGTCAGTCCTGGTGGGCATCATTACATTGATACCCCTGTTATGAGTTCGCACTCATAACGCCTAACCAACCTGAGTACATTGCATACCCGTGCAAATATGTACTCCCGATAACAAAATATTTCATTTCATTTCCCGTCATACAAAGTGTACAATTTGTATACTTTGTTTGCTCACATGCAAAAATGCTGAAGTGGGGCCTTTTGCCCACCAACGATAAGAAATACAATATTTCTTAGTAGAGGATATTTCCTCCCGACATTTCTCAACATCAAAAAAAACAACGCGCGATTATTTTTCTCCACACATTTTTATCGCGAAATCGCTCGATCAGCAAAAAAGCGTGGAAAACAACGTTGGCAGCGAAAAGCATGTAGGGGCGGCTGAAAAAGATCATCGAGGCAGTCTATCAAGAACCGGCGGGCGACTTTATTCTAGAAAAAAGCTTTCGGGTTAGTTCCGCGCAAATCTTAACCATTTAGATTAACAAAGTATATTATCAGTAAAAGTTCTGTATTAATCGAGTAAATCTCGATCACTTCTATTAAAGAATAAACTGACACATTATCAATAAAAGTTCTACGTTAATTGTGTGATCTTAATCATTCCTATTAAGGAATACATTCAAATTCTACGTTAATTGTGTGATCTTAATCATTCCTATTAAGGAATAAATTCAAAGAATAAATTCAAAGTATATCACCAATAAAAGTTCTATATTAATTGTGAATAAACTCAAAGTATATTATCAATAAAAGTTCTATGTTAACTGTGTAATCTTAATCATTCCTATTAAGGAATGAATTCAAAGTATATTATCAGTAAAAGTTTTGTATTAGTTGAGTAAATCTTGTTAACTTCTATTAAAGAATAGATTGAAACATTATCAATAAAAGTTCTATATTAATTGTGAATAAACTCAAAGTATATTATCAATAAAAGTTCTATGTTAACTGTGTAATCTTAATCATTCCTATTAAGGAATGAATTCAAAGTATATTATCAGTAAAAGTTTTGTATTAGTTGAGTAAATCTTGTTAACTTCTATTAAAGAATAGATTGAAACATTATCAATAAAAGTTCTATATTAATTGTGAATAAACTCAAAGTATATTACCAATAAAAGTTCTATATTAATAGTGAATAAACTCAAAGTATATTATCAATAAAAGTTCTATATTAATTGTGCTAATCTTATTCATTCCTATCGAAGAATAAATTGAAAGACTACCAATACAAGTTCTAAATTAATTGTGCAAAATCCTAATAACTTCTATTAAAGAATAAATTAGAAGATTATCAATAAAGCTGTGCATAGCCGATTACTAAGGCTTGATATCGACGGGGCTGGTGCAACTTCCTGGCGAAGTCAGAAGCACTCCCAGTCCTTTGTGGGTGACAAAACCGAGTTACACCACATAAAAATCTGGTGGCAGCGGTGTGGGATATTTAAATCCTACCAATAGTTTATGAAAGACCTGGAAGGAAAGGACCTCCAGGCAAGGCACAATATTGGACCATTGGACGGACGCAGGTTCAAGCTGTAATGGAGCAGAACTCGATGGATGGAACCGGTAATCAGCGGCTGGTAAACTCCAAGTAAGTCGGATGTACTTATACTCTGTAAAAGATTTAGTTCCAAATAGATATATATAAAGTGCTTTTTTTTATACATATGTTGTATATATTACTGTGAAAGTGAGAATTTCCCTCGGCATATTTATGAAACTCTATTAATGGAAACGGAAAACCACTAATTATTTTATTTTATCGAAGGCAGGATGTACATTTTATATCCAATTTTCTTTTTAACTTTTTTTTGTCGGTACATCCATTGCCTACTCACTAACGACTGATAAAATATTTTTGGGCATTTCAATTCAACTCAATTCAATTCAATTTATTTCATGATAATACTCTCATAATGGTGGAATCGTGAGTGGACCATTCTAGAGCTAAACCTAATCTAACTACAAAGGAAACTGAACAACTTAAAGCGTTTTTTTTCCTGCGGCCCTTATGCATCTCCACGCCATAACAGTTTTGAGTTGGTGGATTACTGCAAAGTGTATGATGGGCGATAGTTGCTAATTTGGTGATGACTGATTGTTTTATTGAAGCGTTCCATTCTAATCGGCTTACAACTGCTGAATACATGATCTCTGTTCGTTTGCTTTCTTGGTTGATTCGAGATGTTAGTATGTTATTGTTTTAATTTTATGCAACATGGGCGTTTAAGTGACTTATGACCTCTAACATCTGCGCCTAATTACCTGCGTTCTTTTTGTTTTTTCTTTTTGCTTGTACGGAATACCAACACGAATTTACCTAGCTAGGAACGAATTTTTAAACTGTCTGTATCCTTCTACACAGTTGTATGACTAGCGTAGATAATAAGGAATAGAAACGAGGTCTGTACTGGGACGAGGTACCTACCTTAGAATAGCATCCTACTTTACTACATGTATACTACTAATTAATCCTCACCAGTGATACATCGTTTTCAAATTCAAAATATTTACCCTACGCAGTGGTCGTACTGTCCAAAAGGGACTCAGGATGCCAGATAACCCGCCTACTCCTCCTCCCCCTCCTCCCCCTCTTGGAGGAAGTGGTTCTGTCTCGACACCTAATAGTGTGCATTTATCATTCTCCGACGCGAAACTTATTATCCCCGAATTCGACGGAAATCCTCGCGACCTCCAACGTTTCCTCTCTTGTTGTGACCTATTCCAAGTAGATTCACGAAACGAAGGGGAAAAGGCCGTCTTTTTAAGTATAATAAAGACAAAACTCACTGGACGCGCTTATGATGCCATCCAGTACGGGACCCATCACCGTTGGTGCGAGTTAAAGAGGGAGCTTCAAGACCAATTTCTTGAAGTCTTATCTCGTACCACTCTGCAAAACGAGCTAATGAAAACTCGCCAACAATATAAGGAAGACGTAAAAGAGTACGCCCAGAGAGTTAACAAACAGCTTGCCCTCTTAAATAGCGCCACAGCTACTTCAGTCACTGATGTTACTCTCCAGAACCTACTTCTTGGTGAGAACAAAAAACTCGCCTTACAAGCTTTCGAGGACGGAATACGTAACGATCAGCTCCGTATCCTCACCAAAGCAGCTCAAAAGACCGGGTTGCGTGAAGCAATAAACTATGCGACGGAACAAGCATCCCGCATTGAAAAGAACTCTCCCTCCACACTCAATACAAATTTTGTCCACAACCATAAGTCCCCAGTAATAAAGACTGAAGGACAACACGTTCATCTTCCCCATCTTCGACCAAGCGCTAATCTCTACTGTACCCACTGTAGGCGTAGCGGACATACCCTCGAACAATGTTTCGTCAATAAAGGGACACGGCCACCCTTTCCTAACAATGTCAAGAAGGAAGACTATAGGACCCATTGTGCATATTGTAAGAGGCCGGGTCACCACATCGAGGAATGTAGATCCCGCGAGTATAACAACGCGAGGAAAGCCGATCAATCGCCCAGAAGGCAAGACCAATTACATACAGTCAGTAGAGTACCAGCTCCACGAGAACAGACTAATCGGCGCAATACGCTAGTTCATTTTTCGGATGAGCTGAAAGGGGCCTCTACTAGTGTACAATCTCATCGCCCGGAAAACTCATCTTGGCGGCTGAAGAAACTCGGCACACCAGCACGCCTAAATCAAATAAGTACTCAAGCCGAGATACACGAAAATCAATCGCAGACGCTAAATTAAATATAAGTCAAAACGCCCTCACCCTTACAATACCGTTTTCCTTATCTAAAAATGGGCTCAGTACGTTTCTGATAGATACGGGAGCCGAAATAAGCCTCTACAAAGCCAGCCTAGCTAAAGGTGACTGTTTAATATATCCTTCACAAAAAACTAATGTCACAACTATTTCAAGTGACAAAATGTCTACCTTGGGACTAGCCTTTGGCGTCCTCGATTTTGGCGTCTTAATTGAACACCCATTTCATGTAATTGATGGTAATGTAAACCTAAAATATGACGGAATTCTTGGACATGACTTTCTGCGCGAACACGCGTGTGGCATTGACTATGAAAAGGGAATAATCAGATGCAAAGAAGACAATTTTGGGGGGAATCTTCTGTCAGAACCGGTTGGGGTCTCGTCAGATGGGGACTTAACGACCTGTATAGGTGCCTGCACTCCTCATTCGAAACACTCTGGACCAACAAAAGATTTTACTAACAAAGATGAAGTAGATAATCTTAACCCTAATGCCAAAAACAAAGAATCTAAACCTGGTGTAACTAGCAAGACAAGTGTTGTCACGGAAGAATTAGAGCTGGATTTTGTAAAACTGCCTCCTAGATCAAGAACCATTGTACGAGTACCTACAGTGCAAACAAAAGACTTTTTGGTAACCAGACACGAACCTATACCTGGTGTGTACTTAGGTAACTCTATTTCTAGCCCCCGATATGGCAAGGCTAATCTAATACTACTAAACGTAAGAGACGAAGACGTTTCCGTAAACCTAAACACTCTAAAACTGGAAGCCGAACCTTTAGATGACTATTCTATAGTCCAAAGTCTTTATATGGAAAACAAAGTCGAGAAACGTCTTAACCAGTTAAAGAAGAGACTCAACCTAGAGCACTGTAACTCGGAAGAGGCAGACAGCATATTGCAAATCTGTCGAGATTATAACGATATATTTCACTTGGAGGGTGACTTTCTTACAGTAACTAATTCAGTCCGTCATAAGATTCAAACTTTTCCCGATAAAGCCCCTGTAAACGTCAAACCCTACCGACTACCGGAGTCTCAACGGACGGAAATCGGCAACCAGGTAACCCAAATGGTGGAACGGGAGATCATAAGCCCAAGCTCAAGCCCGTGGAATTCCCCCTTGCTGCTTGTTCCCAAGAAACCCGATTCAGCAGGAAACAAGCGCTGGCGAGTGGTTGTAGACTTCCGGCGGCTAAATGACATAACTGTCGGTGATTCCTTTCCCTTGCCCAACATTACAGATATACTAGACCAACTGGGTAGGTCTCAATATTTTTCCTCTCTGGACTTAGCGAACGGGTTCCATCAAATCCAGATGGACGAAGTCGACAAAGAGAAGACTGCCTTCAGTACTTCGTACGGACACTTTCACTTCAATAGGATGCCTTTTGGACTGAAGAATGCCCCCTCTACATTTCAGAGGTTAATGAACAACGTCCTATCGGGACTACAAGGCATAGAATGTTTCGTGTATATGGACGACATTGTGGTTCATGGGTGCAGTCTTAGGGACCATAATGCCAAGCTCGTTAAAGTTTTTGACCGTTTGAGACACCATCGACTGAAGTTGCAACCTGACAAATGCAATTTTCTCGGAAGGCAAATCACTTATTTAGGACATGTGATAGACGAAAAGGGCATTCATCCCGACCCAGAAAAGATTAAAGTCGTAAGGACCTACCCCACCCCAAAACGGGTCAAGGATATCAAATCATTCCTAGGATTCGTGGGATATTATCGTAGATTCATTGACAACTTCGCGAAAGTCGCAAAACCCCTTACTTACCTCACTAAAAAGGATGTGCCCTTTACATGGGACGCCTTTTGCGATGAAGCCTTTAGAACATTGAAATCTAAACTTATCACTGCTCCTATCCTGAAATATCCTTGCTTCGATGAACCATTTTTGGTCACTACCGATGCTAGTAACTTCGCTATTGGCGCTGTACTTTCGCAAGGCGAAGTAGGCAAGGATAGACCTGTCTCCTACGTTAGTCGAACCCTTAATTCGACTGAAATAAAATATTCTACTATTGAGAAGGAGCTCCTCGCTATTGTGTTCGCTGTTGAACAATTCCGACCCTACTTATATGGTCGACGTTTTACCATTATAACTGATCATCAGCCACTTACCTGGCTCATGAATCTAAAAAACCCTACTTCAAGACTGATGAGATGGCGTATTCGATTAGAAGAATACGACTATTGTATAATTTATAAGTCGGGAAGACTGAACTCCAATGCGGACGCTCTAAGTCGCATACCTCCTGTCGATAGTACTGTTAACGCAGTAACACGACAACATGCCCGTCAGGGTGAAACTCGCACTGAGTTACCCAACTCTGACACCATCGCTACCTTTATTCCCTCTACAACCGACATTTATGAGGCCTACGCCGAATACATGAAGAAAGGCACAGCCGATTACTCGCTCGTCCACGAGAAGAAAGGTTCTTTAATAAGGTTCAAAACCCCCATTCCAAAATTTTTTATACTAACCCCATACGACGACAAAACGAAGAAAAGCCTCGAGTTGTATACCGGTCTAGAACTAAACACCATTCCTGCAAGACTAAAAATATGTGAAACTGGAAAAAACAAAATTCTAATAGTCAAGCTCCCCTTTCCATTGTCGGGTCCCTCCGAAAAGAGGACCGCTCTTACTGTCCTAATGGAATACCTTGAGTACGCTAAATCATCTGAACTCGCAATGGTGCTGCTCTCCTTTAGTGCCATAGACCACGCCAGCTTATTGGAACTAAAATCTATGTGTGCATTTGTCTTTTCAACATCAAAACTCCCTGTCAATATTTTCCTCAACGAAGTGATCGAGTTGAGTGACAAGGAAGATACCCAGCAGATAATACGCGATTATCACACCTCTCCCCTAGGAGGGCATACTGGTATGCACAGAACCTTAAAACGAATAAAGATGGCCTATCATTGGCAGAATATGAATAAGGACATCATAAGCTTCATAAAGAAATGTCCCTCCTGTCAGGCCAATAAAGTAAATCGGAACAAAAAGATCCCAATGAAGATAACCTCTACGAGTAGGAGACCTTTTGAAAAGGTATTTCTCGACATCGTGGGCCCACTACCCACCAGTTACAATGGTAATAGGTTCATTTTAACTTTCCAGGACGATCTTAGCAAATTCTCGGAAGGTATTCCCCTGCCAGATGCCGAAGCGGATACCGTCGCTAGGGAGCTCACTACTAAAATCATATGCCGCCACGGAATTCCCCATTGTATCCTAACTGACTAGGGTACTAATTTCCTTAGCCGACTGTTTACGGAAGTCTGCAAACTGCTTAAAATTCATAAGTTACAATCTACCCCATACCATCCCCAGACTAACGGCGCGTTGGAGCGTAGTCATAGGACACTGGCTGAATACCTCCGCCATTATGTTAATAAAGACCCTCTCTCTTGGGATACCTGGATGCCGTATGCTGTCTTTGTCTACAACTCAACCCCTCATTCTAGTACTGGCTTCACACCGCACGAGCTTGTTTATGGATTCCCGGCGAGAATCCCTACTTCTCTAAAGCTCGAACCGGAAACCTGCTACAATTACGATAACTATTCTAATGAGCTAAAGGCTCGTCTTCAGCATGGATTTGAAATGGCGCGTCGGACCATTCTGAAATCTAAACAAAAATCGAAGGGTTATTACGACAAAAGTTCAGTAGAGCGTTCTTTTAATCTCGGAGATAAGGTTTTTCTTAGGAGTCATGCAAAAAGGTCCAAACTCTCGCCGCTCTGGCTCGGACCGTACGACGTTGTAGAATTGAATTCTCCCGAGAATACCACCATTAAGATAGGAAGTAAAATTAAGATTGTACATAATAATGATTTGAAATTGTACGTCGAGTAAGTCAAGCTCTCTCCCTTTTCAGGATGTCAAACAAGGGCAAACTCCTATTATCTATACAACTACTAAATCTATGGAGCACCGCGACTGGGCTAAACGTCACTTATTTGGAAGGTAACTCAGGGATTTACTTCGAGGAAACAGGTAATGTGGGCCTTTTTAGCCAAGAGTGGCATATCATCGTTTACTTTGACCTGAGAGGTCTGAATTATGAGTTCAACCTAATAGAGGGTAACGTACGCGTAATCAAAAGTCTTTGTCAACGGTTAACCTCTTACGCAGACAACCCCCTCCTCTGCCAAGCTTCTTTAAAACAGATTTTGAATATCTTCGATAACATTAAGGATAAGGAAAGCTTGTTGTCTCCCCTTAGTGTTCGACAAAGACGCAGCCCCTTTAACGCAGTGGGTTCCCTGAGTAAAATGCTCTTCGGAACTCTAGACGAGGATGACGCCATTAAGTACGATCACCTGATTGACAGTGTGAAAACTGATCAAAGGCGCCTCCTCGGCCTGTTGAGGAACCATACGTCGATAATAGACACGACGGTTAATATTTTCAACAGGAGTCAGCACGAAATTAGGGCGCATTTTTTGTCTTTGGATGGGAGGATTAAGAATCTGGAAGTACTAATGAACACAACGCTCGTCTCGGAATCTCAGTTCAACATGACGCTCCAAATAGAGTCAATTATTAATGCCGTAACACTCTCGTTAATGAGATACGAGTCTACCATAAATTCTATCCTCGATTTGATGATAGACGTGAAACATGGCAAGCCGCACCCCGCTATACTGACTCCTAACCAATTAAGAAACGCTCTATTAGTAATACAACAGAAGCTCCCCGATAACCTGAGGCTCCCAATCTCCCCCGGCCTACAGGACCTGTTCGGCATATACGCGTTGAGCCAGACAAGCACAGCTAGAAGTGAAAATAAAATAATTTTCGAATTCAAAATACCCTTACCCTATCGTATGGCATACCAACTATATAAAGTAACCCCAATGCCAACCACCTATGAAAACGAATTCGTCTACATCCAGCCATCCGTCCACTATCTAGTAGTTGATTATAATCGAGAACACTACTATACCCTCAATAACTTCGACTTTCAGAATTGCCTCACCCGAGATGCTTTTCATTACCTTTGCCGACTAATGCACCCAATATTTAGCGTGCATCCGGAAAACAACATCTGTGAAATTGAGCTTCTAAAGCACGTCACTAAATTGCCCGACTCTTGCCACATACGGAAGGCCACCCCAGGTAACTTTTGGATCCAGCTTTCACAAGCGAACAAATGGCTTTTTGTCCTAACCAAGAACACTACACTAGACGAAGTCTGTGTTAACAAAATTTCCCCCCAAACCCTACTGGGTACTGGAATACTGGAACTGTCGGACAAGTGTTACCTGCGAGGCGATACACTAACTATCCAACCCCATTCGTCTAAAAACACGGAAATACACAATTACTACGTCCCTATCTTGAACCTATCTACATCTTTGAGATTTCCTAACATTATTAAACTCCCAATTGCTAACACCACCAGAACGCACCTCTTGAAATTTTCCTCCGACAACGAACTGCAACGGTTAAGTTCCTCTATAAAGGAAATAAGGCAAATCGAAGATCAGGGTCTGAATGCTCACGACATCCACCACTATTCTATTTCATACACCACTATTATCGTCGTTGTTTTGATTTTCGTTTTTGCGTACTTCTATTTCATGAAACAAAGAGGGAAATTCTCTGAATCCAGCAACGCAACTAGTGTAACAGCACAAGAATTAAGTATAAATGTAACCTCTAAAGAGGATGGGCCCAGCCCACTATGTAAAGGAATTATGTAAACCCCCTTTTTATCCACTGGTCGACAACAAAAAAATTATAAGAACGTCTCAAGTGGGAGAGTTACCAGTTGAACGCCTTGTTTGTCACAGGAGCATATAATAAGGAATAATTAAACATAATACAATTTAATAAGTATGTAAGTAATAAGTAAGTTTTGTAAATAATAAATGGGTGATATATTTTGGAAATTTCAATCTCATCAGTTATTGCTAAACCGATGGAAATTAGACTATAAGAAATTAAGCGAAAGAGAACGAAAAAATCTACATAAAAAAAATCGGACTACTATATATATAGAAATTTATCCTTTTTCTCTTTCTCTCTTTTCTCCTCATCTTGATTTGTGTGGCAAGTGCTCATCGAAAATCCCTACTCCTGATCAGACGTAGGAATTTTCTTTTTCTATGGGGGATGGTGTTATGAGTTCGCACTCATAACGCCTAACCAACCTGAGTACATTGCATACCCGTGCAAATATGTACTCCCGATAACAAAATATTTCATTTCATTTCCCGTCATACAAAGTGTACAATTTGTATACTTTGTTTGCTCACATGCAAAAATGCTGAAGTGGGGCCTTTTGCCCACCAACGATAAGAAATACAATATTTCTTAGTAGAGGATATTTCCTCCCGACATTTCTCAACATCAAAAAAAACAACGCGCGATTATTTTTCTCCACACATTTTTATCGCGAAATCGCTCGATCAGCAAAAAAGCGTGGAAAACAACGTTGGCAGCGAAAAGCATGTAGGGGCGGCTGAAAAAGATCATCGAGGCAGTCTATCAAGAACCGGCGGGCGACTTTATTCTAGAAAAAAGCTTTCGGGTTAGTTCCGCGCAAATCTTAACCATTTAGATTAACAAAGTATATTATCAGTAAAAGTTCTGTATTAATCGAGTAAATCTCGATCACTTCTATTAAAGAATAAACTGACACATTATCAATAAAAGTTCTACGTTAATTGTGTGATCTTAATCATTCCTATTAAGGAATACATTCAAATTCTACGTTAATTGTGTGATCTTAATCATTCCTATTAAGGAATAAATTCAAAGAATAAATTCAAAGTATATCACCAATAAAAGTTCTATATTAATTGTGAATAAACTCAAAGTATATTATCAATAAAAGTTCTATGTTAACTGTGTAATCTTAATCATTCCTATTAAGGAATGAATTCAAAGTATATTATCAGTAAAAGTTTTGTATTAGTTGAGTAAATCTTGTTAACTTCTATTAAAGAATAGATTGAAACATTATCAATAAAAGTTCTATATTAATTGTGAATAAACTCAAAGTATATTATCAATAAAAGTTCTATGTTAACTGTGTAATCTTAATCATTCCTATTAAGGAATGAATTCAAAGTATATTATCAGTAAAAGTTTTGTATTAGTTGAGTAAATCTTGTTAACTTCTATTAAAGAATAGATTGAAACATTATCAATAAAAGTTCTATATTAATTGTGAATAAACTCAAAGTATATTACCAATAAAAGTTCTATATTAATAGTGAATAAACTCAAAGTATATTATCAATAAAAGTTCTATATTAATTGTGCTAATCTTATTCATTCCTATCGAAGAATAAATTGAAAGACTACCAATAAAAGTTCTAAATTAATTGTGCAAAATCCTAATAACTTCTATTAAAGAATAAATTAGAAGATTATCAATAAAGCTGTGCATAGCCGATTACTAAGGCTTGATATCGACGGGGCTGGTGCAACTTCCTGGCGAAGTCAGAAGCACTCCCAGTCCTTTGTGGGTGACAAAACCGAGTTACACCACACCCCCCACCAAAAGTTGGGAAAGGTACTTGATAGTCAGTTTCTTTCCTAGAATCACTGCAGTCTATCTTCTGGAGTATTTTGGAATGACCAACCCCCCGCTCTGAGCCTGACAGTGCAAATTGACGATACACTCCTGCAGTGGAGATCTAGATACACTACTAACTATATAGCCAATCCTCTTATTAAGGATTAAATTTGGAGCCACCCAAGACAAGTTTTTTATTTGGTTTGGAAAGGATTACGTCATTCATATTCTTGGGCAAACAATTTCATTTTGATTCAACTTAGTTCAATAGACTCTTCCAGGTGAGGACAGCATCAAACTTATGTGCTGCACTTCAAGTCCTGTAACTGTAGACTTCATATTGTGCATGAGAGGTGCATAGGCATATTTATATACATTTATATGTATAAACTAGCTTTGCATCTTTAATAATTCATTTGGTGATCCTGATCAGAATCCATATTGTTGTTGGAATTCTGGCCCATCTTTTCCGGTTTTGCTAATAATTTATTTCCTTAGTGACTGCATGCAAGTCATTTTAAAAAAATATCGTCTAATTTCACTATGAGCTGGATATAGGTTAAGAGCTAATAACTCCTTAATCGTCACATATAGAACATAAATTAAAGAGGAGACTCTGGGCTTTGGAAATTTTGTAACAAAAATGTATTTAAAAAAAAACGGAATGCTGAGTCTTAAGCGTAATAACTCTGGAGTGGGAGGGGTATGGAAGTGGTTTAACAATCATACGAAAGATCCGAAGGTTCTGCATACAATGTCGTTCTACCGCATACCATGTAGTTTTCAACATATAGGGCGTTTAATGAAAAAATAGCATATTTTAGTAATCACTCTGTAACTCGGTAGGGTGACGTTTTTCCAAAGCAAATTTTGGTGACTAATCTTATTTCAATGTAAATAAAAGTTAGAGAATACCAGGCCTCATGTCTTTCATGGGTAATTTTAGCAGCACACTATAAATATTATTTACAGGTATTTGAACAGTATAAGTTTTAAAATTCGGCAATAGAAACTGGGAGAACCTTTTGATAATATTCTTACCGAAATCTTAAACCAGGTAATAGTTGGATTATTAGAAATAAGAAATGAGCATTGAAAAAAATATACCATATATTTGCCGCACTGTTGAACAAGCTGTGTAAATTTACACAAATTTTTACCACAGGGATGAGATATCGGTTATTATCAGAATCAGAAAGCATATCTCAATCCACGAATGTTGCAGAAATCTTCACTGAAATCCTGTATCCTAATAAGCAAAATAAAAAAAAACAAAAACGGCAGAATAAATGATAATTAATTAAATGAGGTAACATAAATGCAATTTATACAAAATCGAAGGGAGGTATGGATTATGACGTCATATTACACTCCAATTCATTAGATTTAAAAGCGGCTTAAGTCTAGAATATATAAAGCCCGGACAGTTATTTCTAGTTTCGTTATCGTCTTGACCACAGGGCCCTGACGCAAATTATGAACCTATGTAATACATATAGACTTTATGTAGAGCATAAAATCACTTGAGATTCCACTTATGTATGCATATATATATACATACATATATAACCGGTATTTGTCGTGTAAATCCACATAATATCTGAAAATATCCCAATTGACGTCATGCATATAACATTGTCACCGTGACAACTAGATCCGCTTCAGGTATACGAATGATGCCCCAACAAATATTGTAAATTACACGAAGCAAGCTCAAAAGCTTACTCTTATCAACTATTTTTTTCACTTGTTGACCTACCAGGGTTGTTTTGATATCTACATGCACGTCGATTATTGTCGTTTTGGCTGAGAAGATTGGCGAAGTTTTGCATTTCTGAACAATTGCACTTTCGTTTGTTAGACAATTCACTCCACATTCACAAATTAGCTCTTAACTTTATATAAATGATGATATTGTCACTTATATGAATCTTTCAAACTTGCATGATGTTTTCAATTGCAGTAGAGTACTGTACTACCTTGTGTATCGAAAATATTTAACTGTATAGAAGTGCGAATATATAGTTATATATATATTTATTACAAAATGATGCGCGGGATTCATACAATAAAGTATATGTTTACACGTATTATAAAAGCAATTAAAGACACCGCGAACCTTAGCGACTATACACGTGATTACGTATATATTTTTTGAAAGCTTTTAATTGTCGTTTTGTCATTTTATCTAAATACACCAAACCTTATCAGGAAGATTTTCCTTAAACATGGGCTTGGATTGCTATATTTTATGCGACAGCTACTAAGCACTTTCAAAGTGTCTATGTACCTTGAGACATCTATAATATTATCAACAACAACCACTTGAAATCACACTAGAGTACTGTGGAATTGTTAAAGATGATTTATGTGGATGGAAACATATATTTCATATATGTATATAATACATACAAAGAACAATGTTTACGAAAATTGCTTGATTTTCACTTATCTCTCAAAACTCTGACCCTATTGGCGACCTATTTTTGTACAGCCTGATGATGATAATGAGTGAAAGCTGAAGTTTGCTTTTATCGAGAATATATTAGGTATGTACATAATATATAAGAAGATATTTTGTTTGGATATTTTGTTTGTTTGCCTACTCTAATGTAATAATTGTAATCAATGCATGATCATTCCTTACCTGGAATTGTAAATATGACTGCGGTAAGTAAGGTCACAATTTCGTCTTATCTATATCAATCATATAAAATATTTATAATGGGATAATATTATGTCTGCTGATATAGACAACAAAATTTTATACTAACTAGTTATCTTATAAATATTTATATGACAAAGAAAAACGAGAATATGCTTATGTTACTAACGTCCATTATGAGGATAGTATGCTGCTCATATTTTATGATCATGTGAAAGATCTTAAAACCTGTTACTGTTTTGAATTTGATATTTTTTTCAGAATCTGATGTATAAATGCCTTTTTTTTTATTATACTAAATATGCTTTATATACCTACCCTACTTTTATTCTATTCTATATAGTTTAAGAATTAATAGAATCCAAAAATAGCTGATAGCACAGAATTTGCATTAGCACACTTCCATGATATTGATACAAGATCATTCTACAGCATTCACTAGAATCTTGAAAGTTCCCAGGTATACAAATTTAAACAATACGGCTTGCAAAGCAGTATTAAAAGATATTCTTAACGAAACGTAGAAAATAACAGAAATTAGTGCAAACTTTGGCTGCAAAATCTACATTCAAAATAAAAATGGCGCGAAAAATCGCATGAGCACAAGTATGAAAGAAATTATCGAAACAACTTTCAAAATTGGGCGCGTGAGTTGTGTTACACTGAGTATCCGTAGATAAGCCATATCAAGAGGAAATCTTGCTAGATGAACACTTCCCTGATGGTCCGGACAAGAGCTTCACACCATTCGTACCAAAACCTCTCGTAATGAAACCGTTTCCGGGGGCGGAGAAGTTGCCTTCTTTACGGACAAATCGGTCCTTCAAACCTTTCAAATCCCCGGGCAAGGGCGGCATTTTCCCAGCCCTCCTTCAATACTCGGGTGATCCTCTGATTAGCAACCTAACCGTTCTTTTTAGGGCATGCATCAAAATGGGCAAGAAGTCCGAGTTGTGTTTATACCGAAGGTAGGCCAAAGCGTATAGACCTATATAAGTTTGACTTCTTTTTTACTTAAAACCCTAGAACGCAGTGGGAGCTGAGACGCTTCATTGCCAAAAGCAAACTATCACAGCATAAGCATGCGTACTTAAAGGGAAAATCTGTCTGTTGAGACGGCCCTCCACGAGGTGATTCACTCAATTGAAAAGGGCTTCCTCTTTAAACAATCCACGCTGAATGTTTTCATTGATGTAGAAGGAGCCTTTAATAATGTTCTTCTGCAAAAGTTCACGGAAATGCTAACAAAACATGGAGTCAACCAATCTCTAAAAAATTGAATTGCACACATGTTGTATAATAGAACTGTCTTTGCTGATCTAGGCGGGGCGAGCAGAGTTAAACGGGTTCACAGGGCACCCCTCAAGGTGGTATCTTATCACCTCTTTTATGGGTGCTCATTATGGACGATCTCTTGCTAACACTCACCCGGATGGGGTACAAATCAGTATGGTACGCGGACGACTTGAGAATCCTAGTCACTCACCGGGAGCTATGAACCTGTACTCTATGGATTGGTGTAAAGCGCCATCCGACAAGTCATGTGCTGGGCTACGGACTGCGTACTGAGCATCAATCCACGGAAAACTAACCTATGCCTCTTCACCATGAAAAGGAATATCCCCAACTTAAACCTGCCCTTGATTGGCTGTACGCGCTTGGAGTTAAAGGACAGGGTGAAATATCTAGGTATTATATTAGACAAAAAGTTAAACTGGAAATCACACCTCGAAGACAGAGCGAGCAAAGCTCTCAGAGTTTTCGCAATGTGCCGCAGAGCGGTAGGGAAAAAGTGGGGACTCAAACCGCGGATGATCCTATGGATATACACTAGCGTCATTCGCCCATGTTAAGCTACGGTTCGGTGGTGTGGTGGAAAACAATGCACTTCGCCAATCATCGCAAGATATTGGAGAAGATTCAAGATTCCTTAACTTAGATACTGAGAACAAGGATATAGCATCTGCTCAGACAGTCAAGCAGCTGTAAAATCTTTGTCTGAACCCTTTATAACCTCCAAACTATTAATGGAGTGCAAAACCACCCTGAACTCCCTTTCTCGGAATAACGAGTTACACGACGCCGGGGATCCCTCGGCGTCCTAAACCTCTGGTTCAATCAATCAATCAATCACGAGGAACAAAAAAACATATGGGAAGGACCGAAAATGCATCCTTTCGGAATCGATTTTGAATACTTTTTCTACTAATACCCCGTAACTTTCTTGCCATGCATTCTATAAAGGTGATTTTCAGTTCAGATGATAGTAAACCGTCGAAGCTTTCCAACGAATGTCGAACCCCTTAATCAAAATTCAGTATTACTTTCTAAAATCTCCCTAAATATGTACTTCATAAAAGAATTTTATCAAGGTCGAGATTTGTGTAGAAAGAGTAGATTCATTAAAAAGCCAAGCTGGTTTTATATTTTTGCCAGATAAAATGAAAAGCCAAGCTGGCTTTTTATTTTTGCCAGATAAAATAAAAAGCCTTTCCAGCTTGGTTTTTTAGCTTTTTTTAATAAAAAGTTAAGTTTTCAAAAGCTTTACAGGAATCGAAACGGGTTTCACGAGACATCTTTTGGTATATTCCACAAAATTCCACGATCATGATTTATCCCAGTTTTTGTTTGGTTAAAATTTTTAAAATACCAGTTATTTTCGGTCCCTGACAAAAGATCCCAAGCTCGGAAGCTGCTTGTGCTAACCTGCTAAGTAAGGAGAGAACTATAGAATTCGACAGGAAACTAGGTATGAGGAAATAGCGCAGGACCGTGTCGGGTGTGATGGAAGTCAGCGCACTTACCAACCGAGCTACCGAGGGCCCTTACTTGAGATTCCGATGAACAAGGGCAAAAAGGAGTTGTAATTGCCTGTGCTTTCTATATAGATATGTATATAATCTCAAGATCTACAATTCATGTGACAGATGCAAATAAGATTTTTGAGTTATATATAGATTCACTATTGTCCATAGAAATGTGGAATTTAGTGACAAGAGTTTTCTCCAACAACACTCCAAACAGAGTAAGTATACCTACTTATTATTGTTAAAATGTTGTTTTTCGTAAAAGGTAATAATTTTAATATTCATTCAGAGAATTTCAGCCCTCATCAGCTACATATTGTTACGAGCGTGGCCTTAGTTCGTTATTTAAAACACTTTAACACACTTTAACTTTACTGTTTACTCTCACAATTCACAAACAATTATCAAATCAACTCTTTATTTATCGCTAGTACTGTACTTCTAATTATCGCAATCCAAATGGTTTATTTCGTTCACTTCAGTGTCTGAAATAAGACTCCTCCTGGATGTGAGTAGCGCCATATTTATACTCAACAAATTATCCTAGAAACTTCCTGAATATTCCCATCTCCAAACACAGTTTACTAGGATGTCACTAACCTAAAGTTGTCTCCATTTCCAATAGATGTCGCTTGTATCACTTTGTGGCGCGTAACAATATGTAAGTCTGGAAGGGCTGAGAGTCGTTGAAGTTCATATAGCATTGTCATTGTAAATTGTTTTAGGACCTTAAAACTCAATTCTAGTTAAACTCAGTTTACATAGTTTTACAGTGCTAGCTTAAGCTCAATTTAAGTTTAACCTCTTAACATAATTTTAAAAAGCTAAGTTAAGTACAGAATAAGTTAAACTGAGCTCATGATGTAACGGAAGGTTAAGAGTTTGCCAGCTCTATGAGTTTAAGCTATTTTGTTTTTTTTTAAAGTAATTAATGTGTGTAATTTTTGCTATAGTGAATTAATTTACTGAATAATTTGTGTTATGTTGTGTTTTATTGTGACAGCAGATTATTTTTACAACAAATTATCATAGAGTGGCAGCACTCACTATTTGCTACGAATTTATAATCTGATTTGTTTCTTTTATTGTGAAAATTTTCCATCTAAAGTTTCACATATGAACTAAAAACTGAAATTTTTGAGAGTAAGTTCGAAAAAATGCACAGAATTTTTTTCCAACGCTAGATATATCTTTCAATTGTGTAAATATTACAACTCTAGTAAAAATAATCTTTGTTTAAAATGTTTCTGCATATTTACAAGTAAGTTTCTCGATTAATCTGAAAAAGATATAGCAACATTTTAAAAATTCCGCTTGAGAGAGGTTTAGTAGTTTCTTGATTACATACAGCGATATAAAACTGTATAGGCAAGCTAACCTAATCATTTTTTTTTTAATTCATATGTTAATTTTCCATCAATCAAGGGGAAGAATATTTAAAAAAATGTATTTTTTTTAATAAACTAGGAAAAAGTGGAAAGATGTCAAAACCAATGATTACAACAAAAACAAATATTCCATGCCTGAGTAAATACGTCGTTTACCAAGATCTTCGAAAATCAATTTTATTTAGTGTAGTTAGCAATTATTATACTCCTTCGCCTACTTCGGTTATAAATAGTTCGAGTTAACACTAAAAAGCTATTTAAAATGTTAATAAATGCTAACAATCTATTGATTAGCGTAATAAACCCATATTGCGATGTACTAAATTGATTGATGGTGACCAAAAAGCTGACTTAAAACCTTTTTAAGGTACGTACATATGTATGCATTTAGTAAAAATTCACGTTTTCAAATATACTCGTATATGTAAGTGTACCTAAGGGATTTAATAAGTGCCAGATTTTTGATTTGATTACATAATGTATGACTGTATATGTACATATATACGCTCATATTAATTTATATATTTGTGTTCTCATTTTCAACTTCTTTTTCAACATTTTCTATTGTATTCATCGGAACGAATTTCTTTATGAATGTATATAATATTGTACCTCCCTATATATTAAATAATTTGTTTATCCAGATTGAAGGATTAATTGGGAAGAATCTGACGTTCTGATTGATTCATCACATCAATTTTTCTTTTTCCTTATTGATTTAACATCAGTCAAAAGGAACTTATCTAACTGAGGCTTATAACGAACTAAACTTAAAACAAAACAATATATAATGTGTGGAAATCGTATAACTTGTTGTTATCGCTTGCATGACATCGAAGAGCAAGTGCTTGAAAATAAAACAAGAATCAGTAAGGTTTATGATCGCTGTAATGGCAAAAAAGACTTTTAAAATAAATAAGTTTTTCAAATAAAATGCACTAAAAAGTAAAAAATAATTTGTTTTGTTCTCAGTGATATACACAAGAAAAGTTTAATTGGAAAATAAGAAATGCTACAACTCAGATTAAATCTTAAAAGTTTGGGCATAAATTGCAGTTAGACAATTGTGATTACAGTTATGGATGCCCAAACTTTTAAGATTTGATCTGAGTTGCAGCATTTCTTAATTTGCAATTAAACTTTTTTTGTGTATTTCACTGAGAAAGAAAAATAATTTTTAACTTCTTAGTGAATTTTATTTACAAAAGTTATTTATTTTAAAAGTTTTTTTAATATATTTTATTTTCTACTTTTTAGGCATACTGTCGAAACTCGACTCTCGAATCTCGACGTCTCTAAACTCGACTCTCGAAACCGAATCTCGACTCTCGAAACTAGACTCTCGAATCTCGAAGGGTGGTAGTTACCACCTCCATTCCATGACCCCCAACACGTAAGAAAATTTTACCCCATCGGAAAGCTCCCCATTCACTCAATCTAAATAAAAAAAAAAAACCCATGTAAATCCATCCACGTTTACTATCCTAAAAGTCTTTCGTCACGAAGAGCACTCTCAGGTGCTCAGGCCCTCAGACACAAACTTTCTGAGTCAGGGGTATTTAAGTGGATAGAAAGTAATTAAAAAAGGCGTGACTGCCAACGTCAACGGAAATGTTTTCCATCTGCTGAATAAAAACTCTGGAAATGGTCGGCTTAATACTAGACAAAGACAAAATAACTATTTTTAATTAAATGGATTCAAATGTGCAATGTGTCACACAAATGAGGTGTATAAAGGCCAGTGTTGGGCGAAATGTAATCTGATTAACGATTAACAATTACAATTGACCATATAATCGGTAATCAGGTTACTTTGTAACAGATTACTAATGTAATCCATTACCATAATTACATAATGTAATCGATTGACGTATAGTGTGATTACAAGTTAATTTGATTACACATTGCAGCAGAAATTATCCAGAACATTTTGGGCAACGCTCTGAGGCAAAAAGGAAAAGTTTTTACGACGCTTTGCTAAAAATTTCAACAATAAAAGATAGTCAGTAGAACTTCAAAAAACCTTAAATATCAAAAATCCACTTCGTGTAACAGACTTTGAACAGGAATATTTGCCTTCTACCAAGCCTATCGCAGATGAGTTAGATATTCTACAAGGAGAAAATGCAATCTATTACGGGATTTTATTGCCAACTTTATTGTCGTTGAGAAGAAAATGAACAAATCTCAATTGTCAACCATTTCAATATTGTTTATAATCTTCCTCAAGTTTATCTAAGCAGCGTAGAAAACCGATTTGAAGAATTTTTGAATACCTCTTCTCCTCAGGCTGAAAATGCCGCTCTAGCAACGATTTCACATCCCAAATTCAACAAACTCAAATGGACATCATTACTCAGGCAGGCACAGTACTTGAGAATTAGAAGTTTATTCATAAAACTGTGTCTAAAGAGATCACACCTGGAAAAATTTCAAGAAACAAGCAATCGCACAAATCAAAAGAGGACGCCTTTTGTTGAATTGAATCTAGCTCAGATTCCGACAACCAAGCAGTGAGCCAAGATCAAAGGCCGAACTCATAGTATCATATACTTTATCGCTGAGGACAGCAGGGATGTCAACTTGTTAAGTACTCACCCCGAGGTTAAGAAAGTGTTTCTAAAGTATAATTACTCTTTCCCCTCTTCTGCACCTGTAGAACGTATGTTTTCTTACGCAACCATTATTAACTGTCCAAATGCAAATAGATTGTCAGACGAAATGTTCCAAAAAAGAGTTGTATTTTTTAAAAGTTAATTTGAATTATATGCAGAATTTTTTAATTTTTCTAATATTTAAGATATTTGTATCCAAATTCTTCAGAAAACTCCCTAAAACTAATTTCGTACGAGCACAATACTATTTTCTTTCAATGCAATTTCCTTTTGTTTTGCAAAAACTCACCCACTTACAAAAATAAAACGTATGTGCCGCTATCGCGTCGGTGTATTTCGGCCTTAATTGTCAATGATATTTCAAATGAACTAATTTGTGTCCACAGTCTGTCATACTTTCATTTCCATGAAATGAAATGAATTTAAAATTAAGTAATTATGGAGACAGTCTAAATAATAGAAGCAAAATCGATTCTACTCCCAATTTCTGTCTAATTCTCTATTTCCGGAAATGTTGTCGACCATACGATAACTAGCGCATAGAAATTATGATGAATTTTTTTTTTTTAATTATCATTTTACCAGTAAATAAGCAATGCCTGCGCATAAAAATGTTTACGGGACAGAGAATCGAATCCAATCCAACTTTTTTTGGGTTGCTGTTGTTCGCAGGCAAAAATTATTGAAAATAAAAGACTCACAACAGTCACATCTTTCCGTTGAGGATTTTTTCCATGAAGTGGATGCAATCCTTAGGAAAAGCAAACTAAAAACGATCAACATTAGGTACGTTGTACTGTTGGATACTTTATCTTTTTATTTATTATTGTAGCGACGCAAAACCACTCCTGGGAAAAATATAGGTATACTGTTTCGGTTATGACGAACTAGATATAAATAAATAAATGTTGTTTCTAGAGATATAGGTACTTACTGCTTAAATAAGTACGAAAAATTACCTGATTCACACGATAATCAGGGATTCAGCATGTTTATGCTTAAATTCATATCATCTGAACTTCGATGTTTTGAAGGTGCCACATTTTGATAATGAGAGTCCCCTGTACCACCCGTAGTTACGCTTCTGAAGATTGGTAAAGCATATCCGAAATATGCTCAAAATAATTAATATTGGTAAGATGATGAGGATACTACTATACGAACTATACTTCGTTGAGGAAGCGTAGGTAATATTAACATTTCTTCATATGACATACATAAGTATTCATGAATTTTCTCTCGATAGACATCTAAGCGAAAGGTCTACAAATCTTGAATAGTTTGCAAATTGTAAGATGAAGGGATCAGTAAATACAGGAGACCAACGCCTTACAAAAAAATGTTAATATAAAAAACAAAGATCTAGATGACTCGTACTACTTTCCTAATACGTTCAAAGAATTTGATGTCATGGCCTACAACATAAAGAACATAAAGGCAATGGCGGAGCACCGTAAGATTTCTTCATTTCTCTGATTTCGGAATTACAATTGAACGAGACAACATGCATAAACCTCGAATTTTCTGCGAGATTTTTTAGTTATCTGATTTAAATTTGTAACTAATCACTTTTTAGTGTTTATCTGGGACATACTCAAGTAAAAAAATGATTATGTTCAATATCCGCATTATTTAAATTTCTTCCTAGACTTTTTTTTCCATTCAAAACAAATTCAATATCCATAAAAATCACTTTAGAATAGCTCGCTTCTAACGCCACTAATACGAACATGTTGTTCGTATTTACTTCGTTTTTAACATCGAATTCTGTTTATCTAAGCTCTAAAGCAATTTCGAATCGAGGGAATATTTCGAATTAATAGTCGAGAATTATTTTCATTTCACTAGGCTGGTAATCTGGTTTACCTTCGGTATCGCAAATCAAGCGGGATAATTCTCCTTGTCATTTTGGGAGTGAAGTAAGGAATTAGTAATAACGTTCCTTACTTAGATTGGACAAGGTATAGTCGCATAAATTGGCTTCTAAAATCAACCAATCTAACATCAACGGATTTTTACGTTTGGGGCACCATGAAATAGATGGAGAGAACATCGTATTATGGAAGTAGCAGCTAAAATTAATGGAAAGCACAGTTATAAAGGTTGAACATCTGCACTATGTCTAGTAGAAATTGGAGGAAAAATCAAACACTTAATAATAATAAAATCAAAAAATATTTATGAGATTTCATTTTCATTTTCTATCTGGAGGATAATACTTCCGAAAATAGAAAAAAAATTATATTTTATTGCTCTAATACATACTACTTGGATGCAAGTTGAATGTTTGAAAGACAGTTTTACAACAGGTATCTTAAACCTATCTGATTTTTATAGGGTTCCTCAAAAGGAAAAAAAAAACAAAAGCGTTATAAGATCGCTCTTGCATCTGTCCGTCTGTCTGTCATAGACGGTTTTCTCGAAAACGACGTGAAGTAGGAATTTGAAATTAGGAATTAGATTTTTGTGACGCACGTATATTTTGATAGACCAAGATAATTTTTTATTTTTATGGGGATGAGTTGGACACCCTAAAAAAATATTTTATTTTGTATCGTATCATTTCAAAGATTACAAATTATTTTTCTAAATTTGTGGTGACTTGGTATAAATGTAATGCCCAAAATGTGCGAACAAACATCGTTCCCCCTCTGATCTATTAGGTTTCTAAAGCTAAAATTTTGATATTGTCAAGGATAGTATAGATATTGAGTCAGAGGCTGCCACTTTATTCATCAGTCGCATAGTTAGTGAAAAAAAAACATTGTTGTTGTGTTAATTTTTAAGACCAAGAGCAATCTTGCATCCGCCTCTTTGAATATTATTGAAATTTGACAATATCTACAATAATGTATAAAATATTTGAAACAAAGGTCTAAATAAAGGAAAAACATAATAATCGAAAAGTATCTAACTATTGTTCCAGAGCAATATGTTACAATTCATTCATTTTGAGTTATCATAGGCAAAGATTGGATTAGATTTAAATATCCTTACTTAGATTCGGTCAATCAACTATTTATTGATAAAGTACAGAACCCTGATTGCACTAGCTTGGCTAACTCTTGACTGAATTTTCATGTTAAGTTGCCTGCCATAATATGACGCCTTATGTACAATCATCTGCGTAGATATGATAGTAAATGTCTTACAAGTTTTTAAGAAAACAATGTTGGCCTTTCATTTAGTGATAAAAATCTTTTGCATTTTTTCAAATAAACGCAGAGAAGATCATCAAAATTTTGAAAACAAATTCTTTAGCAGATCATTTCTATTACGCTCAGAGGTACATCAACAAATAGGGACAGTGCTCTCTTTCCAACGAGAGTTTATCGGAACCTGTTTGTTGATTTTTAAACGAATCTACCTGTATATGAAAATACAAATTATATTTCATACTACAAGTATTACATTTTACCCCCTACCCAGCTATAACTTGCATCAACTGTGGTGCAAGTTTAAACATTTAATCGCAATTTTTAATCCTAAATTACAGAAATATTTGATATGTAAATACTTAGTAATGTAAATAATAGTATGTGTATATACTAAAACAATTTATTTTACCCACGTCACAGTCTGCCCCGGATCCGCCATCTAGGTATATAGTAATTATTGATTATTATCAAAAGAAGTATATATACCTGTATTTACTAATATTATACAAGAGGTTAAGTATGTAAATGAAAGTTATAATAGGTTTGTTCGATGTCTTTTTCGGGGCAAGATTAAACTAAAAAAAACAAAACTTGTCACATTTCTTGCTCCAATCAAATCAACGAACAAGCCTAATAAATTACACATAAAAAAAACCTATAATTCAATTATGTTTTGGTCTTTCAGTCAATATACTTCATTATAAAGTGAATCGTATTAAGTCCCTTAATTTTGAATTCATTTCACAATTTGATTATTTGCATATCTACATACACTTTAAATGGGTTCACAACAGTGCTAACAGTTTATATTACCTTGGATACCATCAAATTGGCCAAGGTTTCGTTTGAGGAAAGTTGGTTGGTATGTAAAACCAGATTTTTGATGCCATTTACCAATTTAACAGCAAAAATTAGCTAGTCAGTTACATTAACATATATTATGATTTACATAGCTATGTGTATATTACATATACAATGATAAAAGGTATGCTTTAATTGAGTTTTCATTCAAATCTATAGCTTGTCTCGTGTTCTTCCTATAATCATCACATGCTTCATACTACCTCAGTTTTAAATTCATATATGTATGTACAAACAAGTTGTTAAGAAAAGAGAAAAAACCAAACAAGTTGATTTGATTTAAGTAATTAATAACTTCTTTTTGCCCTACTTCATAAGATACAAAACAGCAATTTTAAATATGTACGCCTCGCTACCGGCTTAAGTGAAGTCATTTATAATTTAAGTCCGAAGATTTTGTAGTATGAAAGCCAAACCTGTGGCACATAATTATAAAAATTCTAAGAAATAAGATCTTGTAAAAAATACGGTTTCATTCCAAAAGCGAAAAACAAAAATTCCCATGTTTTGATAACAAAAAATTCATTAAATGAAAATAAATTATTTAAGTAGGTATGTTAATAAAATCAAATGAATTATAAAATTTCCGGTAAAATATCGCTTAGAAAAATTCTTAGAACTAACATATGGCATAAAAATTATATTTTCTGAATTCGGTACGTATGTAGACATATGGGCGTATAAAGGCTAAGGACTCCAGCCTAGCGAATATTTACTTTCACGCAACCACAATTGTACGAATATTATGGCATATCACTAGTGTGTTGGTGATATATATTTTATAGATAGTGGTAGTATTAACCATTTCGTTTACAGTTTTTTAGAGATAGCGGATTTAGCAATATTATGTAAAATTAAATGTTGCTGAGTGGAAATTTACCTCAATTATTTTAAAAATGAATCATTAATCTCAGTGAAAAAAAAGTTTTGTTTTTTGTACAGCATTGAGAAGAACGGAAAAATTTGCAAAATTTTACTTATGCCAGCTTTTAAGATATGTAAACCGAACACTGCTGGAGGCGATACCAATAGTACGTACATGTGTGTATTCTGGATACAGATTGCTCGCAAGTAACTTGGTACATACTTAGGTTAGGTTAGGCTAAGAATAGGGGCGACTAAGCCACTATAGGACCATGCGGACACCGCAACAAGAGTTGATCTATTATGTTCTCTCCTAAAGTGGTTAGGAAATATCTAGTCTTTTAGATAGATTGCAAACTTTGTTCAGAGGGATAAATACTTCTAGAATGATTTCCAACTTTAATGCTGAAAACGCGGGACACTCAGGTTCCCTAATTCGTTTCCTTATCTCCTTCCCGTCATTATGTGCTTTGCATGATAGGACATAGCTTGAGCTTGGTTTAATAATATAAAAAAAAAATAAAAAATCTTTTTCGAGGTTTCATCTTCCCATTCGCACAGTCGAGACAGTTCGCTGACGGATTTGCTTTTCTTCCTCAAAAAATAACGGAAGGGGTCATGTCCATTGCATTAGTAAACAGCATGAGCGATTGTCTGCTCAAACCAATTATTATGCGCGTCTGGAGAGGAGAGCAGGTAAAGAATTACTTCGCTAGCCTCATACCAGGCGCACAACGCCAGAAAAGATTCAGTTGCCTGTTTTCCCATTTTTGCAATTTCCCCGTAAAGTGGCATTTTGGTTGGCCAAATGTTGGGTATGCTGGTATGGACTGTCGGATCCGGTTTTAGCCAGATCGTCTGCTTTATCATTACCCTCCACTCCTTCGTGTTCAGGAACAAAAAACAACGTAACTTTGTTGTCCCTAGACAGCAACTGAAGTTTTGAGTAGCAGCTCCTGACTTGTTTCGACTAAAATATTTTGGTACATACTTGGTTAATTATTTTTCTCAAGCTATCTCCTCCGCTTATAATAAAAAGAAAATTAATCATGATCAAACAATCAGAAGAAAAAATAGATCAAATTAACGTGATCAGAAAATTGTATCAATTCTCGTATCATCTATTCCGGATATAGACTTCAGTTGGATTGGCATTAAAATAAAACTTTTGACTCCAATGTCAGATAATAAAAAAAAAATCACTGACGACAGCACATGACATCAAAAACAAAGAAATATAAGGTCTGTTTACGTATCCGAATTTGTGTGAATGCATTATAACATTTTCATCCAAAAGCACCCAAACTCTGTTTACGTACTCAGAAAATGGGGAAAGTATGTAAATGTCACACTTCTTTCGCATTCACAGTGCAGAGTGAAGTAGAGTAGCGTAGAGTGGCAACTGGCATCCTTTTTTCGCACGCATTAGTGCATATGGCTACCTCTATTTGGCTCAGAGTAGCGCGCAGAGTGGAGCAGCATGAAAATAGGTTATAATATATAATATCTCGCTGGCATTTTCGAAAGCTTACAAACTGGAATCTCGAACTACTAGCATGTAGATGGCGTGGGAAAAGCTCCATTTTTCTTTTTATCATAACTAACATGTTTTAATGTTATTTTTTTAATGCTAATAAATTTTTAGCCAACTTCATGATTTAAAAACCAAAAAAACTACGTTAATTTTTATCTGACAGTCAAACCAATAGAGCTGGGGGAGAAATGACAAGCGGGCTATTTGAAAATTCTGCTTGATTTCTGGCATTTCATTGTGACAAGTCCTTCAAATTATCATAGGCAACGCAAAGAAATATTATCTAAAAATAAGGGGGCGCTAAAAATTTGTTTATTTTACATAGTAATTTGGATTATAAAAAATGCCCCCTTAAACATTTCATTGATTCACTACTGCCATGACGAAACGAATACAAACACAGCACACTAATACATTTCGCCGAGTGTCTTAGGTTTTCATCCGATATGCCGTTTCCAAGGTATATAGAAGACTTCTATATACCTTGTGCCGTTTCTTTATTAGTTATTAATTCAATGTTTTTACCCACAAGAACACACAAAAGTTGCTCATATACTGTCCATATTTGACAGCCTCCCCTCTTGAACATTTTCACACAAAAAGGCCAAGAACGAAAACACCCAAGAAGTATGTGAACAGACAGTTGAGTATATCCAACAAAGTATGGACTTGTTTTTAAAGTCGTCAAATGTGCACAAATAAGAGTCTTTAAATCATCTCTGCGATTCATTTGGCGTCGCATTTAAGTGGGAAACACAATGAGCAGCTGCAGCTCGTAGCTGACGCTGTAGTTAAACCTGTCAAGATTTGAAACAGAATGTGACGCTGGCGCTGTAGCGCAAACTGTCAAAATATAACAGCACGATTTTCGTATGATGGCGACACAATGCGTAGCTGGCGCTGTAGCGCACTTTTGCCAAATTTTAACTTTTGGTGCGCGCCAAGATCGACATTTGTGATTTCGAAGCGGTTTGTTCGAGTGAAACAAAATGGAAAACTTTTATACAGAAAAAATCATCGAAATAATGAAAAGGAAAGATATATTGTGGGATCCCCTATATAAAAATTTAAAAAGAAAAGCGCAAATATGGAATGAAATATAAAATATCAAACTAGTTTTCACAGAACTAAGCTGCGGCATTGTGTTCATACTCAGCTACAAGGTAAGCGGCAGACTATGCGCCAGCGCCAGCTCCAAGCGCCAGCACCACATTCTGTTCCAGCCTTAATGTGTAGCTGGCGCTGTAGTACACTTTTTATAAATTTTAATTTCTAATCCTGTGCCATTTGTTAAAGCTACACCACTGTAACCAATATTAGATACATGGCGCTCGTCAGTGTAAGCAACAGCGCCACATTGTGATTCAGTCTTTATCGTTTCTGTGCATCAAGTGGACGCTCTCTTTTGCACAATGCATGAATATATGTATTTTTGCAATCACTACGATTCATGCGATGACAGATGTCAGATATGATTATTTTGATATTTTAACTAGATTGGGATTTCTACTAAAATAAGAAATAAATAATAATATAAAACATTAAAAGATAAAAATAATTATGGAAATATCATTGTTTTTCATAAACTGTAATTATGAACCTGGATTGTTTTGAAGAAAAATTTCTAAAAATAATCCAAGCGTCAAAATATAAGTAGGTAGGTACTTGTAATGCATCAAATACGTCTCTTGAATGTACATAGTCAGCTAGACCAATCATCATGATTACATCGTCTGTTGTGCTGTGTCTAAAAACTACGTAACGTAGGAATTACTCCAAAATTTTCAGAGATTGACATGTGTATGACTATCAGGAGACGTTCTTCCAGGATTTCAGGTTTATTAGTTATTATCTACCCTACCTTGCAAGATGATACGCGGAGGATTCGCGCATCATATTCCGGTGAAGATAAAGTTTATCACGGAATATTATCATCTTCTTATTGCGGACGTCACGTCCTTCGGGAAGGAATGTACCACGAATGCAAGACTTTTTGATGAATTGCTTTCGAATCATCTAGAGATATCCTCCAATCATTGTGTTGATGATTTTTCATCTCAATGTTTGCTGGGACAGAAGCAATTTCTTACTGACCGATTAGTGGATTAGCAGCCTAGTCGACATTGACATCAATATGCTCTTCCAAACACACATTACTGCAATTCAGTAGGGGAGTCACATTATTTCTCTTTGTCTTATATATACCTAAATGACATCTGCAGCGGAAAAAGTTCTGCTACTTTCGTTTGTTATTCCGTTTACGGTACGCACCTCAACCAGAAAATGTATTTTGCATATTTGGCCTAACGAAAACTCTTTTCCGTTTCGCTTACGAATAATTCAAGACATTTATTACTTGCGAATACATAGTAGATATTTTAAAGCAAACAATTGTGTTTTGTGTTGATAAGAAATATTTTACAATATACCAATGGACGCGGAATATTTTGAGTCTGAAAATTAGTTTTAGATCAATAAAGAAAAAAGACTAAAAAAATTACTTGTTACGAAGATTTGTTGCGACAAATAAGGGCTGTGCCAGAAAGTTTTGCATGGTTTTCGTATGCCTCAGAAAACAGCTGCATGGGTAAAATATCTACTGACTCATAAAGTGCGTATAAGGTATGAATAATTATACTTCTACTAGATTTTTAATATTAAAAAATTACTTCGAAACCTGAAGAAGTACGATGCATAAATTAAAAAAATTATACAGGAAACAGTGAAAAAATTATTTTTTAATAGCAAAAGAACAAAGTCAGTGAACAGTAAAACGGATTATAAATAATTTCCTTGTGGAACAGAGATTTATTAAATATCACGAAGTGTAAAACTGACTATCAAAGAACTAAAAGTCTCCCTGATCATTTACAACGAATCATACTTCACTAAGAAAGAAAGCTAGAATTGGTCTAAACCAATTCTTGTATTGCCAGGGGGCGTTGAATAAAAATAAGGGAGTGGTGAAATCATAAAGAAAGAAGAGAAAATATGAAGATTTAGAAAAATCGCCCGTATATATTTTTTCTGTTCTGTAACAATATTTTCCAAATAAACACAACGCATGTTATAACCGATCCGCCGTCAAGACCGCTGACAGGTCATAAGAAACAAGTGTTGGTAGGCGAACGTGTAGAGCATTGTCGGAGAAGTCCAGCATACGTCGGCAAAGGAATATGCTTGTAATGCTTATGACAGACATGCAAATTAAAGATTTGGAACGAAAAAAGAACAAATTGCGTTATCGTGCAATAAGATCCTGGTTGAGGTGCAAAATGTATTAAGGGATATGGTGTCTCAATTCACAATTTTGTGTGAAATGAAGAAAAGTGTGGTCGAAGGTTTTTCTTTTTCATTGTTTTTCCCGAGAAGTTAATATTTTGGTCCTTTCGACTCCATGTTGACAAAAAATGTTTGGTTCTTCTTCTTATTTTTCACTTAATTGAGAGATCACAGTCACATTTTTGCTTAATTTGACACATTATCACATAATTATTAACAACTAGATGGCACTGCGCACCGTAAGAAAGACCGATGATCAGACTATACCTAGTAATTTTTGAGGATATTGATATCTAGATATCTAGTCTATACCCACTAAGTTAACTGGGTATATTGGGAGTATTTGATTTCATAAACGGGATATTTCGAATATTTAGATATCGATACCCCATGCCTGTCATAAGCATAACCACGCACTGCAAAACCCACCCATGTGGTGTCACTGAATCAGGAGATTTCTTATGCTCGAAAGCTGTTAAACGAGTAGGTCGTTGTGTAAATTTAGGTTAGAGTGTTTTTGAATTTTGTGACAAGCATACATACTCGATTCTACAGTTCTGGCTGCAAAAGTTTTTAAGTGCGTTTCCTTCATCGTATTTAATATAACGTGGGTTCGGTGCGGTCACAAATTTATTAATAAAAAAAAAAAAAAAACCCCCCGACTCTATATAGATAATCGCGGCGGGTTCATCCTTCTCACTTTGATTATTTATCATGCTATTCGTAATTTTTATTTTCATATTACATTAATTTGCTGTGATTTTAATGAATAATTCTATTATTTCAAGCTTAAAAGTGTGTTGTTTACAACATCTTTCTTTACTATATTTTAAACCGTAGGTGGAACATATGTATATATATACAGGGTGTTTCCCCTTAGGAGGTCAATAGAGCAGGAGGTGATAGTACTCACCTAGTCAAACCAAAAATTGTATGGCATGACGCGGGGGGCGGGGGCAATATCAATCGTTTAGGAGTTACAGGGTGATTAAGAAAAAAGCTAGTTTTTCACAAAACACCCTATTTTTTAAAAAAGTACTGAGTGCACGGCGACAGTTAAGAGCCCATTGCATGCAGAGCCTTGTGGCCTTTCCAGCGACTGCTCAACCAGCCCCATACTCGTCTCCTCTCAGGAGTTACTGGGGTCTAAACAAAATATTTCGGATTTTTTTACTTTGTTTTTTATTTTGACCTCTATTTTTTTGCAAAACGGTCGTTAACATAACTTTTTTTATAAAAACTATAAACTGTAGACTCGCCTCTTTAATTTGACCTATCTGCAGCCATTAAAGAGTTATATATTAGCTCAAAACCTATTCTGAAAGCGATTCTCAAACCTAAATTTGTTCCCTTACTGACTAAAAACAAAACATATCGGCTAATTTCGGTATTACATGAACTTTACTTTTAATTTTACGCATTGGAGTCAATCCATTTTGCTCTACCATAATTATTTCTACAAACGGAATGACAAACTTGTACAATTTAGATTTCATCTAGGGTATAAAAATGATTTTACCACAATTCTATAATGCGTTAAGAGAGAAATGTTCCTGAGGGAGAGTAATTTCTAATGAAAAAATGAGCCCAAAGTTTCGGTATGACAGGTAGTGTGTGCACTGTAATGGGCTCTTCATCTATGAAAACAGCATCAATTTGGAACTTTATGTTAGTGAATGCCTTCAAAAAAAGCTACTTGTTTCAATAAAAATATAAACTAATATTTCCTACTGTAAATTCTAATTTCTGTATGGCAACGATACAAAACAGTTGGTTATTTTCGAATTAAGATCCACATTTTTTATTAAAGAAAGTCATGTACAAATTTTGAGCTCTTTATAGGTTAAAGCGTTCGCAGATTATGATAAGATCGGATAGACAAAGAGACGAACGACAGATGGAGAGACGGTGGCCAGACAGACGGATGGACGAGCAATACTCATATGATTTCATCTAGAGTATAATGAAGAATGGGCCATTCCACATGAGTATTCCTGATGCAGTATGCAAACAGGTTTTCTGGGGAAGAGGTGAGAAGAAGCAAAGAGATATCTCTCCAAAGTGTAGAGATATCTCTTTGCTCCTTCTCACGGTGTGAATACTGCATCAAGAATACTCGTGTGGGATGACTTGAGTGAAATTATGTACTAGTTGCTTCCTTTTAACAAAGGCTTGTTTAATGTTAAACAAAAGTTATCAAAAATTACACCAAAAACATTGTGAAATTATGCACTAGCTGTTAACCCAAAGTTGAATTTAAACAATGGTTGCTTTATTTCATACAATATATGTTTAATACTAAACATTTTACTATTTACTTTCACTAACAAGTTACAAAATTGCTTACATAATATATCCATCTTATCGCATGTCTCGTTTAAGACTACTCAATACTTTTTGTAAATGTATGCATAGTATATGTTTAAATATGAATTTTTGTGTCCAACATTGGTTTAAATTTACCACCATTAATTAATTACCTGCTATTTTAATGGTACGGGGTCTACATTACAATTCAGAATATCGGAGCGGTCTACCGTCAGCAACGGATTTAAATAAAACGCAAAATCTTCTTCAACAAATCTGTAGGTACTTTCGAATGCTCCAGATTTGAAAAATACTTACATATGTCGCACCAATCCATTAATTGGCCGATGTTAGTAGATACTGATATAGATAGAAACAATACTGGTAGAGCAAAATGAATTGGATAACTACGCATAATATTGAAAGTTATTTTGATTTTTGCAAGTCCATCCATCCGTCTGTGTATCCTCACGATCGAGAACGCGTTAGAGAGCCTTTTCAAAATTTAGATTTAAGCTCAAGTAGGGCTGCCATACAAAAACTTCGTTTTTACTGTATATAAGAATATATTCTTCAGAATATAAAATCCTATGAAATTGGTTATAATCATTTATACTCTCCGATGAACCATTCTAGAAATAGATGCGAAGAATTACTTTAACAATCAAATTTGAACAGAGGGATGACCATCGAAATTACATACGGGTATTCACTTAGGTCCTAGGGTATCGCAAGAATTGGTCTTAGACCAATTCTAGCGTTTTTCTTTGTTAAATGTACAAGAAATTTCATAATCCTAAGTCTATTGCTACTAGTCTATTTTACTATGAGCAAATGTTATATGTTATAAGACTGGGTGTGACCTTACCAAGTGAATCCTTTTAGTTTTAATGGGCGGCGCAATAGAAATTGAATATCTTATAAAGAGACTGAAGTAACTTTTTGGGAGATTATATAATAAAGTAATATATAAGTATAAGAAAGATTATAATATGTATAGTGTATCAAAATGCACAGGGGAAAAAAGCAACCAATACATGTTTATAGCACTAAAGTGCTTTAATTTGGTTCTAGGAATATCAGTGAAACTATTTTAAGATGACAAGTTTAAGTGTTTTTCTTTTTTCTTTTTATTATTTCTAAACTATGAAGTAGCGGAATTAACTTATGGTCATCGAAAATATTATTTCAAAAGCCAATTGAAAGTAAATATCAAAAAAATAACTCACCTTCACCTTTCTTTTTTTCCCTTTCTTTTGTGCCAATATTAGGAACCTTAGCATCAGATGGTGGCGGACTACCCGCGTTTTGTTGAATATCTAGCGATTCCCAATCCATTCGTCTTTTGCGATTTGAATTTAAAGTATATATTGCCTGCACATCGGAAACTGCAGGACCGTGGGTGTCATCTACAAAAACATTATAAAAAAAAAATATTCTTAAGAATATATACAAATCACAAAATATTATTTATATATGTACCTTTTGGATAATCTCCTGGCCAAGATTCTTTGGAATTTGGCGGTGAATCAACAAAGTTAATTACGTGTTCGTAATCATGAAAATTATTAGTCTGTGGATTCGACTGAGCTTGTTGTGAATCTCCAGTTCCAGTATAACTACGTTCATTACCGGCGCTCTGTAAATATTAGAAAAACTGCATTGACTAAGGTGTCTTTTTACAAATAATAGAAAGTAATTTATAATATTAAAAAAAATAGTGCGAAATTTTTGCATACATGTAAGTGGTCATGCTATCGTTATAAATTATCAATGCATGTACGCTCGTAAAATCCAGTCGCTATGTGTGTCATTACGGCTGATTTATTCCGTAGCATGTAGGACCGTGAAGGAGCTCTATGCAGTACGACATCGACAAGATAAATGTCGTACCGATACTATATCGCTACCGTACCGACCCGTCAGGGAAAGGCCCAAGTGTACATTTTCAAAACCTTCAAAATATCATAACACCGTACATTTTCGTTTATTTCTTTCAAACTCAGTAGAATGAGCTTGGATGACTTGGAGCATTATCCAAAATTAGTAGGACTTCATGTAATAGATTATACTATTTTGAACAAAACCATTTTACTGCTAGACAAAGTAATTCGTAAAGTAATCAATACAAATGGTCGAAGTGAGCAAAGCTTTATTAAACTTTCAAATTACTGGGACAATGCCCTTTTAAATGTTCTTTAGTCTTTGAATTCTCTAAACATGAAAGTAGGTAATATGCGCAAGCATAAAAGGCATTCTTAATCTATATACAATTCGTAGCTGTATGTATTCTTTTGTGCCCGCAGGGCAGGGCAGAACAAAAGCTACACAAAAGAATGCCTCATACATTTTCATAGAAGATTTATAAATGCAGCGAACGGTACAAATAGTTCGCTTCAATCGACAGAACAATTTGTTCTCTCTAGTATATGGAAGTTCTAGAACAAGGTACACAAAAGAACACAGATCGTATGTTCTTATCTAGTTCGATAGTTCGGCATGAATAGATGAATGATGGGCGTGTCGGCTATTTATATTATTCTCAACAATAACGTTTTGAGAGATTCGATTGAGAGCCAATGAGTTAAGGAGTTGATCTGGTTTATCCTTCCACCACTTGTAATAATAACTTCTAAGCAATCCTAATCCCGCAAAGATGGAGATATCTCAGGATATCCGAGAAGATGTGAAGCTGGTTCGTATTAAGAAACTCGTTACTGGACCGTTATAGCTTTCGAACTTCAGCACTTGACAGCGGAAGAGTTATGACAATTAGGTTTAGGTTTCTGGAAGTAAGAAATTCTGAATTCTCAGAAACTATCACAACTCATCACAAACGCCCACGCATCACATTTAAGATTCATGCAATAGGATTTATGGGACATAACAATATATGGCAGATAAGAGAAAATTCGCCAAAAGCAAGAAGTCGAAAAGTGTGGTAGACGATATATATGTTCCCAAATTCCCTGTATTTAGGTTCATCAACAAGTTTTATCCTGTAAAGGTGACCCCTGAGAAAAAAGTACCCGGTGAAAATTGACACTAGAGTTTCCTTATTTAGTCCCAAGAGCTTATTCGTTATGTTTGGCTTAGGTTTACCCGCCAGTTCCTTTGTAGTTCTATCCGAAGGATCATGTAACCAAAGGCGACTGTAGTTGTGTTCTTTTATGTCCGCAGAACAGAGCAGAACAAAAGATACACAAAAGAACGCCTAATACATTTTCATAGAAAAATTTAAATGAAGCGAACAGTACAAATAGTTCGTTTCAATCGACATAATTATTTGTTCTTTCCAGTATACGGGAGTTCTAGAACAAGGTACACAAAAGAACACATCCTGTGTTGAAATAATACAGACAAGGTGTTTTGGTGCAATCCCGATTATGGGGGAGATTCCTTCACCAAGACGAGCAAGCTCATGCGCCCCTTCGTTCCCGCTGATATTGCTGTGCCCTGGCAGCCGCGAGAGACAATTCAGAGTTGTTTTACACTTCAATACTAGTTTGCAGTATGTAAAGTGGATGAAACCCTCATAGCTGCTTGGCTGTCTCAGCAGATGGCAATCTCCTTGTTCTCAGAGTCTGAGCTTAGGAGATACCTTCACGCTTCAAAAATGCCTTTAACTTCCGCTTGAAAAACCGTGACATGGCTCTCAAGGCGTATGGCAATTTCCCTGTGATGCTCCTTCGGATTTGGTGCCATCTATGTAGATAATAGGGTTTGTCAATGGCTGAAGCACAAAATGTAATACCTATTCTAGCTTGATGGAATTCTGGATTTAAAATTGCTTTTCAGCATCGTCTCGAGCAGATAGTCGCAATCCCTGTCGATGTCAGGTGCGCATTCAAATATGGTTGTTATAGTCTTCCCTTATTCATATATATTGACTGCAACAGAGGCAGTATTTTGGAGCTCGATACACTTAACCAGTTCGAATAGAGTAAAGTTTGCAAATAGCTGACATAATACAAGATGGACAGATCGATCTTATATTTCGGATGAAATCACTTTTGCAAGGAGGAATAAATAAATACAAATTTATTTTCAGTGCACTGCAAGCAAATTAAGCTGTAAACATATTTGTATATAAAATTGAAAGCTACTGCCCCGAGCGTCAAATATGCTAACTTAGTGTTTGTCAGATAAAATTTATCAATAACGTATGTATTTTGAGGTATATTCATTCGTTTTATAACAATATAAATCTGAAACAACGTTTAATAGGACAAACGTAAATCGCGGTTAACCTAAATACCTCATAAATTAAAATTTTAATTTTATATAAATTTCTTATAGTTATAATTCGATGATTTTCAACTAACACTCCTACTATCTAGGAGCCTGCTTGAACATTGTCTTTATTATAGTATCATTCAGGTGCTTCGTATTGTTCATTGTTATTGTAATGCTCGCTGATTCTGAATCCAAACCGAAATCAAAATGAATTTAAGCACATCCGTGATTGAAGTTTCTGTTGTGTATATCACCTATCAGGCAGATCCACAGCGCGTGTCAACACGAACAACGACTTGATCACAGCAGCTTGAATATCGTAAAAGTATAGGCCCAAGTCAGGCACTCCTAAGCTGAAATGGTTCTGCATTACGAGATAACTTACGCCAGATACAAATATTGAAAATTAACAATCAGCGAGGTTTTGAAAATTATATTTAATTCGATATAATACAGGAATTAAAATTTATGAAAAAAGTTGGATAATAAACTGTTATTTAATTTAGTATTTTGATAAGCATTAGGAATTCTAATTTCAATTTCATTTATTCACTGTATTAAAATATCAAGTACCCAGACTTTGCTTACAAATGTAATTTAAATTTCATAATTTAATTAAATGAAAAAATTAAGGGAAACTCTAGAGAACTTTTGTAATGTAGGGGAAGGTGGGCCAAGACCGGGTAGGCGGGTCTAACCGGGTGCATCATGTTCTCATAGACAAGTGCTTCCATGGTTACAAGTGAGGTTGTCAGCTTACTTTCAGACACCATTCAATTGATTTATGACAGTGAACAATATACATTACATTACCAGATCTGTGCTGTGCTTTTATAAAGTTTTTTGTAAATAATTTTGCAGTTTTTCATAAAGCTGTAGGTCACGTGAGCACCAGATTCTGTGATTTTAATTTTTGGTAAGTAAAGCTCTTTATTCTATAGCTTATTCAGAAATATTTACCACCAACACGAAATTGTCGCGTTCATCTGTTAATGGGTGACAGCAATTTGTTCTTGAAATTCCCTGTAGGGGTAATATCGGGTACCAAGGAGTTGGGCAAAACCGGGTAGTACCCGATTTTACCCCTGGCCATATTTTTCCGAGAAAAACAACTGCTTTGTTTATTATAGTCCTTACAAATTCTTTATCTCATTATATTACTTAATTTTATTATTTTCAAATTAGAAATCCATTGTTTTACTACTTTTTTATGACGTTGTTTCAGGTTCAAAATGCCGCGTAACTATAAGCGAAGGACTACAAGGCAAAGTTGGCGAGAAGAAGATATGGCTCTGGCTATGACCGATGTTTTGGCTGGATACAAGGATTACTTGAACGCCTCCAAAACATACAATGTTCCCCAATCAACATTAGAGGATAAGGTGAAGAAGGCCCGCCAAAATGCCTTATCTCCAAAGGAAGCAGTTAAAAACAAATTGGGGTGGTATGACACCATTTTTACAGTAGAGCAGGAAAATTAGCTGAAGTAGTACGTGCTACTGATGGAGGAAATACCGTTCGGCCTCACCTTGACTCATTAACGGGAACTAGCTTTTCAGTTAGCAAAGAGAAATGGGATTAATCACCCATTCAGTAAAGAAAAGAAAAGGGCTGGGAGGGACTGGCTGTATAAATTATTAAATAGGCATAGAGAAATCTCTCTCAGGAATCCCGATCCGACTTCATTAGCTCGCGCAAAGGGATTCAACCGGCTGCAATTCAAGTCTTTTATGATTTGCTTTAAACTGTTTACAAGAAACCAAAAATCTCTCCCAAACGACATTTATAATGTTGACGAAACGGGGATTATGACTGTCCCTTGTAAGCCTTCAAGAGTTCTGTTCTTATATGGGAAGAAACAAGTCAATTTACTTTCGTCAAGAGAAAGAGGAACACTGGTCACAGTTGAAACATGTATGAATGCTGCAGGTAATTTTATGCCACTTATGTTTATTTTTCCTCGCAAAAGGTCAAACCCTATGCTAATGGATGATGCACCACCTAGGGCCCACGTTTTTTGCATGAGTCAGAGTGGATATACAAGGAAAATTTCCTTTATTGGTTCAAGAATTTTCTAATCCAACACCAGAAAAGACAGTGCTATTGATGCTAGACGGTCATGCCGCTCATACCAAAAATCTCGAGTTGATTCTCCGTGCAAAACATCATTCTCTTGTGTGTCCCTCCACACTGCACCCACAGATTGCAACCACTTGACGTTATTTTCATGGCCCTCTCAACTTACTACGAGCAAGAGGTTAGAAAATGGATGATCGCGCACCCTGGGAGACAGGTAACAATATATCAAGTGGGAAAACTCTTTGGCAACTCATTTGCCAGAGCAGCTGTGATGGAAACAGCCATAAAGGGTTTTAAAAGCACCGGAATATTCCCATTCAATAGAAGCGCTATCCCAGAGCATTTGTATGGTCCTGCTGAAACTACAGAAAGACCTATGCAACCAAAAGTGGCTGCAGCAACGGAATCGAATGCCATCGCATCCTCAACGCCAGAGGCAGACAGGTCTGGTTATCAGCCTTCAAATTCCTCTAATCTCCCAGCATTAGCAACAGGTCCAGGTATTGCTTCAAAATCAGGCTGCCACCGTCAGATTGACATCATAAGTATGAACACAATCCCACAGATAGGTCTGGTGATCAGCCTTCTACATCCTCTGATCTCCCAACTTCATCAACAGTGTTCCTTCAACATCAGGTTGCTCTAGAATTAAGTCACTCTCGGTTCTTAAAATATCTCCAGCCATGTTGCAACCTCCGCCCCATCAAGAAGAAAGAATTGAAAAGAAACAAGGGAACATAAAGAGAGGGAAAACAACGATTCTTACATCGACACCTTACAAAACAGAGCTTGAACAAGATGAAGAAAGTTAAGGCAGCAAGAAAACTTTTTGAAGCATCAACTGCATCTGAAGTTAGTGAAAAGAAACAGAAGAAAAAGAAACAAGCGGAGAGTTCTTCATCTGAAGACGAAGGCGATTCCACTGAGGCGTGCCTATTGTGCAATGAGCTATATGCTGAATGTGTTGCTGGAGAAGGGTGGATACAGTGCAACAGGTGCAGGCATTGGGCACATGAAGAGTGCAGCGCGTGATCTACGAAATTTGTTTTTCCGAGTCTTTAAGTAAATTATTTTGGTAAAATGGGTGATATTTTGCTTGTTCACATCTGTCTAAAGAGAATAGCTGGGAAACTGAAATTTTTGTAAAGCCTAGTATTTCGAAACTTTAAAAAACAGTTATGGTACCCGGTTTTTCCCTACCTTCCCCTACACAATAAGTTAAGGGCAAATTATTTTCTATTTCTTAGTGTAAGTTTTGAAGCAGTCTTTAAAAAAAATTATATTTTTGTTTTCTTTTACTTTTTTACTCTTAAATAATTCTCAAAAAATTTGAAATTATATCATTAAGGAATTTCAGTGAAAGAAAAAATGTTTGCGAATATAGTTATAAATGTATGTTTAAAAATAATAAAAAACGGCCAAGTGTGAGTTCAAGAGATACAAATTGCAAATAACGCCGAAAAAATCACGTTTCTTATATAGGGACAAACCTTTAATTTAATTTAATTTTTATTATTTGTTGTTTGAGAAACACACACTCTGTGAAAATTTCAACTGTCTACCTATTACGGTTCATGATGTACAGCCCGCTGACAGACACCGTTGGCACCCTTTGAGTACAGAACCCTAAAAATGTCCGTCCAATGTTCACAAAATTATAGTTTACATTAATTTACGACCCTGACATTAAGAGTTTCATGTCCTACAAATGGAGCTAGTCGATCATGTTCGTTCTGACTGATTGCAAATAATTTACATTAAATTGAATTCGTCCTTACAGACTCACACAAAATGAGTTGAAACTCAGTGGAAAATCTTTAAAAAAAGCCAGTAGTATAGGTTTATGTCGAATTCTTTTCAATGAGTTCTACACCGATGCAGTGCATCTTTACGTATTTTTTTTTTTGTAATGCAACAACAAAAACACGTAAAGCTGCACTGCACCGGTCTAGAACTCGTTGAAAAGAATTCAACATAAGATTCTTACAGGGATGTATAGGTGCTAGCTTCGCATTCACTGAAACCTAAAAATGCATTGTGAACTCGCTTTTAAGTATATTCCCATTCTAAGTTAAGACAGTTAATGAAGTCTAGAACCTTTTTGAGATTGATTCCCAAAATACATTCACGGTCTCAGGCCACAAGCCACTGATTACACGTGTTTTAAGTTATGAAAATGTTGCAAAAGGTACATTCATAGCCACAAACTACAAACCTCGCTGTGGCGAAATTTGGTCAAATCTGATTCATAATACGAAAATGCATAGTATAAAAATGCTGCAGTATAAATGCATGAAAGCGAACGATAAAATGTGGAAAAAGTTGTCGAAGGAGTTGGGAATAACAGGTAAAAATAATATTTTTGACATACCTACTTATTGAAATGGTAAAATACAATATCTGCAATTTTTGGTTACTGACCCGAAACAAAAATGGGAATCTGTATTCAATAGAGAGGAAGCCAAACGAAATAATTGTGTGAAAGTGCTACAGGTTGTGCAGTGGCCTGGAATAGACTGTTTTGGAAATTGACAAGAAGAAGTAATGCTTTGATGGGGAATGTCTTATAAAAACAGCGCAACACCAGCTAAGCGCTATAATCGACGTTGCCCCAATAAAGTGCGACAAAAAATAATATTGAAACTTTTTTCAAAGCGTGCATGGCCACGCAGGATGCTGAACTTTTTATGTAAATCCTTGCTCTACAACAAGATGTTTTGAATGTGGTCAAAGAGAGAAATTGAAGATATAAGAATAGTAATATATTGCAGGTGTTTTTTTTGTTTTTAATTAATATTAGTAATTAGTTTCTTATTTATTTATATACAGGGTGTTTCCCACTAGGAGGTCAGTAGAGCGGAAGGTGATAGCACTCACTTAGACGAACCAAAAATTGTATGGCAGGGGGGGGGGGGCATATCAACCGTTTAGGAGTTACAGGGTGATTAAGAAAAAAAACAGTTTTTCACAAAATACCCTGTATCTTATAAACTACAGGGTGTACGGTCACACTTAAGAGCTCATTATATGCAGAACTTCATGGCCTTTGCAACGACTTCTCAACTTCCTCCACACCCCTCTCCAATCATGAATTATGGTTGTCTAAACTAAAAAAAAAATTTTAAATTTAACCTCTATTATTTTTGAAAAAAGGTCGTTAACATAACTTTTTTTTATAAAAACTGTAAACTGTCGACTCTCCTCTTTAAGTTGACCTATTACACCCTATGTGTTAACTGTAGCCGTTAAACAGGTATTAACTCATAACCTATTCAGGTCACACCGAAATTAGACGATATTTTTTAAAATGACGTGCTAAGGGAACAAATTATCGTTGATAATTGGTTTGAAAATAGTTTTGAGAATAGTTTTAGAGCTAATAACTCTTAAAGGGCTTCAGATAGGACATTGGGTGTAATAGGTCATATTAAAGAGGAGAGTCTGCAGCTTACAGTTTTTATAAAAAAAAATTATGCTAACGACCTTTTTGCAAAAATAATAGAGGTTAAATTAAAAAAAAAGGTAAAAAAATCCGAAATTTTTAGTTTAGACAACCATAATTCATGATTGGAGCGGGGTGTGGCGGTGGTTGAGCAGTCGTTGGAAAGGCCATGAAGTTCTGCATACAATGAGCTCTTAAGTGTAACCGTACACCCTGTAGTTTATAAGATACAGGGTGTTTTGTGAAAAAACTGGCTTTTTTTCTTAATCACCCTGTAAATCCTAAATGGTGGATATGCCCCCCCCCCCCCTGCCATACAATTTTTGGTTCGTCTAAGTGAGTGCTATCACCTCCCGCTCTACTGACCTCCTAGTGGGAAACACCCTGTATACAGAATAATAACTATTTCCTAATTCCTCTTTTCACCAGTAATGGGATGTGTCAAAACCCTCGAGAATACTTCACAAGCCATGAAACAGACTACCTCACTACCACATGAGAGCCCCAACGGAGTCCTAACATTCTAAAATATTTGCAGTGTTCTTATGTAAAACTGACAAAAGTTTGCTTTGAATAGCTCCTCCGCCCTAAATTACTGTTCATACAGAAAAATGGTGTTCTGATATTCTTAAGCTTTCTTTCTTATCTTCCGAACCGAAATAAAATTGTTATACCTTTCCGAACGTAATTATTTAAAAAAAATTATCAACCAAATGACTACGATTCCTCAAACAAAAACTCTCACCTGAGAAATCATTGTATATGAATATGACGCTGTACCGTCATGGCATGCCGTGGGCTGATGATATCGAATGTAGCTGCCTACAGATTTGGACTCCGGCTGCACATACACACACATGCAATTATTACTCAGGTGAGAGTTAGTGAGCGTAGGTAAGGTAAGGTAGGTCAAAACTATTTTATTATTTTGTTAAGTAAGGTATATAGTAATTGTAGCTTTTGAGAAGGTAGGGAATAAGTCTGTAAATTGCTAGAAGACTGAGTTTAGGCTTATCCGTTTTTTGTTGTGAAAAGAAGACTCATATGCATCGGAAAGCGCAGCAGAAGTTTTAATCTTTTCCGAAGAACTCTCTTAGCATAGCCAAAGGAAGCTGTGTGGAAGCAAATCTCTTTTCTGATGAGCTTAGGCTTATTCATCTTATTTTGTTGTGTGACTCATGCATCTGAAAGCACAGCAGAATTTTCATTCTGTAGTAAGCAGTTGAAGTGTGCGGTTAATTGAAATTTAATTTTAAAAAAATGGAGCGCATTCAGAATAAAACTGAAATTATTCATAAGGCCCTTTGATTCCCCAAAAGTGCTTCAAGACTCCTCCGGCTACCCTACAAGCGCTCCAAGAATGCTACCCTACAAGCGCTCCAAGAGTGCCAGCCTACAAGCGCGCTTCCCCAGAAACTAGAACTGAGCGGTTCTTTCTGCGGACATACTCAGGTTAAAAATATATGAACAAGGATACGATGGGGAAGCGCTGCAAGCTTCTAAAGAAGAGCTCTTGCATTCGTGTTTGAGCACTTCCATTACCCGCTGGGATGGCTTGGGCTGAATTCTCGAGGGTTTTGGATGTATTCATTGCAAATATTCTCCTTGTGTGTTGATTTTCTCTTTATCCTTTGTGCTTTCTCTTTCTTCATAGTTGCATAGAAAGGATTCCTCAAAACGTGGACATGCAGCAGATACCGATATCAACCCATCGTTGAATGTGAGAAAATTTGCTTTTTATCAGCAGCAAAGGAGAGCGTAGGTTAAGTCAAGAATGCTGTGAAATGCTTTACCAAATAACGAATTAGCGGTTGGAAATTATTCTGCGAAAAAGTTCGTGAGTTACCAATTGGGGAGCTTAATTGTGGTGGCTATGGATAAGTGAATTAATTTAATAAAAAAAAATAAGAATTTTTGTTAAAGCAATTTATTTTTCTGGTTGTGATCAAGGAAAAGAAAAAGTTTAAAGATGTGTCAAGGAACAGAAAAAGTTTAAAGATGTGGACTACAAGTCTAAATACAATTTTGTCCAATAAACAAAAGTTTCATAAAAAAATTAATTATTACGTTAAAACGTTACTGGAAAACGTCACGTATTGCATTAAAGCCAGTTGACATTCGAGAATACCCGGAAGTGAGCTGATCTCTCTCTCCTCCAAAGACTTTCAACAATCTTCTATCTATCCCTCATACATAACGATCCACATAGTACGCTGGACATGGACATTCGTCATTAAGTTTTTTGTTGAAATTTGTTGGGTCTGAATAAATTTTAATCAATAGTATTCTCCAACGCGCGGCGCACACATAATTCCGAAAGTATTTTCAATCATTCTAGCTGAAGACCGGTTGTAATTGAATTTTTTCTTATTTCTCCGCAAGTTTTTTCAAGGATATGGACGCATTAACGATAAATGAATGTCCCCTTAAAACTTTTCTGTCAAACTATTTTTCTATTAACTCCAATGATGGCATCGGCATGAGCACCAATGCCTGGGTCAGTTAATGTCTGATATTTAAAGCTGCATCAAGGCATCTGAAGTGGTTTGACACTTAAAATAAAAATATTGAAAATGATTTTGAAGAAAAATTGGTGGAATTTGTACGGCAATTTGACATGGATTATAAAAACCATTTAAAAAGAGAGAAAATATCGAACAAACTAAGTTGTGTGTTTCTTATTGGATCTTGACTTTGTTTTATCTAGTAAAATTAACCAAAGTTCTAAATTAAAATCCCGCGCGTTATGCCTTTCAATATACTTTATTCACAAAACTAGTGTAATTATCATACATTCGATTTCAATTGAATCTATAATTTTGTAAATATTCTTTCAAACTCGCACAACTATTTCTTTTCCGACCGACTATTTTCGTTTATCCAGTATGAGTCACTAGCCAATAGATTCCGCTAAATCTTCCCGTATTCAAATATTAAAAAATCTTGCAGGTTGCAATATTGGGTGCATTATTTGCATCCATTAGATCTCACTCCCACCTCATTCCTTATATAAGTTCCGTAGTTTCGCCAGGAACGGGCGGGAGTGGTTAAGTGACTGAAACGTCAACTTGTCAAGTGGAAAGTTTTGATTATTGTTATTATGATAACATTTTGGTTGAAGTTTGCAAGGATTATGCCGGGAATTCTTATCGAAGGGATCAATGACATCAGATAAGAATTGTAGTATAAGAAGTTTTCCTTTGTTTAAGTATTTTTTGCTTCGTGCTTTCGTCTTTGGACTCAACAACCTTCCTTGACGCGTTCGAATCCCAACATGTTTTTCTTTTTTTTTTTCTTTTTTTTGTAATTAAAAAAACATATAAACGTATAAAAGAGAATGCTAAGAACGGACAATTTTAGTTAGTATCAAATATTCTTACACTATACATATTTAAAATTACAGTAATGTTAAACCCAACCGACATTTACGGCTTTTTGGCCTTTTATATTTGAAATCTTCTCTAACTTCTCTTTTAAAAGTGAAAGCAGGAATTGAAATTGATCTACTCCTATCCTAGTTATCTTACGGAAGTCATACTCATCTCTCTATTGAAAAATTGAAAAAAATTGTTTAAAAAATCCAGGTATTTCACATTATTTAGGGTCATAGATTTCCTTATTTCACTGTCTTATCTACTGGAATCCAATATATCACAACTGCACATAATACAATTAGTTCCATAAAATCATTTATCTCAATGATTAATTTAGTACAAATAATGATTTACTATACAAAATTAAATTACGAATAAAACTTTTCAAATGAGAACTATTTTACAGTTCTTGTGGGTTAATGGCCTTGAATGTAACTTACTTGGCTTCAGCAGTAGTTTCTGATCTGCGGCCTGATATCGTGAATGTACTTTTGACCTGCAGGTCTATACATATGTAGTTTGGTAGAGGAAATGCATGCTCTAAGCGGAGCATTATCTACCGCGCTACTGCTGCGCATACTCCTATCTCAGAGGATGGTGATTGTTGAGGTTTGGCACATTTTTCTAATAGCCAATTTTTTTTTTTTTTTAGCAGGCAGGGGAATATAGGAGAACCCATCCCAAGCACGGAGCCCATAGCGGCCCATTATGCTGTCCTGCTAGAAGCACATTCACCAAAACCTTCCTGTCCTCTTAATGAAGCGCATCAGGTCTTGGTGAGGAAGTTTTTCAGTTCATCCACAGATAGAAGGGCAGACCGTAGAGTATCCAGTCTGCTTCGGGCGAAGGTCGGACACGCACACAAAAAGTGTTCGATTGTCTCAGGTTGTCCTTCCAGGCAAGACAGAAACTCATCAGGGCTGTCGACAACTGTCATCCTTGCTAGATGAGCATGAAGCGAGCTGTGGCCGGTATTGATGCCAACCACAGTTGTACATTGTTTCCTTCAGAGCCCAATGAGAAAATCTAAGATATTCCCATTGGGCCCATCAAGAAAGAGTTTTGTACACCTACAAGTACACAGGTTCACCCATCTCTGCTGATGCTTTCTATGAACATCCGCTTTGATGAAAAACCCGATACTCGAGATGGCAACGCCTACGGCGAGTTCCTATCCGAGGAAGGGGGAATCAGAGCTAGCCCTATCTAAAAGGTCAGCGCTTTCATTCCCCATGATCCCCATGTGAACAGGAATCCACAGAAGGGACACCTTGTTGTGAATACACAGCTTATCCACAGACGACTTGCAAACCCCCAGTATCTCAGAAGTTATCCAAGGGCGACTCAGAGCCATCAAGGCTGCCTGACTATCCGAAAAGATAGCAATGTCCTTCTCCTTGATTTGCATATCACGGGCTAACCTTGCTGCCATTGATATGGTGAAGACTTCAGCCTAGAAGACAGTTGTGTGTCTTCCAACTGAGCACTCCATCCCAATATCAGTCTCAGGAAAGGAGACACCCGCTCCAGCTCCCTTATTAGTGAGAGAGCCGTCGGTGAAAATTTTTAGAGCGGAGGAAGGGCCGATAAGGCACTTCCCTAAGTCCACGATTCCCTTACAGGAAAGCTCACAGAGAAACGACGCCCAAAACGAAGCTCAGATACCATCGCATCTCCGTGGCATACTGGCCCGAGGGCTTTCCAACTCCAGCCTATACGCCAGAGAGCAATGGGAAGAGCCAGTCCAGCCGTCCTCCTAACATCCCCATGAACGCAATCTCCACACAGCCCTTTTGGCATCTGCCTGAATGAAAAGATTCAGGGGTGGCACATTAAGTAGGACCTCAAGAACAGCAGTAGCCCGTAATTCCCAAGCAGACACGCCAGCTTCCGGATCGCGGTCCCCACAAGCGTTCTTGGCCATCATACACAGGAGGCATAGGTAAGCATGGGTCTAATGATCGAAGCGTACATCCAGTGCACAACCCTCGGTCTCATTCTCCAAAGGTTCACCTGCATTAAGCGAAGACCCTCGTAGCCGCATTAACTTTTTCCTCTACGTGCAATTCCCATGTCAGCTTCGAGTCGTGGAAGACTCCAAGATGTTTGATGTTTGAGGAGAGAGTTGCAGAGTGTGTACAAAAAGCTTTGGAAGAGCAAAGTACCTAAGCTTCCCTCTTCTGGAGAAGAGCACCAAGCTTGTTTTTGTTGGGTTTACTTCCATATCATCACGTGTGCAATACATTAAAAGAAATGAACTGAGTATCTGAGCGTGCTGCTTTCACACCTTTCATAGAATGTTTACGGAGTGCTTAATTCAGCCTTCTATTTCCCGCTGGGTGACTTTATTCTCACGCAATACGAGTGCAAAATAATATCAAATACCTAGAATGTACATAAAAACGATGCTTCACCTACTTTTCTTCGAAACGACATTTCTTCGCGGCAGCTGCGAAGAAATATGTTTTCGAAGAAATGTCGTTTCGAAGAAAAGTTTATTTTCAAATAAAACGGCGCAAAAAAAAAATGCGGCCAGAAATTCACTACGTCCTCGTCGTTGGCCTCGTATAGCGCTAAAGGTGAAAGTGAACAATTTGTTATTAAATAAACGAAATTTTCGAAGAAGAAAGGTTTTTCGAAGAAAAGTAAGGATACCAAAAACGATAAATATTATCACTAAAACAAAACAGAAAACAAAAACAAACAAATAATCAGTTCCCACGATAATTCATTTTAGGACGGTTTATCACATGATATTTCATAACGTCAAAAACCGCCAATAGCCGGAGCTGGTTGTTACATATATAATAGGTAATAAATAATATTGCGCACGAAATGACACGAAATTCACAAGCTTACCTAACTGTCAAAGGTCTCGTTGAAGTTCACATTTTTTTTTTGCATTTTATGATAAAAATTACAGCAGGAATATTACATCTCGAAATATAATATTAATAACTGTTTCTAAATCTGCAAAAGATATCCTTTCCAAATATGTATCAGACTTTTGTTGGAACTAATGCTCAAAACTAACTCTGAAAGTTTATAATTTACAAGACAAAATTTACTAAAATTTCCATAATGTCGGTATCTAACGTAATTTACTCTCTATTTTGTGTAATAAGCAATGTTCCTTAAACCCCGGGTTTTCGAGTACCTGGTTCTTATCCAGGTACCCGGTTTCACGGGTAAGAGTCGACTAACTGATTCTTTTAAATCGGGTTGTTAGGAATCGATTCTTTGAAATCAGTTAGTGAGGAATCGATTCCGTGGCATTGGGACTTGAAAAATTAATTTGCTATCTGAGTTTTTGGATCCCTGAAATCAAATCTACAAGCGTTTGTAATAAGATTATGCCTGGTAGATGGTGCTCTTCTGTGTTCTTTATTATAATGTAGATCAAAACAAAAAGGTAAGTATGTACAAATGTGAATGAAAGATAATAAAAGCGTAGACATTTTAATTGTAGGTCATTCTTTACTATATTAAATAAATTCAAATTTATCTAATATTGTGGGGAGAAATATGACCTAAACCATCACTTCGTTGAGGTACCATCTAGTAGTTCGTGCAAGGAAAATAAGTAGGGATTCTTTTTCTTTGTTCCTATATTTCCAGACGAGAAGAATGATCTCTCATAGCTGGATGATGAAGCCATTTAGTGTGCCAACTTTGAAACATAGGGTTATTCTTTCACCATTTTAGGGGATCAGCATTGTGATGAATTGTTGGTTCGCCAATATACATACTTCAACCTCTCCAGTTGCGCAGTCGCGTCGAACACTTCCAACCGATCTGTTGCACCCAGTAGAAAATACAAAGAAGTGTTTTTATCCCTTGCATCATTACTCTTGCGTGTTTCGTTAGTTTTAACACAGCTGTCATTATTATTTTCAAACATCTACTCGAAGAAGGTTTTTGTATCGAGGATCAAGGAAAGTCGCCAATTGGTGTGCCGTTAAAACTTCAGCATCATTCGAAAATAGGGAGCTATCTGGTGAAATAAAGAATCGCTGGCGGAGGTCAGTCATGACCTATAACACCTTTGTTGCTGAATTATCCAGAATACTATCCAACAAGTGGTTTTCAATTATACCGCATATTACAGGTCAAACTACTGATAGAGTTACATAAGATTATCATGAAAGATACTGATATTTTATGCATGTATTCAAAGTATTTACAGGTAGTTGTGAAAATCTTCCTCTAATTATAATTTCCTACCCAGCGACTGCGATAGTTAACTGACACTTGTGACCGATTTAACTAACCACAAGAAATGTAGCTGTGAGAAATTAGGCATTACGATATACAGGCTACAAGAGTAAAGAAAAATATGTCACTTTTATAGCGTACCTACCCAATTTTCATATTTGCCGCTGCTTACATATTTTTGTTGCGTTCCTTTTCTTGTTCAGAACTAATATTTTCAATCCCTGTCATTCTTTTTATCGGGCCGAACGATTTAGAGTCAATCTGTTATCGCTTTTTTCGGACTCCGAATGGTTCTGAATGCATCTGAGTTTTTCCCGCATTCAAGCAGAACGATTTTAATTCGTTGTCGTGAATATGTTGTTTACAATTTGAACGGAGTGGTAATAGTTGAATTTAAGTTGCCTTTGTTGGAAAATGGCTTTGTTTTTCATAAACAAACATTTTTACGAATTTATAGTTGCTTTTATCAAAAGGAAGAAATGTCAAACATTTGAAATGGCTCTGTTTCGTTCCTTTTCTATGAGCACAGAACTAAATTATGACATCGTTCTGTTGATTCATACAGATTCATTCAGAACGAGAAAAGGAACGCAGCATTTAAGTGGGATATGACTGGTACCTACCTAATTAACTACCTACTGCGCAATGCGCACTAGGTAAACTATCAACTGACTTGGTGTACTCTACCTACGTGGAAGAGTAGACACAAAATTTGCGATAGAGAAAATTGATATATTTCTAAATCCTTGTACATTTTTGTACATACATAAATTTATTCAGGACTGTTTCATTGTGCATATGCACACTCCTTTACAGAAATGCTAGATCAAACAAAGCGCGGTCCGAGTAGCAGAATTAACTGGCTGTATTCAAAAATTCAGTAATGTACCGGAGTGCTAAAATATTAAGGACAGATTGTATCTGGATACCCGAAAATTCGGAATCGAGAATCGATTATATCCGGAAACCCAGAATCTGGTATAAGGGTACCCGAACAAATTTGAATTCGAGTATCCGAGTATAGAACGGAACATTAGTACTAAGTACATGAAAAACGAACTGAATATTAAAGTACGAATTCTCAAGCAAAAAATAAAACCGAAAACATATGCAATTTGCAACATTTGTAAAAAGCGTTTATGATCGGGTCTTGTACTAGCATATTTCATAGTGCGTTGTTTTGGAGAAATACATCTATGACAGACAGAGAAACAGATAGACGCACGAGCGATCTTATAAGGGTTTCCTTTTATTGTGCGGAACCGTAACAACTCAGTTCCAGGTGACATGGAACGAATTGGTAGGAGCGAGGGGAATTATAAATGAGTTTTCTCCGCTTTTGTCCACGATAAGTTTCTATCATAAATAAATTAATAGGAGGTAAAGAAAATAGAAAACACAAATAATTCATAATGTCTAAGAGCATGATAAACTTCCGTTTTGCAAAACTAAAGTAAGATCGTTAATATTTCACTTGATGAAAATTTTTCGTGGAGGTTATAAAAATGTTCAAAGGCAATTTCATATATTTTCATTTTCATGTTCAGAATAATTTTTAGGTAGGTACCTCCCCGATAATTATTCCAATAGATGTGAAAATGAAGTTTTATATAAGAAGCCCTTGAAAAAGTTAATTTATTTCCGAACTGTGGTGCTATGATGTGTCACAAATTGGTGCCTCTCTTTGACTAGAAGAGTCGCCTCAAAAAGAGTACAGCAAATTTGCGAGCGAACTAAGTATGCGGGTGTTGATTTTGATACAAATGATATATTGGAACTGCGTGTATGGAAGATGAAATAGGTGCCTAGTTTTTGAAAACTAAACTCTTCTCTATATGTATATGGAAAAAGTTATTTTCTATATTTCGTCTAACAGAAATAGTCACGACAAAAGGCGTTGTACAAATTACTGTGCGCGTAGAGGAATTCAACATCCTCCAAGACACGACAGATCTAAAGTTTACAGAACTTACGTGATAAAATAGACACTCACTCCTAAAAAAAAAATGTAAATTTACAATATATTGCATCTGACAGATCATGTGCCGTCGGTAATATTTCAAACTTTAACTAACTTAAAATCCAAATGCATATACATATAAGTATTTGAACTCTATAAAAATTTTAATAGTGTCTCAAATGTTTATAAGGATTTCAATAAGAAGGCTTAGAGCTTTTAATACATTATACATAAGAAAGATTTTATAAATTTTTAACCTGCCATATTAATTAACTATTCAGCTATACATATGTACATAGTTAAAAATAAATTCATTTGAAAAGTAACTTGAATTTTAATATATCAAATTTTTCACACAAAGACAAGAAACTTACCTGCTGATTGACAGCCGTAGAGAATTCCATTGGTTCAAAAAAGCTAAAATCAAAATTTACGCGTACAGGATCGAAAACCGATTGTAGTTCAGTATAAGTTGGATGAGTTAGAAGCGATAGAGCCATTCGTTATAAATATTTTTTTAAAAACGCGCGCAACTTTCAAACGATTTTATACTATAACAAATCAGTACGGGAAATTATTTATTAGCGTGAGCTACTTTTTTGTTGTTGTTGTTGTGGGATTTATATTATTTTACAATTATAATATAATAATTTAACGCGATTAAATCAATTACAAATTTGAATTTACACACCTTCAAAACACCACGTGCGAAAAGTGTATACCTTGTTTAAGCACAGATCATTTAAACTTCGTTTCACAACATATGTATATTAAGAATTCACTTAAGATACGATTTATTACTGTTTATTATTATTATTATAATTTTTTTTTTGCTTTAGTTTAACACATTCTTCTGATGGAATTTCAACATATAAAAAAATATATCTATTAACTTTACACACAAACGTAACGTAACAAAAATAAAATTTCCGAAAATTTACTTTACATTATAATTTTGATGTTCCTTAACACTTAAATTTTTCCTGGATTTTTAATGTTTAATTAAAACAATACAAAGAATGAATTGTACAGTTTTTTAATTCCAGTTGTTTCACGTTGTCTGTGGCTTCGTAATAAGGTATTTTCGATTTTTAGCAGCATCTTGTTAACCATACAAACAAAAAATTCAGCGGCTTCCCTGCACGGTATTCTTTTATCCATGGATTAATAATACTAGCAATAGTAGAGCTTCTAAGAAAGTACTCTATAAATGCACAAAACTTTGCTAATTTTTTTCACTTTAAACACTAAGTTAAACTATTATAAATTCTTCCACTACAGATTTCGTAAAGTAAGCGAAGATAAACCATTCAAAGGCTGTTCATCGATTTATTATTGCAACAACTTCGAATATAACTCGCTTTCACTGTTATTTTATATTTCATATATATATATATTTTTTTTATCTTCTGTTTTGCGAAGAACTATCTACAAATAAAACTGCACTAATTTTCAACAAATATATTCGCTAGCGCTACGCACTTTAAAAGAGCAATTTTAATACGAAGCAATGCTTCGGGCAACGTAATGAGCACAACATTTTAAAGAAATATCTTTAAACAACCACTCTTATGGTTGAGTATATAACAGGTGAATTCGCGCGATCGCGATCAATATTATAATGTACAACGTCTTGATCTCGAAAGGTTTCTCGACGGACTGATGGTCGATCAATATGTCGGAAGAAAATGTGCCGTTTCAATTCTGTTGGCACACACAATCAAGATAAATTTTTATATTTTTCTTTTATCACTTCACGAAATTAAATAGTAGATGCGCGCGCGGCTACAATACAAAACCAACCAACCACACACGGCTTCTCAACTTTTATTAATGTATTTGTATCTCTTCGTGCTTTTATGGGTGTATAAATTGCATGGAGAACCGGAGAAACATACTTCTTTAAAAAAAATTTATTATTATAAAACACGATCGCATCTTAAACGATCTTTGAGTTAAGTTGAAAAAGATCACAAGTTGATTAGAAATTATTTGTCCGTGCGACACTTGGGCTAAGTACTTTAAATTGGTTTGTTTATTAATATGATATTGTTCAAAGACCTCGCACTTCGTCAGTTATTCACGTTTTTTATGCACAGCACATTTTATATGAGAATTTTACAATAGTTCACCAGAATCGACTTGATCAATTAATAAATTAGTCCTCTGCTTTTAATAAATATTTCTTGCAAGTCAGTTATTAAGAAGATTATTAAGAAATTAAACGCGCGCTGTTTTACTCCGGTTTAATTAGCACAGAAGGTCAACAAATTTTTAAATTCCTCTACATTCACTTTAAGCTGCACTGATGAAGAAATATCTGTAATTAAAAATGAAAAAAATCAGAATTTGCAGTATAATGATAATCTGAGTAAACTTATGTAAATAAAATTAAGTAATAGTGCAAATATACTAAGGGCTGAAAGTAGAGGTAATTCCAATTATATATACCAATTCAGGGTGTCCCATAAGTGGTGTATTATCCGAAGGCTACGGATAGGTCAAGCTTAGATGAACAAAAAATTGGGGGAGGCGAATCCTAAGGGTTTCCGAGATAACGGGACTTTAAGATTTTTCGGTATGTTTTTATATATTACCCTGTAACTTATGAATGCTACACCCTATGAAGATAATTTAAACTTGGGTAAATAGATAATCAATTTTTCCATCCTTGCCTCCGTTTTTTATCATAAAACACGTCATCAATACCTATTTTTCATACTGAATTTAAGAAGCCCAAAAGCTTAGCTTTAAAATGACCTATCACGCTCTGCACCCAAAATGTAACCCTTTCTGCGTTTTTTGCACTTTTTCTTAAGCACATCTGGCGAAATTGGCTGAAAAAGTTCAATAAGTGCCAGCAAGTAGGCAATTATCTTTTGGAAATGACATTTTCCACTTGTTAAGGGGGGTTACCACCAAAAAATGCTCACGATTCCTGTTCTCAAAAGCACAGTGGAACATAAACGTATAAAAGTATGCAATTTCAAAGTTGAAACAAATCACTATGTAACATGTAAAGCTATATGATGTTGTGGTATTCGTGTGAACTGTACTCCAAAGCATTTCGACCATCTGCCCAGCAGTAGGATTGCATAAGCATGGCGAGATTTTGGATTTGCTATCGGATTTTTCATAGATTTATTGTTTGTTTTGAACTTATAAAACGTTTTGCGTGAGGAGCAAGCAAGGGGCGAACGAAATGTTTGCGCTCTGTGCTGTTGATCAGATACTTTTCCTTGTAATTTGTCTGGCTTCCATTATTGCTTGGGCAGATTTTATTTTACTGAACCCGCTCATCGAATAAAGCCCTTCCAAAAAAGAACTCTGAGTTTTAATGTTTCATATAATTTTGACAATGTTCACACTATGTCAGTTTTATCATTTTATTAACTAGATAACCAAAGAACTACTTTAAAGAGTTAGATGTGAATTTACCAACAACCATTTTCTCCTTCCTACAGCTTCAATAAAACCCATTAGGGATTAAGATCCCCATTTTGAGATATTCAAGGATAACCGAAATATCCATTATCATTGAAAGCAAATCTTCATAAAAATGACTTTGATTAATTTTTCTCGGAAGCCTCAAAGCTTGCCAAAATAAATAACGTTTATTTCATGGAGATACGATGATAACATTACATCTAATAAACAAAAATTTCCCACATTTTCAAATTTCAAAAGACCGTATCTCGGTCATATATGGATCGCAACATTGTAAGAGAATGGCGGCATATACTTTCCGAGCCTGCACACTACAGCCCGCCGCAGAGCTTTCAAAACAATTGAATGCTTTCCGAAAGTACATGATTCCATCTGACAGTGATGAAATGAATTAAAAACGCCAAATTGTATGCAAAATATATAAAACCAAGAAATTTTTGTCGTTACCATCGTTAATATTATTGACTTTATTTCCTTTATCATTGCAGTAAAAAATTTGAGTTTTTCAAAATAAACAGAAAAAGGTTCGATCTTTGATACAAATTGAACTTTCTTTCCAATAATATCATAATTGTGATAGTTATTCGTCTCTGAAAATAGCAACTTTCAAACCAAAATGTATTAGTAACCAAAACTTTTTACGAGTTTTCTCTCCGTCACTTCCTCTTCCATACTCAAGTACAAATTTATCTACTTAATGTACCATTATTACGTTATTATGTACCAAACTTTGCAAATTTCATAAATTTTTTAAACATAATTAAATACATAAAAAAACCCCCCGAAAACTTTATTTTTGACACGTCATTACCTAAGTTTATGCTTTTTCTCAAACTATGTGGAATTTTGATCATGATAATACGCACAGATTTGACGCAAAGTCGTATTAACTTTTCGTGTTTTTTAAGATTTCAGTAATAACACCCTTTAATAGATTCTAGAAATGAGCACCCTCGCTAAGTCTTAATTTAGATCTTCCCATTTCTTTCAGTATGAAACTACATCTAGTCTCACTTATTCCCATACACTTTTTGTAGTGAACTGCCATGTACTTATATTCTTATATTATATTCTTTTCTTTTTCACATTGGACTGGACCTTTCTATTCTTCTATGAAATTCACACAACCTACATACACTATACTAATAGAAAAAACTAATTACGCCGATATATAATATAAGCCCACCTTATAATTTCGTACGAACTTAATTTCATGACATCATACCATAATATTTGTTGTAGATTAATTTTTGCAACGAAAATTACTTTTGAAATATTTATCTGAAATTTGCATTTTTTTTTTATTTTGTAAAACTTCCACAACTTCCACAATATACATAGATGGGAACCCTCACGCAAGCAGGGAATCACACTCTCAACATAGATTCAAGCTGAATTTTTGGGCAGGAATACTGCGTCAGAATTTCATTGTGTCTTATATCTATCGCCATAATTTGTCAGGAGAAGCTTATCTCAATTTCTTGGGAGATGTACTACCCAATTTGTTGGAGGACGTGCCTTTGAGCATAAGGCGGAATATGATTTTTCAACATGATCGAGCTCCTCCTCACTCTACTCGAACGGTACAGCAGTGGCTGAATGAAAATTTTGCTAACACATGGATAGAACGAGGTGTACCAATAAGATGACCAGCAAGATCACCAGACCTTACTCCAATGGACTATTTTATATTGGGTTATTTGGAGGAACAAGATTATTCCGTTGTAGTGGACTACGAGGACATTTTAAGGCACCGTATAGAGGCAGCTTGTTTGAAGGTAAGAGACAGATTGAGAGAAATTCATACATCATTAAGTATAAGACGTGTAAGACTGCAAGTATAAAGGGTGTCCCGTATGTGGTCTGGCACCCGAAGGCTGTTGATAGGTCATGCTTAGACAAACAAAAAATTGTATGGGTGGGGGAAGGGAAATGGCAACGGTTTCCGAGATAACGGGACTTTAAGATATTTGGGTATGTTTTTATAGATCACCCTGTAACTTCTGAACGTTACACTCTATGATAATGATTTAAACTTTGGTAGATAGATAATCGTTGGACCTTTCCAATGGTCTATAAACTTTTTACCTCACACTTTCCGTTTTGAAGTTATAGCTCAACAAAATTAAAACTTCGGAATTTTTACTCGTTTTTTTTATTTAACTACTATTTTTGTGGAAAAATACGTCATCAATATAAACTTTTCATATTGAATTTAAAAGGCCCAAAAGCTTAACTTTAATATGACCTATCACACTCTGTACCCAAAATGTAAGCCTTTCTGCCTGTTTGCACTTTTTCTTAAACAAATCCAGCGAAAATGGCTGAAAAAGTTCAATAAGTGCCAGAAAGTAGGCATTTATCTTTTGGAATTTTTACTCGTTTTTTTTTTATTTAACTACTATTTTTATGAAAAATCACGTCATCAATATCAACTTTTCATATTGAATTTAAAAAGCCCAAAAGCTTAACTTTAATATGACCTATCACACTCTGTACCCAAAATGTAAGCCTTTCTGCCTGTTTGCACTTTTTCTTAAGCATATCCAGCGAAAATGGCTGAAAACGGTCACTTCCAAAAGATAAATGCCTACTTTCTGGCACTTATTGAACTTTTTCAGCCATTTTCGCTGGATTTGTTTAAGAAAAAGTGCAAACAGGCAGAAAGGCTTACATTTTGGGTACAGAGTGTGATAGGTCATATTAAAGTTAAGCTTTTGGGCTTTTTAAATTTAATATGAAAAGTTGATATTGATGACGTATTTTTTCACAAAAATAGTAGTTAAATAAAAAAAACGAGTAAAAATTCCGAAGTTTTAATTATGTTGAGCTATAACTTCAAAACTGAAAGGGTGAGGCAAAAAATTTATAGACCATTGAAAAGGTCCAACGATTATCTATCTACCAAAGTTTAAATCATTATCATAGAGTGTAACGTTCAGAAGTTACAGGGTGATCTATAAAAACATACCCAAATATCTTAAAGTCCCGTTATCTCGGAAACCGTTACCATTTCCCTCCCCCCACCCATACAAATTTTTGTTTGTCTAAGCATGACCTATCCATAGCTTTCGGGTGCCAGGTCACATACGGGACACCCTGTATATATTATTTAGAAAACGGGCAACATATTGGAAATTTGTTGTGACCAAATAATTTTTTTATAAATTTAGTAGTTTAGGTACAACAATTCTGACGTTTCCTATTATTTTATTACCTGTGCACAAATAGGACATACCCGGAAAGCAAATGAAAAGTTTTGTATACTCTGAATAGGTTAATGGCCATGACTCATCAGAAAACTTATTTTAAATTTAGGGCTGTATTCACCAAATTACCGTCATAAAAGCCAGTCAAATAAACCCTAAAATGAATAAATTTTGGTGGTATGAATTTAGCTTGAAAGATTATTAGATATTATCTTATGAAACCTTCTAAGTACATCATTGAGTTATATATCATTAGAAAGGAAATTTGAAAATTGGAAATTTACTAAAAATTTTGAATGAATTGCTCACAAGTAATAAATTTGTAAAACAAAAGACACAAATTCCACTTTGACATTTTGCTATTTTGAAATGCTGTATAAATGGGCAATATGCTTTCTTAAAGTGCAAGATATTATTAGTTAAACAAAATTTATTTCAGTTTTCTAGGCATATTCACTTCCTGAGATATAGATTAAAATTCTAAAATCTAAACTTTTCGGTACACAATACAGTATTGCCAGCATAACTCGGAAACAACGCAATGTGGGACCAAACTCTATAAGAATTTTTTCCTTAACTCGGTCCCAGCTACCTAAATTTAGCGTATGTTACCATACTTTTGCAACAACCTGTATATATTACACTATTGATGCTTGTTCGTAATTATCCTGAACGACCCTACAAACCAGAAATGCACATCAAGATCCTTATAAAATATCAAAATACATATTTCGGAATTCTTCGTTTTTTTTTCTTATCTTATTGTATAGAAATAATAGATCGATCAACGTGATTTCATCGTAGCATTTTTGATAAAATTCTAAAAATGGCCCTCGAAAATGACAAAACTCACAATGCAATCTGCATATATTGCATTCCAACAATTGTACAAAAATATGATCTGCTCCGGTAACCGGTTTCTATCATTAACAGGTTCTTCTATTTCTTGAACAGACTATAAAGCAAGCGGCAACCTGCAACAAGTAAAAGTTTTTTAAACAATAATGAAAAGCACCAAGAATTTATCTGAAGTTCGAAATGCAATGAATGAAGCATTAATTATGACATATGTAGATATGTATAAATTAGATGGATTCCACTGTATTTAGTAAGTTTCATTAAAATTAGGATCATTGAAAGCTACAAGGTATTAATGATAATAAGTAAATACCTATGCATTATTAAAATTGAATTGCTTCAGTAAGCATAGCATTTTTAATGCATATTAATACACTTCCATTATACATATAGACTCTCTATACATCAGTAGAATTTACATAAGCATTAAAAACGTAAAATGTTTCGGAAAAGCTTTTATCGCTTTGCAGCTTGATACTCCTACTTAACATCTTTTGTTCTTGCAGCTTTTTTAATTTACTTACATCCCAGCAGATAAGATCCGGATTGTGAGTTGTTGTTTTATTTGAGCAGGGATGGAATTTTCAATATAATTGTACTAATTTCGATACACAATAAATTTCAAAACAGTTCCTCAATTTCTTTCCAATAATTTTCTCGAATTTTCTAAATTTATAACTGTAACTGATCATCAGTCAATCTCAGATCAATCACGAAAGTTTTGTTAATGCCAGAATTTTTTGCAAATGAAATGAGTATATTTGAGTTTGAAATTATTATTTTTTTCAATTGATAAAGAAAATCTAAACAAATTTTTTTTTTTTGTAATCAACAATCGAATTATTGAATAAGAGGTCCCTAAGCAAATAACCCTCAAGTGAAGATAGAACAGCATACGCCGAGAGTTGCATTGCTAAGGAAGAACTTAGCCATCAGTATGCGAACTCCGAATACTAAGCGATCTCCAGTTTTATCCTAGCTTACCTTTGGTAAATCTGATCTCTCATATGGAGCCTCTAAATTCTAACTATGACAGCCTATGTGCTATGTGCCAAACTCAAGGGCATTTACGCTGCCTTAAGCCGAGGACGACTTTGAAGATATATTTGTAGCTGTGATGATGTGGAACACAGCGGAACAAAGAAGAAATTCCGGCAGAACTGATCGAAGGCGCATACTGGTCCATCCGGAATCCAGAGCTCCGGCGAGGATTTCGATAAGGATCGAAAAGGCTTTAAATTGCTCGTAAAACATGGGCACAGTTTACTTTCAACCTGGGAACTAGCGTTAAAGCCTACGAAGAAAACTGAAAAAGAATCCGAATGGTTTCGATATGAGGATTTAACCTGGAAGTCAACTAATGCGAATGTGCTAATGTGAAAATTAAGCAGGAGCTCCTCAAAGAGGAGACGGCTCCCAAAACGCTTCTCCTACAATCAAACTGATCAAATCAGAGAAGACGATCCTACTCCAAGTGAGCCTCCATCATGTGAAATATGTAAATAGATAGTATCGACAAAGCGCTCATGCAAGAAAGGAAGCCAAATCAAAGGACTTCTAACTAAAGAACATAAGTTGGTATATAGTAAGAACCACACTACGATGGCAATTATGTTTAAACCAAAATTAACTTTTTTTCTATTCAAGAACTTATCTCTCGGTATTTAGTTGCTGTCGCGGTGAGGGTAGGGGAGTACCAACGGGTAAGGGCAAGCATGAGGTTGTAATTGCCTCAGTCTATTTCCCTGGTTGCTCGGACCACCGCCTGCAGATAAAATTTCCAGATTTCTAAACCTCTGTAAGAAGAGAAATAAATACTTCATCATCAGCTGTGATGCGAATCCGCATCACATTTTATGGGGTAGTAGGGATGGAGTAAGTACATTTTTGACTATTTAGTTAAAATATAATACAAGCATAGCTGGTCAGTCCAAATATAATTAATGACTAACAATTGTCATGTCTCAACCAAAGCTTCAATATCGGAACACAACTACATCAGGTTCGATATAAGGGCTTCCACGACGATCTAGACCTTATCTCCTCCCACATGCATAGATTGATCATCTGCTCCTACGAGCAAATATACCCTGTTAAACTTAAGATGACCACGCTGGTTGTGCCCTGGTGCAACAAGGAATTGGACAAATTAAGAGCTAAATCTAGAAGGTTCTTCAGTAAGGCAAAAAAAAACAGCCTTGACAGGTCCGAATACAATAAAGAATTGAAAAGATCCAATAGAAGAACTTAAGGAACTTTCTGCAAGGGTATTGATGACCAACCCGCAAGCGTAAGACTCCAAGCCGTCCTTGCTAAAGATCATACAAACGGTATGGGCCTTTTACACAAAGCCGATGGCAGCTTCACTATTAGCTGAGAAGAAGCAGTAAGGCTGTTATTATAAACTCACTTTCCGATTCTAATAATAGAGGATAACGATGAGGACCCCGTAGAGTTAAATGCTGGCCTTCAAACCGGTCTTGAAACTCCGCTCTTACAGACCCTTCGCTCAAGGAATGTTAAATCTGCCAACAAATCCTTCAAGCCATTTAAATCGCCTGTAGCTGACGGCATCTTTCCAGCTTTGCACTTCAACAAGGGCTAGAAGAATTACTGCAGAATCTACTCAGAACCTTTAAAGCCAGCTACACTCTGTGTTATATACCAAGAATGCGGAGAGTTGTGAAGGTAGTATTTGTACCTAAGCATGACGGGCGGTCATCTGCTCCAGATACAGTTCTATGCGCTTTGTTGGATATCGAAGAAGCTTTTAACAGTACCTCTTTTGAAACCATAGAGAATGCAGCTACCAAAAAAAAGTTGAACCCTCACTGATAAAATGGGTAAAATCAATGCTTAGCAGCCGGAAAATTACCACTAACTTAACTTAGGAGAAGCATCGCAACGGTGGTGGTCGTCAAGGCATGCCACAGGGAGGAATCCACAGAGAAGGAAGCTATTAAAAAAAATGAACCCTGGATGTTAAAATGGATAAAATCAATGCCTAGTAGCCAGAAAATCAGCAATAACCTAGGAGAAGCATCGCAACGGTGGTGATCTCTAAGGAATGTCCCAGGGAGAAATTCTTTCCTTTCGCCATTGTTTCTTGTTGCCGATGATCTGCTACAAGAGCTGACCAACTTTCGACTTTGATAATGAAATCTGGGATATGTTGACGAATTGGTGATGATAATCAGGGGCAAACATGATTGAGTAATCTCCGATCTAATGTAGAATTCCCTGAATATAGTCCATAACTGATGCCAGGTGATGGGACTTGGTATCAATCGGAAAAACAATAATCCTTCCATTCAAGAGGAAAAAGGAGCTTTGTTTACAAGCAGCATCTCACAGTAGTAGAATTCTCAAAAAGGTCAAATAACTAAATATTAGCTTGGTTGGCACATTAACTTGGAATATACTCATTTAAAAAGACTCCCGGAGAAGGCTACAGAGCCATGATTTTCGGCAGGACTTGGGTGCCTCAATCCAAAAATGATTCTGTGGTCATATAAATATGTGTGTCATTTATAAGACCCATGGTCACATATGCTTCATTCGTTGAGTGTCCAGAAACTAAATAAAAGATAGGTGAAGCTGATTTACAAGAACTGCAACGGCTTGCACGTCTAGGTAATATATGAACCTGCCCGACTGCGACCTTCGGAGTTACACTGGACCTGCTTTCACTGCACTCCACGGTTTCCGAAAGTACATAAAAAATTCCAATAAAACTCGATGGTTAAGTCCACCTCAAATGTAATGTCGAAACGCTATAACTTTGAAACAAAATTTAAAGTAATTTTAGCCGATCGTTAACAGTGGCATTCTGGTAACTTACAATTAGAAAAATTATCTCTTAAATGATACCCGGATGGATCCAAAAATGGAAGGCAGAGTAGTCGTGGGCATATATGGGCCAAAGTATCGACTCGCCAAAATGCCGGTATATAGTAATATTACGAATGTGACCTTAGTTCGTTGTTTAAAACACAATAATTCAAATATAATTCACAAGTCCTCCACTGTTTACTGTTTATTAAATTCACAAATAATCACAAATCAACTTTACTTTCAATTATAGCTTGCTTATATATAGCAACTTATCGCAACCCAATATTTTCTTCATTTGTTTTCACTTGTATTCTCTGCACTGTCTAAGATAAGCCTGCCTGAAATATAAATTCTCCAAACCTAAGGTTGGCTATGTCCGTACTTTATAGATGGAGCTGTTCCTTTTCTGTAATACGATTCTCCGAAAGTCGTTTATGTCCATACTTAATTAGTCATTTCATGCGAAGCGCAATCTATTTCCAATAGATGTCTCTTTCTCTATTGCACGTAACAATAGTAATACTGTTTATTTTAAATAAATACCGAAATGTAAAAAATATAATATTGCATTTCATGATCAGAATGCCAAAACATTTGGTACATGGTTGCAGCCTGATATTCTATCAGTATCATCACCATAATAGATAGATATAGCTTTCAGCAGTAGCGTATCTAGGGTGAGGCGGTGGAAGCAGTCCGCCCCAGGCGGCACATATTTTGGGGCGGCATTTTTTATATCTCTGTATAAATTATAATATATAAAAGCAAAAATAAATAATTATGATAATTGCGACGTAAATTTGGAATTGCCGATAACCACATAAAGATGCGTCACTTGGTGGTAGAAATTAGAACTGCTAAGAAAGTACTTTTTGAAACGGGTGCCAGATTAAAAATTTCAAACGCGTAACTCGCGTAGCGCGCGTTGACATTTATTATCGAATATATGCTTGTTGTGTTAGATTACAACAGCACGCGACGTTTGCGAAGCAAAAATTAGGCGAATTTTTACTTTCGCGAACGCGATGAATTTAACCTCTCATTTGGGAGATTGTACATACTGCTGCTGTATTTTTTTAAGAGAAAGTGGAAAAATGCGAACTAATTTATAAGAAAAAGTTGAAAACAAATTTTATGGATCTCAAATGTCAACGCGTTCAATCTGATAGCATATTTTTCCAAATCGTCAAACGCGACGCTAACCATTCGTCGAAAATATCAATCTAACCCTGCCTTAAAGGGAAATAAGAGAATTATTGCAATGTTGAAAGTAGATGTATCTAATATATACGTAATACAAACTGCTATATTTTTGGTTGCCATTTAAAAGTAGGTACATCTCCGTAATTCTTAGTAACTTTTGTCATTTCAACTTTACAAACCTCGTTTTTACCCAAGCACATACATATTTCGGTCTAAAAACGTGTATAAACAAACATCACATATTAGTACTTTCTTGAGTGCCATTAGTAAGCCATACACGCAAGGGCCTACTCGCACGCAATCGGGTAAATTATTACGTGAACATTGCCCGCAGGGTTGCCTACTACGGCACTAATAAAAGCTCGCCCATTTTCCACACATTCTTTCCCTAACATCTGCGCGTACATTCTTAGAACTTAGATTTTAAATTGTTGTTAATTGTTAAATGTTGTTGTACCTGAAAAACATTGGAAAACCGGGCGAGGGCTAAGACCAATTCTTATGATATCCTAGATAAATACCCGTATGTAATTTGGTATGGTCACTCATCAGTGCAAGTTTGATTGTTGAAATGGACATATTTCTAGAATGGTTCCTCGGACAGTAAAAATAATTATAACCAATTTTATAGGATTTCGTATTCTGAAGAAGTTTTTAGTACAATAAAAATGTTTAGGACTGATCATTTTCACAGTACTATACATAAAAAACCTAATTTTTTATATGGCAACACCAAGAAGGGGTTTCCCGATTTAGCCCATTTTCTAAATTATATTTACTATTTGTTGACCTTCACGCGCTCTCAGGCAGTGTCCAAATATATAGTGAAGCACGAATTTTTAATGGCAACCCTACGAACGAGGTATCCAATTCGTCCCATTTTCGAACTTAATTTCACTTTCTTTTTTTAAAAGCCCATCTGCAAAATTTCAGCGCTCTAAGTACACGCGTTCTTGAGTTATCGTGACGGAAGGACATGCAAAAGTTCAAATATCTTTTAATATTATGCGTGGGTGTTGAATCCATTTTGCTCTACCATCGTTATTTCTGTGTGTTACAAACGAAATGAAAAACTTAGTATGAGTATACCCTATAGATTTCATCTAGGGTATAAAAATATAGATTGAAATGTCTAGATGTTAACAATAGCCATTACTGTAGCTAGTAGTGAACAGAGCTTTTCCGAATTAAAATAAATAAAAATTATTTTCGTTGAGTGACTTAAGATTGCGAAATCTAGCGATGTTCTCATAGAAAAGCAACTAACAGATTATATAAATTTTGACAGTGTCATTCAAGACTTTTCAAGACTGCTCAACCAGCCCCGTGCTCTTCTCCTCTCAGGAGTGATTGTGGTCTAAACTAAAAATGTCGGATTGTCTTACCTTTTTCTTTACTTTGACTTTTTTTTTTTTTTGCAAAAACGTCGTTATATATTTTTTATATAAAAACTGTAAACTGTAGACTCTCCTCTTTAATTTGACCCATTACACCTACATATGCATGTGCTATCTGCAGCCATTAAGGAGTTATTAGCTCACAACCTATTCAGACCATACGGAAATTAGCCAATATTTTTTTTAAATTACGTGTTTTCCGTCACTAAGGAACAAATTATATTTGAGAATAGCTTTGAGAATAGAGTAATAGAATAATTTTAAGTCAAATTAAAGAGTAGAGTATACAGTTTACTTTTTTTATAAAAAAAGTTATGTTAACGACCTTTTTGCGAAAAAAAATATAGTTCAAAGTAGTTTAGACCACAATAACTCCTGGGAGGAGTACTTACGGCGCTAGTTGCGGCAGTCGTTGGAAAGGCCACGAAGTTCTGCATACAATCAGCTTCAGGGGTGACCATGCACCTTGTACTTTTTTAGATACAGGATGTTCTGTGAAAAGCTAAATTTTTTCTTAATCACCCTGTAACTCCGAAACCCTTGATTTGGACCCCCCCCCCCCCCCCTTGGAGGAAGTATTAATTTTCTATTCTTGGTTCGGCAAAATTTGACATTTTCTTCCAAGCTAGAGCAGTTGGCTTAGAATTTAAAGCAACAGGTTACATAAGAAAAATAAAATTGAAAAAAAGTAAATATTTGTAGCAACAGAGCTAAACAACCATCACAGGGTGTACATTTTCTCGTAAAAAAGAAATGCCTATAATTTAAAAAGTACATTACTTAGATTTTTTTCTATTTTTCTGGTAACTATTATGATTTGGCCTCTCACCGGATTCCGGCTTGACGTCGACTTCCGGGACACTGTTCTGTACATTGGAATCGACCAAAACATAGTTTCATAGTGTTATGAAAGTAAGGAAAGTATCTTTGCTTTTATACAGGATGATTGGTTCCGCGTCCCGAATATTTCACAAGGATGTAGGTCTAGTACAGGCAAGTAGGAAATGAATTCGAAAATGCCTCGGTTGATGGCATATATGTTTTTAGGTGCTTTCATCACTTAATACCCTGCAGCTTTTTCATTCGATAGAAAACTTTTCTGCTGTTGGTACAATCTTAAACTACCTCTCTATCCCATCCAATAAAAAGTTATGCAGCGTCTAAGTTCAAAAATCGTTAAAATTTATAGTAAATGCTTAGAAAAAGCTTGGATGGTTAGCTAAAGTTTGAACTAAAACTATCTTTATATGGCGTATAAGAGTATTACATGATGTAATTTGCATAATATTACAAAAATCACAACCCCTCCTATCGCCGCTCAAACAACGTAGGTATTTCGCACCGCAACCGCGCCCATAACATTTTTTTCACATTTCGACTCGTATTTTCTATTTATTCCGGGACACCGTGTATAACTAGGAATATTTGGAAGTTGTTAGTTATTATTTGAATCATTTTGAGCGATTTTTTTGACTCCTTGTTCTGTAGATCATGTATTAATAGCTCCAGTCAAATCCGAAGTTTCCACTGCAGTATTGTTGCAATGCATTTTTACAATCGTCCATATGGTACCTATATTACAATTAACAAGGTCTGGCCTTCCCGAAAGTATCACCGCTAATTTCTATGTTTTTGGCTCCTCATTTAGTCGACATTTTTTACTAATGAAGTTTTTTTGAATTTCTTTTGCTGTATTGAGCAAATAAAAAGCGATAAATTTATCGTCTTATTTATATTCAGCTTTTGAGTTGTGCTTTGACTTCGCTAATACTGTTTTGCGGTATTCACTTATTATTGTATTGTTGAGAAAGGAATAAGTTCATTTCGCTAAGCAAAATTAATAATAAGTAAGAAAAAAAATGAATTGATTTTTTTTTTTTTTTTGCTGAGAAATTATCGCTATGAGCCTGATATCACATCATTCTGCTCTAGCGAAGGGCTTAACCAGTTCATGGCCATTGTGGAAACCAAATACAAATTGTTCAGAGTACAATCTATAAAGCAAAATAGAGCAAAGGCTACACTGTCTCCGAAGAAAGGAAAATACCAGCAATAAAGGCTGCTTCTGCTGTAGCTTGCACATCAAGGTATTGGTCGTAATTTTTGTCAATAGTCATACATATACAACAGTGACGGGCCATTTAATTGATTTGTCATGGAAACAACCCACTGAGAAAAAGAGCACTCTAAAAACCCTCCTGAAGCACTTGGAAACTCGTAGCGCTTCATTTCCCTATCCCAATTCATTGCTTTTTAATATGGGAATGTCCGCAGAGGCAAGCGCTCTAGCAGCGCTTTAAATGATGACCGAAGAATTTTTTTGAATATGTATTTTCGAAAGCTTTAATGAATTTTTTGGATAATAGTCGCAGTGCTTCTTTCTTAATGTCATGAGAGGCCTTCAAGACAGAGAACAGTAGTAAGGCGCTCGCGTTTGCTCATGATTATTTGTGGTATTAAATTTTATGAAGTTGATTAAATAAGCAATATTCTCACTTATATTAACCAAAACTTCAGATTACATCTACATTAATCTACATTTTAGATTCTTGGAAAATTTGATGAGATCACCCCTGGTTGCGCTCTGCTGGAGCTCATCAAATAATCTTCTATAGAGCTTCCAACTGATGGCTCTATAAGCACTTGAGTTACTTACTTGCGCCTTTACTTATTTGTCTGGATAGATCAGTGAATATGCATGTAAAGAGCTGATGGATAGAGAAGCGCTTAATTTGAGCTCCTTTCAGAAGCGCTGGTTTTCCGTCCCAATGGGAACTGTTATTTACTTTAAATACTATGGAAATAGCAATTTCAGCACACTGCTTCCATCTTTTATCCCTAAAATATACCATGATTGGGAAAATAAGAACAAAGTTATTATTGTTGTGACTAATAATGCTCTGAATATATAGATCGCTAGAAAATATCACTGAGACGGCCAATCTTACTTGTGCACTGTGCAGCCCATAATATTAAACTTAAGCATTAAAAGAGACAGAATAGGTTCTGTATTAGGAAAAGGAAGCTCTGATGTGGCCAATATGCTTTAGAAGCTAAGCAAGAGACAGTTTTGCATACTATAAAACAGACCTGTAAGGTACTTAAGTACTAGTAACAGTACCAGTACCTGGACTTGTACTTGAAGAATTTTAAAGTACCTACTGGGACTTGTACTTGAAATTTTTTGAAGTACCAGTACCGCGACTTGTACTTGTACTTAAAATAATTCAAGTCCAGGTACTGGTACTTGTACTTGGCATTTTACATTGGAACTTAAGTACTAGTAACAGTACCAGTACCTGGACTTGTACTGGAACAATTTTAAAGTACTATACCAGTACCAGGACTTGTACTTGAAATTTTTTTAAGTACCAGTACTGGGACTTGTACTTGTACTTAACATATTTCAAGTCCAGGTACTGGTACTTGTACTTGGAATTTTACAGGTCTGCTATAAAACCTGTTAGTTGGAAAGTTTGCTAAAAACAGAAATCCAATAACCAACGTTTTCCATCAGAACACGACACTTACCACTATTGCACAAAAGCTCGAAATCACAGAGCAAATATGATATTTTTATCGAAAAAGCCATTTTGGATCATTGCAACGCTTTTCGACAGCGACAATACATCTCCTGTATCTACGGAGAGGCCAGTAATACATATAATGCTAAAAAAACCAGTACAGCGAGGACGATGGTTTGACTATATTGACTAAAAATTTGCTGCATTCTTGAACAAAATTCCTTGATCGATATTGTATCTCCAAGACAAATTGGATCTTTACTTCATCGACGGTTTAAAGATCTCAGGCAGCAGAAAACAGAGAAAATATCAGAGATTGTGCGACACGAATATATTACTGCAGCCACTTAACCGCCGAGAAAAGTGCGGAATTCTCTAAACAAAGTACATATGAAAGAAGTAGTGCGAACAGGAACCGTAAATAAATGTTATTTTTTACAATCAGCTAAAACAGGACCATCAAATCTAAGTGGTATACTTGAAACGTAATGGCAAATAGTTAATAATTGCTAAAAAAAACTTTTAAGTCTCATAATAAGCGGATCGACATCTCCAAGGTCGCAGCACCTGATGGTTTTTCGCCCCTGTTAATTAAAAGCTACACCTCATCCTTGGCTAAGCCTCTGCGCAAACTATTTTAGTGGTCTTATTCGACAGAAAAATTTCCAACTGCTTGGAAACTAGCTCACGTTCAGCCTATTCCCAAGAAAGGTGAGGGTGGCGATCCCTCAAATTATCGACCAATTGCAATAACTTCAATTCTTTCAAAGGTTTTTGAATCTATTATTAACTCCAAATTAATGAAGTATCTAGAAACTAATCATCTCATCAACGATCGCCAATATGGCTTCCGAGCTGGACGCTCATCTGGAGACTTGCTGACTTTTCTTATGGAACGTTGGAACCACAGTCTTCACAATTTTGGTGAGTCCAAAATCGGATCCGCAGATATTTCAAAGGTCGGGCATCCTAACATTTTAGCCAAACTTAAAGCATTTGGTCTCTCCCCTCCTCTTCTATTATGGATTGAAAGTTTCTTATCCGGTCGCCTAATACGACTTGTACTAGATGGCGTTTCATCTGAACAACACCCTATAAATGCCGGTGTGCCCAGGGTTCTGTTATCTCTCCATCTCTCTTCTAAATTTTCATTAATGATCTGCTTTCCCTTACTTTCAATCCCATCCATAGTTTCATCGATGATAGTCCGCAAGAGTGTCAAAGTAGTAAGCGAAATCAAGGTCGCTTACTCTTTTGACACTCTTGCGGACTCCAGAGCGAATGCCGCATGTGTTAAACGAGATTGCATGATTAGAACATTGAATAACGATCTGGCCAATATCCCCGCTTGGGGCAAAGCGAATCGCGTCCTGTTCAATTCATCTACGTACCAAAGTTGTCTCATCTCATTAAAACAAGATCATAATTTATCCACTCCCGTTTCATTTGATTGAGCACTGATTTACGATACACCGTCTTTATGCATTCTTGGCATTCATATTTGCAATAAGTTAAGCTGGACAGATCACATCTTCTCTGTTTCCAAAGAAGCATCCAAATGTCTCGGATTTCTGAAAAGCTGTAAGAAATATTTCAGCCCGTCAAATCTAGCACTCCTCTGCAAGTCCTATATCAGACCCAGACTGGAATACATATCTAAGCCGATGCTGGTCGCACCGCCTTAGCTTCATTGGATATTATCCAAAAGAGAGCCTAAAAGCTCATTGGCGACAATAACTTGTCATATCGACTCAGTCGAGCCCCCCCCCCGCAATGTTGAATGCCTTTGGCTCCTTTATCGCTACATGCATGGTCAATGTTCCGATGAAATACTTAGTCTGATCCCTTGTAGAATGATTCCTGCACGCAATACTCACGCTGCAAACCACGCACATCCTTTTACCCTCAAAATTACCTACGGCCGTACAGTACAATTCAGTGATGTTTTTTTTATCCCAAACTGTGCGAATGTGGAACAGTCTACCATCTCCTGTCTTTCCTCCAGCATACAATCTACGAAAGTTTAAGAGTGACATACATCAGCACCTCCGCCGCTCTAATCGCATTCCCTAATTCCTTTCCCAATCTCCTTTCTGCCATGCTGTGCTTTGCATCATAGGGTATCCCCTGAGCTTGGCTTAATTATAATAAAAAAAAATAAGAGTTTCAATAAATTTTTTTTATTTTAAAGTTAATTATAACTGTTACCGAAGACTTTTATTTATTCAAGTCTTATGATAAGAGTCCCAAAATTTTTTTTTTTTAAATCTCATAATAACAATCTTAGAAGACTTTTATACTTTTAGCTTAGTGCTAAAAATTATCTCCGACTGTTATTAATACAATTCTCTTCATAAAACTCTCATAAGACTTTTGATTTTTTAGTCTGTCTCAAAAGAATTTATAAATTTCTGTCAGTCCATAACTGTTACCAGAGACTTTTATTTATTTAAGCCTCATAATGGATCTATCACAGATCTGTTATTGTTGCAGATCTTGGAATTTGATTTTGCTAATATGCGGATATCCGGATAGCCGGATCTGCGGACTACCCGATTGCTGAAATCCAAAATCAAATACCAAGATCTGCAACAATAAAAGGTCTGTGATAGATCCATTTTTTCAAAAGATTTTTTCAAAGAGCCCCATTACAGTTATAGTCCCTAAGTGTGAAGAATTTTTAAATTTAATTTCATTAAATGAAATAACTTAACTTTAAGGGAGTCTACTTACGCCATTTTCTATATTCGATTACAGGTTTAATCAAATTATTATCATTATGTGCGAGACACGCTGTATAAACATAAAACCGTTTTATAGACTATTATTAGAGCTCACCAAAAGATGTATTTGATATGAAAAGTTTACATGCATAATACAACCACATTCTCAATTTAATTAAGCTTTATGAAATAAGATAATATCGAAGAACAGTTAAAATACAGTTCACATATGTAGTTGTTAAGATACGTCAAACTTTTATTGGTTAAATGAAAATTCATTACTCCTTCTGATGACATTTGTACAATTATTAATTAAAGCAATTCAATGCCGTGGTACTGGTACGTACATATTTTGCTTCAATTAAAAGCAATTAAAGTCTTTGTTATTTGGCGGAGCCATTTTTTTTTCTTATAAACTTTCATGCACCAAGTGAGCGTGCACAACATAAATTGAATATTTTAAACAAAACAATAAAATGTAATAAATTATAAATGCATACATATATTGATGCATAGAATTATAGTCAGATTGATGAAGAGAAAGATGATGATAACGGTTCAATCAAAGAGTTATGAGAAGTGGATTATTCTGAAAAATATTATTACAAACAAAGAAAAAATTTACAAAATCCTCTAAAAAAAACACTAAAATCAAATAAATAATGCAATTTACAATATTGATTCCTATCCTTAAATAAAATTGCCATTCTAAGTTAAGGTCGATGCACACTTACCGGCACAGCACGAACCGTCACAGACCGGCAAAATATTTTTCTATGAAAACAAGTTAGCTAATTCATATCAACCGGCACCGGCAGATACCGGCACGTAACGGAAACTTCTTATGCCGGTTCGTGCTGTGCCGGTAAGTGTGTAATTTTTAATAGTAAAAACAAAAAAGCTTATTTTTTCTCAAACACCCAACACCACGAATTTCAAAGTGGACACACAATATATGGTATTAGTTCCCAGTATAAGAGTATAATAGATTTACATAGGCAAGACAGTAATTGTCGATTCCCATAACCCTAAGAAGTAGTGTAGTCCAAGTTTTATATATATTTAATTTATTACTTACATGTTTTGCTCGCTTTTTGTATAATTTATTACAAGTGACTGTCCAGTTTTCTCTTTTTCTTTTAACTTTTTTAATATTTAAATTTTTAATTCTTAATTTAAATTAACGACGAAAGGCTAAGGATAGCCTCGACACAGCTACATCTTGAATTCATTATGATACGATAATCCTAAGATAAATAACTTTTATTATAACGGATGTCTGTATAATTATTGTTACATTATATTCACATATACAGTGGCGGTCAAAAGTAAGTTTACAAGGGGTAGGACGGGAAATAATCATCAATAAAATTAGTTTTCCATATATATATTTATGTTATATATCATCTTAAATAAAGAACACAATATTTTACTTCATTTTGTGAAAAAAAACTTGAAACAATACAAACAAATTCATGGAAAAAAAATAGTAATACTTCAGTTATTCAAAATTAGGCGGTCAAAAGTAAGTTGACAAAATACCTAGCAGCCGCAATATCCTCCATTATTGTGAGACATTCTACCTATTCGACCTGGAATGGATAAAATATACTTTCGACAGTCTTCTGTAGAAAATTGGTTCCACGTTGATTCAATATAATCCTTTAGTTCGTTCAAATTTTTTGGACTTCTCTCCGCGATTTTCATTTTGAGCCATGACCATACATTTTCAATTGGTGACAAGTCAGGACTCTGAGGTGGCCACTCTAGCACATTAATATTTTCGTTTCTTATATAATCTCGAACTATTTTGGCCGTATGAATAGGGGCATTGTCTTGTTGTAAGATAAAATTATCACCTATCAATCTTTTCCCTTCGGGTATACATAATAACGCTTTTTAATAGATCCAAGTAGACTTTAGAAGTGACTTTTCCTTGTAAACACTTTATTTGTCCAATTCCATAACCTGAAATGCATCCCCATACCATAATGCCTTTATCTTGTGATTTTACGGTATGTTGAGTACATTCATATGAAAATTCTTGATCCCTTGATCTCCATACGTAGATTCTTCCATGACTATGTCGCATTCTAATTAGACTTTCATCAGTCCAAAGTATGCTGTACCAAAAATTATCATCTTTCAAAGCATGTTCTGAATAAAATCTCAACCTTTTTTCCCTGTTGACTTTACTAATGTAGGGTATTTTTCGCGCAACACGTCCATGTTTTCCGCCTTCATAAAGCCTCCTCCGTACAGTCCTGATTGAAGGTACAAATCTGCCTTCTGATGCCAATTTCCCGCGAATTTTCACAGCTGACATGCGTGTGTCGGCTCTGGAAAGGCATCTAATTCTTTCATCTGTTCTTTTGTCTGTCACTTTAGGTCGGCCCGGTCTTTTGGCTTCTGTTACACGACCTTCCCTATTGAAGGTTGCCACCACTTTATGTATAGCTTGCCGGCTTTTTTCGAAAAGCTTACCAACTTCTTCATAAGTTTTTCCTTCTTTTATTAATTTAATAATAATTTTTCTTTCCTCTGGTGTTAGGTGCTTAAATTTCCCCATATTCCTAAAAAAAACACATTTTTTTTAAATGTAATTGACACAGCACACAAACTAGTGCACGGTATACAAAATTCCATAAACTCACTTCATATAATCCACCCGATCACTATCCTTATTACTCTTATTCAAACTTAAATCTCCTGTCCAGCTTTCAAAAAACTTTACTGATCAAATTTTCCAGACACGACTGACTAACAGCTTGTCAATTTACTTTTGGCCTCCTTTATATAGGAGTTCTCACTTTAAACTGCTGTATATGCTGTGACTCATCCACAACAAAAAGAAATTTTATCGGAAATTGCTCATTTCCAGTAAAGTTCTTAGAATAAATTATGAATAATTCAGTTGGATTTCTTATTTCGTGTAAAATTCGAACAACCTATGATTTTTACACTTGTCAATTTACTTTTGGCCGCCACTGTATGTAGCTCCTTGAGAATGGTCACATCCCATGACCGAAATTTATCGGATACTTAACAAAATAAGTGTTTAACTCACACAACCCGGGTCATATACATATTCCCAAAAATCCAATGCATAATAATTAATAAAACCTAGCAGGATCCGCCATTTCGAGAATATCAAATAGTCTGTTGTTTGGGAGATTGTAATGAAATAAAAAAACGCTTATTTGCACCGCATACAATATATTATCTATCATATGCCTAGAAATACAAAAAGAAGAAAACCTTATAGTGAATATAGCACTGATTGGGCTCAGAAAACCTTTTCACTATAACAAAAAATTTACAAACAAATCCAATGCAGGCGTGCTATCAGAGAGAATTGTATAACAAAATGTAACCTGATGCAAACCCTAGTTAACATCCAGCAAAGTCATAATAAAGTGGTAGCATATACTGATTATCTAGTCATCCTTGTCTCAATGTACTACTAATGGACAATCAATGAACTAACCGTATAGGAGCACTGCAAAAGCTCCTTAGCCTCTTTGCCTACAATATCGAGTACACTCATTGGCTCAAAAGTCCTAACAACGAGTCAGGCTCGTGGCAGATCAATTGAACCAAAAATGATAACGAGTCAGGCTCGTGGTAGGTCGATTGGACTAAAAATGATAACAACGAGTGAGGCGCGTGATCCCTGCGGGACAACAGGAAGCAAAACAAATGATGAACAACTTGGAATGCTCAGCAGAGTAGTGAAATAGCTCGATGCGTGACTGACCGAACTACGAGTTTGGCGCGCGCTGTTGGAAATTAAATCGTAGGCCAAGGGGTTAAAATCTCGGATCTAGGGCTTAACCTCACAAATATACCGTTAAAGTTCTCCTCGCACGAAAAAGATTTATCCCGAATTTTGTTCTCCAAAACTGGGTTACGCCACCCTCGAATCAAAAACTGAAGACAAATTCCTGTGGGCTACATTAGACTGGGTAAATGTGAATCAGGGAGTTAAAAAACACAGCCATTACTGTTTATGGCTGCAAATATCTATCCATACATCGTGCACTGGATATAAACCGCGATTATAAGATCCATCATTATCTACGGAATCTAGAAAGTGACTCACCTGTAAAGTTTTACCAAAATACAGAAGGATACCTGTTTAGGCATCACAGAATATCTTCGCACAACACAAACAGAAACAATGAAGACTACGCTCCGTCTCCATATCTCTGACATCCATGACAAATGTATACCTGCAAAGAATGCCCTGAGACTAAGAGAGTCAGAGTGCTAGTGATCGCAGACCATGATAAAGCAGAATACATACTGAAGATGCATAATGGGGGCCACGAATTAAATTACACTATTCCACGGCTTAATTTAAGACAGCACTCTCAGTTAGCATTCCTATTAGAAAGCAAGGGAAGGTGATCGTATTTAAATAATATGTGTGTCTTCACAGATGGATCGTAAATAGATTTGGCGGTAGGAGCCAGGATACTCAGCACCTTAAAATACAAGAATCGAACCGTCTACAAGACTAGGTACTGTAGTGACTTCCAAGTGAAGCTTCTAGCTATAAATAACGCAGTAAGGCTGCTAGAAATGGTTTTTATTGACATTCAATCTGCAATTAAAGCTCTCAATTCTACCACCATTATTATTTCGCCTAGTTCAAGTTTGTCGCAACAATCTGTGGAGATATGGTACCACCCACAAAGTTATTCACAGCTGAATAACACTGATGTATTAGGATATGAATCAGCTAATAAAATGGCCAGAAGGATTCAGCTATGAATATAATGTTCGGCAGAATAATCCATCCATAGTGTGAATGACCCAATCTTGCCACCACAACGGGTCATCGAAAGTCTGAGTCTGACGTCGTTATTTTAGCACCAAATTTAACAGCTACTTGCAACCAAGAATTTTGTGGGAGAACCTAAGAAAAGCAGGAGTTTACGGGAAAGATAAAGCTAATTGCGAGCAAGATCCCAATAAACTAAATAGATTTTTTTCTACTCAATTGAAGGATGAGCATGCTAGGACTGCTGACCCGAGTTATATTGATCCTACTGTAAGTGACACACCAGTGCATTAGCACCTCTTTTTCTTTTCACGATGTAGATCGAACTGAACTGCTTGGTTCCATTTATGCTATTAAATCTCATGCTGCTGGACCTGATTGTCTATCGCCACGTTTCATTAAGATTCTGCATCCAATGATCGACCTATAAATTCTTCATATCCTGAACTCTTGTTTTACTAGGTCTTGGAAAGCTGCTTTGGTATTGCCAATCCCCAAAAACCTTCTCCGGAATCTCCTGGTGACTTTAGTCCAATCAGTATTCTAATGGCCAGTTTCACAGTCGAGTTTAAACCAAGGTTTAGTTTAAACCACCCTCCAAATTTAAACGTAGTTTAAACCAAATCGGGTTTCACAGTGCATTCTTTTAGTAACGTTGGTAGTACTGATTGATTAAATTGTGAATTAAATTAGTTATCGCCATCATTGTGAAGCAATTTTGCAATGAATCAATCTGTCAATCGGAAAAGGTAAACAGATCAGAAATAAAAAATAAAAAATATGTAGTTATATTTTCTAATTTTAAATATGCCAACATTAAAAAAGGATGAAAATTTTAGATAAGTGAAGTTGAGCTATTGCCTTCACTAATGCATAAAAAAGAGATATATAATAGAGCGCAAGAAGACAGACAAGAATAGATTCGAAGACAAAGTGACAAAGTTCTTCACTTAAACTGAACCTAGCATAAAAATCAACGTCGTCCCACTAATTAAAATGATTTGGCCGATTTCTAATTACTCTCAGTCGTCGCCAGAGTTGTAAATTTAACTCAAAAAAATCTTCTTCATCGCTAGAAATGTCTAAATCTAAATCCATGATGAAATTATTTACTTGATACAAAAAAAGCAATGCTACTGTCAAAATATAATTATCTTGAATTTAAACCGAGGAAGGGCACGGTTTAAACTCTAGTTTAAACCGGGGTTTAAGCCAAACTGTGAAACTCATTCGTCGAGTTTAAACTAAATATTTGGTTTAAACTCAGACTGTGAAACTGGCCATTAGTTTCTTATTTAAAGTTTTGGAAAAGTTAATTAGCTTTCAGATTTTTGGTCACTTGGAAAGTAACAAGCTCTTGTCATGTTGGCAGTCTGGTTAGACCAGAATAACGCTACCGTTTTAGTGCTGCTTATTGCTCAAAGGCATTGTTACTGCATAAGCTATGTAATTTTCTTTGCTTTACTGTTTCCGCTTCTGCTCTAATTGTGCGTTTCTTGTCAGAACGCCATCAACGGGTGCAGGTGGATAATAAGTTGTCGGATTCACTACCTCTTCCAACTGGCGTACCTCAAGGTTCAATCTTGGGGTCGTTGCTATGCAGTTTAATTATGAAGTACCTTCCTCTAGTTGGACGTGATGTCAGGATTCACTTATACACAGAACATGTGCAACTATATCTGAACAGACCTATTGGCCTGTTTGAAGATGGCATCGCACGTATTAATGACGATTTGGGCAGAATCAATGCATGGTCCAAGATTAATACATTGAGATTGAATCCCTCTAAGTCTCAATATATTATTTTTCACAACAATCCAATACATATATGTAGGTAGCTTAGGCAGGTAGGTAGCTTAGGCAGGTAGATAGGTAGGTAGCTTAGGTTGGTAGGTAGCTGCATCTGATATCCCACCCGTAATTCTGGATGGTTAAGCATTATCTCTTGCTAATAAAGTGAACAATTTGGATATCGTGTTGAACCAATATATGAACTGCTGCGTCAATACTAAATCTAAAATTAGTAAAATTTACTCAGGACTTTATAGACTCTGGCTCTCAGCGAGTATTTTGCCACAAGCAACTTTTTCCTAGACTTGATAGCATTTGTACCCGTAAAATGGAGCTCACTCACAGCTAGAGCTTCATTTTCGGACTTCGCAGATATGACCATATTGCGCCTTACCGCGACAAGCTGGTGGGGTGTCCGCTTGGTACTTATCTCAAGAAGAGAGCCTTAGTGTAGTGTTCTTCTTTAACATGCAAAAAAATAATGAACCACATTAGTTACCTTAAAGAAATCTTTAATTTCACTAACTCACAGCGAAACAGGAATGTTATCTTTCCTCGGTTTACTAGGCTAGTCATGGAAGACTGCGCGCTTTTGGAATGCTCTCCCATCTAGTATCGAGCTTGCACGTTCTGTCAATTCCTTTAAGATCCTCGTTGATCCCCATTTCTTAATTAGACGCCCATAATTTACTTAATCAGGGTCTCTTCTCACAGCGAAGTACTAACGCGGATTATTGTAACTCTGGTTTTTCTTTTTGCTCTTTTTCTCTTTTTTCTACTGCATTAGTAACTTGTTTTAGTATCATTTCTGTTTTGTAGTTCTTCATAACTTGTTTTTGTTAGCCTTATACATTTAATATGTACTCACATTTTAATTGTAATTTATAGCGCCATATTTATTTATTATTATAAGTTCTTATCATTTGTTACTGTTGAGATATTCTTTTAAGGACTTCCTCCACGTTTTAGACCAATTGTTTTGTGTATAATAAAAGATTAAAATCTTGTATACTATCACCTCTAATAAAAGTTATGTTAGGTTATGTTACTCTAACTAACCTAACCGATAAGTCACCACTAGATGTGCATACGAAGCGTTCATCCGACATTATTCATAATCTTAAGTCAAGGCAAAGCTAATGTGAACTAGAAAACCTTGACCCAAGGAGCTAATTAACACTTCAATGTGCTAGAACATTGAACGAGTAAAAACACTGACCAAAAATAAAGTATCTATATACCCATTAACAAACTAGATACGTGTGCAGCGTCTTTTATAACCCCAATGTTCCAAATTCGGAACTTCGGAATAGTAAGAACAAAATCAGAAAGTGTGCGAAAGAGCCAGAGTGAAAAATAAATCCCCACTTTTAAGGGCTTTTTCAAGTTTTCTTAAAAGAAGTGTGAATTCGGCCTTTTCACTCATTTATTTCTAAATTTTGAAGGCATTTCCGAATCATTTCTTAAGCTTGAACTGCACTGTCATTTTGAGTTAGTTGAAAGTGGATGACGATTTTCTAAAGAGTGAGAAAGGTGGGTAATGTATAGTTAATTATTATTAATAAATATTTAATTACTTTTGTTAATAAAAAACAAGCTGTTCAAGATCTATAAAAGCCTCCGGATAAACGCTGCCATACTTCACCAATCCCATATGAACCCAGTGCTTCGAGCTCAATACCTTTCTGTCCTGTTCGATATTCAAAAGTTAGGGTGAGAATTCTTTTATTTGAAGGAGGAAATAAAGGCTTTGAACAAAGCGCAAAAGATACCCTTCAACTTACATAAGTGGTATATTTCCTTCATTGCCTACAATTTCAAAAGAAGACTTAAGAAGTCTTGAAAATAAGTGGAATAGAAGTAGAGGCTGCCGAAACATTGGTACGTATGGACCTTTTCTTAACAATGAAAAATGTTTTATTATTATAATTTTAGAGAAAGCATTTTTTTCAACTCCTGGAGGGTTGGCTCTGACTATATCCATCAGCAAGCATGGATGACACAGAAAAGCGCCTGAAAGCAGTATTTTATAATGTAAAATGCTGATTTAATTGATCTTTGCAATCTATTGATTTTCCGAATTGGCAAAACTCAAATCTTAAAAATGTTTTAACGTCTTTATTATTTCCTTTAATTGTGAATATAATAATGCTTATTTAAAACATTTTCAAAACATTTTTGAGTTTTTATCAGCTCGGCACGCATTGATATATATTCTTGAGAATTTGGTATGAATACCTTAAGATTTCAATCGGAATTCAGATAAGAAGCTTGACAATTTTCTTTAGGAAATCATTAGGAATTCATAAGAATAGACAAACTCTTTTTGCGTTGGTTTGAGGGAAAATATTCGGCATTTTCGGCGTTTTTGTAAAAATATACATATTCTGCTCGCAAAGAATTTGTTCGGAAAAGGTTTAAGAATCCGAAATTTTTTTAATTTTTCTTTAAAAATGCTTAGAAAAAATCCGAATTTGGCACACTGGGACAGTGCAAAACTGGATCCGTAGCAAAATAGATTAGATATACATATTTACATACTTCAGTGTGTGTGTGTTCCAGGCAAGCGAAAAGATTCATCAAAGTACCCTAATAAAGAAAACCTTCAATCTTTTAAATATATGTGCAGAAATCAATTAAGAATTTTTAACAGGAATTGAACTGAAGACTGCACAATAAACATTTACATCGGATAGGCATATCTTCCACCGATATATATATAGGCGAAGAAGGTGAAATATCAGAGATCATCCTCTGCAAAGTAATTACACAATGCAGAATTAAGATGTTTGACTAACACTGAATATTGCCTTTAAAAGGACACTGTTCCTCCTCTAGAGAGTGGGACTATTGAGAAAACTACAGGAAAAAGTTGTAGAAAAGATTGATACTTCGAGTCTGGATCTCCAAACCTTCACGAGAGAGCGAGAGCGCGTGCCGACTGTTTAATATTTCAGATGGAAATGGTTGCGTAAATACTTGTTCAACACAAATATCGGATGAAATTTTCAAAATTCACCTCTTCTCCCTTCCCGTTGTTCAAAATGAAACAACCAACATCATTTCGCAATGTTTGATAGTTTCGAAACAGCTCACATTCTAAGCAAATATATTTGAACAACCAGCGAGTGCTTTTGTTTACCCAGACAAAATTTAACTGAACTGAGAATTAATTAAAGCGCAAACAAAAACGTATGTCAAAAAACAAACAACTTCGGATATATGAATAAATCTGTCTATTGATGATTTCCCGAGCTAAGTTTGCCAAACATGGCAACAACAGAAATGAAAGTAAAGAAACCGTTTCTAATTGTTTATTAATCAACAACATCAACCAAATAGTATATCAAAAGTTAAAATGCGTCATCTTGAAATTTTACAATTGGAAAACGAAAGCTGAAGATCTACTCCTGTAAGCAATAGATTAAAGCTATAATACCGCAAATGTGGCATCAAGCAATTAACTTGTATATGCTCACGTGAGACATGGGATTGGATGGAGAAAATCATGTTTTTTAACAAATGCTACAGACAATTTTACTTTTTGCCATAAATTACCTCACATTTATCCACTTCATAAATAAACTATTCAATAAATTCCTTTTTTTCGGAAATAAAACAAAAATCTGATACAAATCCAAACAAAATCCGGCAAGAGAGCAATCTCCCAAGTGTTAGATTAAATTGAACGCGTTCGCGACGAAAAGTAGAAATTCGCCCGATTTTTGCGTCGCGTGCGGTGGTAATCTAACACACCCTAAGCAACAAGCATACATTCGATAATACCTGTCAACGCATGCTGCGTTTAAAATGCTCAATCTTGACCCAAGAAAATCCATGGTATGTATTTCTATTAGTGTGCTTAAAGAGCAATATTTAAATATTATTGAGAGTACAAATAAGCTTCGTCGTTTGATAACAGCTGGCCGAACCAGTAAGTTATGGTTGACATTTTCAGATGTAGAACGTCAGATCGTAAGGTTGGATATCTGGCAACACCATAACCTCGAAGTCTTCGCAATTTTGTATCAGCATGACTTAATTTTTTTCGCGAGCTTCAACGTCGATAGCCAAACCGAATGTTCGTGAAAAAAAAACTCATGTTGTGTATGTATTTGGTGGGATCAGCTTGGTATAGTGTATTATGAGTTTCTCAAACCGAACGAAATCATTACTGAGGCACTCTACCGATCACAATTGATGAGATTGAGCCCACTGACATATATGTATAATATGGACTGCTTAACTTTCTATTTCATGCGGGCTCAATTGCTTATGTCAAAAAAAGTTCTTACGCTGGTGCCAACATTGAAAAAAATTATTGGCGGGAAGTTGAAAAAATTAGCGCGCAGCTCGAGAAGCGATTATAATAAAACGTTTCGAATTTTTGCTGCACATCTTCTCAATGTATTCCCCTTGGTAAAACAATTTTATCAGTAATAAGCCTAATTAATTAATTTAAAAATATTTTTTTTGACGGACCCACTTATTTATTTGTTGTTCTTCTCAGTTGGTACTTAGACCGAAGGGCATTTCTATTAACGTAGTCAGTCCATATTATACATGTCAGTTAAGCATAGTACTCAAGGAAAAGCACGCCCACTATTACTCCAGACAGGACAAAATTATTCTCCTCGATGATAATGTTCGTCCACATGTTGAGGCGCCGGTCGGTCAAAACCTACTTGCAAACACTCAATTGGGCATTCCCACCCCACCCGCCCGCCGTATTCAGCATACATTGCCCCCTCCGATTATCACTTGTTCCAATCGATAGTACATGGTCTTTCTGAGACGTTCTTCCGACATGGTATCCATATGCTGACAGAAGGTCGGGAAAAAGTAGTGGCTAACGATGGAAAATACTTTGAATATGACATAATGCACCGTCTTTCACAATAAATAAGATTTTGTAAGACACTAAAGGTAAGCTATATGTACTAACCATTTACAAGAACAGAACGCGCCCTGAAATAAATTTGCCGCATAATAAGAAAGTTGTACTTGAATTTATTATGAGCTTAATTGATAGCAAAGCTTCTTTACGTTCAAAGGTGCGAGGAGCAATTCAAGAAATTTCAAAAACATACTAAGTACTCCATAAGAAGAAAAACATTATCAGGTTTTCATGTGTAAAAAAAGGGATTGATTAATCTTTAGAGCCTTATAAACGTTCTTTCCTACAATCATTCACCCGTTCCATACTTATTAAGTTAGGAAAACGAAGCTGGCATGACAGAATTGTGCAAACAAGCCAAAATATATTCGGGCCTTAAACAAATTAGTGTGAAATGTGCAAGAATTTTGTTCCACGCTAGGCTTTTTTTTAAGTTTTCAAAAAAATTATTCGCCAAAAAATCTGTTTATACTAAAGGCGGATTGGTTCCACCCAATTACGAGAATTCCAATACCTTCTACCGACCAATTTTCAAAAGCGCTTATGATCAATTATACCAATATGATTTAGAAAATGAAATTAACAATCACAATTTTTCTTTTTCAATGGATTATCTGGTTCACATGCGTGATTTTTTTTTACTTAACTTCAAGCTTCAATCATTTTTCGTTGACGCGGACGTTTTGGCTCGACAATTTTTCGAAATGCGTCCGCGTCAACGAAAAATTGTCGAGCCAAAACTAAACGCTAAACAATTTGGTATTAGTCCCTTACATGCATAAATAAGAATATACTCTACATATTTCTTGTAGAACTGATTTTAACACATGACATAATATGAAAGAGAAAAACTAAAGTGCAAATCATACTTTGGGAAACAATGGAACTTCGAGTAGATATGCCCAAATCTACTGGCAGCGAAAGAAGCAATGATAAAATACGGCTGATCGAACCTTTACATAAGCACTACTTTTTCACAAAAACTGAAGTCAATAATATTCTCATTACTAATGCAGTAGTAGTATGCAGCTTGGTATTTGTACCTTGGTATGCTATAAGACTACTGGCGTTAGTCTCAAGCCTCTCCTAGCCTAAAGGGCGAACCATAACCTTCTCGTGGTCCACTGCTGTCACTTTATAACTGCTAATATGATTAAGCCCAAACGGAGGTACCAGCAACGTTTAAGGATCTGCATGTAAGATTCACTAGGAATACTCATGATCGTATGATCATGCTATACGAAGCCATACCAATTGGGTAGCCGACATTGATAACTTAGTACTATGGGGTTGAGCAGCCCCGAATAGAGCTCTTAGAGCAATATTCGCCTCGACACGGAAAGGCCCTCTTGTGGGAGCATCGTAGTGGTTGTGGTAGCCCATATGCGGGCAGAGTGAGATTGTGTGAGTCTGCATGACTTAGGCGAACATTCTTCTCTAAACAGAGTAGTTTGTTCTTTTGTCATAATTGCATACTGTGTCCGTGAATTTGAAGGATGGTCGCTTATTAATGTATGCTTAGAGGATTGGCTTTCGGCGTGGAGTTGCTCTAAATCAACCGGGTGCCGTGACCCAAAGATCGGAAGAGATTTTAGGTAAGTCTCATTTCGACCAGTAAGTTCAATGTCAAGCATGCACTAACATAAACTGGTACTCCCGAGACAGAATATTTATATTCTGCCTCTCGAGGGCGTTGATTGTCGCTTGTCTTCACATCCGTGCATTAAGACTGCCATGAGATTAAGCTATAATGGCAGGTACTCACGTAAAACCCTGACAGCTTTCTGCTCTAGCATCACAATATCATATTAACTTTTAACAAATAAAGAATTCAAAAATAAAACTAATTTTGAAATACGAGGCTTTCTTGCTGACTTATTGTTTATTTTAATTTTAATTTTTTTTTATTTAGATTTAGATTAATTTGAATCAAAAAATATAACTTAAAGTTCGCGAACGTAATAATGATAATAAAATGTTCGTTATTTTATTGTTCATTTAATTTTTACCCCTTAACACATAATCCAAATAAAAATTATATTTTTATTGACATAAAGCTGGTCTTCATTTGTAACCACATGCCTTTAAGGCACTATCATGGGTCAATTTAAATTTTATGTTTCAATCACCGTAATTATGACGTAATCCTCATGACCAAATTAGGAACAAGATGAGAGCTACGAAAAAATCTAAATATCACGAAATTCGACCACTGTCCTATAATTTTCCTTGGTTTCTAGTTAATAGGTACAACACTACTAGAAGTAGGCAAGCATCATATATAATTATGTAGCTTTTTTACATTATTTTTCGACTATTTTAAGAAACTATGTATGTTGCGAGTAATCTACCTCATTGAATCACAAATAATTTTTCTAACTAATTAGCGGTTCGTGCTTCATAACATTCAATTTATTCAATCAAAACTGATATAAATTAACACTTTCATATATAAATTACAATTAAACTAGACGTAAAACTCCACATTATAGACAATAACGTAATTTTAAAACTTTTATCTTAATATTTTTACTAAATCAAATTTTTAAAAACAATGAAATACTTCGAAACGATGATTAAGATCTTTAACCGTATGCAATTTAAGCTTAGAGCCAAGCGCGCCATTTTTACTTGTTCTCATGTAAAACACTCTTCTAACACGGCTATGAATTAACGCCATTGCACACATAAGGCAAGGTTCACACGATAAATAGACGTCATATCCCGTACATAGATACGGACCGTATTTACATAAGTTATCATCAGCTAAAGTGTCTAGGTTTACAATCTTTTTGCTTGGATCGATTTTTTCCGCACCAAATTTGACGTCGGGGAAGTTTTTTTTCACTAATTTCAAATAACTCTCAGTAATTCCTTGAAAACTGAGATCACATTCATCTGACATAAATGTATCTTTATCAAAGTTCCATGCACCACCATTCTGAGTCTTGGCAACAAAGTCAATCAAAACCATTGGACAATGAAGCATTGGGTTTTGTTTAATTCTACTAGATGCTATGGCGACAACACTATTTGTTCTTGGATCAATACAAACACCGAAGTCTTTATTTTCTTCGTTTACAGATAAATTGTGAATAATAGCGAAAGTTTTTTTGTGAAACTCTTTTTCTTCCTCTTTGAAATTGCTACCGCTATACAACGTTTCCATATACTTTTCAGGATGAAATTTACAAGGCCATATTACATTCATTTTGTCATATTGCCACCTCAATTTTGGAGCCTTCGCAGGAACCCCTTGAATTGTTACAGTGCTCGTCAATTCTTTAGAAAATTGTTGTTTTACTCCCTTCAGAGTTAGAAAAGATAGAATAAAACAGTGCAGTAAATTTGCACTTATCGTTTCTTTATTTAAAGCTTCGTGTAATTCCAGTGGCTGGAGTCTAAGTAATTTAGTCTCGGCATCTGTAAATTGTCTGCTTTCATCATGATATAAAATAGTAACCAAGTCGTCATCGGGATTTTCATTACATTTGTTTTTGATAAAGCTTAAAACATCTTCTAACGTGCATAAGATAATATGTTGCTTTCGAATCCGTTTTAAGTGTTGCAAAGTATTTATTGGTAAATATCGTTTAACTTCGATTATAATAGACGATATTGATTTCGTATTTTGAATCGAGCCGATAAGGACTTTTTGCAGTTCTATATCTTTCAAATAGTCATCTGATAGAATTGCTTGGATTGTAAAATCATTAAAAATTTCTGGAGATTTTTCATCCAAACGAGGACGTTTACAATGCAAATCCATACTCAATATTATTATTTATTTTATTATGTTTCATTTATCCAATATTATTTTATTCCTTTCAGATTACAACGTTTCTTTGTGTTTCATCAAAAGATAGTAGATTCATATCTATGGTCTGCAAAATTGAAAAATTTGTGGTAAGGATAGAGTATTGTGTTTAAGATGTAACGAATATTGTAGCAGTGTGAAAGAATTTATTTACATAAAAAAGCATTGCCATTTTTCATACTTAAGTCTAATGCGTCGTAAATGCGAAAGGTATCGGAACTGGATATGGACGTGTGGAAAGGGTATTTTGTTACATACTACAGGAAACTTGTTTCAAGTCGATACGTTACAGATCACTGGAGATACAAATAAAAACATTCTGTTGGGTACCTGAAAAGCGTTTAGTTATGAATCATCCTGCATCTGGAAAATCGTTAAGATTGTCCCCTCCTCCCATACATTTTTTTGTGTCTTGTTTACTTCAATCTATTAACTGTTTCATTTATGACCACCAATTTAAAATACATGTTTAAGTAGTGAGGTTGAACATCAATTAATTAACTTATTTCTAATTAGTTCAATTATAATTAAAAAATTAATTATTAATTATAATTGAAAGGTAAATTCTCAATTAACAATTGTTAGACGAAACCTCCAAGCACATCATATGCGAGTGTCACTTGCTTCGTAGATTTAACCCTATACAAGATATCATTTAAAAAAATCACGGTAGCGGTATCATGTAATTTCACCACAGTAAAGGAATTTAATTTTTTAAATTTAATAAAAAGACATGTAGATGAGATTAAATCTACTATAAGAATTACATATTTCATGAAAGTAATATAAAAAATTTTTACAGTTATGGCCATACATGATGACAGGAAAAATTCAATGTTACCAATAATTCGGTTTTTTATAAATAACTATTAGAAATGTCCACTTACATGGGGTGATTTTTTACCCATTTTCAAGGGTTAAGGTTGCAAATTACTGGAGAAGTATTTCTCATTCTAAGTAGGGTTTGCAAGCTAACCTTCAATAATCCAAACTCGTATAGCGACTAGATTTAGCCTAACTAATTTAGGTGGAATTAGGATGCTATGTCCTCTCCGATATTGTAAGAATTATATGTATATTGCTATAAATATACTTAAGCACACACGTGTGAATAAGATTGTACAAATTATGAGAGCTTTTCGCTTCAGATGTCCAGGGAACAGCCAATAAACGATGATCTGTAAGGCACGATATCGCACTTGGTCACGTAGTGTCATATCTGGAAATAATGTGAATCCGAGAAAGTCGCGTTTGTTATGTTTAAATTGTATTTTGTACACCACTAATTTTTTTATAAAAATAACGGCCTTTAACGGCAAAATATGAAGTAATTCTGTATTGCTGTTAAAATATAGTAAAATTTAAAATCTATTGCAACCCAAAATTTCTTCTTTAACGAGACCAAGTGCGATATGTGTAGACTTACTTAGATCAAAGACAAAGCGTATGCGCATCTTCAAGTTTTCGTTTGCAAACCGAGTCGAGTTTAGGAAAAATTAAGTTTCCGTAGGTAAAGTGGGGAATTAGTAGCACTCTAACCAGTCTCAGCCTGAGATTCCAGGGAAGAATATTGGCGGACAGCCACAATCTTCTTAATCCACCATAGATTTTACCAACTGTGGTTTTAATGTTATCACAGCAATTCAGACAGCTGCTTAATTTCACTCCCAGATTTGACACGCAATCTACAAAAGGTAGTCTCACATTAAATTAAATTGTTGAGGAAGATTATCAACATCCAGGTCTGAGCTATAAAAGGCTACACATTATGATTTACTGATGTTGAGGACGAGCTGATTATCTCTAGACTATTTGCATTTATTCTACCGTCCTCTATGAGTCCAAGAGCTCAGGTACAGCTGAACATCGTCTGCATAGAGATGTGAATTAATGTCATGGACTATATCACTAAGATCATTAATAAAGAGCCTAATAAGGAGAGATCTTTATATTGAGCCCTGCAGCGGAACACCACAGGACAAAGACATGAGCGAAGATGCAATCCCATCTACATTCAACTATTGGAACCTGTTCGAGTGGAAATGAGATATAAGATTTGATAGTTAAGATATGGTTTTTTTTTTTTTTTGCAAAATCGGAAGATACACAATATCAATGTTCCCAAAGTTTGTAACGTAGCACTGGCGTAAACAACAAATAGAAATAAATAAATTTGAAATTTGAGCTTGACATCCCCATAGAAGAAGAGTTCTCATGCGTCTTTAATCCTTAACAAAATACCGTTTCGAATAAAATAGCATTTAATATCGACAAATTTGGGTAATTATTTGGTAGCGATCTAATAAGTATGTTGTCGATATCAAATATTGCGAAAAAAGTAAGTAGGCTGCTTAGATAAACGATGATCGCGAAGAAAGATGATGAGCGAAAACATATACGAAAAGTGAAGGCTGCAATCTAAGGTCGACTCATAAAAGAAGCAGAATCAAGTTGCCTTAATCGGAATGTACAACGAACGTGCGAATTGAATGCAACATTGATTTGGCGATATGTAGTCCAGTTTTCAAAAGAATTCACGCCCAAACATCACGAGCGTCATGAGAAGTATTTTGATAAGGATAATACGTGTGCATAGATGAGCAAAATCAATAGAAATATATAACTTCGAAGTGTCCCATAAACTTTACTTATTATGATGATGCTAATATGATCAGTCCAGTTAAGGATACGATTGCAAGTAATTTGTAAGTTTCCTACAGAGTTCCAGGCGGAAACTAGGAAGTTTTTTTAATAGAATATTTGTGGAAAAAAAGAAAGTCCTATAGATTTAAATATGATAAGATTTATGTAAGGCCAAGTTTTGCACATTGAATAAATAACTAATAAGGAAACGGCATATCGGGTGAAAACCTAAACCACTCGGCGAAATGTATTAGTGTGCTCTGTTTGTATTCGTTTCGTCAGCAGTAATAAAATCTGACATTTTGAAGGGGGACATTTTTTTATAATCCAAACTGCTATATAAAATAAACAAATTTTTAGCGCCCCTTATTTTCAGGTAATATTTCTTGACGTTGTCTTTGTATGACTGACATAATTTAGGCAGCAATTACAATTTCATAAAATATAAATGTCAAAATTGTTGAACTGACGCACAATAGGCAGTAGGCCTGCTTGTCATGGGTGAGGACAGGAAAAATGAAATGCAAAAAGATTTTTATAAGCTTGGAATGCAGATTATCTAGTCCGATTGCAGTGGACTTCACAGCAATAATAGCTAATAGAGCAAAGGAATTCTTTTTGGACGATCTGATGCCAATATCACATTTGCTTGTAATGTTCCTTAAAGCCCGGGTTTTCGAGTATCTGGTTCTTTTCCGGGTACCCGGTTCTTGTCCAGGTACCCGGGTTTCACGGGTAAGAGTCGAGCAAATCGGGTACCCGAATTTTAGGAATCGTGTTGTTAATCGATTATTTGGAATCGGGGAGTGAGAAATCGATTCCTTGAAATCGTGTATTGAAAACTTAGTTTGGTTAATTAATATAGAAAATCAAGCAAGCAGAATTATTATGACTGAATTCACGAATTCACTAATGTACCGGAGTATTAAAAAATTAAGATTATACCCGGATACCCGGATATTTGGAATCGAGAATCGATTATATCCAGATACCCGTGTAACCTGAAATCGGGTACCCGGGTACTCGATTTCATTTCAACCCGGGTACAAACCGGAACATTAGCGTGTAGTACGAAATCGCAACTTACGGAATTACGTAAAATCTGGGAGAACCTACGAATCAGGTGTGTGAAGATATACATATCAAACCATCGATCCTATGGACGTAAACCAAGGACAAGTGGAATTAAGCATACACAATGATTTTATGAGTATAAATTGAGAGATATTGGATGACTATGAATGTATGTAGAGGGTCGTGTTCGGTAGCATGGAGTTTCCTGTTACCACTTTTGTTCCCTGAAATCTTCATTTGAAAATGTTTCTTTTTTTAATGAAAGTGTGGTCACTTAAATAATCATAAGTCCTTTCAAAGATATCGCAGGTTCAAACTTGAGAGCTTGTTTCAAAGAATACATTTCATATATTTGAACGATATCCAACATATTACGATTTATGCTCAAATGTTTCTTATCGAGCTCTAAAGTTGAATTTTTGAAAAGAAATTCATGAAAATTTACCGTGTTAATCTTAATTCCAAAAAATTGTTATACCAAGTACATAATTTTTTTCTTCTTAAATGTGACCCGTTAAGTTTAATTTAAAACAAACAACAAAATTAGCTAAATATCTGTTTCTGTTTAAAAGTTATTAATAATTTTATGTTATGCCATGACTCCAATAGGAATAGATCTTCGATATCTCGCTCACAAATTTGATTTTTTTTTTTTTAATTTTGATGTTCTATTAACATAAAATAGGATAGTTACTAGTTAGAGAGATGAGTGCAATAATGACTCTAGTATTGTCCATGGGTGATTTAAGGTTTTTTGGTAAATTAGACCCAAAAATTATTCTTTTAAAATAAGTGCCCTTATAAATCGGGGGTGGAGGACGTCAGATTTGAAAATTATCAATATTTAAAAAAAGAAATGGTTAGTTACATTATCATTACATTTGGACGACCGAAAAGAATTTTCTGCCGATTCAATCGGTCAATCATGCCAGTTATGATAGAATTTCAAAAATCACTTGGGTAAACTGCGTATAATATATTTTTAAAGGATTTTTTTGAACAATGATTTTAATTAAGATATATATATTAACTTTATTAACCATTTGTCATTGATTATATAAATTGCAACTATAATTGAAGAAGGAAACAGGAGTTCTATATATGATTAACTGCATTAGCAATCTTTAGTTTATTACAATAAAAGGATAAAATATCTTCAAAAGATTACTGAAAAGCTTATTAGCAATTCAATGCTGGAAAATGTAGTGAAGCCATAAAAAAAAGAACTTATAATTTTAAATTAGAATCAAGCTATTTGCAAGCTCTTTTATCAGTTTCCTTTGTTTTGAGCGCGTGAAAAGTACAGTTCTACCAAGATTTAAATGTTAAATGTTTGATTTTCTCGGAATGTTTACATATTTAAAAACAAATCTCAAAAATTATCAAATTTACTTTTTGTTATATATGACACAAATGTATCAAAACAAATATTGCTTGTACACATACAGTTCTTTTTGTTTTGACCGACACTATATGCGCATGTATTATATTAAAATAAACAAATACACGAGTATGTAGCATAAAAAAATAAAAAAAGACCGCTGGCAGAGATTTAATTGCAATTCCATTGATTAATTATCATGTTTGGCTATTATTCAATTCTATCACCATTTTCGTATTTAGTTATTTTGGATTAAAAAAAAATATTAACACTTTCGCTCTTTATTTATTTTCCAATATATTCATGTCATAAATCACTTGCCTTAAGTGAACTTGAACTAATACGTAAATCTTAAATTCTTAAAATAACTATAAAAGTAGCAAACGCATATAACAAAAATAAAAAACGAGATCAGAACTTGAAAATGTTTAGTTGAAGTTATCTCCATAACTAATTAAAAGAATCTTAGTATATCTCACCTGATATATTTCTGTAGAAAAATTATCACAGATTTGAGAAACTATCAACAATTTATCTCACAAAAAATATGTAAATTATACACATACCTATTATTATTATTATAGTATGAGCAGCACACTTGGAAATTTTATTGTCAAAATTTTATAAACACACGCAACGCGTTCTAGTTTCACAACTGCTTGCTGGCAAAATGTAAAATATCTTGACTTACCCGAAAAATAATTTCCCCACACATTTCTCTACGAGTTGAGTTGAGAGTCTCTTACACAGTCAGTAACTATATAGCAACGAATTAAAAATTATATCTCGTGCTGCTTAAAGCAAAAATTATTTTATTTCTGATAAAGAATCCATTATCACACTCATAGAAGTGTGTTATCTCTCATTTAACCATGAAATCTCCACCTTTACCACAGAAAACGAAATACATAATTAAAAAAAAAATTTGTAGTAGACAACTAGTGGGATAATAATTCTATGATTCAATGCAATTTACTGGAAATCTTTTAGTATTGGAAATTTACTAAAATAAAATTATAATTCTGTGTTGTTTTGTTTATATGGAAATAAATGTATATAGTAATCACATTTAAACAAACAATATTTAAGGTTTAATACTACACGCACATTTAAATGCAAATAACGCCTAATCATCAGCTCGCGCTCTGGCTGTCTGGTCTGGACGTCATCAAGAGAATTGCAGTTGCTCAATTGCCCAGCCAACACATTTCTGAGGTTGTAGAGTGAGACCTAGTCAGACTTGGTGCTGTGGTGATGTGACTTTGGAAGTTGTGCTTGAAATAATTCTGAGGTATGTATGTACATTTGGAAAGCTTTCTAATGTATTCAATTAAAAGCAGCGGACAGTGCAAAGGGATTACATTTGAATTGATACAATTATTGTGTAATTTAAATGCTTTACGCTTCAATAAATAAATTGTTTTATTATTATACAAGTGAAGTCTCTAAATTTGTATCTTATCTTATACTTCATATACAAGGGAACGTTAAGCAATCACAAAATATAGATATGTTAGATACGTACTTGAGCTTACGCTACTATACACGTCAGGCTCAAAAATAATTTACAACATATGAAATTTTACTAAAATTTAAGCCCCTTTAATTATCTATGTTATATTAAAAACTAAATTGTTATTTAAGGCATCCAAAGTACTAATGGAAACCACACTGCATTTGCACGGTTGTGATAGGAATATACCAGTAGTCCATTTTATCATCACGCCGACAGAGACGAAGGTACATAGTTATTCTGAATGGGCTACTCATCGAGTCTCGTTTGTGCATATCTAATAAAAAAAATGTGTTTGTCCTAATTTCTCTCACCAGACTAGAGCCCAGACGAAAGAAATTTGCCAGCACACGACAGAATGTTTGCTAAATATTTACAAGGTAGACTACAGCTGCTCTTCACACACGAATTTCTTATCAACTGCAGAATATGTTATCTGCAGAGCAAGGTGTTCCATAGTATGGTGAGTTATTTGCCCCTGTATCATGATCCATATCAAAGTGTAATGAGAAGTGGAGCTCTTGTCTGTGGTTGATTATCTTAATTCAGATCAGTAGTTAACTATCTTAATTTAATTACAAGTACAAAAGCCATGGGTGGTCGGTAAGTTTTTTTTAGCTTACCTGAATCTTGGAGAGCATGGACCAGCGTAACTCTACTAGTCTAGTTATGTATATTATTTTTGGACCGATAAACTAGAAAAATAAAATATATTAAAAAAACTTTTAAAATAAATAACTTTCGTAAATAAATTGCACTAAAAAGTAAAAAATAATTTTTTCTTTCTCAGTGATTGATTTACACAAGAAAATTTTATTTATTAAACTCAGAATTCACTACCCTAACCTATACGTAAAGAACCAGAGTGGAGGAATTAGAAAACTTCTGTTAGTTCAGCTGAATATTACCGTATAGAAGAACATATCAATTCCGATTTCAACAAAGCAACGAATGCCTGTTCTCTGCTGTTTCTGATATGGAGCTCAAGTGAGATCTCAGTTAAAACAAGGCTAAGATTTTTCAATATAGTATTAATATATGGTTGCAAGACGTGCAAGGTCGCTTAGTTTATAACACGCCGATTGACCAACAAGTCTACCATTAAGAACATTTTCTTAAGACAAACAAGTCCGAACGTGTATAATAAAAGGGTAAAATGGAATTTCAACATCGAAAGACGGCCCTACACTGGAGCCTACAAAGAACATATATACATATGTAAAACTGATAAAAGTTTGTTTTGAGTAGTTCCTACGCACTAAACTACTATTCATACAGAAAAATGGTGTTCTGATAAGTTGCTTTCTTATCATCTGAACCGAAATAAAATTTTTATACCTTTAAAACAAAACTGTTTAAAAAAAAATTTCTTGACCAAATGACTACGATTCTTCAAACAAAAACTTTCAGCTGAGTAATAATTGCATATGTCGCTGTGCTGTGGTCTGATGAAATCGAATCAGTCTGCCTACAGATTCGGACTCTGGCTGTACACACATACATGCAACTATTACTCAGTTGAGAGTAATTGAGCGTAAAATGGTAAGGTTACTTTTTAATCAAAACTATTTTATTATTTTGTTAGGTCAGGTATACAGGGTATTTCCGTCAAGGTGGTCAATAGAGCAGGAGGTGATAGTATTCACCTAGCCCAACAAAAAATTGTACCGCAGGCATGTCAACCGTTTCGGATACATGGTGATAAAGAAAAAAAGCTAGTTTTTAACAAAACACCCTGTATCTTAAAAAGTACATTACGTACGGTCACAGTTCATTATAAGCAGAACTTCATTGGCCTTTCCAACGACTGCTCAACCAGCCCCGTACTCCTTGCATTCGGCATGTAGTGCCATATTATCACAAAATATTGACGGAAAAGAACTCCCAATCGCATGTGCCAGCAAAACTTTTACACAAGGATTAATCAATCATTGAAAAGAAGCTAACAGCCATACATTGGGCTATAACGCATTTTAAACCATACGTATATGGCCGAAAATTTACAGTGAAAATAGACCATAGGCCTTTAGCATACTTATTCGGTATGAAAAACCCAACTTCTAAATTAACAAAAATGAAATTGAAATTCAATACGTTAAAGGTAAAGAGAATGTTGGTCCAGATGCGTTATCAAGAATCAAATTTGACATAAATGATTTAAAGGACATCAATAAATTAAAAGTATAAACTCGAGCAATCCACAAGCAGAATCAAATGAGAAAATAAGCTCAATAGAAGAATATAGCGACCCACAACCGCAGCCTGATCAACTGCATGTCATAGAAGCGCTATCTCCAAACGAAGTAACTAGTCTACCAGAGCTAAAATTAGAAATAAACAGTTGCAGCAACAAACAAATTAAAATATATATAAATATTGTGCACAAATTAAGAAATATTTATGAGCGCCATATAAATACAAAGATAAACCAATCAATGGAACCAGGACTAGAGCAGGTATTAGAAATATTGGAAAACAGTATACAATTTCGGACCAAGACTCTGAAACTTTCTGCAGAAAGCGAAATATTTCAATTTATTACAGTAACCACATTTATAGAGATAGGCAACAAAATACTAAGAGATGTACATATTATAATATACAAACCGCCGATATACATAAAAGATAAAACACAGATTAATAATTTACAGCATGATTTGCACTCAACACCTACTGGAGGACATCTAGGACAATCTAGAATGCACAAAAAGTTGAAAGCGATATATAGATGGAAAAGATTAAGAAAGCTATCGCAAGATATATAAACAAGTGTGAGCTTTGTGCGAAAAACAAACACCAGACGCACAATAGAGAACGTTTAAAAATTACAACAACACAATCAAAAGTATTCGACGTACTATCTATAGACACTGGACACTGTATGTCCATTTACCAAAGCACCTAGTGACAATAGATACACGGTAACCATGTAATTAGATTTAAGCAAATATGTCGTAATAGTTCCGAAGAGAGATAAGGAAGGAAACACTATTGCACAAGCAATAGTCTACGGATTTACACTAATTTATGAACCAATGACTAAAATAAAATCGGATCTTGGAACTGAGTATAAAAACCAAATCCTCTCGGAAAATAAAGAAACTTTTCGGAACCACTGCACATCTCGAAACTATAGGTTCTCTAGAAAGATACCACAAATTTCTTAACGAATACTTAAGATGTTTCGTAAATGATAACAGGGATGACTGGAATACGTGGATACCATATTATTCATTTTTCTATAACAGTACTCCTCTTCTGCGGTTAATTGCTAGTTTTTTTGTTGTGCTACCGCTATCAACAATGGACTTGGAGTGCTTTCTACCAAGAGAAGATCATCAACCCTTGAAAAATCGTTTACTTGTTTTACTTTCCTTTATTTAATTTGTAATTTTGGCTCCTTTCTAGAATGAACAATACACTTATAATAGAAAGATTAGAAAGATGGGATTTGTATTTCTTATTCATCTTTGCGCCAGCTGTACAGTTGTGGTAATATAATAATTACAGGGTCCCCATGTAATAATCAAAGTTGCAGGTAGCCATGGAATATGAATTCGTTAATCGTGATCCAAACAATAGTATGCATAACTAATGAATTGAATGCTACGCTGTGCCGCCTTGTCGTGCTTACAGATAACGACGATGATCGGAGTCAGCCATTAGGCAGTGCTCCTATGGAGAAAGCGGAGAAGCTATAAAAGCAGATCTCCTAAGAGAAGAGAAGCTCAGAGAGCAGGTCTCTTTGCAGGCGCAGCTAGAACTTCTTGTTTATTGGACTATTCCAAGCTTATTTATACACAATTGAATTTGCTAACCTAATCTTAATTATGATTTACACAATTATAATGTGTACACATGCCCGTGATTGCGGGCATGTTAAACAAAGTTACTTACTTGCACTTTTGTGCTTAACATTTATTTTGATGTGGTGCAACGCTTGACCCGTGTTAAGTCTGTTGCAAAACATGTAAACAAATGCATGTCACACTCGAACAGCAGGTGCTTATAATACATTAACATTATTGTGCCACATTGTGATATTTAATTGAGAATTGATTTCGGGTTAATTGATTATTATTGATTATTGCAAGAATGCTGAATGTGCAATCTTGTATTTTTAATTAATTTGTTAATCGTTCGTATTTTTTATGCATAATTACATTACACACTATTAAAATACTATTCTATTACTTAGAGCAAGAAGCGTTACCGATGGTCGGAGGACTCTCTTGTTCTATATCTATTTTGCTACTTGAATAAGCATGATTTATTTATTAACTCCCAAAAGCGCAATGAATCCCTTAATGCAACATGACAGTCTTTTATTCTAACCATTCAATCGATTTCCGTCGGTACATAGGAATTTTTTTAGGGGAAATGTTTAATATACAAGAATGAAATTTAACGAGAAAGTAGAACGCCATCAGCGATCATTCTTAATTAAATTGGAAAAAGTTGAGAGGAAGAAAAAAAGAGAAGGCGCCTACCAATGATCGCGCCTATTGCCGATCTGTGTTTATCAAAAGCACAATGCAAGACGTACGTCATTAGTTCTTGCTATATACTTGACAGTGTAAGGGAAATCGTTTATTCTTTATTATTTACATGCCGTTCATTGCTAAGCTGATTAGGCACTTTAGTCTCGTGATGTTGAAAATGTTGCCAAAATTGCTTATGGTCGATGAAGGTTCAGTAAATTACCGTAGCAACGGCAGCAATTTTAAACCATGCAACCGGCTTGTAAATTGGGTCATTTACTGAAATTTACTGAACGGTAAGAGTTGATGGGGAGGTAAATGTATGAAATTCATTGATACGTTATTTTATAGGGAGATATAAGAATGAAGTTCGGGAGTAATATGAATTCATTACACCATGCCCCTTAAAAAACAAAGATTCAGTATAGAACTTTCTGGAAAAATTTCCAATTGAAGCCGAAGGCCAATGTGCATTAAGGAATTCTAGTTTAGAAAAATTGTTATTTTTTCTTTTTTTTTTGCCATATAATATAACAAAGCTTAAACGTGTTAAAAGTTATTTTCTTAAAGAGCTTTTAGCTTACATATATGTACATGGGTACATAATTATTTTATTGACGGCTTGCATTATTTTAGGCGTAAACATATGAAAATGAATTACAATAGAATTTTTGCTCAAAAAGGTTATTTTTATTTCCTAAGTTTCTAAAATATTTTATTCTATTTGGTACCCTTTATAAGATATTATTTAATTCTACGAGAGATAATTTAGATTATTTTAACATTTGCATACTTACAGTAGTAAATGTATGTCATGTTTGCTTTAGCATATTTCTATGAACTATTTATTTTAAAACAGCTCCCTTTTTTGTTTATTATATACCTACATATATAGTTCCTACATTCTAAGATAAGGTTATGTTCTCCTTCTCTCTCTGTTCTGCTCGTGTGGAGAACGCTCGGAAAAATTCAAAGGAATGGCGCTGTAATTAAGAACGCCAATGAAATTCTAAAATATAGTGGTTTATTTTGTCGTCAGTTGATTTCTCTAAGAACGTTTGAGATTAATTTAAATAAAACAAAATTATGATTACTTTAGGAATGCCAACGATAAATAAGTGTTAAAATGTCTAAATGCTCATTCAGAATTTGTTAGCTAATAGTAATTTTAAGCTTCTATGTAAAGTTTCAGTGAAATTCATTAATGTTTAGAGAATAGTGATTTTTGGCCTGTTTTTGACTTTCAGGAAAACAGTTTCAGCATTTTCTGTCATAACTATTTAATTTGACAATATTTTTTCTTGACTATTTTTTTTTAATTTAAGGAAACTTAGTTATGAAATTATTGCAATAAAATTCGTTTTAGAAAATTAAATTCTTCTATTTTTTATAAACTTTTCAAAACGACAATTCGGACCCGGAACTCCAATTTTTTGACTTCGTGTAAATGGCTTTGTAAGGAAAAGTGGCACGCGGGTATACTTTTTCTACTATAACGTTATCTGTAATTGATTATCTCCTAGCGAGTATAACGTAAAGGGCTCATATAGTGTATGAACTGTTGTCAAAATGCGATTTTCGAAGGTGAAGCATTATTACAAATTACAAAAAATATGTGCCGGTCCATGGGTGTCTAATCGAATAATCGCAAAAGATGTCATATGTTTACCACAGTCGGTCTCCAATATAAAGTAATTTTGTTAGTAAGATTTATTCCTGTCGAAACCCAGAATAAATATCTTTATCTCAGTCGATGCCCAAGATAAAGTTGTGATGTTAGTGGAATTTTAATTTATTACCACTAGCCAAGTCGATTGCGATGTGTGATCACAAGTGCAGAATGCAAAAAGAGAGAAATTCAAGTTAGCCTGCGGCTTATATTGCCATTTCAGAGGCACACGGCATCAACAAATAATTCTACACTGCACATAGCAGCAATAGTGCTAGCCACTATGAGAACGGCACCATCTAATAATTCTTAACTACGCATAGCAACAATAGTGCATTGACCTTAGCGGCTAAGCGCAGCACTTATAATAATGAGTGCATGTGTTGCCGTTCTTAATTTGCCTAGTCGTTCCTTCATGACTACAAATTACGTATGCTGATACATATTGCAAGATTGCTTAATTTGCTATCTTAAAAGGTAAGTTTAACTGAAAGATGACTTAATCTAATTATATTTGATTTACGTAAATTTTTATTGGTGACAATTCGATCAATTTCCTTTAATTGGATTGTATCCCGGTTTGTTTATGTGAAATGGAGCCATAAATTGTCGGTTGCTGTCTCCACTAAAAACCCTGCTTTCTCGATAGGCTTGTGTGCATATTTTGTTCCCAACTTAGTTTCGATAAATAGAAAATACTTGGAATTAGAATCTTTTGTCTGATTTTATTTTCAGGTGTCTTTTTATTGTTGGTTCTCAACATACTGCCACCTGTTGAAAGGTTTAAGGAATAACAAAAATTCAATCTTTCAATATTTGATATTGCAAATTAATTGGAAAATGACGTGGAAAAGCATACCTTCCCAGATTGAAGTCTTGCGGGAACATTTTTTTTGTACATTAGATGCATGTAGCAATGTCCAATAGCAATGAAAATCTTCCTTCGAATTTACGTGCAAATATTTGAACTGTTGGATTGTTATCATGTGTGCTATAATGGAGAAGAAACAAAAGCAAAGCCCTGAACTTTGCAGAATTGTTATTATGCATATTATAGGAGAGAATAAACAATAGAAAAGGAATTGTACGATTATTATTATGCCCCATGTATACATAACGATGGAAGGAGTTAAGTTATGAAAAAAAAATTTACTCTAATGAATTAGCTATATTTGTCCATTCGCTAACAATTTGATTTTTACTTTTGTTCCATCGCGAGTGGTGAAAAGCTGCCTCCGCTTCTTCGATTTCTTCAACGCTTTGTAGGACACCGTGAATTTCTCGCTTCGAATGATGTTATCGACAATGTATAAGTCCAACTGGAGATCATTGTCTCCATTCTTCCTGGAAGGAAGACAATCTCCTGCAAAAGCTGGATGCCTTTGGAGTCGCTTTACATTTTGTACGCGCTATTTAAAGGGACGTAACGGTTAGTAATTGCAGTTTCACTTCAAATTTAGGCGTGACCTTATTTTAATTTAATGCAATTTACAATTTTATATCGACAGTGAACAGAATTTTCCATAAGAAATAACAAACGACGACAAACAATTTTGTTTTTGAGTAGTTGTCGCTGGTTTCAGCTTTTGTCGTGATATGATAACATAACGTTCACTTAGTGATTTTGTGCTGCAGAAATTACAACATGTTGAAGTTTTCCCACGGGAAAGTTCTGTGTTTTGAAACAGATATGTCGATGGACGTGTGTATGTATATATCGCTTATAAAATTAATCTAGAGCTTAGATAGATTTTTGTCATGGGCAATATGTTTTTATTTTTTATAAATTTTGTACAGAATTTGGAAACTTGTAAGTTTTTGTTATTGGCCTTTTTAGGTTTCCATTGTTAGTATTTATGTTGCTGAAGTCTAGGGTAGGTTATTAAATTCAACTTACACTGTAACGTGTGCTGGAACAAGTAGAATGTTTGACTAATTAAATATTTATTCAAAAATTGGAGATTGACTTCTTTCACAGGTTGCTGTTGGTTTGCCTACAAGTCCCTAAAATGGCCGCCCTGCTATCAGAAACTTTATTCAGCTAAATGTTAATCATACGTTTTTGTTTTCTTATAATTATTTAATCAATTTGTTTTATGGTTAGTATTTTTTTTTTATTAATAATTTAAATAAAAAATATTTTTTTTACTTATCGAGCCCAGATTTCTTTTTAGTCATCTGACTTTGTTGTCCGCGTCCTCCAATTTTATCTTCGTAAACCTACGGCTCTTTTTTTCAAATTCTAGTTGATTTCGATGGCTTCGGTCTTGTCTTCTACGTACCCTTATAATTTTTCTTCTTTTTTCTTTCCTTATATATTTTACTTTAAATGTTTTCTTGATTATTTAATTTCTTCTTCCTCTGTGTGCCGTCCTCTTCTGTTTTTTTCTTGCCCCTATTTTTTTGAATGATTCTGAAGGCAATTGAGAATAGTGGGTGTGAAGCTGCGAGCACTTGACCTTGACCTGGCCTAGAACTGGGGACATTTTCAGTTGTATAAAGCGACTTAAATATTATTATATTACGTATTTGTTTATTTCTTTGACTTGATAAATATTTATTTATTCATTAATATTGTCATTATTATTATTTATTAAGTATTAGATATTATTTATTTAATTATTTAAGTATGTATATTCAGTGATTATTAAATTAATAGATAGATATTAATATTAAGATATTACAGTATTTATTATTATGATCAATCTTAGGCTAAGTGAGATTCCAATCTTTTATTTATGTCTCTATTTAAATGAAGTAGGTACATGTAAGATTCAAAAGCACGCTTCAAATCACGAAAAACTGCCAGTATTACCTTTTCGTTTATAATCTCCTCTTTCCACTTATGTCGAATCCATATTATAGCTGATTCACATAAGTTGTGTCGAACCCATCAATTCATTTTCATGTCCTCAATTGAATATTTACAGTTTCCTCGAATATTTTTACATATACAGACAACATATTAATGGAAATAAGATCTTCCGGTGACCGGGCATTTTTAATATTCGGTACAAGTCTTATTATTGACTGCTTCCAACTTTCGGGAAAAACGCCAGTAAAAAATGAAGCATTTATTATTGTAAACAACTGACGGCAAAATCTAGTCCTTACATTCTAATATCATCTTACAATTAAGCCATTTAAATCATTTTTTGTATTCATAGATCTTACAATTTCCTCGCATGTGATGAGATCTAGCTCCCGAAACTCAAGTTGTATATTACGCTGCGATATACTATCAGAATAAGGAACATTTGGAATGCTTTTTACAAACAAATGATTAAGAGTGTTGCCAATTTCATCTTCAGTATTTATTACAAACTTAATCACTTCTATTTTGCGAATGTCATTTTCATCTTCCATCAGCACATTTTTGTTCAAAGTTCCCCACAAGCCCTTCTGATCTCCCACTTTTTCATTAATGTTCCCTTCTACATAACTGTTTTTCGTCTCTATACCCTTATAAAAACCTGGCCCTGTTATAAAACTGTATTTTGTCTCGTTTTAAGATCCTTAATTCACTACTGAACCACTTTGTTATCTATCCTTTTACCATCTTGACTAAAATAGCTTTTAGTTTTCGTTCAAATTCCTCAGCATCAAGGTCAACGTTATGAGATATTCCAATATTACTAAAATTATCTATAATTAATTCATCCATAAACGTTGCCTTATCAAACTTAACATAGTTTTTTATTTTTCTTACACCATCAGTATATAAATAACTAGAAAAGTAGTAGAAGAGTATTGGAGGGCTAAAGTGTCGTTCTGAATTCTTCTTGTAAATAAAATATGATTCGAACTGATTGGTTTGAAATTTTGAATACACGTGCAGTTCTGATGATAATACAATTTAGCGTTTTATGTACAAAAAATTTAAAATAACGGCGCCAAGATGGCGGACGTATTTTGTCATTAATGGTCCGACCTCCTTAAAATGGACGGATAAAGGAACAAGTGGTGAGGATTTCCAGAGAATCATTTAACATGACATTACATATATTGCAAACATAACTCTTGGCTGGTAACACAGCAGCAAAGCTACTGCCACTTCGGATTACATCAGGGGGCATATAAATAGCAAATCAATAAATTCGTATAACCAAATTTTATCTTAGGTGCCAGGCGCGTATACAGGGGGAGGGTCACGGGGGTCATGACCCCTCCCAAAGCACTAGCTCACCTTCGCGGTGAATTGAATGGGACGCTGAACTGTAGTGAGTTGTAAAAGCTTAATAGGACGATTTTCGTATGGTATGTATGTACACAATGTGTAGCTGAAGCCGGCGATTAAAGCTGGTGCTGGGTTGGGCCTTTGTTTGTCTTCTTTTGAGTAGTAATAGTGGGTGGGTAATAATAGTCATTCGCTCATAGCTCTTCGTCTTTGAAACGTGTACGATTTTTTTTTAAATCATTCGTTGATTTTTCATAACGACACTGATTGAAGCGTGAGTCGCTCAAAATTTTTACGTTCGTACGGAAGCATTAAGTTTTTCTTAGAAAAATACTTGCAAATTGTTCTTAAGAATATTAATGAATAACTAACAACGGTCCAAACGAATTGGTGGATTGATTCTGGTGGTTCACTCCTTCGGACAAGGACACAGGCATTCAGTTTTTTTTTTAGAAATATTTGACATTTTTTCTTTATATGTTTCATGCCCTACCGATGGCCGACCATGGTTCAAAAGAGTTATATTGATTCAGGTGCCTTGGCTGGTCGGTAGCTAAAGATATTTATGAGCGTTGTCAATCATATATTTGGTCTTAGAAGTTTATTTGAAAATTTTTCTTTCGAACTTTTATACACCATTGGTGGCAACCATCAGTTGCATTCATTCGAGTGCCGCCAAAATTGATTCTACAATTTTACTTCAGAATTTTTAAGGCAAAACTATAAAACAAAATTTATTCGTTTTCCTCTGTGATAGTTGGCAGTTCTTGGCTTGTACTTTCGTATTAATTCAAGTAGTGTTGTTTAATTTAACTCAACGTTTACTTCTAATTCCTAGGAGAAGGATAAACTTGCTGTATTAGTTAGCGATGGAGGTAGAAATAGTAGCGATTTACACTTTCGCGGAAAACTGATAAGACTATTGACAACTTTTTTCAGAAGAACGCAAGATCAGTTAAGTTTCCATCAGAAGAATAGTCAGTAAAATATCATGTACTTCTACTCCATTCCTTTGAATGTGACTCAAGGTGCAAGCTCACTATCAGTCAATTACTTCACCCGTGACAGAATCGCTTGCGACAGCAACTATTTCTACAATCTCTGCGCGAAAAGGCGTATCGGTTATGATTTCTTAATGTCCACCCTGAGATCGACATTAATGTGCATAATTTATATATTTATTATCGATAGCTTTCCAAATCAAAACAAAAATTGGATTTTATGATAAATATAACGTAAATATGATTAAAAAATTTTAGGAACGACTTCTTCCGACTTTTTTCTCCCCATCAAACATTTTAGTTGTGACCCCCCGTAGACTGCCGGTCTGGATACGCGCCTATTAGGTGCTCTATACAAAACAGCTTTCCGCTGTTTCTCGGGTCATAATACGGACCCAGCAAATAAGTATGGTCTCTAGCGCACAATTCGGTATGAAGCACCTGGACCAGTTAAGAGAAAAGTAGGCGGAATGGCGCTGTGTAATCTCAAGCAACTTTGAATTAGACTGTCCAGCTGAAAATAAATGGCCGTAATATACGGAACATGACTGTTTTTATTGCAGAATATTGACTTTCTATTTAGCATGCTAAGCACGATAGCGTTCCTTAGTTAAATTCCTTAATTTAATTTCTTTTGTTTAAAATTATTCACAATGATACACCTAGTTATCTAGCAGAGCATATTAATTTTCTACAGTATCCAAGAGGTCGCAGCCTTTTGATTCAACGTTATCATACATCTATCTTGGAAGGTTCCTACTTTGTCCAGGCGTTTCGATTGTGGAACACCCTTCCATGTAGTGTTCAACGCTCAGGAACTCTTAGTGCGCTTGTGTTTTATATTGTTTAATTCCTATTTCTTTTTTTCTTCAATTGAAGTTACACTTAAGTAGATTTTCATTTCATATTTTCTGTAATTAGTGATAAGTAATCTTCTGGATGTTGACTTAGCGCATACTCATTCTGCTGTTTCATATTATATTTTTATTAGTTTTCTCTTTGAACTTTCCAGAATGTAATTTTTCTTATATATATACTATAAGATATGTATCTCTTGTTGTACCTTTATGCGGATTTATGAACGAAATAATAATAATGATAATGGTTAAAGATGTTGTGTGGACCAATAGCAAGTAGAGGAAAATAACTTTTGTCCTCACCAATAGCACGCCATTGATCAAAGCTACACATGTCGTGGGACATCTATAAATGCACTTCATAATAACCATGCATTGTTAAAAAATATCTGCTTGAAGAAGTTGTCGGTCTCCCGTAGTTTTCATTATGAAGATATAGTAGTCTTCTTTGTTATTTTTATTATCATGTTTAAGTGTGCGATCAAACTAATTTTCGAATTTTCTACGCCAGACAGTCTCTAAACCACTTATTTTGAAACTCGCTAGCTTCAAAATACGGCATAGATATAAAAATGAGATCTCCGAAAAATTTCTGAAAAATGCCACTCTGTGAACTGTGTTTATAGAAATCCTGTAATTAGGCTACCGAAATAAAAGAATGCCAATTGCCCAATTTTTTGACTACTTAGACCGTTGGAGTTATATTATCTATAGGGTCAATAGTCTGAGTGGTTAGCGATTATATGAATCAACAATTTGTATTTGATTGATCTCCCAGAGATCGCCCAGCTGTCTCAAATAAAAAAATATGTAGTTATATTAAATACTGAGTATACCTTGACATCCCGGCCGCTTCGCTAAAACTAGTTAACCATTATAAATAGCTTTAAACTATTCGGCAATGTCAATAGTGAGAATTATGTAAATAACAGGTGTTTAATCTACCCCACTTCCGCCATTAAATAAATTAAATTCATATTTATCCGAGCATTCTGTGTACTAGGACCAACACTTTTTGAGTTAACATCTGCGCAACTATCTATTATACGATCAACCAGAATAGGTCACGCCTCAGATTAAAACTATTTAACTTGTGTGTGGAGTCTTTAATTAGCAGCAGCAGAGCTGCAACTACATTTCGAAATATATTCTTTCAAAGCCAAAGATTATTAAGGATAAGCAATAGATTCGGTTTTCAGTAAATGTTCATGTGATCTGAGCTTTGGTGCCTTTACCTATTTTATTATTATTATTTGTTAGTAGTAGCTCGGTTAACTTTAAAATTTTTATCTATTAAGCTACAGTTAGTGTAGTTAGTATATGAGTGGAGGGCATTGACATTCATCCACAGGTCCAAGTCAGGTTTACTGCCCAGTCATGTTCAAAGGAGCTTTTCTTGGAGTAGACTGGCTTATCCAAGGATTCTTCCTTAGTTCAGGAGTAGAAATATTTTCCTACAGGGAGCCAGCACTTGGAGCGCTTTACCTAGGGGTCATTACACACAAATTCTAACTGATCTACTAGGTGTGATTTTTCTTCTAGTTCTGTTACTAATTATTAGATATTAATTTCAATCTTATATATAAAAATGTAGTGTTGTATGTTCTTGTATTAATACATTCTTATTTTCACTTTATACATACCTATTCAAATGGGTCTTTAGAACCATTGGAACTTTTTCCTAGTTATCACTGCTATTTTCAATACTGTATACTGTATTTGCTATATCCTTACTCATATTCTCTACATTACAATTATTGCTCTTAAGGTGAAGCTACACGGTGAGAGACCTTGGCCTCAAGAGACCAATTTTTTTGTCTCTGCAGACCCAGAGACCCGTGTATACACTTTGGAGACGCAAAAGATCTCTAAGGAGGCCTAGTCTCTAAACTTCTTTGGACCGTTCTGCAAAGTTTGTTCATTTGTCGTCTCCAGCTCTCCGAAGACTATTTGTGTTCTGGTCAGTTAAGTTTTCCTCTACTCGCAAATGAAAAGGAATTACAAAGAAATTAATAACAAAATTAAAAATTAATATAATGGATTTAGGATTTGTTTCGTCAATGGAGTTCTGGTTATTTTTGAAAAAAAAAATTCCATTTCTCCGTAAAATTTGTAAAACAAGGATATATTTTTTTAAGCTTTTTCACCTAAGATCTCTAGAGACCAAGCTTCAAATTTTATGTATACACTTCAGAGACATGTCCCCTGAGACTTTTTTTATTATGGTCTGTAGAGACCTAATTTTTGGGTGTCCAGAGTCAAAGTTTCTTGCCGCGTTAACATTTCGGAGATTTTAGACTCTGTAAACCGGAGACCAAGTCTAGACGGTAAGAGACTTTATCTTTAGTAATATTAAACTGCATAACAGTTTTATTAAGATTAACATCTTTAATTCTATATTTATTCTTACTTTCTGTTATGCGTAATTATCTAAATTGTCTAAGGATTATTTGATCCTTTCTTTATTTCTTATCTCTATAATGATTTTATTGTTTATTTATACAAATACAAAAAACTTGAATAAAAGACCCAAACAAATGCCACGTTCATGAACGGTGGGGACATAGATCAACAATAGACACCTAATAAATAAAATATCGGAAGCAATATAAGCTAGCACATTACCTTTAATGTAGTTCAGAATATGACCCTGTTTAGAGGGTCAGGATGCTGCCTCTGCCTCACGAAAACTTGTGGGTAAGATAATGGTTGGAGGCAGGAATGAAGCATCAGAATTATTTATTTCCGTCTACCGATTATAAATCTCACAGACAACCAAAAAAGAAAATGAAGAAAAGATAGTCCTTAAGTATACGCATGCACTAACTATAGATAATACTACATAACTAAAAACTACAATACAACCAGCATAACGCAAAGCATAATCAAAAACAATTATAGTAGAAATTGTGACAGTAGCAACTAATGTAAGTAACGTTATGAACACGACAATAATAAAAAGTAAATCATCAAATTACAAAATAACTAGTTCTACAATATAATAATATTAACAATAATAACTGATAAGAATAAAGGTAATAAAAATATACGCATTAGATGATCAGACAAATGAAAGTAGCAAAATATAAACAACTATAGGCAGTAGGCCTATAACTAGCTGGAAAGGTTCAATTAAATAACCTCAAGTTTGAAAACTAAAAAATTTAAACAAACGAAGAAAAAGAAAACAAAAATTACTTCTGTAACAAACTTCGAAGCAGAGAATGACTAAAATATTTTATCACAATATAAGTGAATAATACATTAAGCATTATTAATCCAAATAATATAATGCAAAAGTGAAATATCAGGTATGTAGCAATAACTACGGATCTAGCGTTTTACACTAAGATAGCTGGATGACAACTGATAACTAGAGAATAAAAGAAATTAAAAATGCATTAAAACATAAGAACAAACAAACAAACAGCAAAAATATAGAGCAAAACACAAATTCAGCTTATGTGTCTGTCGGAATAAATTAAAAGTGGGACAGCAAATTGGGCAGGTTGGATGGCTCGGATAGACTCCAAGACTCCGACATATGCAACCTAACATCACAGCAGTCAATATCACAGTCACGATAGACAATAAATAATAAAAAAAAAATACATTTAAAATTTTCATTTTAAACTTCAGCCATGAATTCATTTTTTTTTTATTATAAGGAGGGATAAACTTGGTTTTAAATACAGAGCTATCCTCCTTTCCACCACTCTCTCCATCTCTCTAGTCAGACTATTTTTTTTTTCTTATAAGAACTATTTGGGCATCTTCACAGAGAGCCAAGGGTTGGTATTAGTGAAGAGCACTTCTCCTATTCAACAATTCTTTTCTTTTTAGTCACTAGTTGTCATTGTTACATAGTGTAATCAGTTTACAATCATACTATTGCAACATTCTCATGTGCAAATTTCTTTATTAATTTCTTGAACTTGTGCACTTGCTCTGTATTTTTTATTTCCTCTGGTAATTCATTGTATATATGGGTACAGCTGTGTGTTTTAGACTCTGGAGTTTTCTGTCTGATCTAGCGTACGATAGACGTAGATATTGGCATAATCGTGTGCCGTAGCTATGTGTTTCACCATGCTCTATTAGGTTTATGTTCGACTTTATCTTCTTTTTTCTTATCTTATATATCATTTTAGCTTTTTCCACATAAATTATTCGTTTTAAGCTCAAAAAATTTGTCGATTCATATAGCTCATGCGTTGGTGTGAGTCTATGTAAACTAAATATGCATGCAGGTTAATAAGTAATTGCTACATTGAGACCAGTCAATTATATTGTAAGTAATTATTGGTAGTATAAATGCATTGTAGACTAAGATTTTCGTCTGAGGATTAAAAGTCTCTTCTCCTCGTGATTCCTACAAGTGGTGCAACTTTTTTCCTCACATATGTTGTGTGTTGTTTCCAGGTCAGTTTATCGTCCATTATCATTCCCAGATATTTTATTGAGTCGACTCCTTTAATGGGTTCTCGTTCCACTTGCAGTCCAATGTCCAGCTTTTGCTTGCCTCTCTGTTGGAAAACCATGAAGCTTGTTTTCGATATATTTGTTGTAGTTTATTTCCATATAGCCATCTTGTGTACCGTATTAAGTCCTCATTTATTACTCTCTTTAAGTCATCGCCATCCTTCCCACTGTACAGGAGCAGGGTATCCTCAGCATATATGTAGTATTCCGCGGCCAATCCAGCGTCCATTAAACTTATGTACAGAGAGTAAAGAAGCGAACCTAGGGTTTATCCCTGCGGGACTGCAGTACTCATCGCTTCATTCTCACTATAGCTGTTTCCCACTTTAATTAATTAATTAGTAATGTGTTGTACCGCTAGTTCTTTGAACCTCTCAGACGAGCCAGCTAATCTGACTTGTCCAGACGGAATTCCTGAGGCTCGCCCCAACGTGATGGATATGTCTACCTCCAAAATGTGTCCTAAACCTGGGAAGGACAAATCTTAAGTTATCATGACCACTCCAGGTCATTTTCTCTAAGATGTACTTGGGAAATGAGCCAAGCTTGCCCCTGAAAATGGAGGTCAGCGCATTGAGCTCGTCTACCTTGTCCATTGGTTCGGGCAGTAACAAATTATTCAGTGAAGATATGTGAAACTGGCGTATTAGTCTGAAAGCAAAGCGCAGGCAGGCCTTGAACGCACATTCTAGTGTTTCTAAGGCTGTACATTTCAGCGGTTACATTGCCACATCCGCATAAAAGAACAAGGATAGAACCAGCGCGGATACCAGAGCAGATCTAACCTACGGGAGCAAGTGATGTGAGACTGCATACAAGGAGCGTAGCCCGAAATAGACCGTGCAGAACAAGAAGAACAAATCCGCCTGCTTTACCTATACAAAATATTTCTGCTGTCAACTCAACGCAGAAGATATCCATGGAAACAGCATAGAGTTAACTCAGCCAGCAAAACCTAACGTTAACTCAACTCCACTTCATGGAAACACAGTAATATACCGACAATTATTTTTATCAGATAATGTATTTTCTAGCGATCTCCTAACTTTTATTGGCAATACCTTTCCACTAATAAAACGACTATACTTACTTATATTGCTTACCTCATAACATTTCTTCTCTTCATTGAGTAATTCAATCACGAAATATTTAAAGATGTTATCGCAGATTTGAAAATACCACAACTCCAAAAATTGCACGACATAAATGTCGCCTTGACGTTTAGGTTAACCCTAAAGGGTTAAAACTGACATTGACACAATTTTTCCGATTACAGAGCCAATTTACACAAGGTCTGTTCGCGTACTCAGTTTTGGACAATGCATTGCAATGAATTTGCACGAACTTACACATTTTCCGTTCGTTTACTTTCTCGTGCACACAAAATTACACGAGTTTTGCATACGTCACAGCTTCCCCTCTCGCATGAATTTACCCGAATTTTTAATTACTGCACAATTCTTGCAAGGAAAATTGACAGCTGTCATAGGATAGTTCATTTTTGTAATTTTCTGAAAAGTTTTTAAACCACAAACAAAATGTCGAATGAAGATAGTTTAAGTATTCATGGGACTTTTCAAGACTGCAACAAGTTAAAAAAAAAGTAAATCAATATTCATTCGCAAATGTTATTCCACACTTCTTCTTCTTGTTTTTCACGAAGTTGCATGAAAAGCGTTCGTTTACTTTTTCATGCATTTTACATTCTTCCCCCACCACACGAGTAAGTTTTTACCCAGAAAGTTTTTGCACGAGAAGTACGCGAACAGACCTACAATGCAGTCAATGAATGCAGTAAAGTAAGGGCCAACCCACACAAGAAGCTTTTAAGGAAGGAAGGAATTACCTTCCTTTGGCTTAGACGTGCCATAATAATAGCTGCGTTTTTTATCTCAATGTACGTAAAATTCAACCGGATCAGATCAGAGATAAAAAAACGCAGCTATTGTTGCTTCGCGTAGCTCCTTATATGATTACCGAAATTAATTGTGTGCGTGTTCAATTAAGTCAGTTTTTGATATGAACAAAACAATAACTGTACCATAAATTCACAACACGTAATGATTATTAAATTATTATATGTATTATCATCTCAAATCGCAAATAAACATCTGGAGGTGAGTCTGATCAATCCTGCCCCTAAAAAAAAATCCCCCGCAGATATCACCGAATGTAGACCGATTACTGTACTACCAACTATATCGAAAGTCCTTGAGATACTGATAGCGAACCAAATTTCCACTCACGTTGGATCTAACAACCTACTGTCAGACCGATAAACTGGATTCAGGAGACATCATTCAACCCGCACTGTCCTGCTGGAGGTTGCCTCAGACATCCGCGATCTCTGCAACAAAGGTAACTGTCTGATTCATGTGGTTCAGGACTTCAGTAAAGCTTTCGATTCCCCACACACTGCTGAATGACAAGCTCCGCACGCGTTTTGCGTTCTCAGCATCTGCTTCCATTCGTCTCAGAAACATCACCAACCATCTTCTGGGTCACACTCTCAACTAAGCCGATCCTAAATCTAGGTCTCCTCGTGGACTCGGGTCTCATTTGGGAACCTCATAAATAGGATTTGTCGTAGGATATATTACAGTTTGCGCTCGTTTTACGCTGCTTCCCATCATATTGAACTGCTCACCCGTACAAGGCTCTTCTTGGCCTTGATTCTACCGATTTTTTCTACGCTGAGGTAGTCCTGTTCCTCGTCTCCAATGGTAATTTCTATATATTAGTCCGTGCATTCAAGGCCTGCGATAAACACGTTTTCGGTCTCAAACGTGGTCTACATGTGCCCCCACTGTTCCTTGCAATGCTTCTCCTTTGTCCACTTACTAACTAGTACGAATTTAGCACTCTAAAGTAGATAATTAAGACTGGATACGGCCTATTGCCTGCCCAAATACATTACTAAACGTTTCATTTGGGGCGCCTTGAACAACTACGGAATTGTCTTCCGAAGGTTCATACTGCGTTTCAAAGTGGGGTCAATTTTTGGGACCCTAAGTCAGATGAGGCTAGACGCAGCGCCTCACTGAATTAATTTAAGTCGGAAACTCTGGACTGCTTGACGGCATCTATCTGATGGCCTTTCACCTTGCTATCCTGACAACGATGTTTGCCTCAATATTGCTTTACATATTTATACGAGGTGCCTCAAAACCTTCTGGATTGGATGTCACCTGTTATCCATTATTCAGAGACTTCAATTATCTATATAGTACTTTTTTTTAAATTATCTATACATAACCCAATATTAATTAAATTAATGCAACTCTAAAACTCGATGTACTATATATCTAATCCAAGGACTCTCTATACTTGTACCTGTAAATCTATCTGCCAGTGCGCTGCGCACTGGACTATGCTATATACTAGCTGAGATAACTTACAACTAGATGTTCAAAACTCCATATAAACCCGGAACACTTTTTGAAAGCTCTGTAACTTTTTATTCAACCAAAAAAAGCTATCATTGCGAAGAATTTATGTGGCATAATACAGCAAGAGAGAATGTGTAGAGCTTTCTATTAGAGAGCCATTAGCTCGTTTAAGTTGGACCGCGTTTTGTGAAGTTTTGCACATCTAGATGTAAGTTGTCTCAGATACTAGGCTCCTATTTTTATTTTATTTTATTTTATACTATACTTTATTTGTTTTGCTACAATATAAATCTACTATGTAACTTTCTAAGATATGCCCAGCGCTATGCGTGCCTTTGGCATGGGTACTCAAATAAATAAATATTTGTTTGTTTATGTATTTCAAATACTCTTAAAATACTTATTCACTATCTGAAGACTGACAATGTTCCTGTTCATTGGCCCGATTAAGCCGAGAAATCAATTCCTTAGCTGGGTTAAAAACTCCATTAGTCTGAGTTGCACAAATAAAGCACCTTGAAGACTTTTTAAAGTTCTCTAAAGCACATTTTTCACAGAAGTAATGCTTGCACCTAAAAGTAAGTTAAAGAGTCAATTTGATTTGCACAATTCTAAACGAAAATAATGGGAATTACTTGGTAACAACTGGATCAGTAAAACTTTCCCGGCATATAAAGCATTTGAAGGGCAAATTCTCATCATCTGAATGAATTTCATACTTTGTGTCATCTTCGTCAGACTCGAGCTCCCCTTTTTGTTCAGCAGCCCATGTCTGTTCAAGTTGCCAACCAGCTTTATAGTCACTTCTATCGTGCAAAAATTTACAACTGTCTCCAAAGCCGCAAAATCCTGTTTCTTTGTAATCCTTACAGATATCCGGTTGATAATCCCACCGAACGGTAGCGCGTAAATGGGCTGGTGCTCTGATAGGACCTTTTCTAACCATTCCCGAACTTGCATTTCCTGCAGCAGTATCCTTTTTCTTGTAATATTGAGCATAATTATTCAATCCTCGGTAAACCTTATCATCTTCCTTCCCTTCAAGTTCTTTATTAATTTCAAGACTTTTTTCGAAGATTGCTTGAGCGTCTCGGTCTTTCTCCGTTTCAATTTCATTTATCGCTGTCGCACCCTGATCACTTGGACCTGAAGGCGCAATGCTACGACTGGACTTATAAGAAACTCTGACTTCAGTATTATCACTTCCTTCTGATGTGGATGATTCTATATTTTCTTTTCTCTTACGTTTAGATGTCAAATTTGTCGTGCTTTGTACGTTTGGGTTAACTTTTTTCCGCCTTTCTACTCTGACAACGGCTGTTTGCACTTCATCTTCAGAATCTGTTGGTAAAAAAATTGGCATTTAGTAATAGTAAGCAATACTGCCGCGACAGTATATAACTTGAACTTGAAGACGTCTTTTGTCGTTTTCGAGAAAATTTATTTCTCGAACTAATTTTTTTGAAAGAAAAAGAGCTTCCAGACATTTTAAAAAAACATAAACCAATCAGTTGACATTCAATGTCAAATTGTCAATAAAAAAACATCGAAGTCAAAACACGAGCCCGGCCCGTTTAGACAGTGCCATTTAGGACTAGTTTTACGTAGTTCGACTTACGTAGTACTAATATTAAGGACGTTTGCCAAACGGGCTAAATCTATTACTTTTCCATTTAGTAAATTTTCGAGCTTGCTAATTCTTCTTCTTCACATTCGTCTAATTATTTGACAAGTGCGGTTCATTTGAAAGATTTTTAGAAGTATTTATTGGTAAAATGAACAAATACAAGAAAATAATATTACGGCCATAACTTCCTTGTTTATTTCCTGCAAACGGGCTAAATGCTGGCTAAATTCCAGTTTGCATTGGAAATTTAGCCAGCTAATTCCAGGGCTGTGCCAAACCAGAGTGGAATTTAGCCAGTTGCTCAGCTGTCACTTTTATTTCAAAAGCAAGCAATTGTGTGGCATTTAAGATGGATTTGCAGGAAATAAACAAGGAAGTTATGGCCGTTATATTATTTTCTTGTATTTGTTCATTGTACAAATGAATACTTCTAAAAATCTTTCAAATAAACCGCACTTGTCAAATAATTAGACAAATGTGAAGAAGAAAAATTAGCAAGCTCGAAAATTTAATAAATGGAAAAGTAATAGATTTAGCCAGCAATTAGCCCGTTTGGCAAACGTCCTTAGTAATATAAATAGCAGTATTACCTCATTCTGACTTTAAATTTTCTTCTATGCTCCATTTTCTTGTGCATGCGGTGTACAAACAAACTTAATATATTATTTTTTATTTTTCTCCTGAAATAGCAGGCAGATCTGACAATTTTGACAACTGTCAAAGCTTTAATACGAGCGGACTAAACAGCAGCAGGATTAGTACTACTTAATTCGACTTACGTAAAACTAGTCCTAAATAGCTGCGGTCTAAACGTACTCATAGAGCGACCGAGCGAACGCTCTCGGCGCCTGGCGCAACCTAAAAGGCCTTCTCGCACGAGATGTTTTTAGGGAACGAAGGAATTATCTCCCCTTGTGCTGATACGTACCAGCACAATAATCTTGCTCCGAATACTTCCTATTGATTACCGAAATTAATTGTGTGCGTGTTCAGTTAGTCACAGATTTTTATATAAACAATAACTGTATCACAAATTCACAACAGGTAATGATTATTTAATTATTAGGTGCTATTGTATAATTTTTCTTTTGCTGCTCCTACATTTCTCTATGCTACTATGGCTGCTCTAAGCTTCCACCACTCTTAATTGTTTATGTTTAGTTTTGCTATAATATGAATCTATGATGTGCCCAGCCGTAACCCCCGGAATATAATACAAGCCATGAAGTCGCCGAAGGCACCGACACATTTGGCTGGATTACATTACAACGCCCACGCCGGCGTAGTCGTCGTCGTCGTCGTCGTCGTCAAACGCCGAACAAAACACCGGGCAAGTTACATTAACACTGGGCGGCAGCGCTATATCTTAATTTCCCTTACATTTTACAGTTGAGTTATTTGCTTGTAATCTCTGCCGGTTTGCAATAAAATTTTAAATAATAATAAAAAATATATTTTCTTTTCCATCAGGTCCACATTTTTTTAATATAAAATAATTTATTTTCAGAAATTTAAATATCGTTTCATTTTGTCATGTTTAAATTTAGGATTAGAGATGGGTCGACGACGACGCCGGCGTGGATAATGGAATGCATTTCATACATGCAATACTGTCTCTAAATATTTTCGACATAAAACGCCGAACACGCCGACGTCGGCGTTGTTAATGTAATCCGGCCAATTAAAAGGCCTTAACGTGCCGGGTACAGCATGCAGTAAGAGCTCACTCTCACTGCTTTTTGTATACTCGTCATGGAGGAAAAACTAAAATTTCATCTTAAACAGTAAAGCCCAAAACTGTCGCTCCCACAGCAAAATGAAGTTAAAACAAATTGCAGCCAAATATGTTTTCTTTCTAATAGTTTCGGCTTTGTTCATGGCTTGTATCTTGCGGGGGTTACGGCCCAGCGCTTGGCGGTTCTTTGGCACGGGTACTCAAATAAATAAATGTTTATGTTTATTTATGAATAATAATAATCGATAATAATAGGCTAAACTAGATCCGAACCTTTAAGGAAAAACTGTAAGCCGAAAAACTCAATTTACTCCGCTTCAAACAAGATTTTTGCTCCAATGATTAATAAAATCATGGGAAATAGGTTAAACTAATACATTTATCTTAGAATTTTTAAGAAAACACAACTTTTATGATTTATCGGACGAATTTTTCCGCCGAAAAAGTTTTTCGACCGATAAAACATAAAAGTTGTGTTTTTCTTTAAAATCTGAAATAAATATAACTATTTTCTCAGTAAAATTCTTAGTTTATCCTATTTCTCTGGATTTTATTAATCATTGAAACAAAAATCTTGTTTTAAAGTGGAATAAATTGAGTTTTTCGGTTTACATTTTTCTTAAACTGACAAAAGTTCAATAATAATAATATAACTCCAAAGTTTTAATAATACAAAAATTAACGCGGGATTTTGTTATTTACAAACAAATGCATAAACATGCACAACACAGCTGTCTGCTGTCAGGTTTTATGACACAGGTCAATAAATCCAGAAGTACGTTTTCAATACGTTTTCGTTTCACTTTTGGTGTACACTCTCAAATGCTTAGAGGGAGGTACGTTTTCAGTACGTTTGTGTTACGCTGTGAGTGTTCATGTACTATACTATATACTATATGGGTGTTAGTAACCCGCGGTTCGTAAATATCACGTTTTCGTTTCACTTTAGGTGTATACAGAACGAAATTGCCGCGACTGCGTTTAATGACAATTGAATCCAATTTTCATATTTTCAATATTGTGCTTGTGGGAAATTTTATATTGTTAAAACTTGTGCGAATAATAAGAGTAACATTTGAAATATCCCGCAGCTCAATAATTAATTGTACATTACAAATTTCATTCAAAACAAACGTTTCCTTCAAAATTTTCAATCCGGTACTTTCGTAAAAATTGAAAGTTGACCAACTTTCTTGCTGCAAATCCGGTAACTGCGTTCACTGTGTGCGCACTAATGTATTTCAAATGCTTCAACTTTTACGTGACATTTCCATCCGGCATTGATCCGTTCATTTCCAAAGTTTGAAAAAGAACGAAAACGAAGTGCATTATTATTCAAAGAAAGAACAAGAATATAGTGTCAAATTCATTAATTTGCTGTTTTCCGCAATCGTAATTTACGTAAATTGGGACTTTTCGCTATGAACTACTGTGAGATGATGTTACTTATATCGGAAAGTTATCAGTTCAATTAAAATTTATAATTTCCTTGCGTTTAAACCAGAATATTGTTACAACTTATTGAGTACAGTGATTTTCACAAACAAAGCAAAATGTCAGCCGATTCAGATATGGAGTATTCGGACAATGATTGCGAATATGAGGATTATTATAACTCTGGTAAGTATTTGAAATCCTTACAGAAATTAACGTTACATAAGAATTTTTAAAGTTCTATGCTTTTTACAAAGTAATTTTCCCTATAATGTTTTAGTCTCGGCAAATCCAATTTATAAATTCGTCAGGTTTCCCTGCTTGCATACATATAAATATGTGATCAACTTTTTGTTTTGGCATTGAAAATCAATTTGTATAAAGATTAAGGAAACTTATAATACTATTGCTAATGTAAATCTCTGCTCTAGCTCTAGTGGGTTACGGTATATAATTGGCCTTCAAAATTTCATTTTTGTGTATTATTGACATTTGTGAAATTATTCAAAATACATACCTACTAGGTATTATTGATGCTTTAGTGAACTTGCGAAATTGGAACTTGACGTTTGTCAGCTAGAATTGGAATTTGTTTGCTTTAATAAATGTAGCATGTTCCACGAAAAATACTTATCGCTTATTTTAATATTAAAGTTGTCGTTGCAAAGTTATATGGTAATGCAAAGTGTAATGTGAAGCACTTTCCTGGTCACAGCTTAGAGCAAACTAGTGAAGAGTGAATTTTAGAATTTTAATTACAAAACAAAATCCCAAAACTTCTCCCATAAGACGGAAAACTATCAAGTATGATACGGAAGTAGATGAGCGAACAGTAATGTATATAGAATACGAGGTATTCTTATTAGGAACCATGCTTCACCATTAGGTGACGCAGTATTGTGAAATGTGTAGGAAAGGAAAGTACGATAAGATATAACAAACTCGCCCCTCTCTGTCTTCCCTATATGAATGTACGTCACCACACATCAGCTAACTGCAATGTGACCTTGGGCGAAAAGCAAGGTATATAGAACACAAGATATTCTCATTAAAATTATATAGGCATGATACAAAGATTAACAAGATATGGCTGGAAAATCTGTCAATTGGTTGCTTGCTCCTTTGGCGACAATTGTCAGAAATTTGTTCGTCTCAATTTCATTCGTCACTATTACAGTGAAAAAAATTTTCTATTTGGAAATTTCTTTGCTTTCCCACTAGCATATAATTACTTTTCCCGAAGTGATTTAAACGAAGAAACTCGTGTTTGGTTAAATATTTTAAAATATTCAAAACGTATTTAAGTCAATATATTATTGAAGCCGGTGATACATTTGGACACAACTGACGGACACAAAAGAACAGCTATTCTATGCTAAAACCTCTTGGAATTTTATTGATTAAAATATTTTTTTTAGAAAATCAATGATTTCCCTTTAAAATATTTCTCTTAAGTCGTAAGCAACTCAACAAATAATAGAAGTACTTAATAAATATAAATATACAGGGTGTTTCCAACTAGGAGGTCAATAGAGCGGGAGGTGATAGTACTCACCTAGGCGAAACAAAAATTGTATCGCAGGGGGGGGGGGGACTTATCAACCATTTAGGAGTTACAGGGTGATTAAGAAAAAAAGCTAGTTTTTCACAAAACACCCTGTACCTTAAAAACTACAGGGTGTACGGTCACAGTTAAAAGCTCATTGTATGCAGAACTTCATGGCCTTTCCAACGACTGCTCACTCAGCACCACACCCCTCCCCCATCAAGAATTATGGTTGTCTAATCTAACAATTTCGGATTTTCTTACCGTTTTTTTTAATTTAACCTCTATTATTTTTGAAAAAAGATCGTTAACATAACTGTTTTTTTAAAAAACTGTAGACTGTCCTTTTTAATTTGACCCATTACACCCCGTGTGTTAACTGTAGCCGTTAAACAGTTATTAACTCATCACGTATTCCGGTCACACCGAAATTAGACGATATTTTTTTAAAATGACGTGCTAAGGGAACAAATTATTGTTGAGAATAGGTTTGAAAATAGGTTTCAGAATAAGTTTAGAACTAATAACTCTTAAAGGGCTTCAGATGCACACTGCGTGTAATAGGTCCACTTAAAGAGGAGAATCTACAGTTTACAGTTTTTATAAAAAAAGTAATGTTAATGTTTTTTTTTCAAAAATAATAGAGGTTAAATTAAAAAAAGACGGTAAGAAAATCAGAAATTTTTAGTTTAGACAATCATAATTCTTGATGGGGGAGGGGTGTGGTGCTGATTGAGCAGTCGTTGGAAAGGCCATTTAGTTCTGCATACAATGAGCTTTTAACTGTGACCGTAGACCCTGTAGTTTTAAGGTACAGGGTGTTTTGTGAAAAACTAGCTTTTTTCTTAATCACCCTATAACTCCTAAACGGTTGATATGGGCCCCCACCCCTGCCATACAATTTTTGGTACGTCTAGGTGAGTACTATCACCTCCCGCTCTATTGACCACCTAGTGGGAAACACCCTGTATATAAAAAATTTCACTTTTAAAATTAAAGCTTTCCATTAAAGCGAAAGCGTTTTAGTTTAGACAATTAGCCATTTATGATATTTGAACTGTCATTCATTGTGCACTTTATTTGAGACACAAGCCAAACTTGAAAAAATGAAAGTTCTGAAGTTCTTCATGTTGCCACATCAAACTAATTTTTATTGATTCTGGTTATAGATTAAGGGGCCCATACACGGTCACGTATGTTGGCCAACTCGAGTAGGACAACGATGTTCTCACGAAGATTTGATCGTGTGTGGGCCTGTTTGCGGTGTTACACGCAGTGTGTCAAGCGGTTGGGCGAAATTTGATTTTTAGGGGCGGGGCTACGTGTTTGACAACATAGGAGTGATGTTTGTCACGCATTCGTCATTCTTGAATCTTGAATGAACTCTATTGAAGATAAGATAATAGTTAACAGTTCTAGCAGCCCCTGATATGTGTTTCAGTTCTGATGTTGGGCAGCATGCTTGACAGTGTGGGGAAAAAGCTTTCACGTGTGGCACGCCGAGTTCGACAACATATTCGCCCTGTATGGGCTGCTTTCGAATAACAAATTACTTTTAGAATCTCTGTAACGAAATTTACTTATAATAAATATATTTTTTTGCAAAAATTAAAGTGAAGAAAATATTATTATGAAGTCACAAATATTTATTAAAATTAGAAGAAAATAAAATAGCAATTCAAACATATCAAAATATACTTTTTTTATGGCAATGCAAACTGAAAGCTCTTTTACCATTAGGATATAATAACCCTAAAGAATTAATTTAAAAACATTTTTTTCGCCGAACCCACTTATTTATTTGTTGTTTACATTTCTCTCAGTTGGTATTTGGTGCTTAGACCGAAAGAGTCGGCAATACATAAGTGAGCCCACTTTTTGCAGTACATTTTATATATGTCAGTGGTAATAGGCATAATGGCTGTAATTAAGTTTGTGACAGTTCTATCGAGCAGATTTGCATGGGAAGTGGAACAAACTGTTATTAGTTTTTTTTTTTTTTTTTCAGAAATAGTTTTGCTTCCTCTAGTACAAGTTTGTGCATGCTGTAAGTTCTCTTTCATCCACTTTAGATTTACATAGGAACTTTTGTATTAAAACTTGATTAGTGTGTTAGTTAAAGTTGTTTGAAAGAGAAAGTATAGTCACATTATAGAAGCATCCTACTCATGTGACACACAGATCGACAAGAGATAGCCAAAATGCTGTAACTTAACAATTTTTGGAATTTTTCAATTCTGTAAATCCTAAAATATTCCTAACCGTTCAGGCTAATGGAACCAAAAATAAAAAAAGTAAATATTTTGAAATGTTTCGCGTATATAAGGCCTTAATACAGCATCTAATAAATTGCACCAAACAAGACTTAAACATAGTCAAATCTGTATTATATTAGAATAAGATCATTAACTATCCTAATAGGCCATTAGCCAGATAGGGGAAACTTACGAACAATAATAATCATCGTTTATTATTCATTAAACCTTGCAATTAACCTGTATAACAATTCAGTATTTCACAATTCTCTGCTCTCTAATAATTATTTCTAATGTATCCTGCAAGGTTCCTCTTAAAAGATATCTAAAAAACGGTATCATGGGTATAATTTCATCCCAGTAAATGAATTTTATTTTATAAATTTAATTAAGACATGCATGTAATGAGATTAGATAGATTACATATTTCATGAAAATTGAAAAGTTTATTTTTTACAGTTATTGCCATACATGATTACAGGAAAAATAAGTGTTGACTGCAATTCGGATTTTTATAAATATCAGAAATGTGAATTTGCATGGTATGATTTTCACCCATGATACCTTTAAGGGTTACTTGATATCGGTAACATATTATATGATTTGATTCCTTGTAATTCACCTGGTTCTGTTCCTTGTTATTACTTCTACTTTACATATATGACGATCAGTATTATTCAAATGACAAAGAATCTGCTCCTTGAATAAAAAAATAGATAAAGACTTCTTATAACACTAGGAAGAGAGTTGCACGTACCCTGGGAGAAATCACAACAACAATTACTCTTTAATTTTTCACTGTATTAGGCAAACCATTTAAAATTGTTAGACCTTTATACAATAACGAATTTTGGGTACTAATTCGATTTCATCTCTGCAAGCTGAAACAGTGATTTCCTCCAATACTGTGTAGTATGTCTCGCGACTCTCAATTGACATTTTTCTGGTCTCACAAGTTTTCCAACTTTTTTATTTTCAACATTTCATTCCAATAAAATAGAAGAAATGCATTTCGCAGGATACAAGGGGCGTATTGAATTTGTAAAAGAAATTCTTTATGAGGGCCACAGCGTGCAAGTCTGCTTATTTCAACAGATTTACTATATAAACTCTATTATAGTTCGCACCACGAAGTAAAGTTATAAGTTTGTACCATTGTGTATACTGTTTTGACAGCTGATTGCGGAACGGACGTGTTAACTAGAGCTTATAGAGATAATAAATAAATTTTGCGAATTAAAGTAAATTTATGTATTAATTACTTTGCGATTTTATAACTGAGCAATTGGAATATTTAATTTGTGTAAAAAAGTAGTCACATAAAATATTTTAGTGATATTATTGGTGTTAAGATCCAAATACTGTTGTGAGCCGTTAGGCATTTATGTTAACATAAATGTGGGAGCAACTAAAATGGACTTAAATTGTAAAACTTGTGATAAGGGGTTTAGCAGAAATGAAGCTAAATTCCCCTGCAATGGATTTTGTGGAAATTACTTTCATGCGAACTCGAAATGCATTCGATTAACGGAATATGATGTGAAGTTGATTAGTGGAAACAAAAACATAAAATATTTGTGTGATGAGTGCAGCAATTGCATGGCTACAGTGGAAAACAAAATTGAGTGCATATTAAATATAATTATGGAAAATAAACAAATTATGCAAAAGCAGGAGCAAGAAATTAAGAATTTATCCAAGCATATACAAAAGATTAGTGAGGATAAGGTTAATATTGTGTCAGTGTTGGAGAAAGTTAGTGAAAACAAAGAGCAACCTTCAACCTATGCTGAACAGTTAAAGAAACGGAGCACAGTACCGGTGTTAGTTAAACCAAAATCTCAGCAGGATTCCAAAACGACAAAGATTGCTATTAAAGAAGCAATTAACCCTAAAGAATTGTCTTTAAAAATTAGGGGTGTAACTCCAAGGCAAGGTGGTGCGATAGCAATTAACTGCGAAAATAAGACATCGGTGGAAATTGTGGAAAAAGAAGTTAAAGAAAAGTTAGGTGATAAATATACAGTTAAAACTATGGACTTGAGAAATCCTAAAATTTTATTATGTGGTTTAAGGGAAAAATTAGAAGGAAAAGAAATTGTAGAAGCAATAAAGAAGCAAAACAATATAGATAGAGAAGTTAAATTTATAAAAATTTATGAAGATCGTAAGCGTAAGATGTGTTATAATGTTATTTTGGAAGTGGATACTGAGAATTTCCATAAAATAATAAAGGAAGGTAAAGTCAGTGTTGGCTGGGATAGATGCTCCGCTTATGAGTGCTTAAATGTTAAACAATGTTATAAGTGTTGGGGTTTTAACCATCAAGCTAATGAGTGTAAAGGAGATAGGGTATGCCCGAAATGTATGGGAGATCATGAGAGCGACATTTGTGAGAGTTTGGAGATGAAGTGCGGAAATTGTGAAAAGGCTAACAGTAAGCTTAACATGAATATAGATTCGGGTCATGATGCCAGAAGTAGGCAGTGTCCGGTGTATATACGTAGGTTAAATGTGGAAAAGCAAAAAGTGCAATATTAGCAATTAAATTATATAAAAATGGTGTACCTGAATATTCAAGGCTTAACTAATAATATGAGTGAATTAGAATTATTGATAAGAAAAGAAAAGTTTGATATTGTGCTACTGTCGGAAACTCATATGGTGGAAGATATTGGTGATAATGAAGTGATGATTGATGAGTATGATATCATTAGATGTGATAGTTCATCCAGACACACAGGAGGAGTAGCAGTGTTTGTAAAAAAATTATGGCAGTATGAAATAGTGAAAAAGATTACAAGAAATAAGGATTTCTGGTGTCTAATTGTTAAATTAACATATGAAAATTCAAAAATTGTAGTGTCAGTGATTTATAGATCTCCATCTTCTAGTAAAAGAGAATTTTGTGAAGTATTTAAGCTATGGATGGAAGAGTTGTATGAAATGCCGGAGGATAAACTAGTTGTTGGAGATTTAAATGTGAACTGGTATGATCAAAATGTGACTGTTTACAGAGATGAAATAAAACAGGTAATGGAGGATAATGCATTTAAATTAATTATTGATGAGCCTACTAGAATAACAAATATTTCTCGAACACTTATTGACTATGTTCTGACTAATAACATGAATATTACAGCGCGAATTAATAATGGTATTAAAATTTCTGATCATGAAACTATAGAAATTATAATGCCTGTTTTCAGCAATGTAAAAAAAAACAATAGGAAAGAGATAGACATATTAAAATATAGTAAAAAAAGTTTCTTAAAAGCACTTTATGAAAATAATATTAGTACAATAAGTGAATTAGGTGATTTAGAAGAGAAAGCAAATAACTTGTCAAACAAACTAAAGGAAGTAGGTGATATAATGACTGTGAAAAAGACAATAATAGGTGAGGACAATGATTGGTATACAACAGAGTTAAAAAAAATGAAAGAATATAAATTAAAATGTTATATGAAGGCGAAATTGCGGGGGAATGAAATCGATTGGGAAAACTATAAAACTGCACGTAATATATATGGCATTAAAATAAGGAAAGCAAAATGTAATTTTATTAAAACGAAAATTGATAACGCACATGACCAAAAAATGATGTGGAGAACATTGAAGACGATGGTGCTTAAAGAATCCAGGGATGAAATAAAGGCGATAGAATTTGAGGATGGGTATTATGAAAAAGTTACAATAGTATTAGCTAATAAACTAAATTCATATTTTATAGAAAGTATTAATAAAATCAATAGCGATATAGAGGACATTAATTATGTGAATTTCATAGATACGGTTAATACCCAATTCAAATTTAAGCAAGTAAATATGGAGGGACTGTTAAAAACTATTGCGTTAGTTAATCCCAAACGAGATTATAACAAATTAAGTTCAAAAATGGTTAAAGACGGAATAGAAGTTTTAGGACCAGTTCTGTTGGACATCATCAACCAATCAATGCAGAGTGGAAAATTTCCTATGTCCTGGAAGGAATCTGTTGTTGTGCCAGTTAAAAAGGTTCCAAAATCTAGAAAATGTGACACCCTAAGACCTGTGAATATGTTGCACACATGTGAAAAATTATTGGAAAAAACTGTACAGATACAATTTTCAGACTATATGGAGTCGAACAAACTGCTAGTCAAGTACCAGTCAGGATTTAGGGGGAAGCATTCATGCGAAACTGCTTTAACATGGGTGATAACGGATTGGAAGCAAAAAATCGATCAAGGTAATGTTGTTGTTGCTGTTTTCCTGGATTTAAAAAGAGCATTTGAGACGGTGGATCGTGCAATATTAATTAATAAACTAATTAGATATGGAGTGGGAGATAATGAGCTATTGTGGTTCTCATCACTTTTGTCTGGCAGAACTCAAAAGACGAAGCTAAATGGAATATTATCTGAAAAACAAGAGACAACATTGGGGGTTCCCCAAGGGACAGTTTTAGCAACATTATTATTTCTATTGTATATAAATGATATGGACAAAGTATTAAAAAACACTGAATTACGTCTATTCGCGGATGATGCTTTAATATATATATCGGGAGAGAATTTTATGAATTGTGTTGGACAATTAAATGAGGATTTAGAACGTCTTTGTGAATGGTTGAAAATGAATAAGTTGAAGTTAAATGTGAGTAAAACTAAGTGCATGCGTATTAATTCTGATATGGATTGTCGAGTGTTTATGGATAATGAAATTATCGAAATTGTCAGTGAAATGAAGTATTTAGGAGTGTTAATTGATGATAAACTAAGATTTAATAAGCATATCAACTATATTTCCAAGAAAGTGGCAAAAAAGATCTCATTCTTCAGAAGAATTCGCAATAATATATCCACTTTAACTGCAATAAAGGTGTACAATACTATAATAAAAGCGCATTTCGAATACTGCGCGCCAATAATATTTATGAGCACAAGAGAAGATTGGAATAGACTACAGATGCAACAAAATAGAGCAATGAGGATAATCTTACGATGCAACAAAACAACGGCAAGGAGGATTATGCTGGAGTCATTGAAATGGTTAAGTGTGAAGCAAAGAGTGTATTTAAATGTGTTTATAGCTGTATTTAAAATTAGAAATAATCTACTGCCGGAATATTTAGTTGACTGTGTTAAATACGTATATGAGTCACAACCATATTCATTAAGAAATAGTGATAGATTTAGGTTAAATAAGTATAGATACGTGAATACTCAAAATATGTTGATGTATAAAGGATTGCGGATGTTTAATGAACTGCCGCCATATTTAAGAGAGCAAAATGAAATAAGGAAATTTAAAAAGGATATGATAGAATACATAAGAAATAACGTCCCTATTGTATAAGATAAATCTTAAAAAATTTTGTGATTTACAAAGCATATACGATTGCTAATAAATGAACTACTACTACTATACTCCAAAGGTAAAAGAGCTTTCAAAGGGCATTGCCATTAAAAATTTAATTTTAATATTTTTGAATTACTATTGTATTTTTTTGTAATATTAATAAACATTTATGACTTCATAATATTTTCCTTTCTTTCATTCATGCAAAAAAATCATTTATTATAAATAAATTTCGTCCCAGAACTTCTAAAAGTAATTTGTAATTCTAATTTACAACCAAAATGAAAATAAATTATTTTGATGCGGCAACATGAAGAACTTCAGAATTTTTATTTTGACAAGTTTGGCTTGTGTCTCAAATAAAATGCGTAATGAAAGACAGTTTAAATATTCTAAATGGCTTGTGTGTGTCTAAAACGCTTTCGCTTTATTGAAAAGCTTTAATTTTATAAATGGAAATTTTTATATATATTTATTAAATACTTCTATTATTTGTGGAGTTTCTTAAACACCTAGAGAAATATTTTAAAAACAAATTTTTAATAAATAGTATTTGTAGTAAGTGCATACTTTGGTAAATATAGGGTACTTAAGCTTATATATGGGATTTATGAGTACCAGTACCTGAACTTGTACTTGAATGAAGTACCAGTATCGGGAATTGTACGTGAAAGTTTTCTCAGTACTAGTACCAGGACTTGTATTTGTACTTAAAAACATCTTAGGTCCACGTTCTTGTACTGGTACTATTACTTAAGTACTTTGCAGGTCTACACCAGTCCACAGTGCTGCTCCCTACTTTGGAGCCGTTGCAAACGCTGGGGGAAACACAAGCACTCCGGTAGAGATTTTGAGCTGAAGGGTTATGAGGGCACTTTGCAGATATCTTCGATTCTACAGGCTGCCATCGCGGGACTCTATAACGGTATCGCGTAAAGTTTTTCGTTCGCCCGACTATAATTTTTAATTCACGCTCGGTGCTAAATTTTATGTTTAAATTTCATTCGTTTAGGAAATTATTTCGGAAATCCGGAATTTCTTGGAACTGCCACTTATCCAATTAACAAAATTAGGATCATATTGACCCTATTATGTTTGTCACTTTTAGATTAGCTAGTGTCTTTTTTTTTTACCCCTTTTAGAGCCTTTTGCCAATTATTTTTAAGGAATGTTTAAAAGAGCCAATAAATAAAAGTGCATATTTAAAAGAATAAAAAAGTTATTTTAAATTAGGAAAAAATGTTACTTACGTTGTTATATCTCTGTACCCTTTATATATAAGTAACTGTAAATGTGTAATTTAGCTTACTCGTGGTTGATTTGCCGACCTACAGATAGGAATGTCGTCAGCAGTAGGACCTAATGGTGAATTTTTATTGCACGTCTGGGAAATAGCTTACTGTTTTTTTTCAAACTGTTACATTAACAAATGGATGTAATTAGCTAGCAACTTAAAATGCGTGTAATATAATTCTTATTATTTGATAATTTCCGCCTGCTCAGATCGGAAAGGGATACTCTAACAGCTTAAGAATTGACCTCATTCCGGTTAACTTTACCTGATACATTATGGGGAGAGAAGTGTACAAAACAAACAAAATTCCATACATATTTAATTAGTAGATCATCGCTTCTATTAGGCACACCTCGAATTCTTTATTCCGAATTCTTATTGCCAGACAATCATGCATGTTAAGTTATATTTACCACCTATTATATGAGGAGAGAAGATTCAAGTTTAATTTTTTCGTTTTTTTGTTTTATAGGAGAAGATTGCGACATAGAGCAGATTGATCCCAAAAAAACTGATCCGGAATACTTTAACTATGAATGCTTAAATGTGGAAGAAGTAGAAAAACTGCTTAATGAATCCGTTGAAAAATTGAGTACAATGTTGCAAATAACTCCTTCACTTGCCAAAGTACTTCTCCATGAACATAAATGGAATACACAGTCTATAATCGACAAATACCGCGATAATGCATCAGGACTTCTTGTTAGCGCACGGATTAAACCGCCAGCTTGTGGATCAAAAATGGTTGGCTGCTGCACGCGAGCTCTACTATGTCCAGTTTGCGCTAATACACAATCTTCAGACAGATTTTATAGCTTATCCTGCGCACACTCTTACTGTAAGGACTGTTGGGGTATGCATTTCGAAACGCAGATTTATCAAGGTATGTGTCTCAAAAATAGAAATTCGTTTTGATTACTAATCATATACTTCCTTTTAGGTATTTCTATACAAATAGGATGCATGGCAACCATGTGTAACGTTCGTGTGCCTGAAGACATGGTATTAAATTTGTTGACACGCCCAATGATGCGTGACAAATATCAACAATTTGCATTCCAAGATTACGTTAAATCTCATCCAGAACTAAGATTTTGTCCAGGACCTAATTGTCAAGTGATTATACGTAGTCAAGATATTGCCCCTAAAAAAGCGACTTGTACAGTTTGCAACTCTTCCTTTTGTTTTAAATGCGGTACAGATTATCACGCTCCTACCGATTGTCAAATTATAAAGAAATGGCTAACAAAATGTGCTGATGATAGTGAAACAGCTAATTATATCAGTGCCAATACCAAAGACTGTCCCAAGTGTCATATATGCATCGAAAAGAATGGCGGGTGTAATCATATGCAATGTTTCAATTGTAAACATGATTTCTGTTGGATGTGTTTAGGGGATTGGAAGTCCCACGGTTCTGAATATTATGAGTGTTCCAGGTACAAAGATAACCCAAACATTGCCAATGAATCTGTTCACGCACAAGCTAGAGAGGCACTTAAAAAATATCTTCATTATTACGAGAGATGGGAGAATCATTCTAAGTCCTTACAATTAGAACAACAAACTTTAGACCGTCTTAAGGCTCGGGTAAATGAAAAGGTTATGAAGGGCTGGGGAACATGGATAGATTGGCAATATCTCTTCAATGCGGCTTCTTTACTTGCAAAATGTAGATATACACTACAATATACGTATCCATATGCATATTTTATGGAACCTGGTTCACGGAAGGATTTATTTGAATATCAACAAGTAAGTTTTAACTTGCCTATATTTATGTGTACTGAATCAATAGCCAACATTTTTGTTTTAGGCTCAATTGGAGGCTGAAATCGAAAATCTTTCTTGGAAAATAGAACGTGCTGAAACGACTGATCTGGGAGACTTAGAAAATCAAATGGACATTGCTGAAAAAAGGAGGGCAACCCTTCTTAAGGATTTCTTTCCTTCAGAAAGCTGTAGTAATAATTAGCTCCGTGTTCTTAAGAATCCTCGAATAATTTTCCCCTGCTTACTTTTGTATAGCGTTATTATTGATGCTATTTTTAAAAAAATCAAAATTTTGATATCATCCTTTTGTGATTGTCGCGTCGATTCAATCCATTGCAAGTATGTACAAATCATAACGACACATCCGAACGGAATGTAAAATTGGCAACTTCAAAAAAAACAAAAATCGACGATGAGAAAATTTGCGTTCAGACTATTTTCTCACTGATAATATTATATATTTAATCAGATCTCTTAACATAAGGTCGTAATCTCACGCGATTTGTAACAAATTTTGGGTGTGTCGATTCGAAGTTTTTTCAATTGTATGAAATTATCAACTCTTATTGCCTATTGTTGCATATTTCGCTGAGTTGGACTAGTTTTTGGCTGTTATAATATATAACAAACTGGAAGGATAAGCTAGATTTCAAGTAATAAATTCCGGTTGTGTTGCCAGTTTGATACAGGTTTACATAAATGATAAATTCGGAGAGGGGTAAGAAATAATTCTTAGACGATTATAAAGTGCTCAGTTTAGTGCTATCCTCTACTTTTATTTAATTCAACAAGAAAACTTTTTTAGTTTTGTGAATTCATTAAAAAGAAAAAAATATATTTCTCACTGTTGAGCAAATATCCAAAAAATATCTTCTATTCAATCTCGAGACGCAAGTTATCATAAATTGAAAACTCTCCAGGACACACTGCTAACTTTCCCATCTGGCCAACCTCACCAACTTTGACAATTCTGTAGAATACATGAGATCAGATTATAGAACCTAATGGTAAGTGGAGTAGATTTACTTTCTCCTCTGTTGAAACTTTGACAGCCCAATTAACATGTATCAATAAGAAATTGTCTAAATTCGTATTGTGACCATTGAATAAATAACTAATAAGGAAACGGCATGTCGGGTGAAAACCTAAGCCACTCGGCGAAATGTATTAGTGTGCTGTGTTTGTATTCGTTTCGTCATGGCAGTAATGAAATCATGAAATCATAACATTTTGAAGCGGGACATTTTTTATAATACAAATTGCTATGTACAGTAAAACAATTTTTAGCGCCCCTTATTTTCAGATAATATTTCTTGATGTTGCCTTTGTATGACTGACATAATTTAGGCAGCAATTACAATTCAATTGTAAACAAACAAAAAAACCAGCATTGGAAAATGTAAATTTTTTTGCCATGGCTGTTAATTTTTATTTTGTTTAACACATTATAATTAATTAGTAAACCTATTAAGCTTACTTGAAAAAAGGCTCCGGAGTTTCGATTACATAAAATATCGTTCACAAATACACTTATTTCACACTACTATTAAGTAAAAATCCTGTTAAATTATTGATTTATCACAAAATCGCGAATTCAAATACGAACATCTTTTCAAAAAATATGAAATGTCAGAAATGTTGAGCTGACGCAAAATAAGCAGTAGGCCCTCTTGTCATTCCCCCACTTCCGACCAAAGGTCAAGTTGACAAAGCTCACAAGGTTGAGGTTCTTTTAGTTATACTGAGGTTGAGGTTGGAACAGTTCGCACTGTGTTTCCCACAAATTTTACATGTATCATGTTTGCTATATATTCTAAGCTGTTATCCCAATTGAGTGTTGCCAGCTTAAAATTTTAATATGTGGAGTTCAAATCAACAAACCGAAATGGATAACTTTTTGCCTTTATATCACTAAGCATGCATATAGTATATAAACGAGTCATTTAGAAGAAAAATTTGTATATAGCTCAGGCCACAAATTTTACAGCATTACCCTTTTTAAAATAATAATTTATAATATTAGTCCATTCATACAACTCATAATTCAGTAAAATAATTAAGTTTGACAAATTCAAGGGCAATTATTTTAAATTCTGTAATACAATTAGCATTTTTTTCATTACAAAGTAAATTATTGTTAAATATAAGTAAGCATTTAAACACATTTACAATGCTGCATAACACTCAACCAGCACAAGCATTCCAGGACCCACTTTATAGAAGTTTTCCTATCACACCGTACCACATTGATCTCATCGCCTTGTTATGCAACCTTTGTAGTCTAGCAATCGACTCATTTTTCTCAAGGATAAATATGCAGAGGCAGTATTGAAAATTTTCTTATTGTAGATTGTGATAATAAAATATTTTAATGCTAGGACTGTTTTCTCATAATTTTATGGGCGTTATATACTGTGATTGTGCCAATTTAAAATAAAACATAACTCAACATGTTCTTTGAAACGCACTTCTAAGAATATTTGGTTTACAATCCTGTGTTTTCTTTTCCTCCCTGAGGAAGTACTAAGAGAAAATTTATATGTTCTCTCGCCTGTTTGATGCATGCGCTCTGCAAATTCTCCTAGAGTAGTATGAAACTGAAATTCACATGAAAACAATGTTTAAATTTTTTTTTTTTTAAAGAGCATTCGAATTCAGAATTAATTTTTGTTCCAGCAATCAAGGTGAAATCATTTACTGTTGGAACAAAACTCAACTTTTTCAGTTTCCATAGCTTCATAGCGCTTAAACGCCACCTAATACGATTTTGAGTGGTATAGTAAAATTATCGATAAATCGTCCTATACTTGTTTGTGGTTTATTCTAAAATATCACAGTACCAACCTGGTTCCGATTTTTAATATTTTGAAGAAGAAAGACTTCAATTATAGGAATAACTGATAAGTAGTCAAATCACGTTGTATCGTATTTCTTATTGTGTTGGGACAAACAATAATATTAAAGGCGGAATGCAATGTGATCTTAGAACATAGTTATATGTTCTAAGAATGTGATAACATAATGAGGTGAATATAGCATAACCACACTACGACAAAGCTGTCATATTTGAACTTTTTTTCAAATTCGAATCAATGTTTAGGTTTGATAGTTCATTCTTTCCGTTTTTCTCGATTTTTTATCCTATGTATCGTTATATTTTGACCTTTACTTGGTCTTGTTTTCAAAATTAGTTCTTTGCTTCTGTTTAAAATGCTTTTTATTAGCGTCTGCTTGAAATACAGCACAACAACTTAAATATTTGAATATGTAGCCCTTCAATGTTTGTTATTTTTATTATTATTGCTACTCACGGAGATGTTGACACAAATGCAAGTTATCTGTGAGTTACCACCTTACCTAAAAGGCCCCCCCCTCCTTGAAATTATATCGAATATTTGAACTGGAAGGCGCGGTTTTCAAATTGTGTTCGGCATTTTGTTGCTTTAAAATGCAGCGAGATTTTCTCATGTTTGGTATTTTATTTATATTAATTAATTTTATTCTTCCAAAAACGGCTATCATAAGTTAGAAATAAGCGTTTTGAAAAAAAATCCGCTCGGAGTTTTTCAAACAAACGTAGCAGTATTTTTCTAATAGATATAAGATATAAAATCTTATCAGAAACTCGATTACAATATACTTTTTGTACGTTCATACATATACATATGTGTTAAGCTCTATAAATTATCGTAATACAAGTTTCGATGAGTCGTCGAATATTTTCTTCGTTATGTTTTTTGCAATAGACTTAGCTCTGAAATTACCATTGGAGATGACTCGATATCACCGTCATTATGAGAATATAAAAATATATAAAAATGTTCGAGTCGGCTCGTTAGCTTCTTAATTGTAATTCAGCCATTACTTTGCAGCATGAGTAAAAATTTGGATAAAAAGAATGGCGGAGTTGTCAATGTCACTCTTGAATTTGCGAAGTTCTTAAGGGTTATTCAACACGCAAAGTATGTTATGTATAGATGCCACTGCTAGAATTTTTGCACAGTCTAATGAATTAATTGATTAAGTCGACACGACAATCAGAATAGGGACCTTCGTCTTTCCTTCTAATAATACTTTGTTTAAAAATTTGCTGATTATAGGAATAAACAGAAATTACTTTATTTAAGATTGTAAAATATGCTTAGAAATATTTATATTAATGTTTTGTTGTAGAGAGAAACCAGAACATAAAAAGTTTTAATACAAGGTCTACATTTAAATATGATTGATGTTGTTTTCTGTACATATTAAGGTATGTATGTCACCTCCGTCGAATTGTATCGCAAAATTTAAAATTTCAACATTTTTTTTGTATGCTTAGAATGTTGAGAGAAGAGGAAGTGTGATAAGCCAAATTTAGAGTAGTCAAATTTTGGTTGTGTTCAATTTGTTGTGAAAGATCAGTACAGGCGTGTAGTGTGAATCAACATAGAGAGCGAGGCTGCAAGATATATGTTTTAAAATATTGCACTTCCTCCTATCGAAAATACTCTTAGTCGCTGTTACTACACCAAGAACCTCAGGAGTCTCACAGCTGTTTTAAACGTAAACAAATCAAGCAGCTGAACATGCATTTTTCGTAAAAAATGTCTTCCTTCAATATATTCTGTCCTACTTCAAGAACCTCTAAGAAAACCTACGCTCATGTACACGAATATTATAGGTATCAACACTTCCTGTTCTCTCTATGTTATAAGAATTTAAGGATTGAGGAAAAAAGAGGCCGTTTTAATTATTGCATTACGACTTAAATTACAACACATCTATCTAAAGGAAAAATAATACTTTAAGGGTTGAATGTGAATGAGTGCTTTTGTTCCCATTCCTATAATTTTTAAGATGTGGACTTCGATTAAATTAAAGCAGACTTAATGTGTTGAAAAGTTTCTTTTTACCGAAAAAGCGTTGTTGTTTTATCTCCCCGATTGTTGTTGATGACAAAGGTCAAAATATTTACGAACTACTCACTTCAACATCTAATTTTATTGCTAGTGATGATTCGTCTAAAATTTGCAATATGTTTGCTTCTATTTTCAACAATGCTTGTTCTTCATCAAAATTCCATCCTCGACATAACAACCTTACTCATATGAACGATTCTCATAACGTTTCGTTCACTATTCTTACAATAGCACAAAAGGATATACCGATCATATTAATGGACTTCCAAATAACTGCACAAAGGGTCCTGAAGGGAACCCTTCAGCCTTCTTTAAGTCGTGCTGCCTTACACTGGCAGCGCCGCTGAAAATAATATTTCAAAAATAGCTCGACAGTGGTTGTTTCCCTTAACTATGGAAAAACTCTTTTATCATAGCTATCCACAAAAAAGGTAGTAAAAGTGAAATTTCTAACTATAGGCCTATTGTAAAATTATCTTGTATGCCAGAATTATTCGGAACTATCATTTACTTTCAGCTATCGGTTTCATGTAAGAATTCGCTCTCTTCAAACTAACATGAGTTTATTTCGGGCAGATCTACTTGTTGGAATATGTCTCGGAGATCCCATTTGCGACTTGCAAAAGGTCACCAGACGCATTGTATTTATACAGACTTAAGTAAAGCCGTCACACAGTTTAAAATGGAAAAGTAGGGATTTCCTCAACATTTATAAAATGGACGGAGTCTTGTTAAGATAACAGACATTCCATCTCTAGAAAAGCTATATCCGGTGTACCTGAAAGGAGTCACTTAAGCCGTTTGCTTTTAATTCTATCTATTGAGGACATTGTCTCTGTTATGCACTGCAAAGTCTTGATTTATACTGATGACATTAAACTTTTCACTCTTATTAAATCTTTTAACGATTGTGAACAGGTTCAAGGTGACCTTCACAAATTTTACGTTTGGTGCAAAGCCAATAATTTCGATCTCAATATCGACAAATGTTAGGCTATGACTTTCCACAGGAATCAACAACCAATCACTTATGATTATGTGTTCTCGGATTCCACTATTCGCCGTGTGGGTTCTGTCTGTAACTTGGGTGTTAAATATACTACATGGTATCAAATCAAAGACTAGTTCTATCCTGGGCTTTATAAAACATTGGTCCCGAGAGTTTGCGAATCCCACCATGATATTTTGTTTGTACAGTTGCTTTGTGAGACCTCTTCTTGAATACGCTAGCCATGTCTGGTCTCCATTTTTGGGTGCACACATCGATCGCATCGAGTCTGATCAGCGGAACTTCCTGCGCTTCGCTTTTAGGCACCTGCCTTGGAATAATGCATTGATTTTTCCACCTTATTAGGCTTGAAGCTTTTGAATATGCACTCGTTTGAAAAACGTCGCATAGTCGCCGATGTAACTTTTGTGCATCAACTCTTAAACGCGAATATTGATTCTCCCTGCTATATAGTAAAATCTCTTTCTGTGATAGTGGGCACAGTCTGAGATTGTTATCTCTGTTGCATGTTAACTCTGCAAGATCCAACTTCATTTTTATTTTATTTTATTTTTATTTTTCATTCATTCACTTATTTAACAAGTTTTAAAACACAATGTCTCTTAAATTTCTAGTCCAATTCTAGTATAATTGCAGTCAGCAAGGCTGGTATGAGAGTTGGGAAAATCCGTCACAATTGCATTACAGCCGCTCGCAGAGACCACAAGAAAATAGTGGCCAGTGACGTCCTCAAATAGGAATTGGATAAGCAAACATAAGAAAAACCAAAATATATACAGTAAAATGCTGTGAGTTGCAGTAAATGCGAAAACTAGGTCAACAAAATTTTTTTTATTTTCTTCATGAATAGTGGTAGTGTCGGAGTAGTCCTGATATCAATCGGCAGAGCATTAAAGATTAGTGCAGCCGTGGTTAACAGCCCCTGTCGTCTTCTTTCAGTTCTTTGCCTGCCTAGTGTTATATTATTCCTATTTCTCGTGAGGTGTTCATGAATATCCTGATGTTTTTCCACTACTAGATTTGACCGTATTGTCCTATTTACTATGCCGAACATAAACTTCGCCTTTTCAATTTTAATTACTTGCTGCAAGGTAAATTGACATGCAAACTGATAGACAAACAGAGAACTAGTATCCCACGGCAGCCGGTATAACGCTTTTAATGCTCTATTCATTAATATCCTTATATCATCTTTCAAGCCTATCGTACAATGCGACCAATTTATAATGCCATAACGAATGAGCGACAAAAAGTGTGCATTGTAAATTACGCTCGCAACATGCCTCTGCAGGTTAACATTTCTTCTAAAAATTCCAATCAATGGTGTTAGCTTTCTAACTAAGTTCCCTATATGCTGTGACCAGCATAGTTTATCATCAATCAATAGTCCCAGATAATTAATTTTTGCGGTTCTCTGCAGATATTCCGTGCCAATTCTAAGGCAAATATTAATATCTGTTTTGTTTTTCTGTTTGAATATTATATATTTGGTCTTTCTCTCATTAATCATTAACATGTTCCCAGCAGTCCATTTGTTAAATACCTTTAGGTCATTATTCATCAAACGTTCAAGATCATCCGCATTTGAGGCTCTACATAAAATATTGGTGTCATCCGCATACACATGGTATTCGCCACATAGGTCCGTGTACTGTAAGTTATTAATGTACAACAAGTAAAGAAACGGTCCTAATATTGAACCCTGGGGAACACCGCATTTTGTCACTAAAGATTGACTAGTCACCCCATCGAGCCTTGTTTTAACTTCCCGCTCCATTAAATAACTACTTAATAAGCCATTAACAACGCCCCTAATTCCTAGCGTGTTCAAAAAGTCCAGCGTCAGACCGTGGTCCTCGATCCTGATACCGTCGTAACCTGGAGCCGCATGTCTTTTCAAGCTGCGAATTACACCTTCCACTTCTTCCATAGTAGTAGGCATCATATACATCGAATTCAAAGTTATCTTATTTGCCACCGGAGATACAGACAGAATCCTGCTTTGCACGGCCGAGCCAACACCATTAAAGCAGCTGTTAAACTCCCCCGCCAAAACCTCAGGATCGGATACCAACGATCCATTGATATTAATTTCCAGAATGTGACCCGCCGTTTGAGATCTGTCCTTATTTAGGATCACACTGTCAATGACCCGCCACAACTTCCTTGCATCTCTCCCAGCCTGCAGAATCTTTTCATTTATGTAATCTTTTTTTTTTTTTTGAGCCTACATCAAAAGCGAACTTACTCGGTGGGATGAGAAGCTAAGCCACATTGCTAGCTCTCTGAGGAGTTCTATCCACCAAGCAACTGGCTTCTCACCCTACCTTAGTTACCACGCAAAAGATATCAAGCCTTGAGGAAGACTATGTTTTGACTATCAGAACCAGTTTAACACAAGCTCGCTGCATGGACACGTTTAATAAATAAACGTCTCAACAATACAAGCGATTCATCACTTAGTCGGTGTTAGTATTAGTATGTTAAGCTAAACATAGACCAAACACCAAATGAGATGACATGCAATGCGACATGGAAACAGAAAATTTAGTATTATATAGACGTTTTTTCAAAACATGCTTGGAAATGTCAACGACAAAATGCTCAGCCTTAATATTAACAACAATGCACATGCGATTGATCGCTTCAAACATACTAAAGTTGGATCTTACGGAGTTAACATGCAACAGAGGTAACCTTCTCAAATTGTGCGCACTATCACGGAAAGAGATTTTGCTAAGTAGAAGGGGAGAATCAATATTCGCGTTTAAGAGTTGATGCACAAAAGTTACATCAGCGAACATGCGTTGTTTTTCGAGGGAGTGCATATTCAAAAGCTTCAAGCGATCCTCATAAGGTGGAAGAATCAATGAATTGTTCCAGGGTAGGTGCCCGAGAGCGAAGCGCAGGAAGTTCCGCTGAACAGACTCGATGCGGTCGATGTGTGTACCGTAAAATGGAGACCAGACCTGGCTAGCGTATTCAAGGAGAGGTCTCACAAAGCAAGTGTACAAACGCAGTGTTATGGTGGGATTCGAGATCTCTCAACGTTTAATAAACCCCAGCATAGAACTACTCTTAAATACCATATAGTTAATGTGGGATATAAAATTCAATCTATGGTCACATTTAACCCCCAAATCACAAACAGCACCCTCGCGACGGCGAATCGTGGAATCCGAGAACACATAATCATAAGTGATTGGTTTCTGATTCCTGTGGAAAGTCATAACCTCACATTTGTCGATATTGAGAGCCAAATTATTGTTTTTGCACCAAACGTAAAATTTGTGAAGATCACCTTGTACCAGTTCGCAATCATTAACAGATTTAATCTGAGCGAAAAGTTTAATATCGTCAGCATAAATCAATACTTTGCAGTGCCTCACAACAGAGACAATGTCGTCAATAGATAGAATGAAAAACAACGGGCCCAAGTGACTCCCTTGAGGTACGCCGGACGAAGCTTTCAGGACTCTGGAGACGGAATGACGAAATAGTATTTGATATGTTCTGTTATCTAAATAAGACACCGTCCATTTTATAAATGTTGGGTGAAACCCATACTTTTCCATTTTAAAGAGTATCACGGAGTGAGATAACTTGTCGAACGCTTTACTGAAGTCAGTATAAATACAATCTGTCTGATAGCCTTTTGCAAACCCGCCAACGGTATGCGAAACAAATTCCAACAAGTTAGTGGTTGTAGACCTGCCCGAGATAAATCCATGCTGGTTTGAAGAAAGCAAATTCTTGCAGGAAATTGATAACTGAGAGTAAATGATAGATTCGAATAATTTAGGCATACAAGATAATTTTGCAATAGGTCTATAGTTAGAAATTTCACTCTTACTACCTTTTTTGTGGATAGGTATGATAAAAGAATTTTTCCATAGCTGTGGGAAACAACCGCTATTGAGCGATTTTTGGAAAATAATTCTCAGCGGAGATGCAAGGGCATGGCAGCATGACTTAAAGAAAGCTGGAGGGATCCCATCAGCACCCGTCGTGAAGTCATTTGGAAGCCCATTAATATGATCGAGTATATCCTCTCTCGCAATTGTAGGGATAGTGAATGAAACGTTATGAGAATCGTTCATATGACTGAAGTTGTCCTTTCGAGGAAGGAAATTGGACGAAGAAAATGCATTGTCAAAATATGAAGCAAACATATTGCAAATTTCGGATGAATCATCACTAGCAGAATCTTTGTACCTCATGGTATTGGGGTAGTTGTCCGTTTTTTTCTTCATATTAATGAACTTAAAAAAGATACGTGGGTCACGAAATAATTTCGCACGCATGCTTTGAATATATTCATCATAAAGTGTAGACGAAAGTTCTTTGAACTCATTATAGGATGTGAGAAATTATTGTGACTTATAATGCATTTGTCACTCATATAACTTTTCCACAATTTAATCTTTTTATTTTTAAGATATTTTAGTTTCAATGCTAGATTCAACTAATATGTTACTCGCGTCAGTAGAGAAAACCAGGTCCAACTGCCTCCCCATGTCATTCTTTACATTACTGATTTGGCTAAGACCAAGAGATGACATAGTGTCCATGAATAGTGATTCCTTTGTTGACAAGTTATTAAGAGGAAGATAGTCATCGTCATCTTCATTTAGTACCCATTGTATATTAGGTAAGTTCAAATCACCAATAAGTAGTAGTTCGTCAAGAGGTTGCATCTTGCCGTGAATAAAATTAGATGTTGAAGTGAGTAGGTCGTAAATATTCTGACCTTTGTCATCAACAATGTTTAAGGAGTCTGGAGGAATATAGCAACATAGTATGTATGTCGTGTTTTAAAAGAGATAGCTTAAGAACTATAAGTTCAGTGTCAAGAGTGTTGGAAAAACTTGGAACCTCAATTTGGCTGCAGTTAAAAGTGTTTTTGCATGCGAGGAGTACGCCAGCGCCACGAACCTCAGAATCCATATGTCTATCTTTCCTAAAAATCTGGTAAGAATTGTCCAAAATTTCGGCATCACGAAAGCCGTGAAGCAGCCAAGTTTCAGTGAAAGCAACGATATCAAAACAAGTTGCAACAGAGGATTTGAAGATATGTGCAGTTTTTGTCCGAATCCTCCTTACCTTATCCGTTACCATGTTTCGTACTCTCCTATAGTCAGACCTTAAGCACAGATCACCTGGGTTTGCCTTCATCCGAGCAAAAAGCACGTCTCGCTCCTTCATCCCCATGATAATATCATCCGTAATCCATACATTGGACCTGGTTCTGATTTTTTTATATGTAGTACTATTATTCTTCGCTTCTCTAATAATTTCTATTATGGTCTCAATTGATGGGTTTTGATGTTCCGTTAATTGTTTTGTAAGATGTGACCTATACCTTTCCTGGTTTTTTTAGGTATTAATATTGTCTTCATAGGCTGCTTAGCAGCACATCTAGTAGAAATGTGAACAGTTACAAGCCGGTGATCAGGGATAGCAGTGTCATGTAGAGAAGTGTGCAGCTTATAAAATCGCGTCAAATCCGAGATGCAATGATCAATGATCGTACGTGTATGCGCATGCTGCCTTGTATAACTGGTCTCATCTACACTATTAACAATGGAGAAACCGCTAGCTGAGGTCATGCTTAGCAATGCAGTAGCTGATCTATTCTCATTAAGGAGATCAATGTTGGTATAACCTATGAAAATGACACCCTTATATGTGGAAAACAATGTCTCAAGGTGCTGCATGTAATCCAACAGGTTTTCATTGGGTGACCTGTACATGGTCATCACTTTTAGCTTCCTTCTACAGTCATTTAAAATTACACGGTAAATCAGGCTTTTATGTATGTAAATAGCAGTACCCCCACCACTGGAGTCATCTCTACAATTGAACACAGCAATATAATCTGGTAGATGGTAAAATTGCACCTCATTTGAGTAAAGCCAAGTCTCATTTAGAACCAAGATTTCTACTGGTTGATGTTTCATGATAAGCGCTTGTATTTCATATAACTTTTACCGTAGGCTCCTGACATTTAGGTAAAGCAAGTTCATCCCTCCAGTATTCCGATTCATGTTTAAATACATTCAATTGAGTAATTCGTATTTCTTTGCACAAAATCAACTTTCTTCAGGTACTCCGGGCAGATACTACTATCAGCTGAATGGGGCTTAGATTTGCCTACACTGTCCGCCTTGTCCTTGTAATTCACACACACCAGCATTTCAGAGTTGCATTGCAGGGTCCGATGCTCACCTGCACATTTACCACATAACATCTTACTTTTGCAGCTGTCCATTTTATGATTGAAACCATTGCAATTATAACATCTTTTAATTCTGTTTGTACTGTGAACTGATGGATATAATTTAAACTTGATCGATTGCTATCTGATAATCAATTCAATTTTTATTAATTCGATTCGCTTATTTATACAATAATTACTATACATATATACATAGGATGACAATAAATGAAAAACAAATATAACAAAAAGTTATGTCAATGAAACACAAATCACAAGACCAGCATAAATTTACTTCGTAGGCAAAGTCAGCGACCGTAATTTGACTTGTACTTCCATGCAATTGCTGACATAGAACTTTGGTGAATGTAAGAATTGCATAGCTAAGTGAAGGTAGAAATTGCATATTAAAAAATGAAATTACGGTCGTTGACTTATTGATATTGTTCTTTAATAAGTTATAACTAACTATGGATTTTGTATCTCTACATTCTCCCGCCTCGCATTATCAAATCGGGGTACCTCCAAGATGATACCGAGTTTCTCTTGTGACCTGGACCCTGCTCGTCTTGGGGTTGGTTGAGGTAGGTTTAGTTGTGGCATCATGTTGTTTCGTCGCTTTTTCCACAAGAAATAGGACGCCACACTGATGATTATGATAGCTGCCAATGAATAGAATCCAACATAATGATGTATGTGGTGACGGTGAAGGTGAGGAATTCCCGCGATATACTGTTGTTGGGTTTTAATTGCCTTATGGAGCTCTTCAATATCATCAGCCTTGATCTCTTTAATTAGCAAGGGAATGGAAGTATTGGTTGTATTTTGACTTGCCAAATATTCGCCAATGTGAGTAGAGATAATTTCTTGCTCCGGTATAAAAGAGGAGTTAGCCTTTTGTTCGAGCTTTGAATGCAATGCGAATTAATTATTTTGAAATTGTCGGTTATAGGGTTCCAGTGCACTCCAAGTGCCTTAATAGTCTGTTCTTTCTGGAAATCTATAAAGCGAGGTTGTTCTCGAAACTAATAGGGTATATCCTTAACAACCTTGAATTTATTGCTTGTCCACTTGCGAAGCTTGAAACCTCCGCCCTTTAGCATGTTTATTAACTGCTGACAAGATTCTATTGCTTCGTCCATGGAAGCGCCTCCTGAGACTACGTCGTCTACATAAGTATCGCTCAGTATGATTCTGGATGCGATAGGGTATTGTTTTTCTTCATCTTGCGCGAGTTGCTGCAGAGTGCGCATTGCGAGAACCGGTGCTGAGGTTGTGCCGTAAGTAACGGTCGTCAGCTTATATTCCTTGATAGGGTGATTTGGAGACTCTCGCCACAGAATACATTGATACTGCTGTTCTCTCACATCCACTTTTATCTGACGGAACATTTTTTCTATGTCCGCCGTGAATACTATTTTATGTTTTCTCCATCTTAATAGAATGGAGATTAGGCTTCCTTGCAGTTGAGGACCGGTCATCATGATATCATTTAGACATCTGGTGTTGTTTCTTTTGGCCGACGCGTCGAAGACTACACGTAATTTGGTTGTTGTACTGTCTTGCTTGAAAACCGCATGGTGAGGTAGGTAGTATTTTATCTCACCATCATCTTCGGCTGGAACCATATGACCTAAGCGTTGGTATTCCTTCATAAAATCCTTATACATGGTTTCAAATACTTTGTCTTGGTTAAATTTTCGCTCCATTTGGAACAGTCGGGCAAGCGCTAGTTCCTTGATCTGCTCAAATTGGCTTCTTTAGGATTTTATTTAAATGGAAGGCGAACGATATATATATATATACCACTCTCGTCCCGTCTGTGCGTTTGTTGGTAGTAACTTTCACAAGCAATGTCTTCTGGTGTAGTAATAGTTTCGGCTGCCAGTTCTTCGCATTCCCAAAATCTCTGCAGCTCGCTGGTTATATCTATTTCTGATACCATGTAAATAAGTTTATTCTCGTTGTTGCTGTTACTAATAGCTCCAGATAATATCCACCCCAGCTCTGTTTGTTGGGCAACGGGAGCTTCTTCGGTCCCACGCAGAAGATTGCCTAGTATTACCTTCCCGAACACTTCTGCTCCTAATATGATGTCAATCCTTCCCGGCTTATGGAATGTTGGATCGGCCAAAACCCGGTTTTCGGTATGCGTCCAGTTAGTTGGAATGATTTTATTTGTAGGCAATTTTCTTGTGAGATTTTTTAATACGAGGGCTGTGGTTGTGAGAGAGAATGTTGATTTAAATCGTGGCGTTACTGTAATCTCTATACTGGATTTTGTGATTCCTGGACTGGAGCACCCAAGACCGGAAACTGTGGCTTCAATTTTTCTTCTAGGTAATCTTAATTGCTGAGCTGCATTCTCAGTAATGAACGTTGCTTGAGACCCTTGGTCAAGTAATGCCCTGAGTAGCACAGCATCTCCTGATTTATTGATTACTTGTATGAGAGCGGTTGCCAGTAATACGTCATACCCCTTTGATTTCTTCGCAAAGTGGGCTGCAACCGCTTCGTTTGGTGAGCTATCATCTCGAATTGCTTCCTTTCTTGGATAGTTATTACTTTGTTGATAAGATGGTGCCTGCTGGTTTTGATAATGTAAAAGAGTGTGGTGCTTTTTCTGGCATAACTTGCAGGTGTACCGGCTTTTACATTGTAGTATATTGTGGCCTTTTACTAGGCAGTTCTGGCAAAGGTTTGCCTTTTTTACAGCTTTTAGTCGTTGTTGTACGCTTAGCTTACTAAATGTTTCGCAATGATATATTCTGTGATTTTCTCCACAGATAACGCAATGCTTTGAAATCATTCCCAGGTATACTTTTGTATTTTTCCCATTTCTTTCGGGTTGTTTTGGTTTCGATGGCTCTACTGCTTCAAGACCTCGAAATCGATTTTCTAGGAATTCAAGAAATTTGCTTAGTTCTTGAGCTTCTCTTGGTGTGGCCACTGATTGTTCATAAATTCGGTGAGTTTCTTTATCCAATTTTGTTATGATTATGTGTATGATCAATGGATCCCAATTTTTCGTATCTATGCCTAGATTTTTGATGCCCTCTAGACATTCAATTGACACGTCATGTAACTTCTTCATCCTTCCGATGATTCTTTGAACAGTGAAGGTTGTTTTAGAAGTATATTTAATTGCGCTGTCAAGAGAGTCCTCTTATTGTTATATCTTTTTTCAAGAATTTCCCAGGCCGTCTCAAAGTTTTCGTTTGTTATTTGTAGATGCTGTTTGAGTTCACTTGGGTCACCTATGAGATTGCCTTTGAGATAGAATAATTTTTGAGCTCCAGACATCTTGTCATCTTTATAGATGAGTTCCATGAACAAATTTCTAAATGATTGCCACTTGATATAGTCACCGTTAAATGACGGAATATCGACTCTTGGCAACTTTATTTGTGTTCCCTTTGACTCGTTGGTGCTGATCGAGTTTTTAGCTTGAGGATTTAATTTATTCAATACTTCTGTAGTTGAATTGTGGTAGTTTGATAGGTATCCTCAATGCTTGAGAATATATCATTCTCCATATATTCGTGTTTTGTTCTACCCATCGACATGATCTCTCCATGGTTTCGGACAAGGTGCTCCCAATAGTCATTCACCAACTTGATTTTTTGCATACAGTAAGCTGCAGATACCTCTTGTTTAATCTCTTCTTTAATTGAAACCGATGCCTTTTGTAGAGTTTCTATAATGGCATATTGCTTCTTTATTACCTTCAGTTGATCTTGCAATACTTCAGTAATTTTAGCTCTTGACATTAAATCCGCCAAGGAATTTTCTAACATATCCCGTGTTTCTTCATACAATTTTTCCACGGTGTCATAAAAATTCTCTTTAAAGTATGGCTGTTCTGAATTAGTTTCACGGTAGAGCTCCAGATCATCATTTCTTTTGTCAAAACTTTCCCATAGCTTGCTTATTTTCATCAAACGGGTTTCAAAATAATCCCTTGTTTTACGTACGTCAGAATCTTTGGTGTGGTTTGTTATAAATTTCTGAAGTTTTACAGCTTCTGCCTTGTTTGCTTTAATTAACTGCTCCATAGTAGTATATATTCGTTGAATTTTCGAGTAGCTGATGTTGCTAGATTGAACGGACTTCTTCGCTTCTCGCCAATATTGCTTTAGGTATTAGGACTGGAAAAAATATTTATTATTAGTAAATAAATTGCCTGAGGACACTAAGTTCAACAGGAATTTCTGCGCTGAATAACAATTAACTGAGACACTAAGCTCTGCAGAAATTTTGTACTGCTTTGAAGACACTAAGTTCAACAAAGCAAGCTCGAAGGACCAATGTTTGTACTGTGAACGATATAATTTAAACTTGATCGATTGCTATCTGATAATCAATTCAATTTTTATTAATTCGATTCGCTTATTTATACAATAATTACTATACATATATACATAGGATGACAATAAATGAAAAACAAATATAACAAAAATTTATGTCAATGAAACACAAATCACAAGATCAGCATAAATTTACTTCATAGGCAAAGTCACCGACCGTAATTTCACTTGTACTTCCATGCAATTGCTGACATAGAACTTTGGTGAATGTAACAATTGCATAGCTAAGTGAAGGTAGAAATTGCATATTAAAAAATGAAATTACGGTCGTTGACTTATTGATATTGTTCTTTAATAAGTTATGACTAACTATGGATTTTGTATCTCTACAAATTCCAAAATCCTCCTTAATAAAATGTGTGTTCCAACCTACATTTATATATTGATTGGCCATTTTTCTGTATGTAGTTCCACAGGTCTCCAAGAAAATAGTCCATTTCCCATTTCTCCTGGTGTGTACAACTTTGATCATATCTTTGTCATCTATAGAGTAGTAAAGTTTCCTTAGCTCAGGTAGGAGTTCCTCCGTTGTATAATCATTTTCTAGATTCGCAATAATGAGTCTTGGAACTCTCTCTTTGGTTATATAAACATCGTACTCATCACCTAGCTTGCTCTTAATGGATTCAAAAATTTTTATGTTATTTACTTGGCTGTCCGACTTTATAATAACTCCTTCCTTACTAATGTTCTTAAGCATAATAATTGGAGCACTCATCTCACCCGGTCGGAGATTAACTTTAAGATCCCTTTTTGTTGCATCACTGGATTGTTCCTTTCTCGGCTTTATGACAATGCCCTGTGCCGTTGGCTTCATTTTGTGGTGGCCAGGCAGGGGGTCTGTAGTATTATTTTTTGTTACCGCTGCATAGGACGCAGTGACTGCATCAAAATGCCGATTTCCGACAACCTGCAACCTTTCTACACCTTGTTCAACCTGTTTGTTCGAATCAGCATATAGTTCAACCTTATTTAGCATTTTTCTCTGTAAATCAATAATCACACATAAATCATCCTCGCATTTCTTCATGAATCTACCATTATCATTTATTCCCCCATCACGCTTTCAATTTTGACCGCCATCATTTCCATAGCATTTTCGCACTCATCACAAAAATACTTCAGATTTGTGTTAGTATTTATGGAATTAATCAGGTACTCCGACAATTCCACACACTTGGCATGTACTGCGCCACCACAGAAACCGCCACAAACGCATTTCAAATCATTTCTGCTGAAACCTTTTTCGCACTTCCTACAATTCAAGTTCATGTTGTATGACTAATTAAAGAAATTCCAGTCCCAGCTGTATGAACCCATCAACCGCATGTGCATTGCTGTTAATATTAAGGCTGAGCATTTTGTCGTTGACGTGTCCAAGCATGTTTTAAAAAAACGTCTGTATAATACTTAATTTTCTGTTTCCATGCCGCATTGCATGTCATTTGATCCAGTGTTTGATCTATGTTTAGGGTAACATACTAATACTAACACCGACTAAGTGATGAAACGCATGTATTGTTGACGGTTTATTTATTAAACGTGTCCATGCAGCGAGCTTGTGTTAAGCTGGTTCTGATAGTCAAAACATAGTCTTCCTCAAGGCTTGATGTCTTTTGCGTGGTAAGTAAGGTAGGGTGAGAAGCCAGTTGCTTGGTGGATAGAACTCCTCAGAGAGCTAGCAATGTGGCTTAGCTTCTCATCCCACCGAGTATGTTCGCTTTTGATGTAGGCTCTAATCCCTGACAATAAGGATCTGTTTACCCGCTCTGATGCGATAGCTTACGGCGAATAAACTGCCGTCCGCAAGTGTCTCACAAAACTGGACCCCATTGTCAGAGACTATCGTCTCCGGAACTCCGAGCATGTGAAAACTTCTGCCTCGCTGAACTGACAAATTTTTAAAGTAGATGCCTTTTTCATAGGCTTTAGAATTGGAAATTTTGAGAAGTGGTCAAGAATAATAAGTATAGACATTTCCATTTGTCGATCTGAGATATGGTCCTAAGAAATCTATGTAGAGTCGTTGCCATGGTTGTTCTGTCATAGGCTGGGCTCCTATTAGTGATCTAAGCTCCTATAGGCTCCTATAAGTGATCTAGAGCTTTTTATTTCTTTACATACGTCACAGGCACCCACGTAGTTTCTGACATCGACAACTGACCTACTAATGCTGTGTACAGCATAATTTGCTGGGTCGCGTGTTTTTACTTAGTGTAGTAACCTTATTGAGATTATTTTGTAATACGTTGTGTTTTGTGTAACTAGAACACTTTAAGGCATATTATGCATGTACATAAGTATGTTATGGTGTTCATGTTATGCACGTAGGCAGGTATATCACATCAGCACCTCTTCCACACCGAAAGGTTTCTAGTATTATTTCAAAACGAGGTTTTATTTAAATTCTTTAATTACGTCATAAGTTGCAAACATCTTAATAAACTTCAAGTTATCTTAATCTTCATTATAGCTTAAACTGTAAAAGGGAACTAAACAAATTTCAGAAATTCGTATCCCCAAAAGTAATTCAAAATTTAATTTCCTAAGCAATATAAAGGTATTATTCGCAAAATGTTGGCGTCATCCAACAACTTTTCAGTTGTTCTTCATAAATAAGCCCGTGTAAACGTCACAAATTTTAATTATTACCAGTTCGTAATTTTTCTAAATCACGAAATTTAAATAGCAATAAGCTTTAGTTATCATAGTCTTCAAGTTCTAGAGAGGAAGGAAAAACAAAACCAATTTTATATCATTCGTAATAGCGGCAGCGGAGCATCTAAAGGACGCGTTCGACGGATCCTCAACAAAATAAAGCCCTAAATTCTTGTTATATCAACATTTTTTTAAATTAAATAGAAAGCAAAGAAGAAAAAAGGGAAGAAACACAATTTATAGATTTAAATGGAACGTTTTTTTACTTTGATCTAATGCGAATATTGGGAAAATTTACTATGGCGCGTTCTCGAGCAATCTCATGGTTTAAAATATGTATCCATATTGTCATTAAAAATATCGTTTGAATTTGATTTTGGTTTAGCTCCCTTTCTTGATATTCATTATCTTTATTTTTTTTTTGTGTAAGTTGCATATGTACTAAGTATGGAGCCTTTTCTTTTTGTTTTTGAATGAGTTCCTTTTTTGCTTTCGCGATGAAATTTAGAAAGATACTTTTTTATACCGATTTATATAGTATTAAATATATACATATATGCATAAACCTCATACGTATTATATAAATATTATATGAATTGTTGATAATTTTGTTGGTGTAAATTTTAAAGAGAAACAATATTTAGAATTTTAGAAGAAAGGAGAACTCGGAAACGGTTAAGAGTTGTTAATTCAAATTTTTGGTTCTGAATTGATTTTTATTTCAAGGTGAAAATAGATAAACATTTATACCTAAATTGTGTCCTTATATATACTTGTATATATATGTTTTTATATTTTCTTAATTTCGTATCATGAGGCAACTTGCAACTCTTGCCACCAAGAGTTGTAGTAGATAAGGACTGCGTTATCCATTATTACGAAGTAGTTATCGAATAAAATTATTAAATGATATGCGATCTTAGTACTTGTTATTTGCTCTCCACTCTCCTCGAACTCCCTAATGATGAGGGTTGACTAGGTGCGCTCTTCCATTGACTTTCAGGTCCAATAGGAACACTGCATATCAATGTGCCCTCAGCACTGACTTATAACCTACGAGTAAGAAACTAAAGCAGAGGCCCATCAACAACAATTTTCGTGCCAATCTCAAAAATGTGTAAGTTTATACACATACTATAAAAAATTCGCATTGCAGGCGGATGGAAAAAAAAGTTTACGCAAGGGATTTTGGCGCGGTTTTTGAAGGTATGACGCAAAATTCTATACCAGCATCATGATAGTGAGAGCTAGTAATACAAAACAACTTTGTGAGATTCCTGGCTCCCCGTAAGCCTATTTCCATCTTCGGTTGGCCAATAACTTGCCTAAAAATTTCATTTTTGGTAAATCCATAATATGAAAATATATTAAAATTCTTTTATCAAAATTACAAATATTTACCAATATTCTAATTCGTAGCTTATTATTACAAAATAAACAACTACAGTTTTAATAAATTTCCATATAAAAGAATGTAAATATTTTTCTATTTAGTTCCCTTCCAATTTTAACCTTACCTACGGCTTTTGTGCTAGGGTAGATTTCTTTACCGAACATAAACAAAAGTGACACCTAGGGTATATGTAGACAGAGATACAACCATATGTTAGAAAGTGAGAAAAAGCATCACGTTCGGCACGCAAAAATGGCATATATATACACGCAATGGCCTCTCCTTTAGTTTCTTACTCGTAGCTTATAACAATGGACTAAGCGTATTGCCATTTTCCTATAGGAAATAATGGCACAAGTTTTACAGTTTTCTCTTTCGCCCTATGGCAAAGTTGGAGCTACAAACACAAAATATTGCTTACTGAACGTTTTCTTATGCCATTTGATGTTTTTATGTTGGTTGGCTGCAGATGCAAACACCGCAGAAAGAATAAGGTAAAGATAGTGTTTACCATGCACCGCCTCTCTTGCCCATACGCAGGATTCAGCTAAAAATAACTTTTGAAAATTAAAGTTGAAAGTTCCTTATAAGCGATTAAAATATCACTTGGACACGAGAAAAATTCGATTTTCGGGTGTAAAATTTCATCTGATTGGTTGAGTTTAAAATGTTTTTTATATAGTAAGCGCTCAGACCATTGTTATAAGTCAGTGGCCCACACTGTCGCTAGGAGGATGGAGCGATAGCACGAGACATTAGAGCTCTCTGTAAGTAAAGGTAGGTGGTGTAAAGGTCCCTTCTGGTTTTGTTGAAGGTACGAATTTTGTTTTGTATATGGGCTGTGACAGCGGCATATATTTGGTTTACCCACCCCCACAACAGCCGAGGTGCTACCGCACCGCCCTGTGTCAACGCAATTCACACAGTGAGCTGTCAACTCATGCTCACAGAATGGACTTCACGCCCAAAGCGTACTCACTAATATGTTTCCATAACATGGTTCTGACAATTCTTTTCTCTCAAGCTTTTCTATGACTATTTCTTTTTATAACTAAATCTTAAGAGTACTAACGCGACGCATTCATTGGGCCATCGCCTCTATCATCGTTTTTACAGTATGCGTAAAAAACATAAATTTTTGTATGTGCCAACCCACACGAGAGATTTCTAGGGAATGAACGATTTTCCTACCCTTGTGCTTAGACGTACCAGCACAATAATGTTGCTACGCGTAGTTCCTTATATGATTACCTTAGTTAATTGTGTGGGTATTAAATTAAGCAATTTTTAAATGGGCGAATCAATTTCCTCTTCAGTTGTATTGGTATGCTGATCCCATCCCAAGCATGGAGGCCACAAGAGAAGTTACTGTCGCAGTAATCTGTTTTCAGCCCCTCACCTCCACAAATTTACTTGCCCAGAGAGTTTCACGTACTAGTTTTTAGAAAAGTGGAACCGGAGAAATAGTCAAATTAAGTATATTTTCTATATGTATACATTTATAATAACATCTGATGTTGAACTTATATATATATATTTTTTTTTTGAAAATGGTTTCAAGTGAAAAATGAAATATTGAAAAGGTCATAAATTTGCAGCATTGTAATTTAGAGCAATTTCGAAAAAAAATTCTAAGAAAAAAAAATAAATATATTGATTGTTAAGGAATAATATTTTTTCCTAATACTTATAATTATCTATGAAATTTACTAACTTTCTTACCGAAATTAAAAAGAACTCCCTTTGTATACAAGTCAAAACACAAATGTGCTGACTATTCACAAGTTTCACACCAGCTAATATTATTAAAGACCACTTAATTCAAAAATACATCAATTGCAGAAATTATTCTCTTAGGTACCACGTTGCTAAAAAATTGAAGTGCGTGGAACTCGTTCTCATACCGGCGCAAGTAAACTGGTGGGTATGTCAAGAGGAGGTGAGGGGCTGAAAACGAGGGTACTTGTGGCAGTAGCTTACCTTGAGAAAATCATGCTTGAACTAGTCCTCTTCATATCCTTTCATAAAATCCTTATGTCGCCGATTTCAGTCCACCATAAACTGCCCAAATTTTCCTTCTTAATTTCATTTCAAGGCTACTTATCCTGACCTAAGATACCTTATCTAAGAATTGCTTTTTCGTCGGCCTGTATTGATATATTATTGGTAGTGTCGCCAGTCGGGATTTGCTTAGCGACAACTATCCCAGTAATAAGATTTTTTCCTCCAACACTTCCATTGACAGCAAGTAAAGAAAACAATTGCTCAATCCATTCAGAATATGTGACGTAATCGACCGATAGAATTCTAATTTTACAGATGCATCCTCGTTCCGTACGGTTGCTCTTTGTTCTTCTTCTTGAATGAGTAATAGAAGTATGGTAGTTAGACCCGAACATTATTGTTAAGAAAAAAGCTAATCAGTAAACATGTTTTTAAGCATGATTAGCTTATGAAAAATTCTAAATACAAACTTGAATAAATTGCTGATTTTATAGTCTTTTTATGATTTATACTTTTAGAGATTTTAGATCTAGGATTTGGGTTCATATATATGTATCAAATTTATTTATTGCCTTTCAGACAGCACATACTCGACTGCACATTATACACATATTTCAATATAATCACTAACTGGTTAGATTTTTACATATAGGTGAATATGGCAGTAAATAACAAGCGACCCAGAAGACTTTATCCTGTTTGTTGTACGGCCCCTAATTTTAATAATGGTCATGGGAGAATTTGCAACACGTTTTCAGATATTTTCCAGTATAATTTCTACCAATTGCTTGTTTTCGAACAGCTCAAATTTGGATTTATACCAAATGAAGGATAAGGATGTCATCAAACTAGAACAAAACCAATGCAAAAAAGGAATAAGTGTGTGTGTGTGATACATACAAATGTGCTATACAATAAAACTTTTAAATAAATTAGTGACAAGCATACATTTTATTTCGCTCTATGTAGTTTCAACAATTTCAGTGGCGATTTCAGTGGTTTCAATTTGTTCTTCTCCAGCAACTTCGCAGAATATTTCATGAGATTGGAATTCTTCCAGATTTGCAAATATTACTCTACACAAAGCACATTCATAGTATCTGAAATTCAAATTTATTAACATAATTAATTCATTTTCTGCTTATTCTTATTTCAAATGGTAACTTACAGTTCGGTCTTTTCGGTTTTATATGTATTCTCATGCTTGCTCATGTGCTTCTTAAAGTTTTGTACTTGCAAAAAAGATTTGTTGCAAATGTCACAGCTAAAGCGTTTATATCCTTGATGCAGCATTACATGTTTCTTTAAGTTTACTCGTTGTGAGAACATTCGTCCACATCTCTTGCATCGGAATGGTTTTTCTCCAGTATGGGTTAGTTCATGTCTTCTCAAATTTCCTTGTTGTGTGAAGCCTTTGTCACATATTAAGCAAGTAAATGGCCTTTCTCCATTGTGAATGGATAAATGCCTTTGTAAATTAGCCGCTTGTGCAAAGGATCTCCCACAGATCTTACAAGAATGTGGCCTGACATCACTGTGACCCTTTATGTGCCGATACATATTTCCAGGATTTGCAAATCCTTTGTTGCATATTTCGCACACATATTTATATTCATCTGGATTAGTTTCGTGGACAGTTTTCCGGTGAAGCAAAGACTCACGTTTTGTATCAAAATTCTGAAAATAAAAGCATGTAAAAAAAAAACAATAGATGAGCTAGAAGTGATTACAATTTTGCATCTGCGGCAGGAATAAACTGGTTTTAATTCTCTCGCTTTGTCCTCATCCATTTCCCTAAAATATAAACAGAAAATATTTCAGAATTCACCAAGAGAAATCTTTCAGATCTTAATAAATGAAAGCGTTCAGCGGACTGAGAGCCTACATTCTACACAAACACTGAATAGTATTACCATTAATACAAAATGTAACGATAACTAATTAAAACTCAAATTTTCATTTATCTCGAACTGTCTTACTTTTAACTGCAGTCCCTTACCTACCCTTACATAATACAAAATACTACCATCACTTAACAAGCTATTAAGATATATTGAAACCAATTGTATGTGGGCAACGAAATTCTTTAAGGGGTAAGCTGATGCCATTCTTTACTTGAGATGGGACTTAAACCAATTAAAAATCACTACATTCTATAATATAAACTATCCTGTATTTGTCCCCATTTCATTCCCTATTGTTTTACGGTTAATTTATGAAAGTACTAATAGTTATAAGTTGGTTAGCGTCTAGGGTTAGTTGCAGTGTTTTCTTGTTATTAAGGTTTGTTTTTAGTATGCTTTTCTACTTAGTTTTATTTTACTAACATATATACCGGAATACATTGTAAGTAATGTGCTTATTTATGTTTCATGTTTAGTTTGCCAATTTGGATCTGCTATTATAAGTATATCTACTGCATGAGTTTTTATGAGTTTGTTCGTTGCATTTTTTATATTTTTCTAAGCTTTGTATTCACTCGACTTATTGTAAATATCTATTGGTCTATTGTTAATGTATACTCGATGTACCTAGCGTTGTAACGTAGCGTAAGCTGAGGTTCTTTAATAAATGCTTTTCTATTCTATTCTATATCTGTTATTGATCTGTAGGGTCTGTAATTTTTTTTTGTATTGCATCACGGTCACATTTGTAAAGGGACTTCCGAAGCTAAAAGGTTATTTTTTGCCTTTTATACTATAGCGAACGTCCGTTGTGTAAGATGTCTTTTGGAAAAGTGACTATTTAAATACTATGTCCGTACGAAGGATAGTTAGGTGGTAATCATTGATGATTTTTAAGAACACTAAACCGATATTACAGGTCAGGTTAACACCATTTCTACCCCGAAGTAGCACGTAAAGTATTATTGGCTTTACAATGTCTGTCAGTAGCAATAACTTTCGTTACCAGTAGACGGCGAAGTAGTATATGAATGGCCAGATTGAGGATTTATATTGAATTGTTTGTACATAATGTATAGAAAACTGAAGATAAGGTAAGAGCATGGCGTTGATTTGATGCTATTTTTCAACTTATTCAAAACTATCTTTTCGTCAATATAGGTTACAATTTCTTATTTTGGTAAGATAATTAGGATAACAAAAAGTAAACAAACCTTTTCAAAGTTCCTTCTTCTTGAAAATATTTTGTTATACACACGGCACAAAAGAAGAAGAAATTGAATTCTTCTTCTGCTTAAAGAAAAACTCGTTTCTCTACAAAACAAGATGGCGTAGTGTAATTTTTTTGACAATTAATAGCAAATGTCTCAGCTCAATAAATTTTAAAATTTAATTTTATTAGATCGTTCACTATTATATTTTCGATTGCCAACTTCTACTGCGAATAAGAAAAATCGTTAAATTATAACGAAATTGTAAGAACCCAATTACCAAATATTCTATGCAAATATAACCATGGCGGCTTTAAGTTTGGTGTTACCATAGGTATTCATTTTAATCTTACATAATTTTGGGTACCGTTCGCTCTAAGCTTGGATATTTCCGAAAAAGTTCTTTGGATGCAAAATCTGTAATAGAAAGGGTTGCGCGGAGATGGGGGAGGTCGGCCATACAACTACAACCGAACATGAAGTTTTTATCAATTTATATTTGAGCTTTTCTCCATACATTACAACACCCTTTCTCCCCTCTCTCTTTCCTGTAAAAATGTATATACATTTGTCACTGATTACGTCACTGGCTATCAGCTGCAATGTGTCAAAATTTTAATGGAAATACCTTGTCTTATGTCGATTTCCATTGATCTTTTAAGAAAAGTGCACGTGAATCAATTAAAAACAGGTTCAATGGAACGTTTGACTCGATGAGAATGAAATAGTAGCTCATATTCCTGAATTTGTCAGATTGAAATTTTCTGGGAACAATAACATCACGAATAACGTAAAAATTATGAAAATTGTAATTTAAAACATTTTTGGCTGATTGCGGATGAATTTGGTAGAGCAGTAGTTGAAGATTTATATGGGATGCTCAATGACATTCAGTTGTGACATTTCTCAGATAGATGTGTGCGTATTCCGGTGTAACACCGCCGATTATTCGAGTGTAGCACCATAGGCGTTTTGACGTACAACTTTTCTAGCAGTGCAGGTCAATGGAACAATTTTGGTGTAACACTACAAGAAAAGTGTAAAGGAAGAAACACATCCAAGCAAGGCTGAGGCTTCCTCGCAGCTCGCCTCAAGGCTTTCCTAAGAGAAATGAAAACAAAATGATACCACCAGGCTCGGTGCTGTCATTGTAATTTTGTTAGTACATCTGTTGACAGAAGTAGGCCTGAGAGAGGAAAATTTTCAACATTTGCAAAGCGCGCCTTGCAGCTAGGCCTTGAAGCTAGCTGTTGGCTTGGTTTTGTGTTGCATCATTTAAAACCCCGTGTTGGAAATTTTGACAACACCTCGAGGAAGCCTCGAGGCCTGGATGTGTTTCTGCCATAACACTTCTGGTAGAAAACGTGATCATTGGAAATCGGTATTATATATACCTTGCCCCTGTCTATACTGGCCGGATTACATTAACAACGCCAACGCCGGCGTGGGTCGCTTAGAATATAGAGCAAACAGGAATGGTGATAAGCCAGATTTTGCGTAATGAATTTCTGGTTGTGTTGGTAGTCCATTTTTACATGTATTTACACGCCATCCCTATTCTAAACAACTTGTCAATTTGCAAAAATTAAACAAAGCTTTTGTGCGGAGCATCTGTGGTAAAAAATGTTCTTTTTCTACTTTATTTTGAAACAATTCACATAATTAATTTATATAAATCTCTGCGTCTATTAACGAAAAAGATAATTTAGATAGTGCAGTTGCCTCAAACAGGATTTCCTTAGTTTATAATCCAATTTATATTTGCAAACACTTACCGAACACTTCATTTTTGTTTTTTTAATTGATATGAAGATTTTAACAGGCACTAGTGGCACTATAAAACTTTGCACTAAATAAAGTTCAAAGATAAATAGTTTTGAAAAGAATTGATTCGGTACTTGTGTAAAATTTCACAAAAGAATTTTAAGTTGACTAAATGTGCTCACAAAAAAAAGCACATTTGACAATTATTCAACAGCTTCTTATTCCAGCATCTCACTTATACCGATTTCCATTGATCACGTTTTCTAGCAGAAGTGTTACACTTTTCTTGTAGTGTTACACCAAAATTGTTCCATTGACCTGCACTGCTAGAAATGGTGTACGTCAAAACGCCTGTGGTGCTACACTCGAAAAATCGGCGGTGTTACACCGGAATACGCACACATCTATCTGAGAAATGTCACAACTGAAAGTCATTGAGCATCACATAAAAATCTTCAACTACTGCTCTACCAAATTCATCCGCAATCACGCCAAAATCATTTAAATTACAATTTTCATAAATTTTACGTTATTCGTGATATTATTGTTCCCAGAAAAATTCAATCTGATAAATTACACCGATATGAGCTACAACAACATTCTCATCGCGTCAAAAGTTGTTCCATTGAACTTGTTTTTCATTGATTGACGTGCACTCCTGCTCTTGACAAATTACGCTCATGTACACGAATTTTACACGATTCAACCATTCCTGTTTGCTATATATTCTAAGTGGGTCGTCGTTTTATATCAAAAATATTTAGAGACAGTACTGCATGTATGATATGCATTACATTATCCACGCCGACGTCGGTGTGGTCGTCGACCATCTCTTTAACGCTGGCGCCCCATTGCTGCCAATATGCCAGATCTAAGTCTATTATTAAAAACATGACAAAATGAAATGATATTTAAAATTCGGAAAATAAATGATTTTATATTAAAAAAAAATTAGACTTGAAGGAAAAGAAAATACATATTTTGTTATTATTTAAAAGACTATTCAGGACTGAATGTGTGCCGGCGTTTTTGGTAAATAGGCACGATTTTTTTTTGATTATGGCACCACACAGGGAGGATATTGGCACTTTTTACGGGTGAGAAGAATTCGGGGGTAGGGAAAAGTCCGTGCTACCAAGTTTCGATCGGGAGAGCGGGCAGCATACCAATACTACTGAAAGGAAATTGATTCACCCATTTTAAAATTGCGAAATTTCTGATGGGCTGCACCGTAACTCCGCAAGATACAAGCCATGAACAAAGTCGAAAAAAGAATGCAGCGGGCCGGTCAGCAGGCGACATCCAAAGTCTTCTTGCCTTGTCTTACTGAAGGAGTTTTTCATATAAAAGTTGCTTGTATTTTGTTCTAACCACTGACTTATAACAATGGACTGAGCGATTTGCTATTTCATGTGGCACAAAAAATATTGTGTTTCTGTATATCACCGTTAGAGCACCCTTTAAAACGATTACATAAAAAACATGTGAAACTCAGCCAATCACATGAAATTTTACACCCGTAAATCGATTTTAATTAAAAAGATATTTTTTCGTATGCCCAAGTGATATTTTAATCGCTTATAAGCAATTAAACTCATTCCGACTTTAATTTTCAAAGTTATTCGTAACTGAATCCTGCTTATGGGCAAGAGAGACGGAGCATGGTAAATACTATCTCTGCCTTATTCCTTCTGAGGTGATTGCGTCTGTAGCCAACATAAAAACATCAAATGGCATAAGCAATCGTTCCAGAATGCAATATTTTGTGTTGGTAGCTCCAACTCTGCCATAGGGCGAAAGAGAGAACTATAAAACTTGTGCCATGCTTTCCTATAGGAAAATAGCAATACGCTCAGTCCATTGTTATAAGTCAGTGGTTCTAACGCTATAATTTCCGTAAATTTGTTCTTTGGGTTACGGCCGGCGACATTCACAGTCTTCTTGCCTTGGCTTACTGTAGAAGTTTTTCATATAAAACTTGCTTGTATTTTGTCCAAACGCTATAATTTCCATAAATTTGTTCTACATGCTATTTTTATTTTTAAACTATTAGAAAGAAAACATATTTGGCTGCAAGTTGTTTTAACTTCATTTTGCTGTGGGAGCAACAGTTTTGGGCTTTAGGACCTGTTTAAGATGAAATTTTAGTTTTTCCTCCATGACGAGTATACAAAAAGCAGTGAGAGTGAGCACTTACTGCATACTGTTCCCGGCACGTTAAGGCATTTTAATGTGTCGGTGCCTTCGGTGACTTCATGCGTAACCCCGTAGCCTCCGGAATATAATACAAGCCATGAAGTCGCCGAAGGCACCGACCGTAATGCCCAATCTACAATGCATGGTTAAACCACGTCGTCAAAACGATATCGTTTGCTGAAGAATTCATATAAATACACGAAATATGTAAGTAGTGGTAAGCTGCCAAATTAAACAGCTGTTGACCTGTCAATTATCATAAATGTAATTGTTCCGACAAAGGGAATCAATTCAACAAAAAATCAATTTTTTCAAGATCCAAATGTTGAAATGACTATAGCGGTATGTGTAGCGGAAATTGAATGGAATACTGGTACAGTGAGAAATAAATGCGAGCGTTACTTCACCTTTGTTCTTTATTGCGTCAAAAAAAAACCAGAATGCTTACGACTACAGTACAAACTTTTAATCATGCATTTACTGCAACGTCTACCAATTATCTGTACTACAAACTGTACTAGAACTTTTTACCAAAAAAAAATATATGATATAATATTATAAATTACAAAGGAAAAATATCTATATATATATAATATATCGCTAAAACAAAACAAAGATTTTTTAATTCCGATTTTTCACTGATGGAACTCCTTTACGGCAAATCAAAAAAAAAAACTCCCCTTCGTTTGCTGCAATCACATGTTGAGACACGATGCCCTTCTTGGGATCTTGTGTCTCGATGTGGATTGTTTGGCGTAGAATTTGTGAAAAAAATTTTATCACAATATTTAAAAGATGTAAAAACAAAAACCGCACCAAAAACACTAGAACCTCGCTCACCATTCACTATGTTCCGTAGATAGTTATCCCACAGAAAAGTTTTCACAATAATACCACTCAGAATTGTTTGCACTTCAAAAATTTTCACTGCTGCTATGTACTTGTTGATTGTCTGCTTGTCGAACGAAAAAAGAGAGAGATGCTTAGGATCAGCACTCTTTTATAGGCAGTTCCGCCATATTGATTTTATGTTCCACAGTGATAATTTGTAACAAAAATGTAAATTTCATTACCCCAGAGAATGATCATTGTAAATTTATGATGGAACTTACCTGAAGCATTCTCCCTTACATCGTTTTGTAACTTCAATGAATTTCTTCCCGCTGAAAATAGTGCGCAAATTCCTTAATTAATATTGCTTGAGCAAACTGATTCTGGTGGTATTTATGGCTCTTTCGGAATATGGAACTTGAAATGCTACCGATCTCTTTCCTTCCGTTTTTCTCTTTTCTCCAATGGGATATATGATAAATTATTATTTATCTAATATCTTTTACTGGGAATGTTTTTGAAGATTTTTAGTTACACCGCTGTATTCCGCAAGAAAAACTACCCCAACTTCATGTGTCATATGTTGACAGAAGTTGAAGAAATGTTAATCCGCGTTCGTTTTGTTTATGTTTTTCGCGAAGTGTTTTATTTCGTTTTCAGGTGCTTCAGGTACAGCTTTCAGGTGTGTGTGTGATTATAGTACTTCCAGTGTTGTGTTTCTGTGGTTTTTTATGATTAAATATAGCCAAAATCCTCAAATTCCTATAATTTGAGAATTGTTGGTTATGTGTCAAATGGATATGTTTTCTTGAATTCATGGTAATTTAAGTTCATGAAATGCTACTATTAGCAATAAAACATATCCATGGACACCTATTTACCATTTAAAATAAGTTCACGTATGGTAATTATGTTATTTGTGAATTCTCTAGAAAATCATGTTCCTTCCTTGCATATAACAACAGGTGATTTGTAATTCAGAGTTCTACCTGAGTTGCTCACGGGAACATGATTTCTTGGAGACTTTCTGTTTCATATACATGGGTAATTCTGAAAGTGATGTTTGGTCACTTAATAATTACACAATTGCTAGTTTTTTTTGTATATTTTATTCAGTTGTATTTGGTTTCTACTGGTTTGATCTTTTTCTTTCAGATCTCTGCGTAGAATGGTAACCCCTGACGCTTGTCCCAGGTGCAGGTAAGTTGGTATCATGGACCTTCACGCACACTGATTTTAATGTGGCCTTTTCTTTTTCAGGTGTGGCTGAACATTCTCCCGCCCGTTGAATGCCTGCGTTCAACCGTTCTTTAATTTTGCGGATGCCTCGCTTGTGGTAATGATGGAGCATGAGTTGTCCATTGTCCTTTACTCTCAACCGAACCTGATACCTGTCAGGCAGGTTGATAGTCTTCTCCTTGTTTCGTCTGTTACGTATCGCCTCGTAATTGATTCGGCTCAGAACGTCCTGTGACAGGTAGATGTCTTCACCCTCACGCGTTATAAAACGTTGATGGGTGTTATCCGCCCGCATCTTGAGTTCTGCCAATGTGGTGGTAGGTCTCAGCTTTTCCAATTGACTGACCTGATATCCGTTTATGGTGGCTGGCTGGGACAAGTGTGGTGTAGTGTGAGGAGTCCTGATATATTTGGGTCCTGCACCGTGTGTCGACATCTGCTGCATCTTGATGGTGGCGTCCTTCACCGAAGTCGCTTGGGCTACAGTTGTGCTGGGCTTCTTCGGCAGCCCCGTCAAAACATCACATCCAGGCTGCACGAACAAGTCTGTCATGGGGCTGTTTGGAGGTGAGAATCGAATATCCTCCATGATGTATAGGACATCGTTCGTTTCCTCTTGCGCTTGGTACATTGAGAAGTCTTGGTAACTGTCAGAAAGAACTGTCTTCTTCAAGAGGCAGCCGACAAAGTTTTGTGATAGGTCTGCTGACGGTATTGTTCTGGGTTCTAACCTGAACCACTCTTACTAGTCCATCTGACCCAGGGTAAATCCTTTCAATTATGCCTAAAGGCCAGCACGTGGGTGGCATGTTCTCACATTTGAGGATCACCACCTCTCCGACCTTTATGTTAGGCTGTGGTGCTAGCCACCGCGGCCTATGTTGAAGTTGATTTAAGTAATCCCTGGACCATTTATCCCAAAATTGCCTTATCATCTGTTGTGTGTGCTTCCATCGTTGTGAAGATGTAGTCGTGCACCCATTGGGGTTCACTTCTGGTATTGTGTGTAGCGCATGACCAACTAGATAATGTCCTGGAGTTAATATGAATAAGTCCTCCGGATCATTTCGGATTTGGCATAATGGCCTTGAATTTAGGCATGCTTCGATTTGTGCTAAGATAGTAGCGTACTCTTCGAAGGTGCAGATTGAATTGCCGAGTGTTCGACGTAAGTGATATTTAATAGACTTAACCCCCGCTTCCCAAAGTCCTCCGAAGTGAGGAGCTGCTGGGGGGTTAAAATGCCAAGTAATTGCCCTTGACACTAAATACTGTGCTGCTACTGGGCTCGCTTCTTTGATGGCTTGTTTCAAATCTTTGTCCAGAATAGTCTTACCGCCGACGAAGTTAGTGCCGCAATCTGAAAAGATATCGGTACATAACCCTCTTCTGGCCACGAATCTCTTTAACGCTGCCAAAAAAGCTTCTGAAGTTAGATCGGAGACCAATTCTATGTGTATGGCCCTGGTGGCCATACAAACAAATACGCAGAAATAGGCTTTATGACCCTTAGCATTTCGATGTTTTGAAGCCTTCACTGTGATTGGTCCTGCGTAGTCAATGCCAACCTTAGTGAAGGGTTTAGTTATATTCACTCTTGCAGACGGAAGGTTTCCCATGAGTTGAGTTGATGTAATCTTGCGATGCCGTGTACAAATAACGCATCTGTGCAAGTTGCTTGAAATGCAACGTCGTGCATTCAAAATCCAATACGTGTTTCGGCTCACGCTTAATACTAGCGAAATGCCTCCGTGTAAGGTTTCGCGATGTAATTTGTCAATAATGAGTGACGTGATATGATGATGCTGAGGTAAAATGATTGGGTGCTTGCGATTGTAGGGTAATGATGCGTTGTCCAATCGCCCACCTAATCGTATTAATCCATTCGGGTCTATGAATGGCTGTAGTTTTATCAGTCTGCTTTGATTTGCCAACGGCTTTTTCTTTATTAGCAGCTCATACTCTTCTGGGAAGGCTGTTTGCTGTACAACCCTCAAAATTGAGATATGTGCTTGTTCCCACTCCGCACTAGTGAGAATGCCTAATCGCCTTGATGCTCTATTTTTGCAATTATGAATAAATCGTTGCATCATGGCTACATGATGCGAATTAAGCGGGTAAAAGACGAGTATCGCAATAGAATATCTTCCTCTGGCTTTATTACCAGAGTAGTGAGAATAGGTTTGGCTTCTAACTCTGTGTGACCATCGCTCCCTTTGAGTGACGGCCAATCGTCAGGCTTCTTGGTTAGCCACTCTGGTCCATGCCACCATATTGTCTGCTTAATTAAGTTGGAGGCTGTAGTGCCTCTTGAGGCTAAATCAGCTGGATTGTCGGTGGTTGGTACATGACGCCATCGATCATATTTGAGTACATCTTGAATCTCAACGACTCGATTGGCCACGTACGTTTTCCACCGTGACGGATGTTCCTTGATCCACTGCAATGTTATCGTGGAATCTGTCCATGCGAACATTGGAACAGTGTGCAGTTGCATGTCTTCGACAGTTGTTTTGAGCAGTCTTACCAATATGACTGCTCCATTCAATTCTAGACGTGGTATGGTGGTGGGCTTGGTGGGAGCTACTTTGGTTTTTGCTATGAGCAGTGTAGACCACACGTTGGTGTCCTTATCTTCAACTCGTAAATAGATGACAGCCGAATAAGCTTTAGATGATGCATCACAAAATCCATGGAGTTGCATGTGAGCTCCTGTTTGATATCGTATCCACCTAGGAATTTTAATTTTGTGTAAAGTTTCTAAATCATCTTTAAACATTGCCCACTCTCTTTGGACAGCCTCGGGCACTTGGTCATCCCATGAGAATCCTGTAATCCACAATGTCTGCATCAATATTTTTGCCACGATTATCACTGGGGCTAACCATCCGAGAGGATCATACAATGATGCCACCTCTGAGAGTATGGTTCGCTTTGTAATTTTTCTTGGAGCTTGCCTTAGTGTGATGACAAATGAGAAATGGTCTTGTCCTGGGTGCCATCGGATACCTAATGTTTTGATGACTTCATCTTCTGCAAATGTCAACGTATTCTGCAACTCGAGAAGATCAGGTGACAAATGACTGAGCAACCGTGTATCATTGCTTGCACTTTCTTAAATTAAAACCACCTGCCTTCGTCAGTGCCATGATTTCTTCTTGAAGCATTTTTGCTTCACTGAGACTATCTGCTCCCGTCAACAGGTCATCAACGTAGAAATCAGAGATTGTTGCCTTGGATGCTAGGGGCCAAGTGTCCTTTTCGTCTTCAGCTAATTGATGCAGCGTTCGTACTGCTAGATATGGCGCAGATGATGTGCCGAACGTGACTGTGTTCAATTGGTAATCCTGGATCCTGTTCGTTTCAGGATGTAACCAAATGATTCGTTGAAAAGTGCGGTGTTGTGGATGTACGCTAACCATCCTATACATTTTTTCGATGTCTGCATGCATTGCGAATCTATGCTTTCGCCACTTGAGTAATGTTGCGAACAATTTCGGTTGAAGGGTTGGTCCCTTTAACAAGTGATTATTCAGTGAAGTGCCGTTGGTTGTCTTCGCTGATGCGTCGAAGACGACTCTAGTCTTTGTAGTTGTGCTATCCTTTAGTACCGCATGATGTGGTAGATAGTAATGAGGTTCGCCTGACTTGGGTGGCTCCACTTCCTCCATGTGTCCTAACTCTAAGTATTCATCGACACACCGTTTGTAATTTACTTCCAGCTCGGGGTTCCTTGCTAATTGTCGAATGCTGGTACAGTGAGAAATAAATGCGAGCGTTACTTCACCTTTGTTCTTTATTGCGTCAAAAAAAAACCAGAATGCTTACGACTACAGTACAAACTACAATACTCTAAGTTTTAATCATGCATTTACTGCAACGTCTACCAATTATCTGTACTACAAACTGTACTAGAACTTTTTACCAAAAAAAAATATATGATATAATATTATAAATTACAAAGGAAAAATATCTATATATATATAATATATCGCTAAAACAAAACAAAGATTTTTTAATTCCGATTTTTCACTGATGGAACTCCTTTACGGCAAATCAAAAAAAAACTCCCCTTCGTTTGCTGCAATCACATGTTGAGACACGATGCCCTTCTTGGGATCTTGTGTCTCGATGTGGATTGTTTGGCGTAGAATTTGTGAAAAAAATTTTATCACAATATTTAAAAGATGTAAAAACAAAAACCGCACCAAAAACACTAGAACCTCGCTCACCATTCACTATGTTCCGTAGATAGTTATCCCACAGAAAAGTTTTCACAATAATACCACTCAGAATTGTTTGCACTTCAAAAATTTTCACTGCTGCTATGTACTTGTTGATTGTCTGCTTGTCGAACGAAAAAAGAGAGAGATGCTTAGGATCAGCACTCTTTTATAGGCAGTTCCGCCATATTGATTTTATGTTCCACAGTGATAATTTGTAACAAAAATGTAAATTTCATTACCCCAGAGAATGATCATTGTAAATTTATGATGGAACTTACCTGAAGCATTCTCCCTTACATCGTTTTGTAACTTCAATGAATTTCTTCCCGCTGAAAATAGTGCGCAAATTCCTTAATTAATATTGCTTGAGCAAACTGATTCTGGTGGTATTTATGGCTCTTTCGGAATATGGAACTTGAAATGCTACCGATCTCTTTCCTTCCGTTTCTCTCTTTTTCTCCAATGGGATATATGATAAATTATTATTTATCTAATATCTTTTACTGGGAATGTTTTTGAAGATTTTTAGTTACACCGCTGTATTCCGCAAGAAAAACTACCCCAACTTCATGTGTCATATGTTGACAGAAGTTGAAGAAATGTTAATCCGCGTTCGTTTTGTTTATGTTTTTCGCGAAGTGTTTTATTTCGTTTTCAGGTGCTTCAGGTACAGCTTTCAGGTGTGTGTGTGCTTATAGTACTTCCAGTGTTGTGTTTCTGTGGTTTTTTATGATTAAATATAGCCAAAATCCTCAAATTCCTATAATTTGAGAATTGTTGGTTATGTGTCAAATGGATATGTTTTCTTGAATTCATGGTAATTTAAGTTCATGAAATGCTACTATTAGCAATAAAACATATCCATGGACACCTATTTACCATTTAAAATAAGTTCACGTATGGTAATTATGTTATTTGTGAATTCTCTAGAAAATCATGTTCCTTCCTTGCATATAACAACAGGTGATTTGTAATTCAGAGTTCTACCTGAGTTGCTCACGGGAACATGATTTCTTGGAGACTTTCTGTTTCATATACATGGGTAATTCTGAAAGTGATGTTTGGTCACTTAATAATTACACAATTGCTAGTTTTTTTGTATATTTTATTCAGTTGTATTTGGTTTCTACTGGTTTGATCTTTTTCTTTCAGATCTCTGCGTAGGATGGTAACCCCTGACGCTTGTCCCAGGTGCAAGTAAGTTGGTATCATGGACCTTCACGCACACTGATTTTAATGTGGCCTTTTCTTTTTCAGGTGTGGCTGAACAGTAATTGCTTCCTTTATTTCATTGCAGAATTACGTCAAAGGAAGTATTTGGTCTCAATAATTTATACTATGATATAGTAAACTTAGTAAACTAAGAAATTGCTTGGGACAAGTCGAATAATATAAAATATTGCTTTCAAGACTGAAAGTACAAGTTCCAGTTTACAGCTGTTTTGTTCTAAATTTCCCTACATGGTTCTAAATTATGCTGAATACACCTGAGGTATTACTATATCGTTTTTGCTGATTAACTACTACACATAAGCTCGTGCTCATGTCGTCAAATGAATGAGAGAGAAGGGACATTTTGCAAGCATAAATTTTCAAATACAAGAGTGGGAAGTAAACACAAAAATCCATATCGTTTTGACGACGTGGTTTAACCATGCATTGTAGATTGGGCATAACCCCCGGAATATACAAGCCATGAACAAAGTTGAAAAAAGAGAGCAGCGGGCCGGTCAGTTGGCGACATCCAGTCTTCTTGCTTTGTCTTACTGAAGGAGTTTTTCATATAAAAGTTGCTAGTATTTTGTTCAAACGCTATAGTTTCCTTAAATTTGTTCTACATTCTATATTTTTTTAAAACTATTAGAAAGAAAACATATTTTTCTGCAATTTGTTTTAACTTCATTTTTCTGTGGGAGCGATAGTTTTGGGCTTTAAGACCTGTTTAAGATGAAATTTTAGTTTTTCCTCCATGACGAGTATACAAAAAGCAGTGAGAGTGAGCTCTTACTGCATGCTGTACCCGGCACGTTAAGGCCTTTTAATGTATGGGTATCTTCGGCGACTTCATGGCTTTTATTATATTCCGGGGGTAACGCACCGACACATTAAAGGCCTTAACGTGCCGGGTACAGCATGCAGTAAGAGCTCACTCTCACTGCTTTTTGTATACTCGTCATGGAGGAAAAACTAAAATTTCATCTTAAACAGGTCTTAAAGCCCAAAACTATCGCTCCCACAGAAAAATGAAGTTAAAACAAATTGCAGCCAAATATGTTTTCTTTCCAATAGTTAAGAAAAAAATAGCATGCAGAACAAATTTATGGAAATTATAGCGTTTGAACAAAATACAAGCAACTTTTATATAAAAAACTCCTGCAGTAAGACAAGGCAGGAAGACTGTGGTTGTCGCCTGCTGACCGGTCCGCTGCTCTCTTTTTCGACTTTGTTCATGGCTTGTATATTCCGGGGGTTACGGTAACCCCTGGAATATAATACAAGTCATGAAGTAGCCGAAGGCACCGACACTTTAAAAGTCGTACTTTAATATCAAAATATACGCCTAAACGAAATGAACTTTTCTACTGATTTTTTCGTGTTTTTATTCAGTTCAGTAGCCTAAATTATGTCAGTCATACAAAGGCAACGCCAAGTGCATGCAAACATGGCACACTAATACATTTTGCCGAGTTGCTTACGTTTTCACCCGATATGCCGTTTCCTTATTAGTTTTTTAGTTTGACATTTAATTCAGTAAAATTTTGCTGGATTACATTTTGTCCTTATCGTTCTAAGGTATTTTCAGATAAGGGGTAACTGCTTACACTGTTTTCTAGCAATGTTCGAGTAATGTAAATTAGCCATTATTCTCTCGACATGCCGCTTCATGGTATATAGAACACAATATCCCACTACGAACCATGTTCTACCATTAGGTGACGTAATATCGTGAAATGTATAGGAAAGTACGAACACTATTCTTTCTGTCTTTCATATAAAAATGAATATACATTGGTCACAGAATTACGTCACAGGCTACAGCTGCAGGTGTCAAAATTTTAATGTGAGAAACTTTCATTTTTATACACTGACATATAATAAGAATGGACTGCGCGTTCTTGCTTCAAAAATGGCACAAATATTGCACAGGCTGTGAAAACCCTTTACTTCGTACAATTGCACACCGATTCATAATTTATTATTATTTGTCGATTGGAAACACTAAAGATGTTATAAAATAGTATTGAATTAAATTAAAATTATTTGGAAAGTTAAACTTGTTTTAATTAACCCAAAAACACATTTGTAATATTTCTGAAAAATGTGCTCCTCTGCAGATTTTTTGTCGAATTTCCTTGAGCTTGTAAGAGATAGACGTATAAAAACAATATATTAGTCTCAATTTTTATGTCAATTCCAATGCATTCCAATTAATACAACCGTACTGTTTCCAAAATTGGTTACAGTTCAGTGTACATTTTGAGCTTGAAAGAGACAAATAGATTTTAGCAAAAATTTGTGCCATTTTTGACTATAGGAATTAGATAGGATGGCTCAGTCCATTCTTATTATATGTCAGTGGTTTTTATACTTGTAGTGTGCCGCTTCCTGTTAGTTATTATTCAATGGCAATTCAAGCGGAAAGTGTCAGTGGCTCTAAAGTTACATGAATCTGACGTTTTTGATTTAAAATTCTCGTGTTTAGGGTATTTTAATTGTAAGACAAATTTGTAAAAATGATTGAACAGCAAAGGCAACGTGTTGAGCAAGAAATGACACGTGCAGTTGATGAGGTCGACAAATCTTATTTACGAAAAATGCAGGTACAAGTTATAGAGGTTATAACCCCGAAGTGTGTAGTACCCTATGGGGTAGCTGTGATAATGTCAGTTCACTAATTTGTTATTTCGCAAATGAATGCAGATTTTATGATAATATATTAACATGCAACGTTTTCTGAGCTTAAGCAAACAATCGTACAATTTTCTGGGCAACGTTGGTTATTATGGGTGTACTTCGAGAAATCTTGGCAAAACACCGGTAGAAACGGCAAACCAAGAAAAGTTCAAATTCAAAGAGCATTTATTTGCGAGCCTCTGCTTAAAGCAGCGTACAACGCTGGACATTCCGATATCAAACAGCTTAGTGATAGATTATTACAATAGCAAAATAAACAGTAAAAATAGAATAGAATAGAAAAGTATTTATTAAAGAACCTCAGCTTAAGCTACGTTACAACGTTAGGTACCTACATCGAATAGAAAGCTTCGAAACAAAAAACAATGCAACGAACAAACTGATTGCAGTAGAAAACTATATAGGAAGTAGTAATAATGAGTGATAAAGTTATAGGACTTAAATAGCCGACTATAAAATATTCAATATTGGACTTAGAAAAGAATAGACTAGAATAGAAAAGTATTTATTGAAGAACCTCAGCTTACGCTACGTTACAACGTTAGGTACATCGAGTAAGTAATAGTTGGTATACAAGCGATAGAATCAATTTTTATAAGAAAACTAACAAAGGAGAAACGAACACTCATTGCAGTAGAAACTAATATTAGTATTATACATTAAGTTAATGACTTCAAGCAATAGAGAGCAATAGAGAGATTTAGATATTGTGAAAAAAAGATCTAAACATAAACATTTATTTGTTTGAGTGCCCGTGCCAAAGGCACGCTAAGCGCTGGGCACATCAAAGCGAGTTACATAGTAGATACATATTGTAGCAAAAGCGAACATAAACAATTAATAGTAGTGGAAGTACAAAACAGCCATAGTAGCATAGAGTAACGTTGGAGCATCAAAAGAAAAGCTATACAGTACAATAGCAAACTAATAGGAAATGAAAAAATAGTAGATGCATATTCTAGCAAAACCTTAGCATAAACAATTAGGAGTACTAGTGGCTCAAAGCGGCCATTGTAACATAGAGTAGCGCTGGAGCAGCAAAAGAAAAATTATGTACTAGCAAAGTAATAAAAATGAAAATAATAGCAAAAATATAAAAATTTGTAGCATGATTTACAGTATGATTTGTAGTGTAATACAACATGTTGCCGAATAATAGATAAAAATAAACTGAATGGCGACAAGTTTTAGAGGATCTTAGAAACTAAACTGTAAATATGTTGTAGGTAACTAGTGAAAACTGAGTACTTAAGCCTGAACTTAAAATTAAACCCAACTATATACTTCAAACAAAGTGTAGTAACATATGGTTGAACTCGAGACTAAAGAGTACTTAAGTCTGAAGTTAAAATTAAACTTAACTATATACAGCAAACAAAGTGTAGTAAACACTGAGCACCCATGGTTAAACAATAAGCACAAATTGTTGAACTCTAAACTAAACATAATTATAACTATATACACTAACTATATACACTAACTATATACACTAACTATATACATCAGACAAAATGAATAGTCTGTTAAGTTCTGTTGGTTCTTCGAATAGCTTGACCTGAATTGATTAGCCTTGAATTGATTTGACTTTATTTAATTGAATTTAGGTTAATTTAATTGAGATTGATTTGATTATAGGGTTGATATATCGGACAACTGATTAAAATATGTGTATGGAAAACCGCACTCAGAGCAATTAAGTTGCATCGAGTGGAAATTTGTAGGATGACGGGTGGCTTGAGAGAGGAAGTCGATAGCTGCTGATTTAAACGAGTTTAACGAGTCACTGCACCAGGCTTCATCCGCCATCTGATTCCAGATAGTTGCCCCACGCAGGAAAATGTTTCTTCCTCCGTATTGCGACAGCACCCTTGGTAAGACAATTCTAGACCGGTTTAAAATGCTCCATTTGATCCGTCCGACCAGGTAGCCTGGTAGTAGACCACGTCAGGCCTTGAAAATCAACATCAAGACACTAAGCTCGTACATTTTGGCTAGTTGACATGGGGTAAGCATTTCGAGGAGACAGGCGGGCACACGTGAGCCACGCCTGAAACCGAAGACATATCTAGCGCAAGCCATGAAAGCACGGCATAGTTTAATGAGGTTGCCGCAAGAGATTGGAAACAATACTACATCTGCGTAGAAGAAGTGTGGTAAGACCAGAGCAGTGAAAAGTCTGGTGCGTGTTGTCCCATCTAGATGTTGCGATGCTGCGTATAATGTACGCAAGCCATAATACATTCTAGAGCATATTTTGTTGATCTGAGGTTTCCAGGTGAGTCCAGGATCCATGAGCACGCCCAGGTTAAGCACCACCTTTTCCAAAAACTCAATATTGTGACCCATTAAGTGCAGTGCAGGTAAGTGTGCAGAGTTAGCCGCAGTCAAGGGACGAATGGAATAGATTATGGCTTGTGTTTTAGTTGGATTAAGGGATAACCCGTTATTAGTTGACCAGTCAGCGATCCCTGCCAAGGTTATGTTAACGACCACCGACGCCTCACTAAGGTTGCCTCTTAGAGCACCAAAATAGATCTGGAGATCGTCTGCGTATATGTGGAAGTGTACATCAGTCAGCACAGCGGTGATGTCATCCATGAAGAGTGTAAATAGGAGCGGTGCCACAACAGCCCCCTGAGGGACTCCTTTCACCACTGGCCTCATAGACGAGTATGTGCCATTACTGTTTACCAGGAAATATCTGTTACTCATATAATGACTAATCAGTCTACAAGCAGTAGCGGAGAACCCAAAACTGTTACAGAGTTTAGCAATTAACATAGAGTGAGGAACCGAGTCGAAGGCCTTGCTGAAATCTAAAAGAACGTGAATTACGTCGTTACCCCTGTCACAACATAGATCACGAATGCCCGCCGTAACCTCTAGAAGAGCTGTCCCTGTTGAGTGAAGCCTTCTGAAGCCTGACTGGAATTTTGAGATTAGATTATAAGACTCAACATGCTCTGTGACTTGATCAGCAATGATAATCTCCAGGACCTTGGAGATCGTCGGCAAAATGGTCTCCATTTGGAGATGTGAGATGGAGAGTTGACTTTGGGGATCGGATTGATTAGACCCACCTTCCAATTATTAGGAAAGTGTAAGTAATGATAGGTAGGATGAAGCGAAGAACTATTTTGTAAAACTTGAGAGGTACATCATTGTGCCCAATTGCATTTGATTTAATCTTGCGGAAGGCGTTCACAACCTCAACCTCAGATACATTTGAGAAGCTGAAGGAATCAACAACCACCGGAGCCCGTGGTCCAGTGGGAATATGCTGTACATCATCTGATCTGTCGCTTATAACGTTTGACAGCAGTGCAGTGCTGGGACAAAGAAAGTCAGCATATTCTTCCGGGTCAACGGTTGATAGATCCCTGGCTTTAAAACCCAGGCCAAGATCATTGACCTTATTCCAATTTAGGACGTTGCCTTCTCTAATGCCTTTGAGTGTGTCCTCTCTTACGTTCGCTCTGATTAAGTAGTCAGCCTGGTTACGCAGGGGACGAAATTCAGCCAGATTTTGCTCTGTTTTGTCATTCTTCCATTGTCTATAGGATAGATCGCGAAGTTGACATTTGAGCAGGATATCCGGGTGCCTGAAAATTATTTTCTTAACAGAGCGAATTTTGATGGTTTTCAAGGGCACTTGCCTCGTGAAAATGGAGCACAAAGAATCGGAAAAATGTTGTGCAGCTAAGCCGGGGTCAGAATTATTAAATATGGGGGACCAATCAGTCCTTGCGATGTCTGCCTGAAGGGCGTCTGTCTCTATTGCTGAGAAATTTCTGTATGTTCTCCAAAGGTTTGATGGCATGCAACGAAAGTTGAAAGATATAAATAGCAGCTCATGATCAGAGATACCGCGGCATTGACCAGAGAAGTTTGGCTGAAAATTTGGAAATGAAATGAGAAGATCAAGGGTTGTCGCAGAGCCAAGCCCATGACGCGTGGGCAGATTGTTGATGATTCCAAGTCCCTTTTCACTCAAGTGGTCTTTAAATGTACGAGATAAAGTAGACGAGGTACCAACGTCCACGTTGAAATCACCGCCAATTAGAATACGCGACGTGCGACTTGTAATTTGCTCTAGAGCATCAGACAAGACTGACATATCGTTGTCCGTGTATGTTGTCGCACATATATATGACTACTAATGTCACCGGCTCTATGTCATCACCACAACCCTCTACCAGCACAGCCAAGATCTCCCAACTATTATCGATGAGACGAAAAGAGATCCTGGACTTCATGGTGTCGACCACATAGACTGCGACACCACCGCCTTTTTTAGCAGGTCTGTCGAGCCTATGTAGCTTGTATCCAGGAATATCAAGCATTCTACACGTGTGGTGCATCTTGGCCCACGTCTCACACACCAATAGAGCCCCGACATCACCAAGCTCTACCAGGTGCCTGATATAATAAAAACGTTATCGTGCTCGCATCGACTAGACGTGTTTTAAATCGCTCGTCTTTTGTTAATTAATCTGTCGATCATTTCTGGGATAAAGTGCAAAAGAAGGGAGAAAAAGAGGAAAACTTGCTTAAAGTGATAGTGTAAATATCGGGAAAGGTTTGTTTGCGGCCTCTGGCTGATTGGTGCTTGGCAATTGCTGTAATTGTGCGTGGCGCCCTGCGCTATAAAGTACGAAAAATTAGCGGGTCTTTCCATAAAATCATATTAATGTGTATCCAATGATTATTGTGATTAAGTGATTATATATCAACATGAATTTAAACTGCAAAAAATGCGACAAAATTATTGGAAGAAGTGATGCTAAAATTCTTTGCAACGGCTTTTGTGGCCGGCTGATTCATATAAAATGTGCTCTGTTATCGGAATATACCGCTAACTTGATAAACGAAAATGAAAATGTTATCTACCTATGTAATGAATGCAAAAATTGCATAAACTCGATGTCGAAAAAAATTGATTGTGTTCTATCTGCAGTAAATGAGAATAAAAAAATTATTCTAAATCAAGAGGATGAAATGAAAGCTCTGAAAGTACAAATTTTGAAATTATGTGATGAAAAGGAAGTTATGTTAACGAAGTTAAAAGAGATAAGCGAAAAAAATTCAAATGCTATATGTAAGGAAAGTTACGACGCTAACCAGCTTAAAAAATCTCCAGATCTACCCGTAATCGTTAAACCAATAATTAAGCAGGACAGTAAAACAACTCGAGAAGAAATTAAAGAAACTATTAATCCTAAATCGTTATCGCTTCAAATAAGTGGTGTAAAAAATATGCAAGGTGGAGCTATTTCAATTAATTGCGAGAATAAAGAGTCAGTTGAAAAAGTGTCTAAAGAAGTCAGGGAGAAGCTGGGAAATAAATATGAATTAAAACCCTTAAATTTGCGAAATCCGAAAGTTATTGTGGTTGGTTTAAAGGAAAAAATTAATGACTCGGAATATATGTATGAAAGCGTTAAAACTGCAAAATGGCATTACAAGAGGTGTGAAATTTCTAAAGATTTTCGAAGCTCACAACGCAATAAGAGGGCAAAAAACGTTCAATGTCATACTTGAAACAGAAAAAGACATTTTTGAAGTCTTAATTAAAGCTGGTAAATTAAATATCGGATGGGATAAATGTCCTTTATACGAATGGGTAAATGTTAAGAGGTGCTTCAAATGCTGGGGTTTTAATCATGAAGCAAAATATTGCAAAAGTGAAGAAACCTGTCCTAAATGTGCTGGAAATCATGATGGGAAAAATTGTGACAACAATTATCTGAAATGTGTGAACTGTGAATGGGCAAAAGAAAATCCAAGGTAAAAGTTGACAGTGATCATGATGCTAGAAATAAAGATTGTCCTGCATATCAAAGAAAATTAAAAGTTGAAAAGAATCGTGTTCTGTATTAGCAATTAAATTCTATAAAAGGCGTATACTTAAACATTCAAGGGCTGATTAATAATATAGAGCAACTCGAAGTTCTAATTAGTGAAGTAAAATATGAATTTATAGTTTTAAGTGAAACTCATTTAGTTAAAGATATCAGTGATGGTGTAATATCTCTACATGGATATACGGCTATTAGATGCGATAGTTCATCTAAACACACAAGTGGTGTTGTGATATATATTAAAAATGAATGGCAATATGAATTAATAGATAAAATCGTTATAAATAAGGACGTATGGTTCATGGTGCTAAGATTTCAGTGCAGTGATTTCCAATTTTTAGTTGTAGCCCTATATAAGTCTCCACAAATGAATAAACGAGAGTTCTGTGACTTTTTTCAGCAACAAATGGATATTATATTTGACGCAAATGATAGGAATGTTATTATAGCAGGTGACTTTAACATCAACTGGCTGGATAATAATATATATAAGGATCAGTTGAAACAGGTAATTGTTGATAATGCATGCAAACAGATAATTACTCAACCAACAAGAGTGACTGCACAATCCGAAACTCTAATAGATTATATTATAACTAATCATGCAGGCGTTAAAGGAGTAGTTGATACCAAACGACAAATTAGTGATCACGAGACAATAGAAATTTCTATAACAAAGATGTGTAGCGCAAAAAGTGATATTAAAGAGAAAGATATTCAATTTTTTAAATACAGAAAAGATTGTTTCGTGCGTGATATTAATAATAGTTATATTAAGAGTATAGGTGATGTAAATGATGTGAACGTAAAAGCATCAATAATGCAAAATGAGTTACAAAAAATCTGCCTAAATTATATGTCAACAAAAAAATTGTAAAATATACCATAATGATTGGTTTGACTCGCAGTTATTAAAAATGAAACAACGTAAAATAAAAAAGCATGAAATAGCTATGTTATTAAAATCTGAAATATCTTGGGAGCAATATAGAGTGGCCAGAAACATTTATAACGCGTGTCTTAAAAGAACTAAGAATAATAAAATAAAAAGAAAAATAGACAATGCCACTGACCAAAAATCGATGTGGAAAGTCCTTAAATCCTGTGTATTAAAAGAAAGTCGTAAGGAAATTAAAGAAGTGACTTTCGGGAGTACTACTTATAATGACTCTGATGTAATAGCTAATGAGTTAAATAAATATTTTATAAACAGTGTAATTGATATTCATGCATCCATACCAGTTGTAGCTTACTGCAACTTAGTGGATGAAGCGATAAATACGTTTTTATTTGACCTAGTAACGTTAGAGGATATTTATAGAATTCTAGGAAAATTAAATACAAAGAAAGATCACGATCACATAAATACTGTAATGTTTAAAGATGCATTTAACATAATTGGTCCTGCTTTATTAGAAATAGTGAACTCATCATTCTTGAATGGCGAATTTCCAAGTACGTGGAAAGAGTCTATGGTAATGCCAGTACAGAAGGTTGCAAACTCCAAAAAGTGTGAGAACCTGAGGCCTATAAACATGCTTCCCATATACGAAAAAGTACTGGAGAAGGCATCGCAGTTACAACTGGAAAAGTATCTGGAATCAAATCACTTAATCGTTGAACATCAATCGGGCTTCAGAAACAGTCACTCGTATGAAACTGCTATTACTTGGGTTATCTGTGAATGGAAAGTTTTAATAGATGACGGTCAAATTGTCATTGCTGTATTCTTAGATCTAAAACGAGCTTTCGAGACCATAGACAGGAACATTCTTCTGGAAAAATAAAAAAAATATGGAATCAAGAACAAAGAAGAAAATTGGTTTAAATCATACCTAAATAATCGGACACAAAGAACTAAAGCCAACGACGTTATATCTGAAGATCTTCAAAATAATCTTGGAGTTCCACAAGGATCAATATTAGCTGCCGTATTGTTCTTAATTTATATTAACGATATGGGCAAAGTAATTGAGCACAGTCAATTAAGACTTTTCGCTGACGATGCTCTTATATATATATCCGGACAAGACATAAATGAGTGTACTAATAAAATCAATAGTGACCTTGCAAGAGTTAATTTATGGATGAAAATGAATAAACTAAAAGTGAACATGTCAAAAACAAAGTGTATGATACTTAATGATTTAAGTTTGCCTAGTATTATGTTGGACAATGAACTTATTGAAGTTGTGTGTGAAATTAAATATTTAGGTGTTATAATTGATAATAAACTAGTATTTAAAGAACATATTAATTATATATGTAAGAAAGTTGCAAAAAAAATCCATTTTTTTAAAAGAATTAGACGTAAATTGTCCATTCTAACTGCCATAAAAGTGTATAACACAATAATAAAGCCACATTTTGAGTACTGCTCAACCATTTTCTATATGGGACTGAACTAATCTATTGACAGACTACAAAAATTGCAGAATAGGGCAATGAGATGTATACTACAATGTCATCGGAGAACACCAATACGGATAATGTTGGAAGCATTGAAGTGGATGAATATTAACCAACGATTAACTCTTAATGTTTTAACTATGGTTCACAAACTTAAAAATAATTTACTACCAAGCTATTTATGTCGGAATCTAAAATATGTTGGAGATAGTCAGCCGTACCAGTTAAGAAATAACAATAATTTCAGATTAGATCGATTAAGAACAACTAGGGCACAAAATTCAATCATGTATAAAGGTATACAGTTATTCAATAATCGTACCAGTTGCAGTAAAAGAAGAAATGAATTTAAAAAACTTTAAAAAATTAGCGATAGTATATATTAAATTGAATATCTCCTGAAATGAACTTGTAATTATAATTGTAGCAAAAAAAAAGCAGCTATTGTTGCTAATAAATAAATATTATTATTATTATATTTGTTATATTTTTAGAAGTTGATCTTGCATTGAAGGAAAGTATGTTGAAATTATTGGGCGGCAGAGCATTGGACAGCTCCGCTTGGGTAGATAAACTATGGTGCGGGATGTAAGTTGGACTAGACATTGTTGACGTTGGCGGATGTATTAGGTATGGCAAGGGATTTGGAGAGGCGTTGCGCCAGCTCAAGAGTGAATCGAGCTGCAATTCGGTTAGGTGCACACTCCGCCGACTTATGAATGATGTATATTCTCCGGTTTCTAGTGTATACTCCTTTCACTAGGTTCGAGTTCCTGAGACGTATAGGAGATTTAGTTCCTGTGGCAACAGGTCTTCATTGATGTATATTCTAGTATGTGTCCCCTGAGGATCAATCGCGTTCAGGGTAAGCGGTATAGATTTAAGCTTCACTAGATAAGCTCGGAAGAATGCAGAGCAGTCCTCTTCATTATAGAATCTTAGGCACACCTTAGGAAGGATAGGGGAAGGTGTGTCCACCTTAGGTTTGAATGGTACATTGAGCTCTACCTTGCTACAAAAGGAGCCTTCCAGATCGATAACTCTACACAGGGCTGGAAGCATCACATCCTTGACCCTACTATCAGTCAGCGCACTGGGTAGATTGCTGATAATGAGAGATCTATTCTTCACATATAAGCGCGAGAGCACGTCTAGGTTGCTGTGATTGCATCAACCCTATCTGTTAGCTGCTGGAGCAGCACCCTAATACTGTCATCAGTCCCGTCGCCCGATATATGTCTCGTAGATTTAAGATATGGAGAACCCTGATTGAGATCCGCTCTATGAGAGGTGTGAGATGAGACTGAAGTCGCTGAAGTGAGACTGGAAGGAGGGGACCGAGAGAGGCTAACTTTATGTGTATTTTTATTGACTAGTGGGCTTGAGATGTTAGTTTTGCTGAGGTTGTTGTCCGAGCCAGTGAAGCAGTGATCACTACTATTATTATTGGTTGAAATGTTATTGCTGGTCGGGTTGTCAGTTTTAGACTTAGCAGTACCCACATACAGATTGTCAGATTTAGACTTTACAATTCCTGCATCAGTCAGAGATTGTTAACTGGGAGCGCATTCATAACTGGGATCGTAAATAACCGAACTGTAGTTAATCGCTGAGACCAATCCACCAAAAGTTTTTGGTAGTAGATTTGAAGGTGAAGATATTGTGGAGCTACTAACGCGCGCGCTAGATTCAGATTATGTATTATGAGTCGCGCTCTCACTTGGATTACCTACAGGTGTGGCTTTAATTAATTTGCCCGACTTATTTCTTAACTTTTTAGCTGAGCCGCTCTTGCCGCGAGTCGCTTTGCTAGTCCGCCCCTTCTTATTAGAGGAGACCGCTGCATTCAGAGCACCAGCTAGTCGGGCCTGGAGACCTGGCATATCAAATACCAAACACCAAGATAGAATGTAATTTGGAGAGCTGTGATCGATTAGTGATTAATTAAATCCTATGCGTAAACCGATGTCACGTCCCCTCTCAAGATTCAACACTGGAGCCGGACCCCAAGTCCCAGGCTCGCAGCAGCAGGTTACAGATGCTTAATAATTTACCTGTAATAGGAATCTGAAGATGCCTGATAGTTGCTAGTGTTAGGAATTAGAAATGTCTAAAAGCCTATAATGAAATCAGCAATATAGATACAGAAAGCATTAATTAATTTGAACTGAATTGTAACGATACGGAGTGTGGAATAATAAGCATGAACCAGCACAAATCAGATGTGATGTATGTTATGATCAGTTGTCAGAATATTAGAATACGAATACGATTTTAAATAAGATTCCAATTTAGTTCACTTTACAATAGTTTAGATCATAATGTTTGAGTCAAAATGCAAAATAGATAAATGCAGTTGGTTAAATATGATTAGAGAATTGAATAATGTAAATAATTAATAGTTAAATCCAAAAGATAGACACCTCAATGAGTATAATATTATACGAATAAGATTTTAAATAGGATTCCAATTTAGTTCACTTTACAACAGTTTAGAAAATAGAATAATGCTAATTATTAATCGTTAACTGCGAAAATTTGATACTGCAACTATCAAAAGCCATGTAAAATGCTTCGAGAATTATAGATGTAGGTTAGGTACGAATATTAAATTGAATAATGTAAATTGATGTAGCAATAGTTAAAAATTCTTGTGTTGACTATATTAATATGTAACAGCTAGTCTTGAACAGTGCTGAGCCTGAGACGTAGCCCCGGTGTGATGAACACGCTTCAGAACGATACTGTGCCGCCCAGTTTTTGACTGATCTGGGAGTATCCGTGTATCCAGAGTAGCTAATCTTCAGAGGTAGAGAGGATTACGCCGCAAGAATACCAATTGGCGGATGTTTGATGGTCCACGATATTTGCACTAGGGATAAACGTTTACACATTTACGCCCTTCTTACGTTCAAGCTGCTTAAATATCAATTAGATATAAATTGGCTTAACCAGTGGCTGCTTTTCGTTATTAACAATCACAACATTTGTAGGAAGACGTTAGCCCCCTCCTTATGCGTATAATTGCAAGTTGTTCAGCTTTTTAATAATTATTACTTAGGATGTTATACCCTAGACACACAGCACGAACTAATGAATCATTTGTACTAACCATTCATTAAAATGCCGTGTGTTCACTGACTTATAACAATGGACTGAGCGTCATTTTCCCATAGGAAAGCATGGCACAAGTTTTATAGTTCTCTCTTTCGCCCTATGGCAGAGTTGGAGCTACCAACACAAAATATTGCATTCTGGAACGATTGCTTATGCCATTTGATGTTTTTATGTTGGCTACAGACGTAATCACCTCAGAAGGAATAAGGCAGAGATAGTATTTACCATGCTCCGTCTCTCTTGCCCATAAGCAGGATTCAGTTACGAATAACTTTTGAAAATTAAAGTCGGAATGAGTTTAATTGCTTATAAGCGATTAAAATATCACTTGGGCATACGAAAAAATATCTTTTTAATTAAAATCGATTTACGGGTGTAAAATTTCATGTGATTGGCTGAGTTTCACATGTTTTTTATGTAATCGTTTTAAAGGGTGCTCTAACGGTGATATACAGAAACACAATATTTTTTGTGCCACATGAAATAGCAAATCGCTCAGTCCATTGTTATAAGTCAGTGCGTGTGTTACATAGTATACGTCATTATAGCTCGAAAATCAGATGATAATGAAGTACACTAATGAAGTGTGGTCCTCCTTCATTATAGCTATAATGAGGAAAAATGTGCTAGATTTGGCATATAATGTAAATCTGGAGCTCCGCTGTGCATCTGCCGATTTGAAAAATAAGAAGAAGAAATGCAGATCACAAATTGTATTATTAATATTTTTTTAAATATAATGTTTTTCTCATTTGGAAATTGTTGAATTGAAAATAAAATAAATGAAAACAAAGTTTATCGCGTTAATTCGATCCATATTGCTTCTTTAAGATGATAAGTTCATCAAAACCAGTTTGACAGCACAACTTAATTAAAGAAATGGCTGTGTGTCCGCAGTTTATAATGAATCATTATAGACTAATGAGTCGTTAGTTATTCCTTCATTAAGAGTGCTGTGTGTCTAGGGCATTAAACTAATTTCACAAATCTAGAAAATGGCGGCAGGACGCTGAGGCGGCGTCAGCAACCCCATATAGTGAAAAAAATTTTAGAATTGATCAAAACTGCCCTCAACACCAAAACTCCAATAACTCGATAACCTGCTGAACCAATGAGTAATTACATGCGTTTTATTTAATTATTTAGGTAGTATAAACAGAAAACTATCAAGATTATAAGAAAAAAATCGCGGAGATGAAATTTAACGCGACCTGTCAGTTGCACACATAGTTGATCTTACAACTATTGGACCATTATCCTTACAGATTAGTAATAATTTAGGAAGTATCCTGTTAGGTACATCGAGTAAGTAATAGATAGTTGGTATAATCGATAAAATACTAAGCTGTTTATCAAACCAAAAAAGGAGCAATGAACAGACTCATTCCGACAGAAAGCAATTACAGTAATATAGCCAAACAATGAAGTCAAACAATAAGGAGCCTAAAGAACTTAAAGTATAGAAGTAGAATGGCAAACACCAATTAACAAATGAAAAAGTAAATTTAAAGTAACAGCTGATAGTAGACACATTAAACTTAGAAACTTAAAAGAACAAATAAAGAAATAAAAAATAAAATACAACTCACAATTGACAGTAACGTAACTAAGCCTAAGGCTGGCATTAAACCTACCTTTGGCATGTTTCTTATATCACAACCGATGTTATTTATTTATTTGTAAGCCTGCCCATAGACTACGCTGTTGGCAATTCCAAAGCCTTTAATTGTATCAATAATAATAATAATATTAAATTGGTAATTGAGACTAATTTCACTAATCTCACCCGGTAGGCGGTTTCAACTCATGACTCCAATCGAGACGAAATTTCTGTTCCCGAATTGTCTTAAAATGTGCTTTAGCTTAGTAGTCTCATCAGAGTGCGGAGAGGCTGCGTACAGTGAACGCAGTCCATGGTAAACACGTGAACACATAAGATTAATATGTGCTTTCCAATTCAGGTTGGGATTAATAAGGAGACCTAGATTTTTAACGTATTTGTTAGTTAAAGGGATGTTTTGTCCCATGATGACTAGATTGGATACTTCCAATAGGTTGGGTACATTGCTCTGTCTAATGGTGTAACTAAAAGCCTGAGTTTTAGTTGGGTTTAGCGTCAATTCTTTAGCTGCCGCCCAAGTTACCACTTCCGTTATTGTCTCATTGGTTATTGTTACAGTTTCCTGAATTCTGTCGGCTTGACCTCTAGCGTAGATCTGTACATCATCCGCATATATGTGGTGACTAACCCTTTTGAACATCTCGCAGATATCATTAATGAAAAGGGAGATCAATAATGGAGACAGCACAGCACCACGAGGTATGCCCGATCTTAGCAATCTCACTGAGGAGAATGCATCCCTAGATTTTACCATAAAAGACCTACCCGCTAGGTAACTATGTTTCATCTCACATGCAGATGAGGAAAAGCCGAAATGTGAAATTAGTCTTTCATGTGGTATTGATTTGAATGTTTTGCTGATATCAAGCAAAACGTGCATAATCAAGAGCCCTTTATACGACTGTCACGAAAATCCGCTGCCACTTCAAGTAGGGCTTGCTAGCGAAAAGACTATTTTCACCCACATAAGTCGTTATCTGATCAGCTATAAGGAATTCTAACACTTTTGAAATAGCCGGAAGGATTGTGATGGATCTCCATTCCGATACATTGGACGCTGAGTCTGTCTTGGAAATGGGCGTGATCAGTCCCGTTTTCCAGTAGTTGGGGAAATGTAAACAAGTTAGAAATCTATTTATGAGGTGAGCCACAATTAGCAAAATAAACAGTAATATTAGTTTGCAGAATTTAATCGGGACATCATTAAGTCCCTTAGCATTAGATACTCTAATAAAAGAATTCAGTATCTCAATCTCAGTTACGTTCCTCAGGCTGAATCCAGCATGAACATTATCAGGGGATGGTCCTGACACTGCAATATTGGGATTTTCGTCTAGGTCAGGTCTCAGTATATTGCTGACAGAAGTTAAGTCAAATATAGGCTCCGCAATCGGCATCGTGTTCAGAGGTTCTGTATGGTATCTATGTATTTGTGTGACATTAAATTGAATATCTCCTGAAATGAACTTGTAATTATAATTGTAGCAAAAAAAAGCAGCTATTGTTGCTAATAAATAAATACTATTATTATTTTTTTTTGTGGAACGTCTGAGAGGTTTGCCGGGTGAGAGCAAAGAAAGTCCGCGTACTCATTCGGATTAATATTCGACTGAGTTGTAGCTTTCGATCCCAGTCCCATGTTACTTATTTTTTTCCAATTAATACTATTTCGCCCTGATCATATAATCAGACATTCTGCTGTGTTTGTGAAACGTTCGAATGTTATGTGCCGTAGTTGACATGCCAGAAGAATCTCTGTTGAGTTAAAAATAAGTTCGTTCGTTGAGCGAATCTTCATTGTTTTTACTGGAGCTTGCTTATTGAACACCGCACATACTGTTCCCGAGAAGTGACTCGCAGCTGATTCAGGGTCGGGTTCGATGAAAATCGGAGACCTATTAACACCTTCAAGAACTTGTTATCGTAGGGAATAAAGAATATCCTTGCTTTGGATAATTGTAAGACAAGGCAATTGTTTGCAATTCTTTTAGTATTATAAAATAAAGCCTTGAGTACTGGAAGTTATCATATATCTATATGAAATTGATGACATTGACAACTAATTTAAGAATATTTTTGTATACAAAGAAATTGAGTTGTATGGGTTCTTTTATGTATACAGGGTGTTTTCCGGAGGTCAATAGAGCAGGAGGCGATAGTACTCACCTAGACGTACTAAAAATTGGATGGCAGGGATGGGAGCAATATCAACCGTTTAGGAGTTACAGGGTGATTTACAAAAAAGCTATTTTTTTACAAAACACCCTGTATCTTGAAAACTACAGGGTGTACGGTGACAGCTAAGAGCTCATTGTATGCAGAACTTCATGGCCTTTCCAATGCTTGCTTAACCAGCCCCATACATATGTCCCCTCAAGAATTATGGTTGTCTAATCTAAAAAATTCGGATTTTCTTACCTTTTTTTTTAATTTAACCTTTGTTATTTTTGCAAAAAGTGGAAATTGTAGACTCTCCTCTTTAATTTGACCTATTACATAATTTTGACGCAATTATTCTATAATATCGCACATGAAAACGCACTCGCTAGTTTACTAAAGAGATGGCCTGAAATAAAACAGCACACAAGACTGTCAAAAACGTACTTATCAAGGCCCTAAAGTTTTGCATTTTGGATAACAACTGGTTTTTATATGAGGGCTCCATGTATAGATAAAAACATGGTCTGGCTATGGGAAGAAGTCTATCAGGCACGTTAGCAGAATTTGTGCTAGATGACTGTCTCGATTCATAAAAAATACGTAGACGATATCATCACGGTACTGCCAGAGCATTCAATCGAAGACACATTGCACATCCTCAACAACAGGCACCCCCGCATTAAATTTACAATGGAGAAAGATGAACCTCTAAATAATATACCATGCCTCGACATGTTATTACATAGGGAAAACAATAAAATTCTGACCGATTGGTATATGAAGCCCATGACGTCGGAGAGTACTTAATTATAATTCATCGCATCCACGGAAAATGAGATTTAACGTTCCACTAGCATTCGTACGAAGGGTCATAAACTTGAGTGACCATAAAATATTGGTATCTAATGACTATCCGGATAAATAGATTGAAACGATAGTCAAAAAGACAAGATACTCATCATGGCACTACTACACAAAATAATAGTGCAGCTACTACACATAGTGATAGTACAGCTAATGCAGAACCCACGCAATACAGGACATTAGCATATATACCAGGTTTAACAAAACATTATACCAATTTTAAACGCAACTACAACGCTAACTTGTAATTAGGATTGCAACCACTGAAAAAATTAAGATATTGTTACGTGCAATAGCAAGAGACAACTGGTGACATCTACTGCCAATGGAGAGTAAACAACTTCAGGTTCGGAGAATCGATGATTAAATGTTCGGGAAGGTTCAGGAATAGAATGAATAGAACTGTCAAGAAGCTTTTGGAAATAGAACACTCCAGAATAATCCGGAGAGTTTCTAGGGTATAAATATAACAGTTGTCATCGCCAGAAAATGAGTCTTGCCTTAGACGTTGCAGTGTTAACAAGCGAAAGTAATAAAGAAGTGAAAGTGTGTAATTAGATTGCGATAATTGAAAGTACAGTGTTAGCGATAATTAGAGTTGAGTTGATTAATTGAGGAATTGTGAATTTTATATGATTAGAGTGAAATAAAGAACTTATATATTAATATTGTGTTTTAAATAACGAACCAAAGGCCACGCTCGCAACAATATCATATTCACTGACACAAAATCAAAAATAAATAAACATAACCTAGGATCAATATACAAAGTACCATGTAAAACAGACAATTGTGATAAAGTATATATTGGGGAAACAGGGAGAGACATTAAAAAAAAATAACTAATGACTACAAAAGAGCAATGAAACTTACAAAAAAGAACAGAAATGGAGAAAAAAGAATGCAACTATAATACAGTTTGCTTATCCCATGCGATCAAAAAGGGTCATGAATTTATTTATTTATTATTATTAAAACTATACATCTCGTTTAGATACAGATTTACATTAATATTTCCATACTTATATTTCCTACTTTTCCTGATCCCACTCAGTCAGCTCAGGTGGTATAACAGTTGGGAATATGGTGTTGTATACAAGACTTAGTAAAATGATAAAACAAAAAATAGATATATACATTGTGAACATATTGCATAATTAAAACATATCAAACCTACATCTTCTTTTCATAAAAACATTTTTAGGTACGTAAGCATTTGATTTCCTTTAACTTAATTGAATTTGATCACATCTTATTTAAGCATTTCTTGTTAGTTTAATGCAGTGGTTTTTATAATTATTCACTATTTTACATCTTGATTAACTAGGGCTAAAAGTCTCCTTTACATTTGCATTTTGAGTTTGTACTTACACTATCATGGTTTTGATTTGATGTTACCGGAATTTTGCTTTGTGTTTTCATTGCAAATATTTTTTCAATTTTTTTACAAATATCGGTAATGTCGGCGCCGCTTTTATGTTGTCTGGTAGTTCGTTATATATTTCCCCTAGCGGTGTTGAGTAAGCATTTTCGTCGTCTTTCTGTTCTTGACTGTGTTGGTGTTATATTGTTCCTGTATCTTGTTTTGTGGCTATGAACGTCAGTATGTCGTACAATCTCTAGATTTGTTTTTATGTTTTTCCTTAATATGTTAAACATGAATTTGGCTTTTTCAATTTGGATGATCTTTTTCAATGTTGCCTGTTTTGTGTAGTGATAAACAGTGTATGTGGCAGTATCCCACGGCAATCCATATAGAGATTTTTGTGCTTTATTTATTATATTTTTAACATCAGCCTTGAGTTTTTTTGAGCATTGTGTCCAGTTTATGAGGTTGTATCGTATGTGTGATAGGACGTGAGAGTTGCAGATTAAGTCCGCTACCGGCTTTTGCAACCTGACATTTCCTTTCATAATCCCAATTAAAGGAGCGATTTTCCTTTCCAGTTTTGTAATATACTTTTTCTAATCCAATTTCTCGTCAATTTGTATTCCGAGGTAGTTTATGTCTTTTACTCTTTGTATGTTAACGTCGCCTATTTTTATGTCGATGTTCTCGTCTGTTTTGTTTTTCTGTTTGAAAATCATATATTTGGTTTTCCCTTCATTTATTTTCAGTTTGTTTCCGTCCGTCCACTTCTTGAAAATCATAAGTTCCAGAGACTCCATGTTCCTCGAGTTATAGACAATGTTGGTGTCATCCGCAAAAATGTGATATTCACCACATAGTTTGGTGTACTGTAAGTTATTTATATATAGAAAGTACAGTACTGGCGCCAATATTGAGCCCTGTGGTACTCCGCAGGTGGCTATTAAAGGGCCGCTCAGGATTTCATTTATTTTTGTTTGTATTTTTCTTCCTGTTAGGTAGCTTTTTATTAGGTTGTTTGCTGTTCCTCGGATTACCATTGTGTATAGAAACTCCAGTAATAGTTCATGATGTACTGTATCAAAGGCTTTAGTTAAGTCAACAAAAACTGTTCCTATATATTTTCCTTCATCCAGATATTTATTTATTTTATTTAATGTTTCAGCTGTAGCCAGCTCTGTGTTACTTTTTGGCTGAAAGCCAAATTAATTTTTATCTATTCCGCCATTTCCCAAGATGAATTTTCTCAGCCTGATTTCTATTATTTTTTCGAATATCTTACTCACATTGCTTAACAGAGATATAGGCCTATAATTATTCATTAGTGTTAAGTCGCCTCCTTTCGGAATGGTTGTGATTATAGTTCTTTTTAGGTAGTCAGGAAAGATACCGCTGCTCAGCATTTCATTTATGAGCTGTGTGAGTGGTCTCCCAATAATGTCAAAAACATCTACTATATCATCAACTGTTATACCATCCTTTCCCGAACGGCATTCTTTTTGAGGTTTTTATTTTCGACCTCATCTATATCTGTAGGCATTAAGAATATTGACCTCATCGCCATTTTATTTACTGTTTACTGTCTGTTTGTATACTATTTTGGATATTTACACCAATATTATTAAAGTAGATATTGAAATTGTGAGCTATCTCCTCCGGCCTCACTATAGGGTCGCATTGTTTAGATTGATTTCATGTATTTGTCCCATGTTACTTGACTTTTCTTTATTTAATATGTCCTTGTTTATAATACGCCATAGTTTTTTTGGGTCCTTACCCTCTTTTTAATATTTTACTATTTATGTCTCTTTCCTTAGATTCTCTTATGGAGGCTGTTATTTTGTTCTTCATTCTCTGATAATTGATCCGCAGGTATTGGTTGTCTGGTTGAGTTTTCATTTTTACATATAACATCCCTTTCTTTCATTTCCATTATTATTTCGTCTGTTAGCCAGGTATTTGATCTATTTCGGACTTTTCTGTAAGTGGTGTTATCTTCTTTCGATTTTTTTATGATGTCTTTATCTTTTCAATAGTTATATCTTGAGAGTTTGCGAGCTTCTCTCGAACACATTTTTTATATTTTTCCTTATTTATTTTTTTAATACAGGTTGTCACCATAGGCTTTTTCATATTACAATTTGTTTTAATGTGTGCCACTATAATGCGATGATCAGTGATAGCTGTGTCATGTAAGGAGATTTGAACCTTGTTTGCCTGTATCATATCCGTGATGCAAAGGTCTATAATTGTACTTGAAGTGGCGTCTTGTCTAGTGCAGTACCCCATTTCCACTATTGAGAAACTATTCATTTCGGTTATGTTGATTATTGATTATCCCCTATGAAAATTAATTTTTTATGATTTGCTAAGATACATATTTTCAAAGTGGTGAATATATTCTTGTAAGTTTTCACTCGGCGACCTGTACATGGTCATAATTCTTATGTTTTTTTTTGTCTTGTGTTTTGATCTCTATAATAATAGTGTTATATTTGCTCTCTTTATGTATGATCCGATAATTTAGACGTTTATTTATGTATATTGCAGTACCTCCCCCTCTGACATCTTCCCTACAATTAAACTCTCCAAAATAATCGGGTATCTGATAGTGTTTTGTTTCATTTTCATATAACCAAGTTTCATTTAGTATGATAATTCCAATGTGTTGATGCTTTATTGAAAGCGCTTGTATTTCGTGCACCTTATTTCACAGACTCCTGACATTTAAATATAGAATTTTCATTTCATTTATGTTTACACTGTATTTTAATCTAGGTTTAATTTAGTCATACTATTTCTTCTCTTTTTTTTTGTTTCTATATATCTTTTATAAATTCTCTATACTATAATTTATATTCCTTTTTGCAGCATATATTTTCTTTAGGTATTCTGGACATTCATCACTGTCAGCTAGATGATATTTACAATTTTCTACAGTTTTTGAGTTTTTCTGACAGTTTATACATATAGTTGAGTTCGATTTGCATTCCATGGTACGATGCTCTCCTGCACACTTACCACATGTAGTTTTGTTTAAGCAGTTTCCCGCTTTGTGATTATAGCCATTACAGTTGTAGCAACTTCTTACTCCATAATCTTTCCTCACAAAGTGCGTATTCCATTCGATGTTAACGTATTTTCCGATTATTTTCTTATAAGTTGTGCCGCTGACCTCCATGTAAATTGTCCATTTCCCATTTTTTTTATTTTTCCCACTATGTACTATTTTAATTTTCTCCTCGTCAGTATTGTAGCAGTTTAGGTGCTTAAGCTCTAATAGAAATTCGTCTGTAGTGTAATTTTTCTCCAGGTTTGTGATGAAAAGTCTTGGATTTCTTTGTTTGGTTATGTATATGTCGTATTCCGCACCTAAGCTGTTTTTTATGGCTGTAGCTATTTTTTCATTATTTGAAAACAATTGGAGGAGAAGAATAAATATTGAAGCATTGTACATACACCTCAACAAACAACAGTCGATTAATTTCAAAATAGACACACAATATAAACATACATTTGACATATTAAAATAATATGGTCGCGGCAGATGATCCCCTACTTATCGCTTCAGTTAGTAGTACTACGCATAGGCTTAAGATGCCCAACGTTGTGTTTTAAATTAATTAATTTAGTTATTTATTTATTATTTATTTTAACATTAAATCTCGTGTTGTTCTAATATGTTGTTTGTAAAATGTTTCACGTTCTTTTAGGTTAAGTTTTAAAATAATGACAAGGAAATAACATCCTAATTTTGAATTTCTTCACAAGGTAATGATTATGAGAGAGGTTCTTATAAGGTAGGCTGTAATATGGATATATTGTATTTTTAGGCTCTGAAGATGGTCTAAACAAAAGACCGAAATATTGGCCAATAAATTAGAAGCTACAAACATTATGGTGTAGTCACCAATCTAATATGATTTTCAAGTATATTTTTGTATCGTTGGCTGCATCACTTGGCAGAATTAAATCACCGGACAGTACCTACAATACAGTACAATACGAAAAAAGTATTAAATAACTGGCGAGGGCCACGACAATAAACGGCGGGTAGGTACATAGATCGACAATAGATTAATAGCTTATACATAGATAACTTCAAACTAAGGAAAATAAATGAGCTTGTTTTCTATATTGTAGCTCAGAATATCAATAGCACAGTATATTTATACAGTAGCCCAGCTTAGAACAAACTACTGAAAAGTGAATTTTAGAATTTTAGCTACAAAAAAAAACCTCAAAATTTCTTCCATAAGAGGGAGCTATTAAGTATGATACGGATGTAAATGAACCAACGGTAGCTAGTTGCACAATGGTTGGGAGAAGTATTAGTTTTATCTAAGTACACATCTCAGCACCAGTCTGCATATGTATTGTTCCATTACCAAACAGCTGTTTGATTGCAAAGTGGTGTTCGTTCCATGGACAGTGTAACAGGCAAAATGGCTGTAATAATGTTTGTGACATTTTGATAGTTCTACCAAAACGAATGGCATGGGAAGTGGTACAAATTGGTTTTAGCTTTTTTTTCTTGCAGAAATAGTTTTGATTATCATTTTGTCCCTCTTCGCCTGGTACAAGTTTGTGCATGCTGTAAGTTCACTTTAGATTTAAATAGGAACCTTTGTATTAGAAATTGACTAGTGTGTTAGTTAAAACTGTTGAAAGAGAAAGTATAGTCTCTTTATAGAAGCATCCTACTCGCTTGACAGTTTGGACAGAGCTGGACTACTGTATGAATATACTGTGTCAATAGTATAGATATGTTAGTAAGATACGTTTAATTAGTCTGAAATTGAAAAAGAAAAAGAACATACAAAATTTAAAACTACAAAAATTAGCTACATGCATATATTCTATTTATTTCAAGACGCTTGCTTAAAATCAATGCTAGTATCAAATATAGTACTGTGGCGAGAGTGTTTCTGTGCATAATAGAGTTCAATTCTGACCAATACAGAATTCCGTGAGGTGGCATACAACACAACATCATTATTATTGCTTTATTTATTAACTTTTTGCATTCCGTTGTCGCCGCTACGGCGACATAGTAAGATAAGCTACTACTCCGTTGTCGCCGCAGCGTCGACATCTAAAAGAAACATTGTTTTTTTTTTATTTATATATATATATATTTTTTAACCATTTTTTTTGGATGTGTTCGTCTCGATGTCGCAGATCTTTTAATGGAGCTGGTTTTTATGAGAGGGCCTCGCATCCGGCGGGGCAGGAGGGCAAAATTTCACTTCTTTTGCTTATAACTCCTTATCGAAAACGCGCAGAGACCTCATTAAGAACTTAAATGAAAGCTACCGTCGAGGGCTACAAGTGGTCGCTGAGATGTGGTTAGGGTGGGGTCGCTGGTAGGCGAGGGGCGGAATGGGGTGAGCCTAAATCTCGATTTTGCGTCCTATACATGTACAAAAAAGTTTGCAGGGGTAATCTCCGAAGACACCCATCTAATTACTTGATTTCAAAGCGGCTTTTAGATAAACGCCTAGAAGGAAAAGTAGGGTACTACGTTTTTTTGATTTTTTTTTAGGGGGGAGGGGACATGGTGGGGGTATTTAGTTGTACGCTTATAACTCAGCCATTTCACCTCGGATCATAGCGGTGTGGGTACTCAAAATCCATATAAAAACAATTTAGAATTTGTTCTAGATTTTCCGAAAACGTACTATAATAACTGTTCACCCCTGTGCAGGGAGCGCAGTATACTTTCTAAACTTTTTCTAAAACCGCTATAATTCTTTGTTTTCACTTCTCTTTCGATCTCCATACCCACCTTTTTTTTTCTAAATTAGGCACTAGATTTTTGCACGGTAAATCACCTATAACGTGGTAGGATTAAGTCGATTGAAAGATCGATTCCACTGTTCATCTCAACTTCGTGCCAGCTACAATTCGTTGAAGATTTCTTTTACTGGGGGTACTTTAAGGTGCGGGGTAGGTACCCCCGGAGAGGGTCCTTCCAATTTGGCATATCACATATCAAATGAAGGGTCTCATTTAGTACTATCGAGTGGATTGTTTTTTCCAATTAAATAAACTTAGTTGAGATGTTTTTTCCGCCGAAGAACCCGTTTTCATACAGCTGGGCCCCCTTCCCCCAGTTCCTATATTTCGCATATATTTCATCAGTTGTTTCTTTTAACAGCATTAGTGCACTGCTGTAAATTTTTTTTTCATGGGAAGTTTTTCCCCGACCCATCATTTCTTCACAATGGTGAATGGAAAAAAACTCAACTTTGTCACTCAAAAGACGGCCATTTTTCTCCTTCAAAAGGACGCATTTTTTTCTTTTTCGATTATCTCAAAAACTATTTATCGCACGCAAAAACTAAGTTATACACACGTTGAGCCTAGTAAATTTTCCAGGAAAAACTTGAGGACTTCCCTACATCAGGTCGAGGCAACGTTGATTTTATATTGGATCGAGGCATTGTTGTCTGCCTCGAATATGCATAAAATTTATAAAGAGAAAATTTCCAGTAAATTTTTCACTCAAAAAATAATCAAAACGAATTTTGGAAATCTTAGTATATTTAGCTGAATTATGGGGTGGAGATGGATTTTATACACTTATACAAACTTAAATAGAATAGAATAAAGTTTTTTAAGGCCTGAAAAAATTCCAGATGTTTACTGGGCGGGAAGGGAGGGGGACTAAGTTTTGTTCTAATGCAATATGACTAATCTAAGCCATTTTCAAATATGAAATTTTTTAATGCAGTTTGAGTACGCGGCGAAATGGCGGCCAGAGTAAATATGGCCGTTATTTCCTCCACTCCCCCGTTTGAAAAACGTAGCATAATCGACGCAGGATGTAAAAGTAGGAAAACCGTTGTCAGTAAAATTAAATGGGTTGCTTTTTGTGGGAGCTTCAGAGTTTTCCATTTTTGCATATGTATGGTGGAAAAAATCGCGATTCCACACCCTTCCCACCGAGGGACTTGAAAGTCATATCAATGATAGCCCCGGCTGGGAACCTTAATTTAAGACCTCAAACTTCGAGCTACGCCACTATCTTCATGAACTATAAGCATGTGAAATTGAAATTTTGCCGCCTCGCCCCTCCGAGAGCTTACACCTCCCGATAAAATGGATAAGGGGAAAGAAGCACGCAAACAAGAAGTTCGTAAATACCAAGTTTTGTAAAAAAATGTTTTTTTGAAATTACCCCCTCCATTTTCGAAATCCGAAATCGAAAGTACCCTATGGAACAATAAATTAAGTTGTGAATCCAATGACGTAAGAATCATAGTTTGTCGGTTGAAAAGCGTAGGAGGAGATAGATTTCTACGAAAAGACGAAGTGGGTTGGAGTGAAAAAAATAGCTTTATTTTAATCTCGTGTTTGCGAAGAACCGTTACGTCGACGAAATTTGGTTCGCAAACAAAAAACGTTCACAACAGACCGCTAATGCATTCGCAAGAAAGAACGGGCAAAATATATGCAAAATGAAGGAAGGGGGTGTATACGACCCAAGTTCCAAAAAATCCTTTTTTAACGGTAAAAACGTGCGTATGAAGTTTACAGGATCAAAACAAGAACCTCTCCACTTGATCACACTCTCTTCCCTTTTTAATTTGATACCCCACACGCCCCATTTCGGACAACCCCTCGGGTAGTACCCCCCCCCCCCCCCCCCCACCCCCCTCCCTCCCCCGCCACCCCACACAAACCCTAAGACACATTTTTCTTCATCTATTGAATACCACAAATTCAACTAAAAAACTGCATTCCCCTTTGCATCCCTCGTAAAGTTTTTTTTTTTATGAATTTTTAATTCACCGTATACCGTAATATCACGCAGTACTATTATTAACAATATTTTATTTATTAACGAAAGTTCAGTACCGCTATATTTTTTTGTAAAAGTTATAATGCATTATGCTTCATTCGGCATTTATATGAGAAAAATCGGTTGCTTCGTTCTCGAGATATGATTTTTTGAAAATGACGTTTCATTGTAAAATCACGTAGTTTCTAACCTCTCTAGCGCGGAGGTGGGGCATGGTAAGGGAAAACAAAAAAATACGTGTCAGCTATTTTGGTATCCTATACAAACTGTAAAAGTTTCATCCAAATCTGGCGTTATAAGCTCACATTTAACACATACCAAAGCTCGACGACATACGGACGATTATATTCCGGAGTAGCTGGTAGCCCATAGTAAAAATGGTTCGTAGTTACTGATAGGTCATATTAAAAATTGTTCGGAGTGAAAAGGGTTAATATATTTTGTGCTTTAACAAATATTCTACATATTTCTTCTTCTTAGGTAGCAATAAGAAGGGCAAGAGATGTTAATATTTGAAATTAAAAATTCACTGAAATATCTTTTAAATGTATAATTATTACCAATCTTATTTGTCATCCTTTATACAATAGTGGGTTCTGAAACCTAGAAGTACTAAATAAACCTAATATGAATTCATAAACATAAACATTTATTTATTTCAGTATCTGTGCCAAACGCACGCAATCCATTAGGATTATCATAGAAAGTTATGCATGGTAGAATTACATTATAGCAAAACAATAGGATTAGTAAGAACTTAAAATATTTATAGAATAATAAGGAGTCATTACAAAATTGCAAAAGCAAGTAGAAAGTGAGTGGAAGAAAGAATTTAATAACTACATAGTATAGAATAATATGATAAGCATTATAGCAATCAAGTCAAACGAAGTAGTAAGAACTTGATATATACGTAGTATACTAAAATAAGATTCACATTCCAGCAAACAAATACTAATAGTAGTGGGACCTTAAGAGGAGTCAGTACTCAACAAAAGTTTCAATTTAGATACCAGCGAACCTGTAGGCAATAAAATTTACTATACTTAGGTTTGTGTCCTGAAAGTGAGAAAATTCATATACAGCCTAGACCTAGACCACAGACCACATTAGAGACATCTGGCGTAAACGACAGAAATCCAACATCCGACAAAATCATACAATTTAAGATGAAAAATGAAAATTTGCAGTTCAAATAAATTGAAAATTTTTAACGAGAATTAACTCTTCTACATTTTTTTTTACAAATTGTTAAATATACTATTTTGGTTTGTATTTCAACAACTTTCAACGAAATATTGCAATTTCTCGTCGGTGAAATATCGGGAGAAATACAAGTATACTATTAGAGCCAAACAATTAAAAAAATACGCAACTAGAAATGAAAAAAACTCGACGTTATTTGCTAGATCTAGGCTTTATTTTTCAAAAATAGTCACAATTTAAAGAAATGGGAATAGCTACTAACAGAAATTTTATTTGAAAAACTTGAATTTTCACCATTTTCTACAAGCTTTGGAGCTAATATCTCTATTACAATACATTTTTTTATTTTTGCCGACCTTATTTACTAGACTTCTTCGTTACCTTTAATTTAAGATATAAATCATTATTCTGCTACAAATAATTTGCCAGAAATTCGCATTGAAAAAAGTATGAAACTTGCAAATCTTGGTACTGACTTCTCTTAAAGAATATCAATGGTTCAAATTGTTAAAGTGATAGAAATAGTAGGAGCTTAATGTATACAATGCAAAGTGATAGTATAGTTAACCTTAACATTAACAACAGCCAAATTAATAAAACAGAAATAGTTGAAAAATTAATGCAAAGTATGATATAAATTAAACCTAAAAAAGAAATGGAAAGTAATAGTGAGCATTTATTATATACAAAATTATACAAGTAAGATAAATGATATAGTAGAATCAGTAGATAGCTGAAGGCTGTTGACCAAATGGCCGCATAGACTAAGCGCCACATGGAAGTTACCAACGGCAAAATTGAAAATTATTGTTAACAGATTGAAAATTACTAGAAGATAGAAAATTAATGCATTCAATGAAGCACTCCGTCGGGCGTCCTCAGACATCCGGTTCCAAATAGTGGCCTCACATAGGAAGGTGTTTTTCCGGGAAGAAAAAAAAATAAACAAACAATCAGAGAGCTTAAGGCGACATTTTATTTACGAGTCCAGTTTACGGAAAATTTCACATCTATTTGATATACATACATACATATACACGGTATCGTTATCTCTGATCGCCTAACACAGAAGTTCAATGATGGAGATCACACCAAGTAAATACTTTTTAAAAAAAAGCAAGTATGAATTATATGGTAGCAAGATTACCCATTGAAATTTTTAAATTGGGTGATTATTCCCCCTTCTCGCCAAACGGCACTCGGATAAACCAAGTAGAACCTATAAGTGGAAAATTTTTCGTCTAAAAGACAGAAATTCATTGAAAAAGATTTCAATAAATTTGCAAATTGCATTAAAGTGGAGAAAATTGGAGGTTTTCGACCCAGTGATCAGAGAGGTCTCATCATTCAATTGGTGTGACCTGTATAATTGACCTTCTATGGTACGCAACAATACTGAGATAGATAGATAACAATACTGATGAGACCTCTCTGGTTGAAAAGCTCAATTTTTCTACACTTTAATGCAATTTGCAAATTTATTGAAACTTTTTTCAATTAATTTCAGTCTTTTAGATGAGAAATTTTCTAATTATACACAGTATCACCAACATAACTTTTATGTGTGACGGAACATAAGCCGCTGATAAGGATAGTTCACATAGAGTTCTACTGCTAGGTGTTTATTTCAACATTTGATTATTATCATTATTATTAAAAATGGGTTTTCACTGAATTGCACTATAAGCAATCAAACATCATGCTTGGGAAGTAAAAGGTACATATATAACCCCGTTTTGCAAATTTTGAATAGCGTTTGATTTAGAAGCGTTAAGAAACCCGTTCTCAAGGGTCCATTTGAGTAGATATGGCCCTCATATAATCTGAATATAAATGATAATTATTGTCACGCAAAGAAAGAGCCATCATTTATAAGAATGGTACTGGAACAAGGCTTAACTCTGCGGGGATCCATTGAAGGCAGGAATGAATGTAGATGGTGGTACCACAAAACTCCATTTGCTAGTGTTCCTTCAAATAAATTTGATCTGATTATTTACAAGGAGCACTCACAACTGCAAAGTTTACGTATTAAAATTTTGTGATTAATTTTGAAAATGTCACGACAACCATCTTATATTGTTAGTAATTTTCAGCAAAGCTATTGTAGAGCAATGCTTAGATCTACGGAATGATTGAAAATATCATAATAATATGTTCTGCAAGTAGTATTTGAAAAACATTTGTTTTTTAATTTAGCAAATTATGTCAGGAACAATAAGTTTATAATTTTAAAATATGAATAATTTTAGGCCGATATGCATTATTGTGCAGCTAAGTGTTGTGAGGAGACGGGAGCAAGCATTGACAGTGTTCAACGTTGTGTGGAAAAATGTTCTCTGCCATTAACTCGAGCACAAAGGTATGTTCAAAACGAATTTGAAGGATTTCAAGGGAGATTGCAACGCTGTGTCATGGTAAGTAAATAATTATTATCATAAAATTGATGAAACATGAATTTACTTACATATTTATAGCAATGCAATGATGACGTCAAAGTAAAAATGCCTCCGAATCCTTCAGACAATGATATATCAAAATATACAGACCAATTCGAAAGGTGTGCTATTAAATGTGTTGACAAACATGTAGGACTTATACCAAATATGTTAAAAACAATAAAGGCTGTATTAGCAAAGGGTCCCCAGTCAATTCCAGATGTGTAAAATATACTATACAAATTTTAGTTACTGTTATTTTATATAAAGAAATAAAAAATCAAAGTTAAATTCTCAGTCGCATTTATTTGAGAGAGTAAACACCGATTAAAATTTTTTAATTAATCCATTACTAGGTGGGAAATTAGTTAATTGGAATGGCTTCCTCCTAATATTGACTTGAGGCCTTACAAATCTAAAAAATAACACACAGCTCAGAGACCCATCTAGGACCAGCTAAAAACAAAAATATAATTACAAATATCATAAAAACGTGGTCAAATTTTCAGAAATTTGCATCCATAACCATAAGAAGAATGAATTTATATGAATGACGAGAGAGCTTGAGCTTGAAGTAAATGAAGAATATTTCCGATGAGAGAACTTAAGCGCAAACCTCTGAAACAAAGTAATGATGATCTGAAACAATTGTGAAATGAAAAAAGAGATATACATACATATACATATATAAGTGAAAATTATTTTACAGTAACTTTACAGCAGAAGCACAAAAGCAGCTAAGCAAAATAACATGGTCAGAAGATACAATAAAATAAGATGCACGAAGATTTCAGCGGACCTGTTGGCCTCACATGTACCTTTTCATTGTCTGTTGTCATAACATATCTCTGCTGGGTCCCAATATGATGTAATTCAAATAGCTGGTGAGATCACAAGCTAGTAGTTAATGAATCAAAGAAGTTCATTAATCTCATTTCTTCTCCTTACAGTGCTGAATGTAATGTTCGCGATCTATTCTTTGTCCATACATCTTATACAGAAGTTGTTACACAGAGCGGATGTGCGTTCAACCAACCATGTTTATCGAAGATAAGATGTCGTGTAATATAAGCAGTTCCGTACATTACAGTTTCTATCCAGCATGAGAACTGTCTTTTGATGAATAAGTTCGAACTATCTACCATGAGATTACATATGTTTTTAAATTACCTGCTTTTTAGTTACCCTTACCCGATGTCTTCTTATTCATGTTCAGGCCTGAACATAACAATTTTATTTTTTTTATGCCTGCGTAATAAATAAAATATGGCTTCAACGCTTGAACTAATTAAGCAATTTTCATAGCAATATCTTCGTTCATTGAGTCATTATTTGGTCACAGTGAAATTTACTGACCTAAATTCTTTTATTTTCACACGATTTGCAAGCTCTCATTTTTTTATGTATTTATTTTTTATTGCACTGACCACAACTTGCTATAAAAATATGCAACCTATCAAATTTCAATTATTTTATTCACCAAACACAGTGAAGCAATAGTTTAACGTTTATTTTTTATAGGCTAAGCAATTTTATAGCAATATAAATTTATTGAGTTTTTGTCAATAAACAAGTTCTAGTTAGCATTTCAAAGCGTCTTTATTCAAACAATCTTTTTATTTCACCCCCTACCAGAGGTAAGGTAAATAAAAGAAACAACTAACTACGGTTATAGGCGATCAATTATATGTTTGACTTAACACACAGTTGAATTAGGTACAATTGATAACCGCACAGATATATACTTTGGAAAGGCATCTGTACTTTAGCTCTCTTTAACCAGTGTATCAGAAATTTTACTTCCCACTATATATTGTCTTGGGATTAAGTAGAGTTATAACTTTGGCACTTAGTTGCAAGTATTATATCGACATATAAAAATTTGGCGTTAAGATTTGCGCTTGCCGCATTTTTATACCCTAGATGAAATCTATAGGGTATACTAAGTTTGTCATTCCGTTTGTAACACCTCGAAATAATGATGGTAGAGCAAAATGGATTGGACACCCACGCATAATATTAAAAGTTATTTTGATTTTTGCATGTCTGTCCGTCCGTCCGTCTGTGCGCACGAGAACTCGAGAACGCGTATCCTTAGAGAGCTGAAATTTTGTACACGGACTTAAAAACAAAAGTAAAATTAAGTTCGAAAATGAGACAAATCGGGCAACTCCTTCGTGGGGTTGCCATACAAAACTTTCGTTTTCCACTATATATTTGGACACTGCCTGAGAACGCATCGATAAAGAGAACTGAAATTTGGTACATGGTGTTTTCATTGTACTAGCAAAAAATTTTTCAAAAATGGACTAAATCGGGCAACTCCTTCTTGGTGTTGCCATATAAAAATTTAGGTTTTTTACGTATACTGTGAAAACGATCAGTCCAAGACATTTTTAATTGTACTAAAAACTTCTTCAGAATACGAAATCCTATAAAATTGGTTATAATCATTTTTTCTGTCCGACGAACCGTTCTAGAAATATGTGCAAAAAACCACTGTAAAAATGAAATTTGTTCCAATGGGTACCCATACGAAATTTCATACGGGCATTCATCTAGGGTATCATAAGAATTGGTGTTAGACCAATTCTAGCTTTTTTACTTGTTATTTATATCATTGCACTCTAATTTATTAGAGATTGACCCTTTAATATCCAAGACTTCCATATGAAACATACTTCTTACTGCATTAATCCTACAGTGGATCCGCCTAGCCGGGAGTTAAGTCATTTGTTTAATCTTCACTCTCAGCTCTCCATCTTTGATTCATCAGTAAGAACTGATATATGTATATGTGTAGCCCATAAGTACACTTCCGTGAACAAAGTCAGGAGCTCTACTTCACCTTACCTGTTTACTTTTGAGGTACATTTTTTAGCTCTCTTTTTGCAATGGATCTGTACGGGTAGCGAATGAACTATGTAGAGCATGCTTTTTATTGCCGCAGTTGGCATTGTATGAAGATTGAAGACCGGCTTTGATTCCTAGACAGATAGTTCCTTGAATTTTTGTTAGTTTCTTGAGGCAACTATAATATTAATCCAATTCCTTCACGCAAATTCTACTCCATGAAAATCATTTTCTGAATTTTCTACGTTTTCAACGTTTTGAAAAAACGTTAACAAAAAGATATCATGGGTACCTGGGGACGGAGAGTCCGAGCCTCTGGGAGTTTTTCTTTCTACCGTCGAACAGAGCAGTTCGGTTACGTGATATTCAAAAAAACTTATCTTTTTGTTATCTACAGTAAAAACTGGTGATAGTTATAAAAATGTATATATGGCTAAGATCATATTATTAAAAGTGATTGATAAAAGAGAATTGTAGCTCGCTATATTGATGGGAAATTAATAAAAGTAACTTACATTCCGAAAATGTGAGTTAAGTTTTTTTTGTGAAAATATTTTGCATTACAACCATTGGTTATGTGCTCTCTGCAAGGCACACAGCGCACAACATTTTGGTGGCAGCGGTACCTCAAATCAATGCCTATAAAATAAATAAATTAAATAAAAATAATACAGAAAATTTATAATAAAATCTTCCATTCACAATATTATGGCGTTGCGTTCCAAAGTTTAACCAGTGAATACATTTCAAATCAGTGCCTATAAGAAATTAATTCAATTAAAAAAAATATATTCTAAGAATATCAATAAAGAAACCAAGAGTATAAAATAATAAAAAAATAAGCCCGGGTACTTTAAAAAGATTGCTTACAGGAAAATTAAATATTCCGTTGCTAAAAAACCGTGGGACCCAAGGTTGCGTCAGCAATTTTCTTCACATTCCATAGAGTTGAAACAAAATTATTCCCATGGCAAATTTTGCCTTCAGCAAAATTTGCCAGTAGAATTATTTAATTTAAAAAAATAAAGCAAAAGACAAATCGCACCTTCAGTACGATTTGTCGTGAAAATTGCAATATGTATGTACGAACGTACATACATATCACAAAAAAGCTTTCGTGATAAGAAGAGCGCGCCGCGAAAATACATTGTATGTATACGCGCGCGGCATCGTGACGGTGGCTGATGTTTATAAAAGCATCAAATTTCAAGCCTCCGTCCAACGAAAAATATTCTGGACTTGTTTAATCAAGTCCAGAAAAATGAAAATTTTTCAGGGTGAAAATGCAGCTATGCATTTTCTACCCTGAACGAGGGCTCTTGATCGCGACAAAAGTGATCAAGAGCCGAGTTGGATTTTTGCACTTGGTTCGGCGCGGTCTCGGTTGTGGTGAGAAGAAAAAAAGTTTAAGTATCAAAAATATTATAAAGTAATAAGCGATTAAACGAAAACAGTAGAAATAGAAAAAGTGATTGTATCCAAATATTGTAAAACTACCAGAATTGTGGTAAAAAGAAAAAAGAAAAAGTGTTAGTATCCGAATATTGTAAAACTACCAGAATTGTGGTAAAAAGTAAAAGGAATAGGTTTAAGAGAAGAAGTTTTAAAAAAAAAATTATTACAAATAAAGAATTAAAAAAAAGAAAAAATAAGTTGTGTTGTGAATCTACCTCTTTGTGAAACGAGTCTCCAATTGGATAGCAGTGCAACCAAGTCAAAAAGGTGAGCGTTCGACAAAATATATATAACAAAATTGGTGCAGCCGGTAGGATAGAGGAAGCCTACTTTAACACAAACAAAGTATAAGCGCTCGAAAACCTTCTATCCTACGAATCAAAAAGGAGTTTAGGACGAGATCGAATACTGGGCAAGACACCCTACCCTCCGCCTGAAGTTGAGTCTGGCTTCAGGAGTATTTCGATCTTGTCGGCTCCCAACGCTCGGGGTCTGACAGCTTTAACTGCCTTTGTTTGAAAAACACGCAGCCACCCCCTCATCAAAGCACAAAGTGCGGGCTTCATCCCAGCCCAGGAACATAAGACGTCCGTAGCCGAAAATTCCAACGCGAAACTTGAAGGAAGAATCCTCAACCGACAATCTGCGATCCGGAGCTGAAAGGGACTTCGAAGTAGGCAACGCGCCACCCTTTCAGCTTTTATCCAGGGGAATTTAAGAAGGCCACGGGCTCCCCCGGCAGCAAAAGAACTTCAAACACAAAAACCAGCGATCCTGAATTGAGAGGGACCTCGAAGAAGGCAATAAGCCCCCCTCCCCTCAATTTGAACCAAGGGAATTAGGACGGCAGAAGCCCCCCTAGCTGCAAATTTTACATACGGTGGTCCATGAGCGAGGGAAGCTCCCACCAGGAGACGCCGCCGGAAATCTCACCAATTCCACCAACTCCACAACAACTTCCTCACCGGGCGACGCACAGGAAGATCCGTCCCGGTACGAAGGAGGCAACGAGGGAGCAACATCTGCAACTGAGGGTGCTAATCAAACACCCCCAACAAATTCAACAGCACCAGGAGTCACACTCAGGAGTGGGACAATCCTGACAGGTCCCCAGCAAGTAAGCTCTAATAATTTAAATTTAGAAAATTATTTAAAATATCTAGAGGGGAAAGTGCGAGACTCCTCCGAACTTTCTGTTCTACAGTGCGATTCTATCGATAAACAGCTCAAAAAGTCCCGTGAACGGCGGCTTGAGCAAATCGCGCAATTCAAAGAAAGTACGGAAAAATTTAAAGAAAGCTTAAAGTAGTTTGGGGAACTCTCGCACTCTTTCGAAACAGAAATTAGAAATAATAGTGTAGAATTAAGAGAAGGTGCCATTGAGGACAGTGTCAGTGATTCCACCGTGAGTGAAATCCTATTGAATTGGCTGGGCGACTCCCTGTTGGAAACCAGCATAGAAGAAACTAGCTCCCCAAAAGTGTCAAACTTTAGCTTCAGAATCCCCAATATAAACATGGCAGATTACGCGAAAATCGCCAAGCTAACTGTACAGCTCGTTCCCCTATTCTCGGGAGAGCAGCACCCAAAATTGAGCCTTGAGCTCCAAACTTTCCTAGGATGCTGCAGGCAGGTAATCCAGTGCATTTCGGTGGAGGAACTATCGGCATTTTTGCAAATCTTCCCCACCAGACTTCGAGGCGAAGCTTACCAGCTTTTTGCCTCAAATATGCCTACTACTTTCAAAGAGGTAGAAGAACGGCTAAATCGTACCTACGTGCCTAGGGAAACTTACCAGGAGCTGGTAAATAAATTAATCACTACAAGGCAGTATGCTTTGGAAAACCACACAGCCTTCACGGCACGAGTAAAACAAATGCTGGCACTCTGCAATGAAGCAGCAGAATCCAAATACGGAGCCACAGCAGCACCGGCTGTTAAAACGCAGTTGGACGATTTCGCGAAAAACGCACTAAAAACAGGAGTCAATAACCCGTATATGTGCCAATACCTTCTGACCATGACAGACGGCACGGTGGATGACCTCGTACAAAAAGCACCTGACATGGAGCGTCTCCAGCAAAGTGCTATATTTCTGCAACCTCCAGGGCACTTTCAATTCAGTACAGTGCAGAACACAATACCACGGTCAATAAATGCACCTGTGATAAGTAATCCGCAAGGGATTCCAAATAATTCGCCTGCAAATCACCCCATATATAATCCAGGCATAATACCATTCGCACAGGATAATACCTGGCAAAACAGTGTGCCCACAAATGCAAGCACCAGTACATTTCCATCACAGTTCACACAGGCAAATATAAAACAGGAGCCAAAATCACCAAATAGAAATTTTAATGTAAACAATAAAAATAATTATTTAAATAAAATTACTTGTAGTTTTTGTAATTTAAGAGGCCATGCATACGCAGATTGCCTCAAACGTAAAAATACCCCGTACTGTGTGAACTGCAAAATATACAACCACGATATACGTGACTGCAGGAGGAACAACAACAATATTCAAAGATCAAGCAACAATGGTGGACCATCGAATCAACGCCCTAGAGAGCCGCAGAATCCCAATAACAATTCCAGAGTATATAACGTAAGAAAAAAGTGTGAATTTTGTGGTCGTTCTGGACATGCAGCAAATAACTGCCAACAAAAACGTAAATGGGAGGCCCGGAGTCGGAAACGACGTACAGTCGACCCAAAACTCCCTGGCTCGACTATAAAACTCCCGTCTAATAAAATAGGGTCTCCTCAGCAGCCCGATTCCAGTGTCGCTACCGTAAAACTTCCTTTAGACATAGGCCTGAACGGCCAAGCTAAACTAGTAGTAGACACAGGCGCTGAGGTATAATAAAGAAAAGGTCATTAAAAGATCACAAAGAAATTAACCGCAATGAGGCATGCACACTTCAGACCCGATTTGGTACCGGAAAGACGCTGGGAAATTGCCAGGGAAACTTCGTTTTCAAAAACAAAATTCCCTGCAAGTTTCAAGTCGTAAAGAACTTGCCTGGTCTTTCCGATGATGGACTTCTAGGAAATGATTTCCTAGCGAAAAACTGTAACGTTGAGGGTCCTAATAAGGCACTAAGGTTTCCTCGCACGGAAACTAATCCAGACGAATTTGCTTTGCCATTAGAGTTTGAAACGGACAAGCTACATTCTGAAAAAGCAGTCGAAGTAAGAACACTTGCAGAAGAGGTAGAGTCTAAACAGGCTGAACTATCCACCTGTAGTGTCTTCAAGGCTTCTCAAACGAGAAAGCTGGCTGCCAAGCTCCAAAAGGGCCCAAGGAATGTGAAAAAGGCTGTCTGGGCGAACAAGAGACCGATGAAATCAGGCAGCAATTGGTTACCTTTAAGGAACCAATATGCATACCTGCGCGCTCTCAAATTGTTGCCCCAGTCCCGTTACAAACTCAAGAAGAAATGCTCTGTTTATCCCAAGAGATAAGCGATGGAGTCTTCTTGGCAAACAGTTTGCTGTCATCTGGAAAAGAATTAGTGCTGGTCAGTATTCTCAACGCTAACAGTCATCAAGTAGTCATACATAGCTTAAAGTTACAGCTATTTCCAATAAACGACTACACACTAGTCCCATTGACTCACACAAAAGACCACAACCAAACGCACATTCCCATACCGAACAAAGAGGCAATATCCAACAACACAAGAGACGGAACTGAGTGTCTAAAGCCTGCCAAAAAGGTGCATATAACTCTTCCGTCCAAAATCCCGAGGCATAAATCACTATTAAGCAAACAACGGCCAACGGTAGCGAGTCGCTAAAGCCTATATTAAAGGTGCATATTACTCCACCGTCACACAACACAAAACATTCTACATGGTCAAAAAGCAGTAGCATTGACGCGCATGAGTATCCCACACAACCTAAGGCAAAGACCGCACAGGTACATCAAACTCAGCCGTCGGCAAAGCAGGACGCAAGTACCCTGTTACATGCTAAATACAACAAAATAAAGCCTCATAAGGAATTAATTAAATTCAATCCAATTTCAGGACACAAATTTACAAGGAATAGTAAGTCAAACCAAGGTTCAGCTGAAAAATCAGCAATTTTACAACATGTACGATATTTATACCCGGATAACGAGACTCCGGACGACCCAAAACAATACCCGCGTATTTCTAGGCTAGAGCAAGAACTCAGCCTAGACCCTAATTTAACCGCGGAAGAAAAAATTTCGATATCAGAACTCTGCGAAGAGTATAACGATATCTTCTTCCTCAAAGGTGACAAACTCACCTATACAAATGCGATAACGCATAATATTCCATTGGTGCAAGATCAAGCACCAATCAATCAAAAAATGTACCGCTTACCTGAAACACAGCGGAAAGTCATTAACGAGCAGCTAAAAGAAATGCTAGACAGCGGGATAGTCCAGTCTAGTAAAAGCCCTTGGATTTCACCTCTACTAGTTGTCCCCAAGAAAGCGGGACCTGACTGTGAAAAAAGGTGGCGCGTCGTTGTCGATCTTCGTAAATTAAACAAAAAGACAATTGGAGATGCATTCCCGCTACCCCGAATCGAGGATATTCTCGACCAACTAGGTCACGCAAGGTATTTCACCACACTCGATTTGGCCAACGGCTATCACCAAGTTCTTGTCGACAAAAAAGATCGACATAAAACTGCTTTCAGCACAAGCTATGGGCACTACGAGTTCAAGCGTATGCCATTCGGGCTCAAAGGAGCCCCCGCTACATTTCAACGCCTAATGAATTTCGTCCTAACAGGCCTACAAGGCCTCGAATGTTTTGTTTACCTAGATGACATCGTCATCTATGGTAAAAATTTAAACGACCACAACGAAAAGTTGAGGAAAGTCTTGGACAAGTTGAGGAAGAACAACTTAAAACTGCAGCCAGAAAAGTGCCAGTTTCTACGAAGAGAAGTTGTTTACCTAGGACATAAATGTTCTAGCGAAGGAGCCCTACCAGACCCAAGTAAGACGGCCTGCGTCCAAACATTTCCTGTTCCAAGAACAGTAAGGCAAGTTCAGTCATTTTTAGGACTTGCCAATTACTACAGGAAATTCATTCCAGACTTCTCCAAAATTGTCCGTCCAATCACAAATTTACTCCGAAAGGATGTAAAATTCACTTGGACAGAGAAATGCCAAGAAGCATTTCAAAGCATAAAAAACGCTTTAATTTCTCCCCCACTTTTAATTTACCCCGATTTTTCGAAATCCTTTAATCTAACTACAGACGCAAGTAACGAGGCTCTAGGAGCTGTTCTTTCTCAAGGAGAAGTCGGAAAGGACCAGCCCATTGCCTATGCAAGCCGCACATTAAACAAAGCCGAAAAAAATTACTCTACTATAGAGAAAGAGTTATTGGCTGTTGTCTGGGCTACCAAGAATTTCAAGTGCTATCTTCAAGGCCGGAAATTCACGGTCTATACTGACCATAAACCTCTCAAAGGTGTCTTCAATGTGAAACACCCTACTTCCCGTTTGGTGAGATTTCACCGCAAATTATCTGAATTCTATTACAACATCGAATATAAACCAGGGAAGTACAACACTAATGCCGATGCACTAAGTCGCATCCCTCAAGCATTAAAAGAAGACAGTTTAGGCAATACCTTAACGGTAGAAGCCCTAGTCCACCACACGATGGACTCAGATGTGGAGGAAAACAATTCCACAAATAATAAGAGAAAGAAGAAATCCGCTCATTGTTTCGTCGTGACTCGAGCTCAGAAGCAAAAGGCTCAAGAGACAATAAACAGCTCCAGTTTGGAGACAGAAGAGCACACGAAAGCGGACCAAAACGAAATTCAACTCACGGAGGCGGAAACACTAAACCCCGCATCGCTTGATCAAAAAGTAAGTACTGGTAAGACACCCGAAGTTATCACGAGCCCTACGGAAATCCGAACAATCTTAAAAGATTATCACGATTCTCCATTTGGTGGGCATCAAGGTGTAATAAAAACTTACAAACGCATAAGACGCAAGTATTGGTGGAGACACATGCTTAGCGATATTAAAAAATACATTAAAAAATGCCCAAAGTGCCAGACGATGAAAGCATCTCCACAATATAAAATGCCAATGGTTATCACGGACATCGCAGAACAACCGTTCGACAAAGTTTACCTCGATATTGTAGGTCCATTAGAAGAGACCACGTCAGGTAACAAATATATCTTGACCTTCCAAGATAATTTAACAAAATTTGTCGACTGGTATGCAATACCTAATGCAGAATCCGCCACAGTAGCGCAAGTTGTCTTTGATGAAATAGTTACGCGCTATCGCATACCCAAAAGAATACTCACCGATCAGGGAACAAATTTCCTGAGTGAATTATTCAAAAGAGTATGTAAGCTTCTAAAGGTAAAGAAGTTACAGACTTCGGCATACCACCCACAGTCTAAGGGAGCACTAGAGCGTGCCCACAGACCGCTGATTGAATACCTGCGAACAATCGTAGATGAAAATCCCAAAACATCGGACCAATACCTACGAACCGCTGCATTCGTGTATAACAATAGTGTACACGAGGGTACTAAACTTACCCCAATGGACTGCCTATACGGCTTCACAGCGGATGTCCCATCAAATTTAAAAAATGAGAGCTACTATCATATACTGAAGTATAAGCTCCAAAAATCATATGCCACGGCAAGAAAGAACTTATTGGCAAGTAAACAGCGCTCAAAGGGGTACTACGATAAGACAGTACGACCCCCAACTTTCCATGTAGGAGACAAGGTCCTCATCAAGAATGAAAGCAGAAAACATAAGCTTTCCCAAATCTGGGTAGGACCTTATCAGGTAATCGCAATACCAAGTGATGTGAATACCACAATCAAAATTGGTAAGCGAACGGTAACGGTACATAATAACCGTTTGAAACCATATTTCGAATAAAAATATATCAAACAAAAATGAACCAGGTTGACTTGAAGTTCCTACTATAGTGTGCATTAAACCTCATTTCAATACCTCCCCATAAACATTTGCGGTGGAGTCACTCCACTGCCCAGTTTAAATCGGCACAATGCAAGTACAAATAAACTTAAAGGATTGTTTTGTTCATCCGAATTGTCCACAGAAATGGCGCTAAGATTCATCATAGTTGCCCTCTTCCTCCAGTACACAACTGGAGCAATCGCTGACAAACCTTATGTAATAACCCAGCTAAATGGCTCGGGTATATTTTTCGAGGACCTAGGAAATCTGATGGTATATCATGAAACCTGGAATGTCCTCACCGAGATAGACTTGGATGAACTAGATGCCTAGATAAAGCTAGCAGAATATGCAGAGCACTTAGTGCATAAACTCTGCATAAATATAACAAACCCAGAAGGCCTCTGTAACGTGCAGCAACTACACATACACGCTATTATAGACAGCGTACGAAAACGCACGGAAACTATAAGGGAACTAGTACCAGGAAAACGCAAGGCCAGATCACTATTTGATGGAATAGGCAATGCCATGCACTATTTTTTTGGAACTATGGACAGCAACAACAAAAAAGAAATTTACAGCAGGTTAGAAGAACTTGAATCGAATACACAAGCCCTAGCCGAGCTAGAGAAACAACAAATCAGTGTTGTAAAAACTACCTTGGAAAAGATTCAAAAACCGCTGGCAATGTTAATAGACAGACAACAAAAAATAGCACACCAGATAAACGATCTCCACCATGTGGCCGATGATTTAACTAGGAGCCAACTGAGACAAGAGATTATATCAAGCTTATTGCTCCAAATCATCGAAGTTGAATATCGACAACAAGCCCTCCTGGATATAATAATGGCTAGTAAAACCAATCATATTCATCCACTCCTAATGTCTCCCAAAAATCTGTTGGAGATATACCGCAAGACGGCCTCGAATTGCCCAAATGCCCAAAATTGTCTATCTGTCCTATATCAGACAGCAGGAGCTCAGTCGCTCCTTATGCAGAATAAATTGGTGGTGAGAATTACTCTCCCAATTTTTAATCTGCCAAAAATGAGGCTACAACAGATTAACAGATTCAATGCTATCCTGTATCCAAGTCAGCAAATTACTCATTAATTCCAGACCCTGGTTATTCATACATAGCCAATAGCGAAAAAACTCAGGAATTTCTCTTATTAAGAGGCGATGACATGAAAAATTTCAAAAAAAATAACAAGTAATTTGGAAGAAAACACGTATGTAGGCCGGCTGAACACGCCTATAATCAAAGCGGCAACGTCCAACGAATGTGCCATTAAATTGCTATACAACCCTTTAAATGAAGTGCCCAAATGCAAGACCAGAGTACAAATCCCACAAAAAGACATGCTGATCAAATTAAGTAAGTCCAATACGTGGCTATGTTCTTTTATCATCTCCACGGTGCTACACATCACATGTCCAGATCACTTTGTAATTTCGAAACTGAAAGGACAAGGGATATTAGAGATAACGCAACCATGTCAAGTTCAAATAGGTGACAAAGTGCTTAAATACGAAGGTCAGAGTAAATTTCCACTAAAAATTCAGTTTCCTGAGCTCAACCACTCTCTACTCAAAGTAAACCTGACTGAAATTTTACAAGGAACTCAAAACCACAGTCTGGAGAAAATCGAAATCTTAACGGGAGACGATATCCATAAATCAATTTATACCGACACCCATTCGCTGGAAGAAATCCAAAACAAAATTATTAAATACCAAGAAAAGATATCAGTAAAAACTCCCATATCCTGTCCACAACTTCTCTATCATTTACGAGCCTACTAGTTCTGGCCATAATGATCGCTGTGGCAGTAAAATATCTTAACTCTGTTGTCATCAAGATGAGACAACAGAGAAATCAACCACAAGGTAACCCCGAAATTTCATCAGAGGGAATTCCTTTAGAAGAGCGAACTCCTGCTCCCCAACCCAGTTTAAGGCGAGCCAGAAGCCTCTCCAAAACAAAATCAGTCCAAATCGTTTAAAAAAAAATGGAACACCGACACTGTCGATATGGACAACCAATCAACCTAATTAAGGACATAAAAGGTAGACCTGGCAAAAGATGATACGTACATAGAAACGAAAATGTACCAAAACAAAAAGTAAAAGGTGTGAAACAAAATGTATTGCAGGCAGCAAGGCCTAAATAAACACATTGTAAACATATATATAAAAATAAAGCAAAGTTTTAAATAAACCCAAAATAGAGTAGAAATAAAATTGAAATTGAAGGTGGGCGTAAATGAACAAAAATAGAAATAACAATAGAAAGAATAGTTAAAAAATTAATTAAAACCTAATTATAAATAGGAAGTTTATAAGCTAATAGCTTTAAAAGGAAATGCTTTAGTTAGAGTTAGTTATAAAAAAAAAAAAAAAAAAATTGTACCTACTCAAACAGTAGAAGATAAAGAAGTAACGTAAGACGAAGACATTTACCAGGCTACTAATAGAGAAAAAAAAATGTTTTTAATAAAACTTATAATAAGAGAATAAACTAATAAATAATAATTATTATTAAGATAACAAATCTAACCTAGCCAATAGAATAAAAGTTATATTAAACAAAATAATTTTGTAAAGCCTAGCCGAACCGACCGAGACCCGACCCGCTAAACTAGTACCAACCTAACCAGACCTAATAGACCTAAAAGCAAAACAAATTCGAGAAAGAATAAAATAATAGAATTAAAGTAGCACTAATGATCTATAAGGTACAACAACGGTAACGTAAAATACATTACATAAATTCAAAAATAATAAAATTCAAATCAGAAGTAATTAGCATATAAAAAAAAAGAATAAGAAATAATACAATAAAACAACAACAACAAAAAGGGGGGTTGACCAGGCCACAAAAAGGTTTTAACACAAAAAAAAAATTTTTTTGTATGTGGAAAATATAATCTAGAGTAACAAATAAATAGATATTAGCAAAAACTAATGTTAGCTTGGAAAATAGGTACTTGTTAAATAAGTTAAAAATACATTAGTATTTAAGAGAACATGCTAAAACTTTGTAAACCAAAACCGCAACCACTCAGAAAGTAACCAACCCAAGAAACCTGAAAAACGAAAGGTACTAAAAAATAAAAAGTCGAGGCGATTTAGGAATAGTTTTTACGTTTTATTGAAAAATAAAAAAACTCGACCAAGACACAATTTTTAAAAAAAATAGGGGGTACGAGGAAAAATAAAACAATTTTTCTTAATTTCAAAAGTACATCAAGCCGCTATCATCCTCATCCCAGTCTACTGGACCTCCAGCGGGGGGCGGGGTCGCCGTATACTTCCTCACGAGGGATGTTACGGGGGAAGAAAAGACCTCGTGACAGCATGCACAAAGCCCGTGCTGTCCGAACAGGTTGACGGCTCCACCTGCAACAAACAGAGTAAATATATATATAGCAAAACAAATTTCTCGCATCCAAAGAAATGAATGCTTACCTGCTACACTCCAGGACTGCCCACGGTGGGGGTAGAGAGGCAGATTTACTGTATAGTGGCGTCCTACAATTGCCTCCGCTCCCCAGGCGGTGAAAGGGCGCTGACCTCGCTCGCGAAGCACCAAACGGATGGGACCCTGCCACCCGGGTACTACGTGCAGCACATATATACTGTAAGTGACCGAGGTAAGTCCCACCGGGCTGAAGAAGGGTTCGTTATCAACTTTAACGCGAAACAGCATTCTTAGATCCTCGACGACTCGGGTTTGAATTGAAAAAATAACTCGTGGTTAATTCAGGAAAGGTCCACTCGCGAATGATCAAAGTGTAACAATTCAAAATCTAGATAAGATCGTTGCTGCAACAAAGTGCCAGATCCAAAATAAACCAAGGGAATATCGAATACCAACAGATAAGAATTCCAATCTGGTACCCAATACGAAGATCTTACTTTGCTAGGACAGAACCCCTTCCCCCGAGAGTTATTCCTCTCCAAAGAATAACTCTTAACTTTTAGGAGGAGGGGAGGATTGTTACATGCAGTAATAGAGGATTTCAGGCTGGGTTGGCTTATCTATTCAATCCGTGAAGAAAATTGCGTCAGCAATTTTCTTCACATTCCATAGAGTTGAAACAAAATTATTCCCATGGCAAATTTTGTCTTCAGCAAAATTTGCCAGTAGAAATATTTAATTTAAAAAAATAAAGCAGAAGACAAATCGTACTTCAGTACGATTTGTCGTGAAAATTGCAATATGTATGTACGAACGTACATACATATCACAAAAAAGCTTTTGTGATAAGAAGAGCGCGCCGCGAAAATACATTGTATGTAGACGCGCGCGGCATCGTGACGGTGGCTGATGTTTATAAAAGCATCAAATTTCAAGCCTCCGTCCAACGAAAAATATTCTGGACTTGTTTAATCAAGTCCAGAATAAATGAAAAATTTTTCAGGGTGAAAATGCAACTATGCATTTTCTACCCTGAACGAGGGCTCTTGATCGCGACAAAAGTGATCAAGAGCCGAGTTGGATTTTTGCACTTGGTTCGGCGCGGTCTCGGTTGTGGTGAGAAGAAAAAAAGTTTAAGTATCAAAAATATTATAAAGTAATAAGCGATTAAACGAAAACAGTAAAAATAGAAAAAGTGATTGTATCCGAATATTGTAAAACTACCAGAATTGTGGTAAAAAGAAAAAGTGTTAGTATCCGAATATTGTAAAACTACCAGAATTGTGGTAAAAAGTAAAAGGAAAAGGTTTAAGAGAAGAAGTTTAAAATAAAAAAATTATTACAAATAAAGAATTAAAACAAAAAAAAAAATTAAGTTGTGTTGTGAATCTACCTTTTTGTGAAACGAGTCTCCAATTGGATAGCAGTGCAACCAAGTCAAAAAGGTGAGCGTTCGACAAAATATATATAACAGGTCGAACAGTAGACAACAAAAGCCGCATCGCAGCGCTCAACCCTTTTGTAGACCCCGAAGTTCATCTAAGACTAGGAGGACGCTTTGGCAACACAGATATATCGTACAATGAGAAGAGTCAATACCATATAACGGAACTAATTGTACGTGAAGCTCACGAAAATATCCTCCATGGATCCACCCAAGTACTATTGGCATTTATACGACGAAAGTTCTAGATCATAAAATTGAGAAGTGCGGTTGCATTCGTTATAAATCACAAAATCCAACGCAGCAAATGGTAAATCCCCTTTCACTGAGAGTAACACCATCAAAACCATTAAGTCATACTGCAGTTGATTACGTCGGGCCTTGAAAGACTAAAGCATCTAGAATGCGAGGAAATACAACGCACAAAGGTTACATAGCAGTCTTCCTAAGCAATACACCTGGAGTTAGTAAGTAGCCTTACAACAGAAGATTTCCTGGCAGAACTCTGACGTTTCCTCGCAGGAAGGGGGAGGTGCACACATATATATACGCAACGTTTGTCGGTGCACAGAAGATTCTTGACCAAGATCTGAAGAAAGCCATAAAGAACAACAGCAGTCTAGCAGATACTTTAACAGGCAAGGGCACAGAATGGCATTTTATTCCCCCGTGTTGTAATTACGCTCGGTCAGCACTCAGCTCAAATCATAATTTATTGGTTGTGACAGTGCTTGACCGACGCAATTAACAACTCATTTCCCACGATACAAAGTATCGTTTTTTCAAGTGCGCAACGAACACTTAAAATTCTTTCCTCAGCGTATAATATACAAATTTTATCAAGAAGTAATCAATTTTTGTTTACTTCTTCGTTCTCCACTTGTGGTAACATTTTTTAAAGAGTCGAGTTACATCCTGCTGTCGCGATGAAGTGTGAAAGTTATTTTGCTGATAAGGCAAAGACGCGAGCAAACGATAATATTCGAAGGCACAAGTCGGGGAGTTCAGTAAAATCCTCAATCGGAGTCGGTCGAGTTTTCGAAAAGTCTAAGATAGTTTTCATTGAAAAGATTATAATTTTTTAAAAAGTTAATTACAATAAAAATTACATTGTAAAGTTTATAAGTTTATAAAAGTTAATTATAATAAAGCCAACGGATTATCACGCGATCGAGTGTATTTTTTATTTATTAATCACATTAAAGATTAATTTCAGAGGAACAAGAAAAGGGAACGACAAAGACTCCGATAGATGCTGGACTCCGCCTGGGCGTTCTTCTCCAAGAAAGGAAAGCACGACGCCCCGGGATATAACAAACTGGTGGCAGCGGGTGCGGATGACACCATCTCGACATTAGCATATTGCTGTTGTTGACTTTTATATCAAGCTGACCTGATTTCACAGGTGAAATAGAAAAGGGGAAATATCCTACTCAACTCAAGCAATCGCTACACAAATTGCCGCAAAAGTACCATCTTTAGTCAATCCTCTTCAATTAATCTGCCGTTTTGGAAACTCAAGCAATCGCAATAGGAAGAATATAGGAAGAAGAAAACATGATCATGAGGACACCATTATTGGCTCACCTGTAAGTTCAAAATCTTTTTTTTATATATGATTATATATTTTCCTAAATATAGAACTTTTGTGAAATAAATATTGTAAAATATCTTAATTGCAAAAAAGTGGAAATCTTGCTGTGTTCTGTGAAATAAATATCGTAAAGTATCTCAATTGCAAAAAAAAAAGTGTAAACCTTGCTGTGTTCTTCTGAGCTGCAAAAGAAACGAATCAATCGTGCGATTAAAAGTTTCGTGTGGAAAAATTATCTAAAGTTAAAAAGAAATAAAACCCTTACTTACTTCTGTATGTTTCTCTTTTTTTTGTGTGTCTTTTATCAATTGTGATACACATAGTACACACAATTTTCTCTCGCCTTTTGTTGCCTAATAACAAAAAGTGAAAATCTAAATACCTATATGTACATATGTATGTACATGAAAAAAAAAATCTCTTTTTGAGGGTTAAATTGAGATTTTTATAATTGTGCGTAACTTTATTTCGAAGAGTTTGACTTTGAAACTTATACGAAGTCTTAAAATAATTAAACCAAATAAGTTTTCAATTGATAGTTCCACATAATCTGAAATAAAGTCTCTGAATTACCTTCCATTTGTGTGTACAAGTTCCGGTTTGAATAAATTTTATTGGTGTTCAGTTCAAACTAGATTTCCTGAATTTGAAGTGATTGAGTTAAATTTTGAAATTTTTTTTTGTGTTTTGATGAGTGGAATTATTGTGGTGGAATTTTATTACATGGAAGTTTTAATTTCAAATATATTATAATATTAAAAACATACAATTTGGATACAAAACGAGTAATTAGTACGTTTCGAAATAAAAGAACAATTTTTGTGCTTTTAAATTTGTTATCTTCTTTTAAAATTATAAATTGTGTTCGCTTTTATTTGTGGTTCTCAGCCTTTCTTCCAGTTCATTATCGAGATTTGATACAAGATAACTTAAATAACAATCTATTGTTTCAATAAATTTATTTATTTGATACCCCTATAAATTTCTTTAATTCCGTAATCCTATAATGCAATTTTGGACTAATACGAAATTCCAAAATAACGCGTTAATATCTACTCCAATTTAAAATCAATTTGTAATTGCTATCCTGATACATAAGGCTTCTAATCAATCTAAGTGGCGTGATAGTTGCCTCAAATTTTTTACTGTTGTTTCTTCTTGTTTCGAAATCAATCACAGACAAAATACTTACCCGAAGCTGTGCTCAAATTGCTCTTTTATTCAGTGAGCTGCCTTTTCATAACCCAAACATGCCCGACGTGCCTGAAAGACTTATTAGCGTGGCGGACGTTTACAATTTAGTCCCCTATTTTGATGGGTCCCCGCAGGAGCTAGATAAATTCATAGCCTGTGGAAACATACTCTTTTCTGAGTCTCTAAACGCAGCCGAACACAAACTTTTCCTGGACATAGTAAAAACAAAACTCAAGGGACAAGCATTTGAGTTAATACAATATAAATCATGTCCAAAATGGTCCGACCTTTCAAAAGAATTGAGAGATCAGTTCAAGGAAGAGAAATCCAGAGCAAGCGCTCAAAACGAACTGCTATCAATGAGGCAGGGCAGGGAAACCGTGAAAGATTTTGGAGAAAATTTACTCCTAGCTTTGGCCACCTTAAACTCTGCAACATACGCGAATGTAAATGAGGAAGCCGTAAGAACGTTCTTAATTAAAGAGAACGCGAAACTAGCGATCCAGACTTTCGAAGATGGTCTACGTAGTGAACAGCTGAAATTATTGGTCAAAGCAAAGGGAGAAAGTGATTTAAGAAAATCAATCGCTTATGCTAGTGAACATTCTACACGATTAGAACGGAACTCTCCGTCAGTCTCTCACCATACGAGACCCTTTGCGAAAAATACAATTTCGTGTGAACTCTGTAGACGCACAGGCCACACCAAAGAAACGTGTTTCCGTAACACAAATATTCCCAACTTTCCACCTCGCGAAATAAAAAGAGAGGTAAACCATTTGGCATGCGCATACTGCAAAAAACCAAATCACCATATACAAGATTGTCGGTTGAGACAACGTAATAATAGCAGAACTTCATATGGTTCCCCTCGAGTGAATCTTTTTACTAAATACACTCAACCACGGAACTCGCCTCACAATAGACATTATGCACTTATAAGAGAAGACTATACTAAGGATACCACCATGGTAATAAAGGGAAACGAGGACTGTCGGGTGGGGAGTATCGGCACTCCATCCCGACTAACACATACAGCCGAAGTCCACAAACAACCTTCGAAAAATTAAAAGAGAAAGCCTTCACGCCAAAACAAATCTCGATATCATTCTCTAAATTCGATTTAAATGTAACCATTTGCATACCATTTCTGCCTTCAGCTCAAAAGTATTCTACGTTCCTTATTGATACGGGAGCGGACATAAGTATATTGAAGTTAAATCCTAACGTTATTCGCAAACCTTTTAAAACCAAAAGTACTATATCTACACTTTCCGGTGAGCCAATTACAACGTTGGGCACTGTCACAGGAACGCTCAATCTTTCTACGGAAAGAAATGAATTTTGCTTAACGCACATCTTTCATCTTTTAAACGACGAAATAACACTTAAGTACGACGGTATCATAGGAAATGATTTTTTGAAGAAATATAATTGTATTATTGATTATAATGAAGGTATTTTTACTATAAATAATCCTTCGGGTGATGGACACGATATCCAAACTGCCTCAGAGGCTAATCTTAATCATCCAGATAAAATTATTCTAAACGGGGCAACCAAAGGAAACACCATATATTGCCCTGACGATATAAAAATAATTCACGATCTTCAGAATAAGGAAATAACTCTACCTGCTAGAAGCGAAAAAGTTGTCTCACTCCCTTTCAATTGCAGTAAACCAGTTGTATTACAAAAATGCGAAATACAGCCAGGAATATATCTCGCAGAAACACTGGTTGAGCAAACAAACAACGCAGTAAACGTAATGTTATTAAACTCAAACGACTCAGAGGTAATCTTGAAAGTAAAAGAAATACCATTAAAATGGGATGGTCTCGAGGAATTTAGTGTTCTTCAATTCGACTTTAATAAAGATCCAGTGAAAAAGCGACTACAAAAATTAGAAGCTTTAATCAATCTAGATCACTGCAATCCAGAGGAAAAACAGCTCATTACAGAAATATATAAAGAATTCAACGATCTTTTCCTCTTAGAAGGAGATTACTTGTCGCATACGGATGCCGTTAGGCATACTATTCTCACTGACCCCAATAAACCACCGATTTATACACGTCCATATCGCCTACCCGAATCGCAAAAGAATGAAATCCATAGGCAGGTAAAAGATATGCTAAAAGACGGTATCGTTACGCCAAGCTATAGTCCGTGGAATTCCCCATTGCTCCTCGTGCCGAAAAAATCTGACAATACAGGCAATAAACGATGGAGAGTGGTTGTAGATTTCCGGAAGCTGAATGATATAACCGTGGGCGACGCATATCCATTGCCAAATATTACGGATATTTTGGATCAATTGGGCAAGTCCAAATATTTTAGTACCCTTGACCTTGCTCAGGGATTTCATCAAATTTTAGTAGATGAAAGAGACAGAGGAAAGACCGCATTCAGCACACCCTTTGGACATTTCGAGTATAACCGAATGCCATTCGGGCTGAAAAATGCACCCGCCACATTCCAACGTCTCATGAACAATGTACTTATGGGATTACAAGGTATTAAATGCTTTGTGTATGTCGACGACATAGTCATATATGGATATGATATCCATGACCATAACTCGAAACTTGTTGACGTGTTTTGTCGTTTAAGACAATATAACATGAAACTACAACCTGAAAAGTGCAAGTTCATACAAAGAGAGCTAGTCTATCTGGGACATATAATATCCCAGGACGGCATAAAACCAGATATATCCAAAGTGAAGGCCATAGCAAGTTATCCTATACCAAAGAAAACTAAAGATGTTAAGTCCTTTTTGGGGCTTGCAGGTTATTATAGGAGATTTATTTCGAACTTTGCGGAAATTGCTAAGCCTCTCACCCATCTATTAAAAAAGAGCGCAGAATTCAAATGGAACGCACACTGTGACGAATCATTTAGGGCCTTAAAAGCAAAACTTATCTCTCCTCCCGTTCTTGCTTACCCCGACTTTACTAAAGAATTTTTAATTACCACGGATGCGAGTAAGTACGCAGTTGGCGCTGTCTTGTCACAGGGAAAGATAGGAATTGATAAACCAATATGTTATGCGAGTCGTAAATTAAATGATGCCGAAACCAGATACTCTACAACGGAACAAGAATTATTGGCAATCATATTTGCCGTAAAGCAGTTCAGACCGTATGTATTTGGAAAAAAATTTACCATAGTTACAGACCATAGACCCCTTCGGTGGTTGATGAATCTGAAGGATCCAGCTGCATCTCGCCTAACTAGGTGGAGATTACTATTAGAAGAGTATGACTTCGAAATTATTTACAAACCCGGCAAATATAATGCCAATGCCGATGCCTTAAGTCGCATTAAAACCGAGGAAAATGAACCTACGGTAGCAGTAATTACACGAAATCAGAGCAAGAATATCCATTCAGAACGCCCTATTACGCAAACGGAAATACCCATACAGGCTTCCATAGAGAAACTCGATGTTCCCAAAATTCTTGAAAATAATGGTACAATTTTCGAAAAAATAAATTCAGCATACAACTTTATTATACTACCTCTAATAAATACTTCTATTGAGGATACGTTGAAGGAAATAATCGAAGATTTTAATCCACCCGAGATCGGGCAATTGAAGACCTACCTCAAAGAGGAAAACAAAGCAACACTAATAGTAGCTAAAGCAAAACTACCCGTGAGGACTCATGATGATAGAAATCTCCTGATAAACATTTTACAAAACTTTTATGCTGAATGCATTAATAAAAATTTGACCTCTATAAATTTCTCATTCCCTAACTTTGATAACACTTACTCGTTCCATGAATTTAAAACTGATATCGGAAAAATATTTACTGCTGCGATCACAATACATCTTTTTACCGATTCTAAAATCCACCCAGAAAACAGTGAAGATATCACTAAACTGCTACATGAATACCATAATTCAGCTTTTGGTGGCCATCAAGGAATTTCGCGAACTATTAAGAGATTAAAACTAAAATATTATTGGCCCTCAATGGTTAAAGACGTTTCAAATTTTATTCGGAAATGTGAGTCGTGCCAAAAGAACAAACTTTATAAAAATCCTCCTATCCCCATGCGAATCACTTCGACTAGTTCTCGTCCTTTTCAAAGAATATCTCTAGATATAGTAGGTCCACTTCCCATCAGTTACCAAGGTAACAAATACCTATTAACCTTTCAGGACGATTTAACCAAATTTTTAGAGGCACTACCACTACGAAATGCCGAAGCAGAAACCGTCGCGCATGCGTTCGTAGAAAGCTTAGTATGCAGACACGGTGTACCGGAAATTATCCTAACAGACCAGGGGACAAATTTCTTAAGTAATCTTTTCAAGGAAACCTGTAAAATCCTAAAAGCCAAGAAGGTAAACACTTCTCCGTATCATCCCCAAACGAACGGTGCGTTGGAAAGAAGCCATCGCACTTTGGCCGAATACCTTCGTCATTACGTTAACAAAGACCCTCTTTCCTGGGATAGTTGGATCCCTTACGCTATCCTTGTTTACAATACAACACCACATTCGAGTACCAACTGTACTCCATACCAATTGCTGTATGGCTTTCCCCCAAATATCCCCAACACTTTCAAACATAAACCCCACTTGTCCTATAGCTACGACGATTACGCGAAAGAGTTAAAAGCTCGCCTGCAGCACGGATACGAAATAGCCCGACAAACCATTCTTACTAATAAGAATCGCTCCAAAGCTTACTATGATAAGGGAACCCTTCCAAAGCAGTTTAATGTAGGTGACAAGGTTCTCATAAAAAACCATACCCGCAAAAACAAATTCTCCACCTTATGGGAAGGTCCCTACGAAGTCATAAAAGTGTTATCACATGAGAATAGCGTCATAAAAATAAAGAACAAACACAAGACAATTCATAACAATGATTTAAAATTACTAAATGACTAGCTTATCCCAGTCATCTAACTACATACCTTCACTTTCAGATTACAGGCTGTCGTATCACTACCCGTACTTAATATACCTTGCTCGAATGAGAATCCTATAACTTTGTTTTGATAATATTGCTAGAAGTGTATTTTTGCTAGCCAAATTTACATCAACATACTCTCTGGTCATGGCAATTGCTTTTGCTTCCTGATCAGCGACAATTTCTAATTCATCTTCAGTTAAAGGTTTTCCAACAAGTGTTTTTTTTTAAAACATTTAACGATTTTTTTTTTATGAACTCTTTACTTTCCTCCATGGGGCATTTCAAATTGCCCTCCACCTTCTCGGAAAAGTCTTAGGAATTTATTTTATTTTTATTTTCCAGATTTCTGGTCGTTGTACCCCTACTTCTAATAAGTATATCTTCCTCGCATGGAAATACTATTAACGTAACTAGAATTAACAGCAATCCGGGAATATATTTTGAGGAGTTAGGTAGAGCCGAACTTTATTCCAAAGAATGGAAAGTGGTAGTTTACTATGATATTAGAAGCTTTAAATTTACTGCAAGAAAAATTGATAAATACGTTACAACAGTTAATGAATTGTGCGAATCATTGAAAAATAACCCATTCATAACTTCAGCGTGCCGAAGTACAATAACAGAAGTCAATCTCGTATTGCACGAAATTAAACAAAAATATAACCTGTTAACCCATGGGGATGGAACTCGTAGCAAAAGATCACTATTCAATGCCATAGGTGTTGTAAGCAAATCTTTATTTGGAACACTAAATGAAGACGACGCTAAATATTACGACCGGCAAATCGAAAAGCTGAAATATAACGAAGACCACTTACTGAGTTTAATAAAAAACCAGACGGTAGTTATTGAAACCACAGAAAACATATTCAATAAAACGCAAAGAGTTTTTGAAGAACAGATAATAGCACTAGATAATAAAGTTTCACTGATTAAAACTCAAATACAAAATCTAACTGCAGGAAGCGTGTCACTTACAGTAATATCGCAAATCGAATCCCTAACTTCACTCATAATGCTAATAACTTTGCGTTACCAAAACACGGTGGATACAATAGTTGACCTGGTTACAGACGCACGGCATGGGAAACTACACCCATCCATAGTCACGCCGGATCAGCTAAACGCTATTTTAAACACCATTCACCAAAAACTTCCAAGCGACACTAAACTTCCAGCGATCGTAAAGGACAACAATCTCCTCTCATTGTATCATATCAGTCACATTAGCACCTCAATATTCAATTCAAAAGTAATATATGAACTGAAAATACCACTTCCGTCGAAAGAAAATTATCAAATATTCAAAATTATCCCCTTACCAACACCACATGAAAAACGTCTAATTTTCATTCAACCGAGCATCGAATATTTAATAATAGACTACAGCAAAGAGCACTACTACGAAATAACGCATAAAGAACTCTCCAGTTGTATTACGGAAAATCACAATTATTTTCTATGTGGCATTCAGCGTCCTATTATTACCATTGGTAAAGAATCGAAGATCTGTGAGCTACACCTGCTAAAACGAGAAGAAAAAATTCTGCCCAGTTGTGATCTAAGACAATTTGACCATGAAATTACATGGATACAACTTTCTCAAATTAACAAATGGCTATTCTCATCTCTTTACGAAATTACAGCTGATTATATCTGCGAAGATTCAATCGCACCACTAGTAATATCAGGGATTGGCATAATAGAAATTTCAGGTAATTGCTACCTCCGCACACATGACTTAACAATACAAGGCTACAACGTTAAAGAAACCCGAATAAAAAATGCATTCGTCCCTCCAATAAATATAACGGATGTAATAAAGACAAGTAAACTAAATTTTACGACTCCTAATAGCGATACAAAGAAAACAAGAATAATTAAATATTCACCTGAAGCAGATCTAAAAATATTGGCGGAAAGTATTAAGATTTTCAAAGAAGAAGAAAATAAGGATCTAATTTCATTGGACCCGCATACGGTCCACCATTATGCACTAGTATACGTTATCGTTTCCATTATTATAATATATGCAAGTTTTAAGGCATATAAAATCTATAAAAGAAGAAATTTGCGGATTGTAGAAACACAGCAGGGTACTAATAGTGACGAAGTGAAAAATGAACCAATTAAACTTACTTTAGGTGTGAGAAAACAAATAAGGTAAAATCAAATAAATAGAAAAAAAATCAAAAAATTTTAAATAGCTACCTTTTGTCAATGAATATTAGATAAAAATTATATCAATAAATCAAGGGTGTTTTCACTTAATTTTTGTAAAATAAGGTAAAATAATGATAGAAAAGAAGAAACTCATTGTAAAACAAAAAACAAAAAAAAACTGGGTAAATAAAACATAAATATGTATTAGAAAGATTTTATTAAGTTATTATCTAAATTTTCATATTTCTTTTAAATTCACTTTTTTCTTTCGAAATTCTTTTAATAATGATATACTAAAAATAATTTACAATTAGTTTAAAACTGTAAAAAAAAAAAAAAAAAAAAAAAAAAAAAAAAAAAATTAAACTTTCCTTACATATTGGTAAAAGTTAGGAAAACCTTTGGAGTTTTTATATTTTCATAATATAGTCTTTAAAAAAAAAATTTTTAAATTTGCTTTTTGTTAAAGCGAGACTCGACCGGCTAAAAAAATATTTTTTAGAAGAAGTTTTTATCTACGAGAAAATTTTTGTCCTTAAGCCAAAAATTTTCTTTTTCTTAGGCGGATGGAATGTTGTAATTACGCTCGGTCAGCACTCAGCTCAAATCATAATTTATTGGTTGTGACAGTGCTTGACCGACGCAATTAACAACTCATTTCCCACGATACAAAGTATCGTTTTTTCAAGTGCGCAACGAACACTTAAAATTCTTTCCTCAGCGTATAATATACAAATTTTATCAAGAAGTAATCAATTTTTGTTTACTTCTTCGTTCTCCACTTGTGGTAACATTTTTTAAAGAGTCGAGTTACATCCTGCTGTCGCGATGAAGTGTGAAAGTTATTTTGCTGATAAGGCAAAGACGCGAGCAAACGATAATATTCGAAGGCACAAGTCGGGGAGTTCAGTAAAATCCTCAATCGGAGTCGGTCGAGTTTTCGAAAAGTCTAAGATAGTTTTCATTGAAAAGATTATAATTTTTTAAAAAGTTAATTACAATAAAAATTACATTGTAAAGTTTATAAGTTTATAAAAGTTAATTATAATAAAGCCAACGGATTATCACGCGATCGAGTGTATTTTTTATTTATTAATCACATTAAAGATTAATTTCAGAGGAACAAGAAAAGGGAACGACAAAGACTCCGATAGATGCTGGACTCCGCCTGGGCGTTCTTCTCCAAGAAAGGAAAGCACGACGCCCCGGGATATAACACCCGACAGCTCCTCACTTTGGAGGAATATGGGAAATTGGAGTAAAATCCATTAAGTACCGTTTAAAAAGAGTCATAGGTGAATCAATCCTTACGTTTGAAGAAATGACAACGCTCCGCTGTCAAATTGAGGCATGCCTCAACTCGAGTTCAAGTTCAAGTTTATTGAGGCTAAATACAAAAAATATACACGTTTTCTTTTTTTTTATAAGCATAACTTCTTAACTTAGATTTATTAATATATATGTGCCTGACTTGCTGATATGCCTGGCTATAATGAAAGTGGATGTGCTAAGTAAGGGATGGGATTCCAACCTTAAAATTATTTTGTATGAAGAGGTACAGAGCGTACAAGAAGGAACTGAGTATACTTGCACCCCGGTATACTGCACAATTATGTCTGAATGACCCTAAATCTACCTTAAAACTAAATAACGATGAAAAACAACGGGCAAAAGGCCCAATAACTTAATAATAGGTATCTGAAATTAAATGGACGGGATATTCAGTTAATTACCCAGATTAATTTTAATGTTATTTAATAAAGAGATACGAACCTAATAATAGTTCGGATTTATTGTAATATATCACATCGGTTGCAAAGGAGAAATGCTCCCAAAATTGTGAGGAATACTGTTAACCCATGTAGTTGGTTGGAGACGTTTTAGTGTAAAATGGGATCCTAAATTGGTTAGGAGTGCTAGGAAAGAAGGAGTTGATGGAAGACTCGTGTAGAATGTTTATGGGTGAGAGATAGTAATTGTCATTCAACGAGTCGCTTCTGTTCTCGGTGAAGACTGTATTGATCAGAGGATTGGATGATGCTCAAATTTCTTTATCGCCTTCTCGGCTAAACCAATTAAATAGATCATTAGCGGTGTTATGTTTGTAATGTTATAAATATAATTATTAGAGTACCATTTGTGACTGTCTGGTCTACGGAATTTGCCAACGCAATGCCCAAGGATTCTCCTTTCAAAGGTTTCTAGCTCGAGAGTGACATTCGGTGTTATTTGCATCCATGACATAAATCCATAACCTAATATGGGGCGAATTAGGTGTATATTAGTAATTTGGATTCTGTCGATAAATGTTTTGAGTTAAGTAGAGGTCTGAGCATGGCTGCGGCCGCTTTACCTTTTTTAGGGTCTTCCTCGCATGGGGATTGGCGCGCAATCTTTTTTATTATTAAGGTTGATGCCAAGATATGATATCTCTTCTTTGAGTGGGATTGGTCTATTGTTAATTTTCAGGTTTAATAATTTGCTTTCACGAACAGCCCGGTAATGCCCTTTACCACTCGCATTTCTAAAGCAGATAACTCCAGATTTGGATTCATTAGTTTTTAAACCCCAATTGTTATAGTATTCTAACAGACTAGGTGTGAACTGGTGTATACTATTAAACGCCGTATAGGAAAATATTAAATTGGAGTGGGCCCAAAATAGACCCTTGGGGAACTCCAGAAAGAACCTGTATAGAGTCAGAAACCTGGTCAGCGATGGAAATGAATACGAATCTATCTTCAAGGAAACTACTGATAGTCCTTATTATACTACTTGGGCAGTTTATTTCCAGCAGTTTGAATATAAGCCCCTTGTGCCAGACTGAGTCGAATGCTTTCTCAATATCGATATCAAGTCCTAAAGTGCATACTTTATTCCGCAGATTGGTTGTTATTTTATTAGTTAGTAACAGAATTGCTTGGATCGTTGAGTGTTCTCTTCTAAATCCAAATTGGTTGGGAGGCATTATGGAGTGTTCTTCACAGAAAGATTCTAATTTATCAGCAATTACTCTTTCAAGGAGCTTTTCCAGAGAGAACAATAAAGAGATGGGTCTGAAGTCTTGAATATGCTTAGAGTTTCTCACTTTCGTGATTGGGATCAACTTGGCTACCTTCCAGGCAGAAGGAAAAAACCCGTTGTTTATACAATGATTGAACAGTGATGTTAATTTGTCATCAAGAACACTACGGCATTTACGGATGATGTAGTTAGAGCTGCCGCCATCATGGCCAGACGATTTCTTATTCTTAATTTTTATTCTAATAGCTGCGACCTGATCCCTAATTGAAAAGCACTCTGAATCTATGGTGGGCCCAGAGGCTACATTGGATGACGAGAATTGGGTTAGGCAACGACCCCGGTGATCGATATTGAAGCGGTTGATATTTTTTGACACCTGCCCCAATAAGTGACCATTCTGTATAGAAGTATTTTCTGAGTAGATTTCGGAGTAGAAACTATGAAAGGCTTCTAATTTCTCATCAGTGGTTACTAGTGATTTAGATAAGTGAGAGGTTTATTGGCTATGTTGTAATTACGCTCGGTCAGCACTCAGCTCAAATCATAATTTATTGGTTGTGACAGTGCTTGACCGACGCAATTCACAACTCATTTCCCACGATACAAAGTATCGTTTTTTCAAGTGCGCAACGAACACTTAAAATTCTTTCCTCAGCGTATAATATACAAATTTTATCAAGAAGTAATCAATTTTTGTTTACTTCTTGGTTCTCCACTTGTGGTAACATTTTTTAAAGAGTCGAGTTACATCCTGTTGTCGCGATGAAGTGTGAAAGTTATTTTGCTGATAAGGCAAAGACGCGAGCAAACGATAATATTCGAAGGCACAAGAAGGAGAGTTCAGTAAAATCCTCAATCGGAGTCGGTCGAGTTTTCGAAAAGTCTAAGATAGTTTTCATTGAAAAGATTATAATTTTTTAAAAAGTTAATTACAATAAAAATTACATTGTAAAGTTTATAAGTTTATAAAAGTTAATTATAATAAAGCCAACGGATTATCACGCGATCGAGTGTATTTTTTATTTATTAATCACATTAAAGATTAATTTCAGAGGAACAAGAAAAGGGAACGACAAAGACTCCGATAGATGCTGGACTCCGCCTGGGCGTTCTTCTCCAAGAAAGGAAAGCACGACGCACCGGGATATAACAAACTGGTGGCAGCGGGTGCGGATGACACCATCTCGACATTAGCATATTGCTGTTGTTGACTTTTATATCAAGCTGACCTGATTTCACAGGTGAAATAGAAAAGGGGAAATATCCTACTCAACTCAAGCAATCGCTACACAAATTGCCGCAAAAGTACCATCTTTAGTCAATCCTCTTCAATTAATCTGCCGTTTTGGAAACTCAAGCAATCGCAATAGGAAGAATATAGGAAGAAGAAAACATGATCATGAGGACACCATTATTGGCTCACCTGTAAGTTCAAAATCTTTTTTTTATATATGATTATATATTTTCCTAAATATAGAACTTTTGTGAAATAAATATTGTAAAATATCTTAATTGCAAAAAAGTGGAAATCTTGCTGTGTTCTGTGAAATAAATATCGTAAAGTATCTCAATTGCAAAAAAAAAAGTGTAAACCTTGCTGTGTTCTTCTGAGCTGCAAAAGAAACGAATCAATCGTGCGATTAAAAGTTTCGTGTGGAAAAATTATCTAAAGTTAAAAAGAAATAAAACCCTTACTTACTTCTGTATGTTTCTCTTTTTTTTGTGTGTCTTTTATCAATTGTGATACACATAGTACACACAATTTTCTCTCGCCTTTTGTTGCCTAATAACAAAAAGTGAAAATCTAAATACCTATATGTACATATGTATGTACATGAAAAAAAAAATCTCTTTTTGAGGGTTAAATTGAGATTTTTATAATTGTGCGTAACTTTATTTCGAAGAGTTTGACTTTGAAACTTATACGAAGTCTTAAAATAATTAAACCAAATAAGTTTTCAATTGATAGTTCCACATAATCTGAAATAAAGTCTCTGAATTACCTTCCATTTGTGTGTACAAGTTCCGGTTTGAATAAATTTTATTGGTGTTCAGTTCAAACTAGATTTCCTGAATTTGAAGTGATTGAGTTAAATTTTGAAATTTTTTTTTGTGTTTTGATGAGTGGAATTATTGTGGTGGAATTTTATTACATGGAAGTTTTAATTTCAAATATATTATAATATTAAAAACATACAATTTGGATACAAAACGAGTAATTAGTACGTTTCGAAATAAAAGAACAATTTTTGTGCTTTTAAATTTGTTATCTTCTTTTAAAATTATAAATTGTGTTCGCTTTTATTTGTGGTTCTCAGCCTTTCTTCCAGTTCATTATCGAGATTTGATACAAGATAACTTAAATAACAATCTATTGTTTCAATAAATTTATTTATTTGATACCCCTATAAATTTCTTTAATTCCGTAATCCTATAATGCAATTTTGGACTAATACGAAATTCCAAAATAACGCGTTAATATCTACTCCAATTTAAAATCAATTTGTAATTGCTATCCTGATACATAAGGCTTCTAATCAATCTAAGTGGCGTGATAGTTGCCTCAAATTTTTTACTGTTGTTTCTTCTTGTTTCGAAATCAATCACAGACAAAATACTTACCCGAAGCTGTGCTCAAATTGCTCTTTTATTCAGTGAGCTGCCTTTTCATAACCCAAACATGCCCGACGTGCCTGAAAGACTTATTAGCGTGGCGGACGTTTACAATTTAGTCCCCTATTTTGATGGGTCCCCGCAGGAGCTAGATAAATTCATAGCCTGTGGAAACATACTCTTTTCTGAGTCTCTAAACGCAGCCGAACACAAACTTTTCCTGGACATAGTAAAAACAAAACTCAAGGGACAAGCATTTGAGTTAATACAATATAAATCATGTCCAAAATGGTCCGACCTTTCAAAAGAATTGAGAGATCAGTTCAAGGAAGAGAAATCCAGAGCAAGCGCTCAAAACGAACTGCTATCAATGAGGCAGGGCAGGGAAACCGTGAAAGATTTTGGAGAAAATTTACTCCTAGCTTTGGCCACCTTAAACTCTGCAACATACGCGAATGTAAATGAGGAAGCCGTAAGAACGTTCTTAATTAAAGAGAACGCGAAACTAGCGATCCAGACTTTCGAAGATGGTCTACGTAGTGAACAGCTGAAATTATTGGTCAAAGCAAAGGGAGAAAGTGATTTAAGAAAATCAATCGCTTATGCTAGTGAACATTCTACACGATTAGAACGGAACTCTCCGTCAGTCTCTCACCATACGAGACCCTTTGCGAAAAATACAATTTCGTGTGAACTCTGTAGACGCACAGGCCACACCAAAGAAACGTGTTTCCGTAACACAAATATTCCCAACTTTCCACCTCGCGAAATAAAAAGAGAGGTAAGCCATTTGGTATGCGCATACTGCAAAAAACCAAATCACCATATACAAGATTGTCGGTTGAGACAACGTAATAATAGCAGAACTTCATATGGTTCCCCTCGAGTGAATCTTTTTACTAAATACACTCAACCACGGAACTCGCCCCACAATCCACATTATGCACCTGTAAGAGAGGACTATACTAAGGATACCACCATGGTAATAAAGGGAAACGAGGACTGTCGGGTGGGGAGTATCGGCACTCCATCCCGACTAACACATACAGCCGAAGTCCACAAACAACCGTCGAAAAATTAAAAGAGAAAGCGTTCACGCCAAAACAAATCTCGATATCATTTTCTAAATTCGATTTAAATGTAACCATTTGCATACCATTTCTGCCTTCAGCTCAAAAGTATTCTACGTTCCTTATTGATACGGGAGCGGACATAAGTATATTGAAGTTAAATCCTAACGTTATTCGCAAACCTTTTAAAACCAAAAGTACTATATCTACACTTTCCGGTGAGCCAATTACTACGTTAGGCACTGTCACAGGAACGCTCAATCTTTCTACGGAAAGAAATGAATTTTGCTTAACGCACATCTTTCATCTTTTAAACGACGAAATAACACTAAAGTACGACGGTATCATAGGAAATGATTTTTTGAAGAAATATAATTGTATTATTGATTATAATGAAGGTATTTTTACTATAAACAATCCTTCGGGTGATGGACACGATATCCAAACTGCCTCAGAGGCTAATCTTAATCATCCAGATAAAATTATTCTAAACGGAGCAACCAAAGGAAACACCATATATTGCTCCGACGATATAAAAATAATTCACGATCTTCAGAATAAGGAAATAACTCTACCGGCTAGAAGCGAAAAAGTTGTCTCACTCCCTTTCAATTGCAGTAAACCAGTTGTATTACAAAAATGCGAAATACAGCCAGGAATATATCTCGCAGAAACACTGGTTGAGCAAACAAACAACGCAGTAAACGTAATGTTATTAAACTCAAACGACTCAGAGGTAATCTTGAAAGTAAAAGAAATACCATTAAAATGGGATGGTCTCGAGGAATTTAGTGTTCTTCAATTCGGCTTTAATAAAGATCCAGTGAAAAAGCGACTACAAAAATTAGAAGCTTTAATCAATCTAGATCACTGCAATCCAGAGGAAAAACAGCTCATTACAGAAATATATAAAGAATTCAACGATCTTTTCCTCTTAGAAGGAGATTACTTGTCGCATACGGATGCCGTTAGGCATACTATTCTCACTGACCCCAATAAACCACCGATTTATACACGTCCATATCGCCTACCCGAATCGCAAAAGAATGAAATCCATAGGCAGGTAAAAGATATGCTAAAAGACGGTATCGTTACGCCAAGCTATAGTCCGTGGAATTCCCCATTGCTCCTCGTGCCAAAAAAATCTGACAATACAGGCAATAAACGATGGAGAGTGGTTGTAGATTTCCGGAAGCTGAATGATATAACCGTGGGCGACGCATATCCATTGCCAAATATTACGGATATTTTGGATCAATTGGGCAAGTCCAAATATTTTAGTACCCTTGACCTTGCTCAGGGATTTCATCAAATTTTAGTAGATGAAAGAGACAGAGGAAAGACCGCATTCAGCACACCCTTTGGACATTTCGAGTATAACCGAATGCCATTCGGGCTGAAAAATGCACCCGCCACATTCCAACGTCTCATGAACAATGTACTTATGGGATTACAAGGTATTAAATGCTTTGTGTATGTCGACGACATAGTCATATATGGATATGATATCCATGACCATAACTCGAAACTTGTTGACGTGTTTTGTCGTTTAAGACAACATAACATGAAACTACAACCTGAAAAGTGCAAGTTCATACAAAGAGAGCTAGTCTATCTGGGACATATAATATCCCAGGACGGCATAAAACCAGATATATCCAAAGTGAAGGCCATAGCAAGTTATCCTATACCAAAGAAAACTAAAGATGTTAAATCCTTTTTGGGGCTTGCAGGTTATTATAGGAGATTTATTTCGAACTTTGCGGAAATTGCTAAGCCTCTCACCCATCTATTAAAAAAGAGCGCAGAATTCAAATGGAACGCACACTGTGACGAATCATTTAGGGCCTTAAAAGCAAAACTTATCTCTCCTCCCGTTCTTGCTTACCCCGACTTTACTAAAGAATTTTTAATTACCACGGATGCGAGTAAATACGCAGTTGGCGCTGTCTTGTCACAGGGAAAGATAGGAATTGATAAACCAATATGTTATGCGAGTCGTAAATTAAATGATGCCGAAACCAGATACTCTACAACGGAACAAGAATTATTGGCAATCATATTTGCCGTAAAGCAGTTCAGACCGTATGTATTTGGAAAAAAATTTACCATAGTTACAGACCATAGACCCCTTCGGTGGTTGATGAATCTGAAGGATCCAGCTGCATCTCGCCTAACTAGGTGGAGATTACTATTAGAAGAGTATGACTTCGAAATTATTTACAAACCCGGCAAATATAATGCCAATGCCGATGCCTTAAGTCGCATTAAAACCGAGGAAAATGAACCTACGGTAGCAGTAATTACACGAAATCAGAGCAAGAATATCCATTCAGAACGCCCTATTACGCAAACGGAAATACCCATACAGGCTTCCATAGAGAAACTCGATGTTCCCAAAATTCTTGAAAATAATGGTACAATTTTCGAAAAAATAAATTCAGCATACAACTTTATTATACTACCTCTAATAAATACTTCTATTGAGGATACGTTGAAGGAAATAATCGAAGATTTTAATCCACCCGAGATCGGGCAATTGAAGACCTACCTCAAAGAGGAAAACAAAGCAACACTAATAGTAGCTAAAGCAAAACTACCCGTGAGGACTCATGATGATAGAAATCTCCTGATAAACATTTTACAAAACTTTTATGCTGAATGCATTAATAAAAATTTGACCTCTATAAATTTCTCATTCCCTAACTTTGATAACACTTACTCGTTCCATGAATTTAAAACTGATATCGGAAAAATATTTACTGCTGCGATCACAATACATCTTTTTACCGATTCTAAAATCCACCCAGAAAACAGTGAAGATATCACTAAACTGCTACATGAATACCATAATTCAGCTTTTGGTGGCCATCAAGGAATTTCGCGAACTATTAAGAGATTAAAACTAAAATATTATTGGCCCTCAATGGTTAAAGACGTTTCAAATTTTATTCGGAAATGTGAGTCGTGCCAAAAGAACAAACTTTATAAAAATCCTCCTATCCCCATGCGAATCACTTCGACTAGTTCTCGTCCTTTTCAAAGAATATCTCTAGATATAGTAGGTCCACTTCCCATCAGTTACCAAGGTAACAAATACCTATTAACCTTTCAGGACGATTTAACCAAATTTTTAGAGGCACTACCACTACGAAATGCCGAAGCAGAAACCGTCGCGCATGCGTTCGTAGAAAGCTTAGTATGCAGACACGGTGTACCGGAAATTATCCTAACAGACCAGGGGACAAATTTCTTAAGTAATCTTTTCAAGGAAACCTGTAAAATCCTAAAAGCCAAGAAGGTAAACACTTCTCCGTATCATCCCCAAACGAACGGTGCGTTGGAAAGAAGCCATCGCACTTTGGCCGAATACCTTCGTCATTACGTTAACAAAGACCCTCTTTCCTGGGATAGTTGGATCCCTTACGCTATCCTTGTTTACAATACAACACCACATTCGAGTACCAACTGTACTCCATACCAATTGCTGTATGGCTTTCCCCCAAATATCCCCAACACTTTCAAACATAAACCCCACTTGTCCTATAGCTACGACGATTACGCGAAAGAGTTAAAAGCTCGCCTGCAGCACGGATACGAAATAGCCCGACAAACCATTCTTACTAATAAGAATCGCTCCAAAGCTTACTATGATAAGGGAACCCTTCCAAAGCAGTTTAATGTAGGTGACAAGGTTCTCATAAAAAACCATACCCGCAAAAACAAATTCTCCACCTTATGGGAAGGTCCCTACGAAGTCATAAAAGTGTTATCACATGAGAATAGCGTCATAAAAATAAAGAACAAACACAAGACAATTCATAACAATGATTTAAAATTACTAAATGACTAGCTTATCCCAGTCATCTAACTACATACCTTCACTTTCAGATTACAGGCTGTCGTATCACTACCCGTACTTAATATACCTTGCTCGAATGAGAATCCTATAACTTTGTTTTGATAATATTGCTAGAAGTGTATTTTTGCTAGCCAAATTTACATCAACATACTCTCTGGTCATGGCAATTGCTTTTGCTTCCTGATCAGCGACAATTTCTAATTCATCTTCAGTTAAAGGTTTTCCAACAAGTGTTTTTTTTTAAAACATTTAACGATTTTTTTTTTATGAACTCTTTACTTTCCTCCATGGGGCATTTCAAATTGCCCTCCACCTTCTCGGAAAAGTCTTAGGAATTTATTTTATTTTTATTTTCCAGATTTCTGGTCGTTGTACCCCTACTTCTAATAAGTATATCTTCCTCGCATGGAAATACTATTAACGTAACTAGAATTAACAGCAATCCGGGAATATATTTTGAGGAGTTAGGTAGAGCCGAACTTTATTCCAAAGAATGGAAAGTGGTAGTTTACTATGATATTAGAAGCTTTAAATTTACTGCAAGAAAAATTGATAAATACGTTACAACAGTTAATGAATTGTGCGAATCATTGAAAAATAACCCATTCATAACTTCAGCGTGCCGAAGTACAATAACAGAAGTCAATCTCGTATTGCACGAAATTAAACAAAAATATAACCTGTTAACCCATGGGGATGGAACTCGTAGCAAAAGATCACTATTCAATGCCATAGGTGTTGTAAGCAAATCTTTATTTGGAACACTAAATGAAGACGACGCTAAATATTACGACCGGCAAATCGAAAAGCTGAAATATAACGAAGACCACTTACTGAGTTTAATAAAAAACCAGACGGTAGTTATTGAAACCACAGAAAACATATTCAATAAAACGCAAAGAGTTTTTGAAGAACAGATAATAGCACTAGATAATAAAGTTTCACTGATTAAAACTCAAATACAAAATCTAACTGCAGGAAGCGTGTCACTTACAGTAATATCGCAAATCGAATCCCTAACTTCACTCATAATGCTAATAACTTTGCGTTACCAAAACACGGTGGATACAATAGTTGACCTGGTTACAGACGCACGGCATGGGAAACTACACCCATCCATAGTCACGCCGGATCAGCTAAACGCTATTTTAAACACCATTCACCAAAAACTTCCAAGCGACACTAAACTTCCAGCGATCGTAAAGGACAACAATCTCCTCTCATTGTATCATATCAGTCACATTAGCACCTCAATATTCAATTCAAAAGTAATATATGAACTGAAAATACCACTTCCGTCGAAAGAAAATTATCAAATATTCAAAATTATCCCCTTACCAACACCACATGAAAAACGTCTAATTTTCATTCAACCGAGCATCGAATATTTAATAATAGACTACAGCAAAGAGCACTACTACGAAATAACGCATAAAGAACTCTCCAGTTGTATTACGGAAAATCACAATTATTTTCTATGTGGCATTCAGCGTCCTATTATTACCATTGGTAAAGAATCGAAGATCTGTGAGCTACACCTGCTAAAACGAGAAGAAAAAATTCTGCCCAGTTGTGATCTAAGACAATTTGACCATGAAATTACATGGATACAACTTTCTCAAATTAACAAATGGCTATTCTCATCTCTTTACGAAATTACAGCTGATTATATCTGCGAAGATTCAATCGCACCACTAGTAATATCAGGGATTGGCATAATAGAAATTTCAGGTAATTGCTACCTCCGCACACATGACTTAACAATACAAGGCTACAACGTTAAAGAAACCCGAATAAAAAATGCATTCGTCCCTCCAATAAATATAACGGATGTAATAAAGACAAGTAAACTAAATTTTACGACTCCTAATAGCGATACAAAGAAAACAAGAATAATTAAATATTCACCTGAAGCAGATCTAAAAATATTGGCGGAAAGTATTAAGATTTTCAAAGAAGAAGAAAATAAGGATCTAATTTCATTGGACCCGCATACGGTCCACCATTATGCACTAGTATACGTTATCGTTTCCATTATTATAATATATGCAAGTTTTAAGGCATATAAAATCTATAAAAGAAGAAATTTGCGGATTGTAGAAACACAGCAGGGTACTAATAGTGACGAAGTGAAAAATGAACCAATTAAACTTACTTTAGGTGTGAGAAAACAAATAAGGTAAAATCAAATAAATAGAAAAAAAAAATCAAAAAATTTTAAATAGCTACCTTTTGTCAATGAATATTAGGTAAAAATTATATCAATAAATCAAGGGTGTTTTCACTTAATTTTTGTAAAATAAGGTAAAATAATGATAGAAAAGAAGAAACTCATTGTAAAACAAAAAACAAAAAAAACTGGGTAAATAAAACATAAATATGTATTAGAAAGATCTTATTAAGTTATTATCTAAATTTTCATATTTCTTTTAAATTCACCTTTTTCTTTCGAAATTCTTTTAATAATGATATACTAAAAATAATTTACAATTAGTTTAAAACTGTAAAAAAAAAAAAAAAAAAAAAAAAAAAAACAAAAAAAAATTAAACTTTCCTTACATATTGGTAAAAGTTAAGAAAACCTTTTGTAGTTTTTATATTTTCATAATACAGTCTTTATAAAAAAAAATTTTAAATTTGCTTTTTGTTAAAGCGAGACTCGACCGGCTGAAAAAAATTTAGAAGAAGTTTTTATCTACGGGAAAATTTTTGTCCTTAAGCAAAAAAATTTTCTTTTTCTTAGGGGGATGGAATGTTGTAATTACGCTCGGTCAGCACTCAGCTCAAATCATAATTTATTGGTTGTGACAGTGCTTGACCGACGCAATTCACAACTCATTTCCCACGATACAAAGTATCGTTTTTTCAAGTGCGCAACGAACACTTAAAATTCTTTCCTCAGCGTATAATATACAAATTTTATCAAGAAGTAATCAATTTTTGTTTACTTCTTGGTTCTCCACTTGTGGTAACATTTTTTTAAAGAGTCGAGTTACATCCTGTTGTCGCGATGAAGTGTGAAAGTTATTTTGCTGATAAGGCAAAGACGCGAGCAAACGATAATATTCGAAGGCACAAGAAGGAGAGTTCAGTAAAATCCTCAATCGGAGTCGGTCGAGTTTTCGAAAAGTCTAAGATAGTTTTCATTGAAAAGATTATAATTTTTTAAAAAGTTAATTACAATAAAAATTACATTGTAAAGTTTATAAGTTTATAAAAGTTAATTATAATAAAGCCAACGGATTATCACGCGATCGAGTGTATTTTTTATTTATTAATCACATTAAAGATTAATTTCAGAGGAACAAGAAAAGGGAACGACAAAGACTCCGATAGATGCTGGACTCCGCCTGGGCGTTCTTCTCCAAGAAAGGAAAGCACGACGCCCCGGGATATAACAGCTATATCTATACCAAAGAATTTCCTACCGGTTATCTTGTCGATTTCTTTAAACGCGTGTGGTGAAAAAAAAAATATTCTTAAGCCTGTTCTTAAACGCTACGTTCAACTCCATCTTCACCCTCTCTTTGATGATTTGGTTGAGGCACTTAATTCTGGCGTTTAATTCACTATAATACGCATTCACTCTATTAGCAAATCTGTGGAAAATACGTTTTTTGTTTCTTCAGCCAGGCTTTCCCAACCTTAATTAGTTTTAAAGTCACCTTTGAAATGTCTTTAAACATAGCGTTCGTAATCGGAATGATTTTGGAGTGCCTATCCTTACAGTCTTTGATCTCCACACTAATATCCTCCAATAGCCCATTAATTTCATTATTTGATACATTTGAATGCTCGGGAATTGTTATGGACAATAGCTTATGATGGAGATCTAATCTGAATGCATCCCAGTCAGTTTCATCAAAGCTAGTGTAAGTTCTGGGAGCTAGAGGAATTGGTTCAAATTCATTTATATCGAATTTAGCGAGCACCCGAAAGTGGTCAGATGGGTAAGGTATTGTACGGCACTCAGTATCCCTATGCGCATCAGTCAGTTGAGATGAACAGAGAAAGAAATCTAATTTAGAGGCTGCTCTGGGGAAGGTAGGACCCCGAGGTGCCAGAATGTCAAGCGTGAGGAAAGGAGCTGTCTGCATCCAGCTATGAAGTAAGTTGCCGTTACGATTAATTTGAGAATCACCCCAGTCACTGTGTCTGGCGTTGAAGTGACCGCCTAATATGATTAGATCAAAGCTGATGGCTAAGGAGAAGAGACTATCCAGACCGCTGCTAATATTTGAGGTGGAATTACATGGTATGTAGACGCTGCCAACCAAGAGTTTCTTCATAGTTCCTCGAGTATCTCTAAATGGAATTGAAATCAAGCAAGTAGAAAAAAGGTCGCTATTGAATGCGACTCTATCGAATTTGATAGAGTGATCAATTATCGTAGCGGTTCCTCTGCCAGTATTGTTTCTTACTATGTTAAGTCCATTGAATGAGACTCTATGTCTGTCATTGAGCCTGGTTTCCGAAATAAGACTAATATGAGGTTTGATATCTTCGATCATTTTTTGTAAAGATAATCTCCTATCCAATGAATTGCAGATAGGCTACTGCTTTCTCATCTTCAGACTCTATTGACTTATATTTAGGCCAAAAACCTCTGATCTTCCTGACCAGTTCAATGAAAGGTAATTTAAATAAATTTAGCGCTTCGTTTAAGAAATCATTCAATATATTACTATCGGACTCCCTTTGGGACCCCCTGTGAGTAGTCTCCCCCCTTTTAAGCACGTCAGCTTAAGACACTTTAGGTATTAGTTGGTTATTGATTTCATTATTTACCAGACCCTTACGAATAACCGTTTTTTCATTAATTTTAATTTTTAGTGTCTTTCTTTTAATTTTGTACTTATGGTATTCCGGACAACCCTTGCAACTCGCGGGGTGGCCCGAGGCCAGACAGTTAACACATTTGGGTGGAGGCCTTTTCTCTCTTTCGATATTGAAGCAAATTTCAGAGGCGTGGTTTTCCCCACAAATGACACATCTCGCATCATACCCACAGTAATCCCCAGTGTGTCCATACCTTTGACACCTGAAGCATCTGGTTAAGTTCTTTGACCTCTTCTTTTCCCACCTGATCCTCTGCCTGAGAACAAATCTTAAGCTAACTAATCTTTTCATGTCCTCACTTGAGTCAGTCTGAATGACGAAGATATTCAGTGGCACGTCAATTTTTCGAGAGTTAGGGGTCGAGAAGCGATATATTTTATTGACTACAATGTCTGGAATCTGATCGGCAATATCCGCTCTGATCCATTCCACATCAACGGCCCCATCCAAACCCATTAACAACATCGAGGGCTTTTTAGCATCTTTTGGGGTAAAAGAAAAGGCATTAATTGCCGAATCCCTGAAAAAGGCAACTAAATCCCTGTGCAAACCGACGTGATTCACAAACATCTTAGTTTTTAGATAGTCAATATTGACAAAGTAAAAATCCACGTTAGAAAGCCCTAGCTCATCTATTCTACTATCAATAGTAGATGTAAGTAAGTTTGAGTTAACCTCGAACACAAAAATTGGCGGGCAAAAGCTCTTGGGCTTTGCTATATTATTATTAACACTAGTCTTAGTCTTAATCGAACCACTTATCCTATTTAAATCAATATCCAAAATAAAATTTCCGTTACTTAGCTTGCTTGCTTGGTTGCTCTTGTTAAGGTGTATATCACCGAGATTTAAAACAGTCGGCTCAATATCAGTCTCCATGATGTCTAAAGGTGCGAATCTGTTGTGGTTGATTCTCCCTAACTCCTCGTCTACGGTATCCGTCTTTGTTCCAATTCGCCTTCTCTTCTTGCCAGTAACCGTTATGAAGCCATTAGCAGCTAAACTGAGGTTCTGCTTAATAGAGAATGATACACCATTATTTAAATTATTATTACTACCTGGCGTTGGATCAAACAAAGCTCCGGACAGGCTTGAATGTTTCAACGGATGCTGTTTTGACAGATCTCCTTTCATGTTAGAAGATGTTTTGGAAAGCTGACTAGTTCCAGAGGTTTCTTTTGTTTTATGTTGGGAGATACGCTTTGTGTTAGCATTTTGTTGAATGTGTGACACATTTTGAGAATCAGCCTGTTTTGCTGTTCTTTTATGTTGTTGGGTGACGCCATTTGGAATTATACTCCCAGGCGCCATTTGCAAACCAGAGATATGTTGAATTGAGATCCCCGAATTAGCCGAGAATGGGTTTGCTGCCGATGCAGTAAATTGACCAGAAGAAGCACCTTCTCCGTGCATAGCTGCATGAAGTGAAGCATCTGAACACGGAAAAAGACAATTGAAATACTAATTAAATATCCTCGAATACTTTATCGAACTTTACTACGCTTTAATATTATTTTAAACCAAAAAATGTTTATAAAACGCGACAAGGTGGAAAAAAACTCGACTTCTTTCTTCACTGCTCATAAAAAAAAAGCGCCTCAACTCGAGGCCACTATATCGCTTAACAGAAGATCCATCGGATTTTGACATTCTGACCCCGGCACACTTTTTAATAGAAGAAGCTCTAATAGGCCCTCCTGAGTGTTATCATTCGCCTACACCGTGCTCTGATAGAGAGTGTGGGACCTCGTTCCCTTTAATGTAGATTGACATTCCAATCACGAAAATAGTAGACTTTTATTATAAACTCAAATAGTAGACTTTAGTTACAATCTCACAAAAATATTAGATTTTTATTATAATCGCAAATGCAGTATACAGTCACAAAATTAGTAGATTTTTGTTATAAACTCAAATAGTAATTTTTGTTATAGTCACAAAATTAGTAGATTTTTATTATAAATTCAAATAGTAAGGAAAGTCCGGATCGACGCTTTACTCGTAACGGTTGAAAAAATAATTCCTCGAGGATTGGGCTAGTTGCCCCCATGTACTCATGAAAAAACTTGAAAATGCTTTTTTTATTCTTTTTACTTTCCCACGATGCACGTTGAAAAATCGTACGTGGGAAGATACAAAACGTTTAGACCAGTGCATATGCATGAAATCTGATATGCACTTGTGTCTTGAAAAGAAAAAATACTATATTAAGGCGATGAGAATAATTGTGTGTATGTACATATGTACTTAGTACTGCATATAGGTAGGTATATATGCCGTGTGAATGGAATGCATGACTGATATCAAAATGCAATTTATGCTAAATTACATTTTGTTGCATGAAGTTTGAATGAATTTTTTAGCTAAATAAATTTTACTTTTTCACGGTCAATTTGTAGCACATCGATATATTGCATAGGGCGATGTATCGATGTGCTATGTGCTATGTGCTATGGTTGTGATTTGGGACGTAGCATCTGGGTCATAACATCCTTCCCCCGTGGGGAAAAGAAAGTTTTATGCTTTCTGGTATAATTTTTCTTTCTCGACAGCTATGCTAAATTCTAAATATTGAGAAGAAAAAGTATAATAATTGGCTGTAAATGATTAAAAAAAAATTATAAGATATAGTAAAACTAATACATATGAAATAAGTGCAGTAAGTAATCACTAGATTTAAACAAATTTCCTTACTCATATAAAGGTATATCTCTTTACAATTTATTATTTTCATCGATTATATTTAAAAAACTAGTTTTGTTTCTTATATGAAACTATTATTAGCTGCGTTTTTTTTATATCCGTGATCTGATCCGGATCAAAGGAGATTATCGATTGACGTCATAAGAAATCATCACATTGCTATGCTTTTGTTGGGTAAAAACTTCAAAATTTGAACCAAATTTTACTCAAGTTCTATTTTGACGTTTTGTGAAGATTGAAATCATGGCAATTTGATAATTTCCCTCATATGTAAAATCATAGCTACCTATAGACATTTTTTAGAACCAAATCAACTTGAAATTTCCAATGAACCGGATCAATATAAAAAAACGCAGCTATTGTATTCTAGCTACAGTATTGGCGTTTTTTTTGTTTTCTTGATACTATATTTATTTATATTTATGTTATTATAACATTTATATTGACTATTTATTTACCTTACATATAAAAAAAATGGTACCGTTATATACAATTTCGTTTTTTTTGTGCAACTATGGTTTACTTTTGAATTTTATTATTATTATTTTTTTTTACATGTATAAAAGTTAATTTGTTTAAAAAAGGGATCCACTTTTTGAGGCCAGCCCGTCCCTTTAACTCGTACACGAATTTGTCTGTCTGTATATTTATTTATATTTCTTTTTTACTATTTTCGACACTCTCGTAGACCCACTTTTCGTCTCACAGCGAGCTGAAATTTGGTACACAGGTTCATTTCGCGTGACAATTGAATCTATCAAAATTTGAACCGGAAATTTCCATGGAAAACCCGGAAAATCGGGAAAAATCATTTGAAAATTTGGTACAAATTTGATTAGTGATAAATCCGTTTCAGGAAAAATGCAGAGTTTTCCGATTTTTCCGAAAAAAATTTCCGGAATTTTCCGAATTTCCGGAAAATTTTCCGGTAAAAAAGTTTTCTAAATTATGCAGGATCAAGTTCCCTATCAACTGGAATCATTACTATCTCTCCGACAATGGTGAAAACTTGCAGAAAAAATCGAGGAAAATTCATGTAAAACGCTTTTGCGGAGTTTTTCCGACCAAGGAAGCGTTTGAGCGTTTTCCAACCTAAGACAAAGTTGTAGATCGAAATGAGTTGCATAAAGTTGCTTTTGTGGAAAACTCCATGGAAAACCCGGAAAAGCGGGAAAATCATAGGAAAAATTTTCATCGATATGATTAGTGATAAATCTGTTTCAGGAAAAAGGCAGAAAATAAAATAAGTAAAAAAGGAGTTTTCAAACAAAACTGCGGCCAAGCCGCATGAAAAAGTAGAAAATAAACTTTTCTTTATACACAGAGGTGGACTCAGATTTCATTCGTTGACAATATATTTCAGTATGATCAATCAGAGGTAATAAGTGATTTAATTCATGAAGAGAAAGAATATTCAAGAGAAATGTCCCAATCCTTTACTTGATTTTTGGGAGATGTAGGTATTGAAAATTTAGAGGATAGAAAATATTATTGTGTTAGTTTTTGTTGTTATAATTTGGGTATCTTGTACTTTTCGATTGGAAGCATGAGTCCACGGGATATGTACATATATGCTAACATATGTTTTTATATATTCTGGCATTAATCGGAGAAAAGTTTTAAGTCATTATGATGGACTCTTTTATTTTTGTTGTTGATTTTAACAGTGGAGTTTTCTGGGGAATTGGTTTCTATGATCACATGAGGACCTGTCCATAGTGGTGAAATTTGTTATCTCTTACTCTGCTTTTTAGCAAGACTTTGTCTCCAATATTGAAGGTTTTTCGGGGTAGAATTTTTGTCGAATTGGAGTTTTGATTTTGCTTTGTTGGCTATGGCTATGTCTTTCGCAATTTTATAGCTGTGCTGTAGACGTGCTTTTAGCTCGTTTGTATAATTATCGAAATTATAGCAAACGGTCGGAGATTATTTTAGGTTATTTGGGATTTCAGCTGGGAATCCTTATAGGAGTTCGCGGGGAGTATAATTTGTACTCGAGTGAGGGGTGGTATTATAGACAAACATGGCATATGGAATCCATGTATCCCAGTCTTGAGGACCTTTCGCTACATTAGATCTGAGGTATTCTGCTAAAGTTCTATGACTTTTATCTAATGCACCATTTGGTTGAGGGTGACATGGAGTAGTTTTGAGCCTTTTGATCTTTGGCAGTTTAGATACTTTGGCGAACATGCCACCTATGAGGTTAGATCCCTGATCTGTTAGAATACTTTATGGAATGCCATGTCGACAAACTATTGTTGTCGTGAAAGCTTCCGCGAATGTCTTAGATTCAGTGTTGACTATGGGAATAGCCTCAGAGAATTTGGAAAGGTCGTCTTGAAATGTAAGGATGTATTTATTTCCAGAATGGGAAATTGGTAGAGGTCTTACAACATCTAGGTATACTCTTTCAAAAGGTTTTGAGCTTATGCTCGAGATTTTCATAGGAATCTTAGGATTTCTGAATACTTTATTTACTTGACAAAGTTTACATTTCCTTACATATCTTATAACATCGTCTGACATGCCAGGCCAATAGAATTGTTCTTTAATTCTTTTAATTGCACGGGAGATGCCTTGTTGGCCTCCCGTTGCTAAATAATGGAGATCTTTTAGAACTTGTTCAATGTCACTGCTGTTGGATAAATATTTTATGGAATCTTGATGGAGTTTGATATTTACTTGTTGGTTAATGAAGACCTTGGTAAAAATGTTTTTAATAGTTGATAAATTTTGTGGGTCTAATACAGGGAAGGATATGTTTAGTTGATTTAACTGATTTGCTTTTGTGTATGAGCAGATCTCAGTTACAATCTTTTCAATGTCAGATCTATCTCTTTGTGATCGGCAAGGTAGATTGACTTTTGAAATAATTACTGTGGAGTCTTTTTTCTTAAAGAAGTTAAGTTCGTTTTCTAGTAGTGAGTTTGTCTAAAAGTTTTAGTTTAGACTTTAGCACTCCTTCAAGCTCTGTATCTTGGATTAGCAAGATAAAATATTTGGGATTTGTATTTTTTGTTAAAAGTAATGGGAAATTGGTTTCAGTTATTAGTACTGAGGAATTGTTTACCAGTGATTGATCTTGATTTGGGGTAGTAGTATTTTTGTTGGATGGATTTAAATTCGCCTGAGCTTTGGCTTGATTTCTGGTTACCACATTTACATAGGTGCTAGGTTCCGTTAGTTTTTCGGAATTTTCCGGGATAGCTTTACTGAGAGCGTCTGCATTTGTGTTGAGCTTTCCAGGCTTATGGACGATTTTATAGTCGTATTCCTCAAGACGTATTCTCCATCTCATTAGTCTTGAGGAATGATAAGATAAGATAAGATAATATTTATTAGCGTGATAACTATTAAGATAACATCTGATTCACAACATTCAAAATTGTTTTATACTTAATTAAAATACTATACATATATTATTAAATATTTAGCTTGCAATATATAATCACTAATATTTTAAATTTTTTTATACTTCTTTCTATCTTAATTTCATTGGGAAGACTATTAAACATCTGTAGGCCTTTATGCATCAGCTGATTTTGTGTCCTCATCCTGCGCGCGTAGGGTAGTCTGAAGTTATCAGCATTCCTTAGGTTGTATGGTTGCTCCTCACTAACATATCTCAAATTATTTGCTAGATAGTTTGGCATAAGCTTGTACTTGATTTTAAACACAGTAATCAACACAATATATGATATTCTCTGTCTAACATTCATCCATTTCAAAGACTCAAGCATACTATTTATCGGCGTTCTTCTATCACAATTCAAAATTATCCTCATTGCCTTATTTTGCAGCTTTTGTAATCTGTCAATCATTTCACCAGTGCACATATATAAAATTGTTGCACAATAATCAAAGTGTGGTAGTATTATCGTGTTATATATCGTTTGCAAACATTCCTTTGGCACGCTTCTTCTAATTCTGCTTATAAACCCTATTTTCTGCGCGATCTTTTTACACACCATAGATACATGGCTTTTAAAATTCAATTTACTGTCAATAATTACACCTAAATATTTCACTTCATTCAATAATTTCATTAGCATTAATCGTCACATTCGTGTTGCTGTTTAATACAATACATTTTGACTTATTCATATTAAGCTTCAACTTGTTAACGTCCAACCACTCTATCAAGCGTTTAAGTTCCACATTCATTATTCTTTCGCATTCACTAACATTTTCTCCTTTAATAAATACTAATGTGTCGTCAGCAAACAACATTAAGTTAACACTATTAAGTACTGATTTCATGTCATTAATATAGATTATAAATAGTAATGCACCTAGTATAGACCCTTGCGGAACTCCTATAAGAACATCCTCAGGTTCTGAGTATGATTTGCCAAATTTCGTACGTTGTTTTCTATCTTTCAAATAGTTTATGAACCATTTCAGCTCTACGTTCTTAATTCCATAATTACTTAATTTTGCCACTAATATGTCCCTGTCTATTGTTTCAAAGGCTCTCCTAAAATCAAGAAATACCGCTATTATTATCGACCCTTCATCCATAAATTATTTCCACTCTGAAATCATCCAGATTAATGCCGTTTCGCATGAGTGCTTACTCCTGAAGCCTGACTGTTGCTCTACTAGTACTTCATTTTTCTTTCAATATATTCCACTAGTTGCTTGTACACTACTTTTTCCAACAGTTTTTCCATTACTGGAAGCATATTAATTGGTCTAAATTCTTCACATACTTTAGTTCCTTTAATTTTTTCAACAGGTATTACAACTGAGCTCTTCCATGTTTTAGGGAATTCTCCACTAGTTAGTGACTGGTTTATTATCTTTATCAAAACTGGGCTTAATAATTCGTAATTGTCTAGTATCATCTTTATATTCATACTATTATCATCTCTTTTTTTATTCAATTCTTCACAAAGGACTTTCAGTGCTTGCACATCAACATGTCTAAACTTAAATCGACTTTCCACTGGTTGAAGTAAGCTCCTATCGAAATTTTTAACTGCAATACTATTATTTATATTTTGAACACTTTTAATAAAGTATTTGTTAAATTTCCTTACGATTATAACATCTTCTTTTATATTCTCATTGCCAAATTTAATATCGTTTTTCACACTGTCATTTATCCCTCCAATTACTAACTCTTTCAACATTTTCCACATGCCTTTTTGATCTCCCATCTTACTCTGAATTTTCCCTCTAACATAGCTAGTTTTAGCTTGTTTGATTTCAACTTTATATTTATTCCTTATTTCCTTCTATAAATTCCAGTCATTATGTGTATGTGTACCGCTTAGCTTAGCTGCTCTGAATTGTATTATTTTATCTGATTTCATTCTTTTCAGGCTGTCACTATACCACGGCTTATGGTCTCTACTGATTATTTTAGTTTTAATATACCTTTGTGTTATATATACCAGTTTATCTTCTAATACCATCGCACATTCATGTAAATCATCGAGAAGTACTAGGTCACTTATATTATTTTGTACAAGGTCATTAGAAAATGCAGATTCATCATATTTAAGAAATGTTATTTCTTTGTCCGGTAATTCAAATCTATTATTCCCTATCTTAATGTTATCTCAATTGTTTCGTGGTCGCTTATTTTATAAAGATTGTTAACTTTCGCATGTACTCCATTAGAGTTTGTTATAATATAGTCAATAAGTGTTCTAGAATTGTTTGTCACTCGCGTTGGTTCATCTATTAATTGGTTATAACTGTGATCTATTATTATCTCTAAAATACGTCGTTTATATATACTGTTCGCATTACTCAATAAGTCTATATTAAAATCTCCACAAATAATAAGTTCATTCTTTCCCTCACAAAACACCTCGCACCATTCATCAAATATTTCACAAAATCGAGACACAGAACCGCTAGAAGATCTGTATACTACTCCAATCCAAAATAACTTAGAGCCTTCATAGATTTTACAAAACAAAAACCATATTTCATTATCTATATTAGATTTACATATTATATCAAATTGCTTATTGTTTTTTATATATAATACTGCTCCACCTGTTCTATTTGATTTTGAGTCAACTCTAACTACATAATAATCTTTTAATTTTATTTTATTGTCTTGAATTTTATCGGTAGTATGCGTTTCAGATAGTGCAATTATATCAAAGTTTTCCTCGTAACAGAAAGTTTCCAATTCTTCAAAATTATTCATTAAACCTTGGATATTCATATACGCACATTTCCATTCCTTCGGTTGCTAGTACTCAATTCTACGTCGCAATTGCCAAAAGCTCTTTTTCGATTGTTGAATAATGAGTTTCTGAACCATTATAAGATCTCGACTCACCTAGGCGATTGAATGATCTCCGTGATCATCTACTTGGGAAAGAACTGCTCCGATGGCGTAGTCTCTGGCATCGGAGGTGATAAAAAATTCTTTGTCGAAATCCGGATAGGATAAAATTGGTGCTGATATTAATTTGTTTCGTAATTCGCAAAATGCTTCATTCCAAATTGCATCGAACTTGAAATGTGTGTCCTTCTTCAGAAGGTCAGTAAGGGGTTTTGCAATTTTGGAAAAATTGGGAATAAAGCTTCGATAATAGCCGACGAAACCAAGGATGACTTTGATATCCTTTTCCTTCTTGGGTCTAGAATAAGATTGAACTGATTTAGTTTTTGCCGGGCCTGGCTTGACTCCATTTTCAGTAATAATGTGCCCTAGATACATTACTTCCTTTCTTAGGAAATGGCACTTGTCGGGTTATAGTTTTAAATTAAAATCCCGAAGGCGGCTAAATACATTTGTTAGCCTGGTATTATGGTCTTTAAGATTGTATCCATGTACTACAATAACGTCCATGTATACGAAACAGTAAATGCCTTGGAGTCCGGAAAGGACATTATTCATGGCACGTTGGAAGGTTGCTGGTGCACCTTTTAATCCAAATGGCATACGGTTAAACTCGTAATGACCATAAGGAGTGCTAAACGCAGTTTTTGCTCTATCCTTCACGTCAATGCGAATTTGGTGGAATCCGCTGGCGAAGTCTAGCGTTGTGAAATATTTGGACTTACCCAATTGATCTAATATGTCTGTAATAGTAATGTCATTTACTTGGCGGAAATCTCTCCATATTTTGTTCCCATGCTCATCCGGCTAAAAGTTGGGGTGAATTCCACGGGCTATTTGAAGATCTTATTATCTCCGAATTCAACATTTCGTTTATTTGCCGCGTTATTTCTTTCCGGCTTGTTTCTGGAAGTCTGTACGGTTTAGTGTGTATGTGGGGTGTATTCGGGACTGTCTCGATTTTGTGCTCGGTTTCATTTGTAAATGTAAGAAAATCCCCGTCTAAGTAGAAGAGATCGTTGAAATCCTTACAAATTTTCTGAATACTCTCGGCTTCTTCCAAATTACAATGATCCAATTTAATCAGGGTGTGCAGTTTTTTTATTCTGCCCCTAATTGGTTCTCTGTTGGAATCAGGAGAGATGCAATAGAAGTCGTTAAGGTTATGGCATTCTGGATTCATGTCATAAATTGCTAGTTCGACCTACCCTAACATAATACAAAATGTATCCACTTTATTGTCTCTGATGATGACTTTCTTATGTTCTTTTGGGCAGTGTACGTTAAGATTTCATTTCTTTTATTTAATATACACGGGAAGACGGGTAAGTCTCAAGTTTGGATAACCTCAAACTCGGCGGGAGCGGAATATTACTAAAATACAACGGGAGACGGATAAGTCTCAAGTTTGGATGACCTCAAACTCGGCGGGAGTGGAATATTACTAAAATACAACGGAAGACGGGTAAGTCTCAAGTTTGGATAACCTCAAAATCGACGGGAGCGGAATATTACTATCTACGGGATTTGATAGGTAAATCTCAAATTTGGAGAACCTCAAACTTGGCGGGAACTGAGTCAATCACTTTTTCGCAGCTATGTCCAGTAAATGTCTTAGCCAGTCGAAGCTTGTTGATCGACTGATTTATTCTCGGTGCCAGCTCGCCTTTTATAGACGTGAAAGTGTTGCCGTCTTGATGATTCCGTCCGACAATTGACATCTCAGGCAACCTGAGTGACCTTCATTCATGGACCGTCAAGAGGGTTTGTTCATACATGAACATTTAAGTTTAACTTCATTGTAAACAAATCAGTCAGTCAATCGGGTTAAGCACTACTTACTAATATACGGTATAAAATAACGGGCACTTGTAGATTTAAATTTTCATTTGTAACTTCGTTACAACCTGTATTATTTTTATTAGTTACTAGTTCTCTTTTTGTATACAGATGGTTTCTTGTTTCAGACTTCTTATCCCTGTTATCACATCTGAGATATGTATTTGGATAATCTGAGCGATATTGATCTATTGGATGAGATGAATGACATTGCTTCACCTCTAGTTTTTATTAATTGATACAAGCGTTGTATCTCGACAAGAAGTCATGGCCAATTAGGCCGTCATATGCTAAGGCTAAGTTCCCCCTACTATTTGGAAATCTTTGTTTGATGTATCTGACATTTTCGCCAGTATCAATCCTTCCTGTAGCTGTGGATTCCGTAAATAAAATATTTATTTTGCAGATTGCGTCTTTATAGCAGGTACGTGTTGCCTTGCTGCAGTGTATTGAACTTTATTAAACTGATTTCCGCTCCAGTGTCAACGAGTAATTTTGTTTCTTTATTGGAGCGCACATAGATAGATAGAGAGATAATGATGGAATTTGGGGTAATAACTATGGGTATTTTGAGCGTTGTATGATTGTCTTGTACTTTTGGGGTTACTAAATTGGGTTGTTGTGTATGTCGGCTTTTGTTTGATTTACGAGGGGCTGCCGACTAATTCCTCTCGCTTTGATTTGTTTTCCGAGTGAGTTAAAAATATTCTCGGATTTTGTATGTATTCTGTAGTTGTTCTTTCATTATGCGGTTGTATTCTTAAAGAAGTAGGGCTTTTTCTATAATTAGAATCTGTGACCTGGTCGAATTTGATTTGTTTTTGAGGTAGTTAATTTTTATTGGGAATTTCTGCTCGATTTCTGGGATTTTGGGAAACTTGATTCGTGTTTGGTTTATAAAAACTCCCGTAGTTTGCCCTACATACTTCTAGGGTATGTCTTAATTTGTGACAATACCTGCATGTAGGGGTAGTATTATTGGGGGTATCGCCCTGTGTAGACTCTCCTCTTCATTGTATTGTATTTGCGAGCTTTGATTGGAGTATAGATATTTCTATATTTTCCTCGAATGTTTGGAGTAATATTTGTTTTAAATCTAACCACCTGTTTGTATCATTGTACTTGAGTACATTGTAGGCATCCCCAAAGAGTTTTCTTTTAATTATTGAGAATAAGGCTGTTGGGTCAGTATTGGGATAAAGTCTATTAATTTCATCGCAACATGACACGAACTTGTGAAGATCCTTTGGATCTCCGTTAAAATTTGGTATTAATGATTTAATTTCTGATAGTGAAATTCGGTGCTAACATTATGATAATTTGATGAGCTATTTTGGTTTTCACCTTGATGAGTATGGAAGCGAGTATCTAGCTGTTCTTGGATTGCAATCAATGGTTCTTTGTATTCTGCCTCTGTTTTACCGAAGACATCCTTGGAAAAATAGTTGTTTTCTAAGTCCTGTGACGTAGAATGCATTTGGAATGTGTTATTGAGTTCCTCAAACTCTGCCCAGTGTTTATTCAGAATATTTAGCTTTTGTTCTGCTTGCCGTAGGTAAGATATCGGGTTTAATGACTCTATTATTCGTGTAATTGAATTAAGTTGGTTATTCAGACATCTGTATATATTGTCTTTTTTCAGTATGTCTTTTTCTTTATTGGGTTCAGTACCTACCCTGCGAGTTAGTTTGAATTTTCCATGAAGCTCTGGGTGATGGAATATGACAAGGGTTTTGCTGAGCTGTAACACTTTCTGAGATTGATTTCATTCTTTCGGAAAGTGTTACTTTCGTTAGTTTGTACCAGTCCTCAGTTTTGTCTGAGCACGATTCTCTGAAATAATCGTGATCCTCAGTGAAATCTTTGTGTTTGATTATTTGTTCTTTGGTTATCTGGAAGGTGCTCCTTATTTCTTCGAGTTTTTGGAGTTTATTGTTTACGAATGTTGTTGTTCGCTTCAATTTACCGGCTCTGTGGTAGTCCGCTGGGATTTGTCTAATTTCACTGGTTTTCTCTATTTGGGATGAGTAAAGCTCATCGCAAGCGTGTATTGTGACCTGCAGCTTGGGAGCGGGGGGGGGGGATGGCGGTTACAACTAAAACGTTCGAGGGGGGAGGAAAAAGTCGGAAGTAGTCGCTTTTAAATTTTTTTGTTATCATCTTTAAGTTATTCAATTTTCGGTTTGATTTGGAAAACCTGTCGATAATATTATCCACATCAATGTCGATCTCAGAGTGGACAGACATTAAGGACTCATATCCAGATACTCTTTCTCCTGCAAAGATTGTAGACATAGATGTGATGCAACCAATTCTCTTAAGGCTGAAGTAAATGATTGAGAGTGAGAGCTTGCACCATGATTCACATTCAAAGGAATAGGAGTAGAAGTGCATGATATGTCACTGACTATTTTTTTGATGCGAACTTAACTAATCTAGCTTTCTTCTGAAAAAAGTTGTCAATGGTCTTATCAGTCTTCTGTTTTCCACTTTCGCTACTATTTCTACCTCCATCGCTAACTATTGTAGCAAGTTTATTCTTCTCCTATAAATTAAAAGTAAACGTGAAGTTAAATTAACAACGCTACTTAAATTAATACGAAAGTACAAGCAAAGCAACGGCAACTACCGCAGGCAGAGGAAAGCGAATGGTTTTTATTTTTATAGTCTTGCCGTAAAAATTGTGAAGGAAAATTGTAGAATCAATTTTAGTGGCATCAATCCAACTGATCGTTTTCAGCAACTAATAATCTATAAAAATTCGAAAGAAAAATGTTGAATAAAATTTTAAGAACAAAATGTATGGTTGTCAACGCTCATAAATATCTTTAGCGACCAAGATCAGCCAAGGCTCCTGAATCAATATAACTCTTTGGAACTAGTATCCGCCACTAATAGTGCATGAAAAATATAAAAAAAAATTTCAGATCTTTCTAAGAAAACTAAATGCTTGTGCCCCTGTCCGAAAGAGAGAACCACCAGAATCAATCCACTAAACTAATTTGTTTGGACCATTGTCGGTGAATAGTTAATCATTCAAATTCTTAAGAATAATTTGCAACTATATTTCTAAAGGTACGTGCACAACGTGGCGAATTGAGGAGGAGCGAGGCGAGGCGAGGCTATATTAAGAGTTAAAGAAATAAAATGATTGCAAGCTGTATTATGAGAATGTTCATAAAAATGCTGTGGCAGCGCGCGATGTGCCGAGACACCTCGAGGTAAATCGCTCGAGAATGAAATTTTTAATTTTTTCGCGAGGTGCAGCGCATTAATTTTGATAGCTGGCATATTCTTATTGGTTTTTTCTTTGATATAATCGAAGCGGTCTTTTCTCATATATTGAAAGAATCTATCAGGATCAGTCCGAAAATCTTCACACGAAAGATGAATTCGTCAAATTCCAGATGTTTCGTCTTTATCGGGTGGCAAGCAAAAGAGCGGAAAGTACACTTAATTGAAAAATTCCATATACATAGTTGCACTACTTGACAAACACAAAATATCTTCTTCTGAATCTGATGACATAATTTATGCTCTCACTTTACGATTTACCAAGAAACTGAACGCCTTGTTGTGAACACTACACCTGAGATGTATCTTTACCTCGACTCGCCTTATTGTGCACGAACCCTAAGAAAAATTTAATGATTCCCTACCAACGTAAATATTTTGAATAACTCAGTGTCGCTTTGAAAATCAACGGGTGGCTAGACGTTTATTGCACACATAGGGTTCTACTGGAAGAACCGTAAATCAAAATTTGTTAAGTCAAGGCTTAAATACACAGGCAACGACAAATGATGAAAAAATGCCGCTGTCGAAACTTATGCGAATGCCCAAATTACGACGGGTGATGGTGAGCGGTCGACGAAGTTGCCGTCGGGACAGATCAATATTTAATTTTGCCGTCGTCGCTGCAGTACTGCAGTACAACAAAATCAAACGAATGAAATTGTTGTGGCATTTATTTTTGTCAAGGTTGTAAGACGTCGGGTCAATTTCAAAACAATGAATTTTGATGAAAAATTGATTGAGGATCTGACCACTATATCTTCAATTAATGGCATGGGGTAATGATCTTTAATGATCTGCTTATTAATTCTCCGAAAGTCACAGCAAAGTCTTTTGCTTCCGTTTTTCTTTGTCACTAATACAACCGGACTAGCGAACTCTGAACAGCTCGGTTGTATAATACCTTCGCTTAACCACTGATTGACTTGGCGTTCAACTTCAGTTTCATCTTCATGAGAAATTCGTTGTGGTCTTTCGAAAAGAGGAGTTTCATCTTGAAGGATGATTTTCATTTCAATTGGTGACTCGACTTGTTTGCTCGGATTGTAATTATTAATGACCTCTACTACTGCCTTACTTGTCGGGAATGGAATATGATCTAAGTCAATTGAGATCGTGTTTTCCTCACATTCATCCAATCCAAAACAACATTGCAGCGTCTTACCGTATTCTTTCATTAATTCGTTTATTCCGGTACTGGATCCGTTTTCCTTTTTCGCGTCTCTATTTTCGGACTGGTTAATAAGAGGGTCACTCTCATTTCCTTTCCTTGTTATTACACATTTGCTGCCACTTGGATAAAGGTTAATGCCTCCATTCTCCATGACAACTACAGCTTTATTTAATATGTCATTTCCGACAATTACTTGATAGGGCATAGCATCGATAGGTACAACATGGCAATCGATATTGAATTCAATATCATCCACCGAAATGCGCGTTTTAGCCACTCCAATTGTCTGAATTTCAACACTTCTTAAACCACTCATTGACTCTTTACTTGTCGTTAATTCAAGCAAATCTAATTCCTTAAAGAAATCGGATCGACATACTGATAAATCACAGCCCGTGTCTATTAATGCTCGCACAGTTTTTCCTTCCATTTTGATCTCTTTCGTCATTCTTTTGATACCAAAATTTATCTCAGTTTTAGGTTTGAAATTCACTAATTTCGCTAACTTACCACACTCGAACGATCTGTGTCCGAATGCGTTACACTTGAAGCACTTATATCCTTTGGCTTTATTTGGACAATCATAGGACATATGTTTCACATCACCACACCATGAACAAGTCTTGGCCTTTTCCTTTTTTATCACATTTCTTTGCCGCTCTTGAGTGTCGGGAGTTTGATGACTTCCTCTCAATTTTTCGTACATCTTTAACCGTTTTTTTAGTTCCATTATTGTCGTAGCTTCATATAAGACAATCTTATTAACTTTGTCATCTCGAATTCCATCTATTATGTATGAAATAATAGACTCCTCTTCAATGTCCACTTGGTTAGCAATTTGCAACATGTGATAGACATAATCTCGCAGACTTTCATCATGTTGTTTTCTGCGATTCCGTAATTGCTTATGAACTTCAGCACTACTTACTGCTGTGTCAAACTCACTGATAAGCGCCGCCTTTAACGCAAGCCAACCGCTAACGTTTTTTTCAGAGTTAATAAACAATCTGGCTTCTATAATTAATTTGTTACCATATACAAACTTTTGAAGATTACTCCAACCGACTATAGCACTGATCTCTTCGAAATCCTGAATCCACTTTCTGACTGAAATCGCTGATCACCTGAGAATGGGGAAATACTATCTTCGATATCTCGAAATGAAAAGTATTCCTTGTGTGTAAATGAAGCCACATGATTTTGACTTACATCTCTTTCTCTACTTTGTTCATTGTCAGTTGCTGGTGTCGGAGAATTTGTTCCTGGTTGAACATTGACAACTGTGATATCATTATCACCTTCCATGTCTGTTACGCAATTTAGTTCAAGGTATTCTATCAGTCTTTCTCGTAACTCGCTTTTCCGCCCTGTGGTCATACAACCATACGACCTAAGTTCTTTCTCTAGATCTTTTTTGTTCATACTTGAAATGGTTCGCTTATCCATTTTCAATACTTTGATATGGCTAGCTCCCTTTACAACTTTAATTATTTCAGACACACCACCTAAGTTCAATAGGTGTACTTAGCAACTTTTACCGTATCTAAACGCTTGAAATTCAAATGAAATACCTGTTTCCTTTCTTTACCGTGGTTATACTTTATTTTAATTATGTCTGAACTTATTATGTAATATAATATATTTTGAGTAATATATTTTAAATATGATATTTTGAAGAAAATTATTTAAATATAGTATTTTGAAGAATATTATTTAAATATAGTATTTTGAAGAATATTATTTAAATATAATAATTTGAAGAATATTATTTAAATATAGTATTTTGAAGAATAGTATTTAAATATAATATTTTTAAGAAAATTATTTAAATGTAATATTCTGAGACAATGCTCCGAATGATATACTTAAGGCAGCACTGTTTATGCAACACAATCAAAACAATTAAGAAACTTATTTTCCAAACTAAACCTCTCGCCAAATATTGCCCTGCTCGTATAGCTTTTCAAATACGTAAAGGTGTTTGGTTAATCAATGCTACTAACTTATTCACAAAAATAATGTTTCCTAACAAACATTTTCGTTTTTGAACAAATTTGTCCTTCGCACTTGTTTGATTTTATGAGTTCTGCACAGCACAAAATCCTATCCGCAATCAGAATCAATGCGAACAATAGTATACCATAGCAAAACTTTAAGTTATATTAAACATGGTATGTTTGAACGTTTTATTTGTCTGTTAATGAATTTATTTATCTTTTTGTTACCTTATATATATATAATAAATATATTTCCTTTGTTTTCTGTAGTTTTAATTTTAGCGCAAGACTTCTTATTTTTTCGACTTATTTTCTTCATTGCAACTTGTTCAAATCTGTTTTAATGACGGCGTCCCTGTTTCCGCCAAAACACACTGGAACTTTCCATGTAATTACTCGATCACGCCTTAATCTCAACTTTTTCCCGCTGTTTTTGTGTTTTCAAATCAGCGCTCCGCCCTTCAGCCGCAGTACTCCAGGGATATTTTGGTTGAGCCCCCAAATTTGTGGGCTTCGTTCCCACAAATTAATCCGCTTATCGCGCTTCAAAATGTAGGATTATCCCAGTTCAGCAAGATACAAAGAAAACACGAGTATTAGTGAATTCTTATTTTACTTTTATTAATGGTTTCTTCTATGGATTTCCAATAGGATCAATATTGGAAATATGTTTGACGTCGCACAACTTTATAATAACTTTATAGAGATTAGAGTTTAATGACTCTTCTTACAACTTTTATCTCTATTAACAGCTTTAACTTTATTACACAGCTTTTATTTAAACTATATTTCTTTAACCAGCTTTATTCTATCTCTAGACAACTGTTCTACCTTCTCTTCACAACTTTCTTATTATTACTTTTCAACTTAAAGCTTATTTTTCTTCTTACTTACTTAATCACTACTTCTAGGTGAGCTAGCACACATCCCTGTTCTGACACTTTTAGAACGAAGGTTGTATGGTCTGGCGTTGCCAGATCCCACACAAAAATATTAGATTTTTATTATAAACGCTAAAATAGTAGATTTTATTTTAAATGCAAATAGTAACTTTTGGTACAGTCACAAATTTAGTAGATTTTTGTTATAAACTCAAATAGTAATTTTTGTTACAGTTACAAAAATAGTAGATTTTATTATAGTTAAACTCAAATAGTAACCTTTGGTACAGTGCCAAAATTAGTACATTTTTGTTATAAATTCAAACAGCAAGGAAAGTCCGGATCGAGGTTTTACTCGCAACGATTGAAAAAATAGCTACTCGAGAATTGGGCTACCTGCCCCTCAGGCAAAGTTAATTTAACAACAAGTAAAAACGATAATATTGGTCTAAGACCAATTCTTATGATACCCTAGCTAGATGAATGTCCGTATGAAATTTCGTACTGGCACCCATTTGAGTAATTTTGATTTTTGCAGTGGTTTTTCGCATATATTTCTAGAACGGTTCGTCGGACAGAAAAAATGATTATTACCAATTTTATAGAATTTCGTATTCTGAAGAAGTTTTTAGTACAATTAAAAATGTCTTGGACTGATCGTTTTCACACTATCCGTTAAAAGCCAAAATATTTATTTGGCAACTCCAAGAAGGAATTGCCCGATTTAGTCCATTTTTGAACTCTTATTTGCTAGTACAATGAAAACACTATGTACCAAATTTCAGCTCTCTACGTCGACGCGTTCTCATGTAGTGTTCAAATATGTAGTGGAAACCGAAATTTTTGTATGGCAGCCCCACGAACGAGTTGCCCGATTTGTCTCGTATTCGAACTTAATTTTACTTTTTTTTTTTTTAAAGTCCGTGTACAAAATTTCAGCTCTCTAAGTATACGCGTTCTCGAGTTATCGTGCGCACAGACGGACAGACGGACGGACATGCAAAAATTAAAATAACTTTTAATATTATGTGTGGGTATCCAATCCATTTTGCTCTACCATCATTATTTCGAGGTGTTACAAACGGAATGACAAACTTAGTATACCCTATAGATTTCATCTAGGGTATAACAAGTTAAGAAGCAGGCGAGATTTCCGAGTGTTTTACCAAAGTTAACCTAATGACAAGTTACGAAGCAGGCGAGATTTTCGAGTGTTTTAAAGAAAGTTTAAAATGAACACGGCAAGAAAACGAAGAAAGAAAGAAAAAAAATCGAAAAAAAATCAAACTCTCTTTAAAACTTTTATGAATGAAGATAAAAAATGTGAAAGCGCAAGTTGCATGAAACGAAACAGAATGGAAAATACATATTTCATTTTCGTAAATAAATGAGAAGGGGTGGAGTTTTCACGTTTTACTCTCATAAAATGCTTCCGCGCTTTTGTGAAAAACGGTTTTCATGAAATATTGACAATGTTTGGTCAAAGAATAACTAAATAAAAGAAAGGACACAGAAGAGTGCTCCGATTGTTTTCCATTTAAATGTACACGGCGAGAAAAGGAAGGAAGGAAGAGAAAAGAAAAAAAAATCACACCCTCTTTGAACATTTTACGAATAAGACAAAAAATGTGAAAGCGAAGATTAGATGCAACGCAACAAAATGGAATGGCAAATGATTTATTTTCGTAAATAAGAGAGAATGGGCGGAGTTTTCTGATTTTACGCTCATAAAATGTTCCCGCGTTTTTATGAAAACACGATTTCATCGCGAAATTTATCTTTTTCTTGCCAAATGGAGGTAGGGTTACCCAATGTACATTATTATGAATAGTTTGAAATAATCTTGAAGGTATTCAAGAAGATTTTATCATTCGGGTAATCCTACGTTTTCTCAATTTTTGTTTTTAAATCGTTGTCTCAGTCGCACTACAATAATGCATAGCCAAGTTCTTTTCCCCCATTCATGCAAAAGACAAAAATATATGAGATTACCTCTTTCAGTCTAAAAAAACACGGAAAATTTCCAATTTTGTTCGCCTCTGTCTCTACTTATATTTATTTATACTTTGGTTTGGTCACATGTTGTTGCTGTGATCTTCGAACAGCACTTGTTTCTGTTACATTCGTCTTCCTATGAAGAGATTAATGTCGTTTTCGTTTGAACATCAGTTTCGCTCTAGAGGCATCCTAAAGGCACTTTCACATCAAAACCGAAAACCGAAAAACGTAAACCGAAAAACTCAATTTATTCCACTTGTTAAATCGTGCATGTTTATAACAGATGAATCTAATTCTATCTTAATTCTTATATAAAGAAATTTAATTGAAATTGTAAGAAAACAAAATATATATGTAGGTATATACCATTAACTCATAATTTTATATGTAGGTCAGGCATGAATAAAGGTTCATGTTATCATTGTAATAGGAAACCTAATTTCATTCACCTGGCGCGAAATTCATTCACCTCGCTTCATGCAAAAATAAATTCTTCGTCATTATAATCTAAAGAAAGTTGACACTCAGCAATAACTGAGGAATTTATTTTGCATGAAACTTGCAATTTCGCTAGATAAGCAGTATCGGAAATTCTTAATTGAATATTGCTTTCTTTTGTTTTTGGGGTAGAATAAGTGGTAATGTTAGCAAAATTTGAATATAAATTCACGGCGAGTAATAAATAAATTATCAGTTGTTAATAAAATTTAGAGCGTTTTATTCAGTATCGCGTAACCCTTCTAGTTTTTAGGCTTTTTGGTATTCGGTTAGAGTGCCGTTTATACCACCATCCATAACAACTAGCAAGCCAGGCAACTGTATCTAGCCTTGGTATATCGGTTCAAGTGCCGTTTATACCATCTGCGTTTTAAGGCTAAGAAAATATAGGCAAGACAAAAGAGCCTTGTCTCAACATTTGGTGACCCCGACGTGATACAAGTGAAACATTTGTATCACGTATTGAATCAAGTGGAATTAAATCAAATAAAAATGGCAAACGTATTTGAAAAATTAGCAGCGGAACAAACCTGCAATGGAAAAGAGATCCAAAGAATCATCGCAAACTACAGAAAGGACCCGATTGACAGAAAGGTCACTAAAGAGTATTATGCAGATCGCCTTCACCTATTGGAGGAGGCATGGGCACTATTTGAAACAACGGATAATAAGATGAGAGTGATTCCTGATCTTCCTCGGAGTCATTCTTACTTTACGACAGATTACTACAATACAATCATGGCACTGTATAGCCAATATCAGGTTTATTTTGCTGAGAAGGTAGAGCACTTCACTCATCAAGAGGCAGAGACATCCTCCAAGGCTTCAACTATTGAAAGCGAAGGCACTGAAGGACCTGGTCCAAAATCACCAGACATAATGAAACAAGCTAGTGCTACAGGAGCATTACCAAGGGCACCCAAAATTCCTAAATTCGAAGAGAAAAATGGTCATCTATCTCCGTCTGAAACTCAGCTACGACAATTAGCTGGAATCATAAGAAGACAAAGACGAATTATTGGTGTGCTAAGGAATGTACTTTACGTAATCGAGACTGATGGTGACGATCATTCAAGACAATACTACGAACTAAAACTGAGGTCAATTAATCAGCACTGGTCACAAATCGAAGAGTGTGATCATAAAATATGGGAACTGACTGAGGACCCAATCAAGGAGGGCTATGATGCAGAAGAATTCATGAAGATGCAAGAGGAAGTGGATAACTGCTTAATATTATTAGCAACCAAACGTGACAGCCTTAATGCAACAACAATACAGTCATCCCAGTTCTCAAACGTCGATTCAAGTGCAATACTAAAACTGCCCAAGTTAACACTCCCACGATTCGATGGTGATTACTTGAAGTGGACCCAGTTTCACGACTTGTTCACTCAGATGGTGCAGAATCAACCAATGCCAAATTGTCAGAAGTTATGGTATCTCAAGGCCAACTTAGCTGGAGAGGCAGAAAGATTAATAAGGCACTTTACGGCCTCAGAAGAAAACTATACAGCTGCTTGGCAGACCTTAAAGGATCGTTATAACAATCGCAGACTGTTGGTAACAGCACTCATTAACAGTTATTATCTCAGTCAGCACATGTGAACGATAATCCTTCAGCTGCTACAATAAAATCGCTACATGATACTACACAAGAGTGTCTGTTAGGATTGCAGAATTTAAGCGTTTTAACGGCAGTCATTCTTACTTTACGACAGATTACTACAATACAATCATGGCACTGTATAGCCAATATCAGGTTTATTTTGCTGAGAAGGTAGAGCACTTCACTCATCAAGAGGCAGAGACATCCTCCAAGGCTTCAACTATTGAAAGCGAAGGCACTGAAGGACCTGGTCCAAAATCACCAGACATAATGAAACAAGCTAGTGCTACAGGAGCATTACCAAGGGCACCCAAAATTCCTAAATTCGAAGAGAAAAATGGTCATCTATCTCCGTCTGAAACTCAGCTACGACAATTAGCTGGAATCATAAGAAGACAAAGACGAATTATTGGTGTGCTAAGGAATGTACTTTACGTAATCGAGACTGATGGTGACGATCATTCAAGACAATACTACGAACTAAAACTGAGGTCAATTAATCAGCACTGGTCACAAATCGAAGAGTGTGATCATAAAATATGGGAACTGACTGAGGACCCAATCAAGGAGGGCTATGATGCAGAAGAATTCATGAAGATGCAAGAGGAAGTGGATAACTGCTTAATATTATTAGCAACCAAACGTGACAGCCTTAATTCAACAACAATACAGTCATCCCAGTTCTCAAACGTCGATTCAAGTGCAATACTAAAACTGCCCAAGTTAACACTCCCACGATTCGATGGTGATTACTTGAAGTGGACCCAGTTTCACGACTTGTTCACTCAGATGGTGCAGAATCAACCAATGCCAAATTGTCAGAAGTTATGGTATCTCAAGGCCAACTTAGCTGGAGAGGCAGAAAGATTAATAAGGCACTTTACGGCCTCAGAAGAAAACTATACAGCTGCTTGGCAGACCTTAAAGGATCGTTATAACAATCGCAGACTGTTGGTAACAGCACTCATTAACAGTTATTATCTCAGTCAGCACATGTGAACGATAATCCTTCAGCTGCTACAATAAAATCGCTACATGATACTACACAAGAGTGTCTGTTAGGATTGCAGAATTTAAGCGTTTTAACGGCAGTCATTCTTACTTTACGACAGATTACTACAATACAATCATGGCACTGTATAGCCAATATCAGGTTTATTTTGCTGAGAAGGTAGAGCACTTCACTCATCAAGAGGCAGAGACATCCTCCAAGGCTTCAACTATTGAAAGCGAAGGCACTGAAGGACCTGGTCCAAAATCACCAGACATAATGAAACAAGCTAGTGCTACAGGAGCATTACCAAGGGCACCCAAAATTCCTAAATTCGAAGAGAAAAATGGTCATCTATCTCCGTCTGAAACTCAGCTACGACAATTAGCTGGAATCATAAGAAGACAAAGACGAATTATTGGTGTGCTAAGGAATGTACTTTACGTAATCGAGACTGATGGTGACGATCATTCAAGACAATACTACGAACTAAAACTGAGGTCAATTAATCAGCACTGGTCACAAATCGAAGAGTGTGATCATAAAATATGGGAACTGACTGAGGACCCAATCAAGGAGGGCTATGATGCAGAAGAATTCATGAAGATGCAAGAGGAAGTGGATAACTGCTTAATATTATTAGCAACCAAACGTGACAGCCTTAATGCAACAACAATACAGTCATCCCAGTTCTCAAACGTCGACTCAAGTGCAATACTAAAACTGCCCAAGTTAACACCCCCACGATTCGATGGTGATTACTTGAAGTGGACCCAGTTTCACGACTTGTTCACTCAGATGGTGCAGAATCAACCAATGCCAAATTGTCAGAAGTTATGGTATCTCAAGGCCAACTTAGCTGGAGAGGCAGAAAGATTAATAAGGCACTTTACGGCCTCAGAAGAAAACTATACAGCTGCTTGGTAGACCTTAAAGGATCGTTATAACAATCGCAGACTGTTGGTAACAGCACTCATTAACAGTTATTATCTCAGTCAGCACATGTGAACGATAATCCTTCAGCTGCTACAATAAAATCGCTACATGATACTACACAAGAGTGTCTGTTAGGATTGCAGAATTTAAGCGTTTTAACGGCAGATTGGGATCCACTCTTGCTTCATATCTTAACAAAGAAGCTTGACAGAAGCGCGTACACTCTATATGAGCAATCACTATCAAAGCCTAGAGAAATAGGGAGTATAAAGGTATTTCTATCATTTCTGGAAACCAGATTTCAAGCACTCGAAGCACTCGGCACTAAGTATAAAATCGATGATTACCAAAGAAGACATGGCAGCTCCAAGGCACTAACTTCGATAATATCATCCACTTCAAATCGGGTATCATGTATGTCATGTAAAGGGAACCATCCTCTTTTTGCATGCCCCCAGTTTTTGAAATTGACACCAGCCAGTCGACTGAGCTTTGTACGCAGTCATAACTTGTGTTTTAATTGTCTCAAGCCTGGTCACAGCAGCAACCAGTGCATACTTCGAGGATGTACAAAATGCACCAAAAAACACAACACACTTGTACATCTAGAACCATCAGGGAAGGCAGAAAAATCTGATGTCAAATCACGAAGAAGCTCATCTTCAGTAGATGTACTGTTACAAAAGGCTGATACACCAGGTTATCAACCAGCCATAGTAGCAACACTGACAAACCAAAAACCAAGAGGTTATGTTCTCCTGGGCACAGCCATTGTCAAACTCATATCTGACAAGGGAGACACAATAGAATGTAGAGCCATTCTTGATTCAGGCTCTCAAGTTAATATAATAACAGAAAGGGTTATTAAGAAACTAAACTTGACACCAAGTTCAGAAAGAATTACCATACATGGTGTCGGAAATAAGAAAGGAAGAATCCAACATAAGGTTAATTTGCGGTTAGAGTCCACAATGAACAAATATGCAACAAGAGTAGAAGCCTTTGTGCTGCCAAAAATAATCGCGCCACAACCAACGCAGTCATTTGACATCTCAGAGTGGGACATACCTAAAAATATCAGACTTGCCGATTCTAAATTCAACATAACCGACTCAATTGATTTGCTTTTGGGAGCAGAGTTTTATTACAACCTACTGTCCATTGGACAAATCAAGTTAGCAAATAATCTTCCAATGCTACAAAATACTGTTCTTGGATGGGTATTGACAGGCAAGATCGATCAGATTGAAACATCTGCCGCTACATGTGGTATATGTTCAGAGGACGAACAAACAGATCAACTTGTTCAAAGATTTTGGAAACTTGAAGAAGTGGCTACAGCAAAGGACAAATTCACTCAAGAAGAAAGGCGATGTGAGACCCACTTCACGCAAACAGTCCGTAGAGATGACAGCGGACGATTTATTGTTAATTTACCATTTCGTGAGGAATCAACAAAATTGGGCGAGTCCAGAAGCATGGCATTGAACAGATTTCTCGCTTAAGCCTTAAGGTCTCAGTGTGTGGAATTCATAACAGAGTATATTGATCTCGGACACATGAAGGAAATAAATGGCGATAGTATCCAATCGCCCCATTACTTCCTTCCGCACCATTGCGTTTTAAAACCCGATAGTAGCACCACTAAATTAAGAGTGGTGTTCGATGCATCGATGAAGACGTCATCTCAATTGTCTTTAAATGATATCTTGTGCACAGGACCAACAGTTCAAAGTGACTTATTTTCACTACTGCTGCGGTTTCGGCTACCACGATTCGTATTCACTGCAGACATTCAAAAGATGTACCGACAGATATTGCTGGACGAAGCCGACCAGAAATATCAGCTAATTTTCTGGAGAAATGACCCAAGAGAATCATTAAAAATTTACCGACTATGCACAGTCACATATGGTACTCGACCGGCACCTTATCTGGCAACAAAATGCCTTCAGAAATTGGCTCAAGAAAATACCGTTAGATATCCATATGGTGCCGAGATCCTGAAAAATGACTTCTATGTGGATGATTGCATTACAGGATCAGACAGTTTGCCGACAGCCATAATAATGCAGAAGGAACTTACAAAACTTCTACAAGGCGCAGGTTTTCGATTGAGAAAATGGTGTGCCAATCACGCCCAATTGTTGCAAGGCGTTCCAAAAGAGGATCAAAAAATAGACCTTGACTTCGAAAACAGCACAGAAGAAAAGATAAAGACGTTAGGACTAACATGGCTGCCCAAGTCAGATCAATTCAGAATTAAAGCAGTCTCTAACCAAGGATCCAGGATCACTAAAAGAATAGTCACTTCTGACATCGCCAAACTTTTCGACCCTTTAGGTGTATTGGCACCAGTAGTAGTCACCGCTAAGATCTTTACCCAACAACTTTGGCAACTAAAAATTGACTGGGATGCAGCCTTACCAATGGAACTTCATACAAGATGGCTTAATTTCAGGACCACTCTGTCAACCTTAAATAACGTCACATTTCCCAGGCACGTATTTGCAAAGGAAGTTCCAAGGCATATGCAAGTCCATGTGTTCTCAGATGCCTCAGAAAAGGCCTATGGCGCTGCACTTTATATCCGATCGACCAGTAAAGATGACAGAATTATTGTGAGACTATTATGCTCTAAATCTCGCGTATCACTACTACAAAAACAAACTGTTCCTCGTTTGGAACTATGTGCCTCTAGTAGCAGCCGAACTTGCAAACCGTGTAAAGAAGGAACTGAAGTGGGAAGAAGTACCAACCTATTTCTGGTCAGATTCGGAAATAGTGTTATCATGGATAACTTCATCATCCACATCATATCAAACATTTGTTGCTAATCGGATTGGTGCAATTCAAGAATTAACCATAGCGGCACAATGGCATCATGTGAGATCAAAGGATAATCCAGCCGATGTACTCTCCAGAGGGCTGGAGCCAGACAAATTAGAAACATGTCATCTTTGGTTCTTCGGGCCAACATTCCTGCACGGAAGTGAAACCGTATGGCCTACAGCTTATCAAACCAAGATTGAGTGTCAGTTAGAAAGAAAGCGTACAGCCTTGCCCGCAATAACTACAGCAGAAGATATATCTAGTGTGATATACAAAATCAATCATGAGGGATCATTCAATCAGTACTAGAATATGATGCAAAATATCCTATGATTTTACCCTATTCAGATCCGTTAACAAAACTATTGATGTTAACAATTCATAAAGAGAATCTGCACTCTGGCCCGCAAGCCTTGCTGGCCGATACAAGACAACGCTTCTGGCCAATAAAGGGAAAGTCAATCGCGAGATCAATTGTTCAGCATTGTGTAACATGTGCAAGAGCCAAACCAAAAATGTTGACACAGATCATGGGCAATTTGCCTCCAATTTGCCTTGCAAGAGTTTAACCAGCACGACCATTCGTTAACTCCGGTGTTGACTTTTGTGGGCCAACCTGGGTGCATTACAAAATTCGAGGAAAGAGACCTCACAAGGCATACATCGCTGTTTTCTGCTGTTTTGCAACAAAGGCCGTCCACTTAGAAATAGTCAGCGACTTGTCAACAGAAGCCTTTATTGGGGCATTAAGGCGATTTATGGGCCGCAGAGGAAGTTGTAGGAACTTATACTGCGACAACGCAACCAATTTCGTTGGCGCAAGAAACCAACTACGCGAATTGTCTGAGGCCATCCATTCTGAAGCAGTGAGGGAAACCATAGCAGGAACTTGCAGTAAAAGAGGAATCGATTTCCATTTCATTCCTCCGAGAGCACCACACTTCGGTGGGCTATGGGAAGCTGCTGTAAAATCCGCAAAGCATTTACTTATAAAGACAACTTCAGCCGGATCTCTAACTTATGAGGAGCTGGAGACACTAATGATCGAAATAGAAGCAATTTTGAACTCTAGGCCACTAACACAGATGTCAAATGACCCTAATGACCTGACTGCTATCACTCCTGGTCATTTCCTGGTAGGTGAACCATTAACGGCACCCATAGATGCAAGTGCCAAGCAATTGAAAACTAGTCTGCTAGCTAGATGGAGGCTAGTGTCTGATATGAAACACGAATTTTGGAGACGATGGTCCCGAGAATATTTAAATGAACTGCAATATCGACTCAAGTGGAAAGAGCGCTGCCAGAACATAGATCCTGGCACTATAGTGGTTATACAAGATGATAATCTTCCAGTCATGAAATGGCTACTAGGGAGAATTCTTCAAACACATAAGGGAAACGATGGTTATGTTAGAGTTGCTGACGTAAAAACAGCTAAAGGTATACTTCGCAGACCTATTCACAAGCTGTCACCATTGCCGTGTGAGGAGGTAGATCATAACGAGACTCCAATGAACAATAATGATATGAGCGAAGAAATTACAGGAACAGAAGAGTCGCCTCAAGGGACAAGCAATGTCGACAAGGATCAAGTGCCCAAGAAACGACGACGACAGTCTTATGGCGCTGCAATTGCAACACTATTATTGACTTGTTTGGTTCTACCGCCCGGACTTGGAGCAAGCATCGATATCGAGAGCTTCGATCCTAAACCGGGGATATATTTCGAAAATATCGGCAAAATAAATTTCATATCAACCGAATGGAATTTAATAGTTTATTACGATTTGAAACCATATTGGATGGAGCTTTCGGTATTATCAAATGGGACGAGGGCGTTACATAACTTGTGCCAGCACAGTAAAACAAGGAGCACATGCATCCAGATAGTGACGCAACTTCAGCAGATTGAAGAAGAGTTACAGGCCGACAACATACTCATGTCCACCAGAAGACAAAAACGAGGTGCTATTGACATTGTCGGAAACCTGGCCAATTCACTTTTTGGGGTCCTTGACTCTGAATATGCAAAAAAAAATGTCTGAAACCATAGATACCATCAATGAAAATGAAGAACATCTTCTAACGCCACTGAAAAATCAGACGTCAATAATTGACGCAACGGTTAACGTCTTGAAAAAGGATCAACTAGCTGCAGAGAAGAAATTTAAGGAATTAGACGTCCAAATCACCCACTTGATAAACCACATAAACCACACCGGAGAAGAAACGTATGAGCTATAAATCAGCCAATTATTTACAACCCTATCCATCCAAATGATGTTCATAGTATCCCATCTTCAGAGAATGCAGTCTTCAATAATCGACGTGTTAACAGACATACACCACGGCAGAATCAGTCCATTACTTGTGACGCCTCAACAATTACGTAACGAACTCATCATGGTCAAGAATCACCTACCACCAGGATTGCAATTACCCGCAGATCAGAATGATATTGTGGAACTATACAAAACCATGTCCGCAGAATCAGGAGTAACCAACAACCACGTAATAGTTAAAATCAGAATGCCGCTGGTCACTCTGGAAAGGTTTGACTTGTTCCAGATGATACCGATACCTGTATCAACTAATGAAGTGCTTGTAGCTGTACGGCCTTGCGCTACATACATCGCTCTCAGTCCACACAGAGATCAATATTACCCAATGACAAAACAGGAACTGTCATCCTGTATGTCGATGGAGGAGCTCAATCATGTATGCCCTCTGAACCATCCTATATATCACAAGGGGGCGGCCGCTTGCTCCTGCGAAGTGAATCTGTTTAACAATTCAACATATAGAAAATGTGAAATGGAAAAAATAGAGAACAGTCCTGCTTGGATTCAGCTCAATAATCCAAACCAATGGATCTACGCAGTCAAGGAACCCACCACTGCAAATGCTTGGTGTAACGAGGATACCATCCCGCTGACTTTAACAGGTTCTGGTCTTTTAAAGATGATGCCAGATTGCGTCATCAAGCATGACTTACTGACAATTCGAGGAATACATACATATCCTAGCAGCATTAGAACATCCTACAAGAGGTTAAGTGAGTTAAGCAAAATCACCACACCAGAACAGCTACATCCAGTCATCGGTAACCTAACTCCATACGAAGCCCAAGAAGAACAACTGGAAGAATTGATGAGATTGGTCTCATCACAGCTCCAAGAGGAAACAACAAAGAAGACTCATTCCCACAATATCCATCAATTTACCATTGGCTATCTTTCGCTCGGACTAATTTTATTCTTCATCGCCATCCTGATATTCAAGAATCGAGATGATTGTAGGCAAAAATCGAAACGGCCTAAGCCCGCACCCAGGCAATCTACGGAAGTTGACTTCAGTATCAACGTCTAGTCATTTGAATCTTCGAACGAAGGTTCAACGCGGGGAGAATGTTAAATCGTGCATGTTCATAACAGATGAATCTAATTCTATCTTAATTCTTATATAAAGAAATTTAATTGAAATTGTAAGAAAACAAAATATATATGTAGGTATATACCATTAACTCATAATTTTATATGTAGGTCAGGCATGAATAAAGGTTCATGTTATCATTGTAATAGGAAACCTAATTTCATTCACCTGGCGCGAAATTCATTCACCTCGCTTCATGCAAAAATAAATTCTTCGTCATTATAATCTAAAGAAAGTTGACACTCAGCAATAACTGAGGAATTTATTTTGCATGAAACTTGCAATTTCGCTAGATAAGCAGTATCGGAAATTCTTAATTGAATATTGCTTTCTTTTGTTTTTGGGGTAGAATAAGTGGTAATGTTAGCAAAATTTGAATATAAATTCACGGCGAGTAATAAATAAATTATCAGTTGTTAATAAAATTTAGAGCGTTTTATTCAGTATCGCGTAACCCTTCTAGTTTTTCAGGCTTTTTGGTATTCGGTTAAAGTGCCGTTTATACCACCATCCATAACAACTAGCAAGCCAGGCAACTGTATCTAGCCTTGGTATATCGGTTCAAGTGCCGTTTATACCATCTGCGTTTTAAGGCTAAGAAAATATAGGCAAGACAAAAGAGCCTTGTCTCAACACCACTTTAACACAAGTTTTTTGCTCTTATGATTAAAAAAATCATGGTAAATAGGATAAACTAATAATTTTACTAATAAAATAGATTATTTATCTTTATGTTTTTAAAAAAACACAACTTTTATCTTTTTTCGGCCGAAAAAGGAAATTTCGGTTGCATCTGTCAATTTCTTTTCGGTTTCCACATGTGGAACGTGTCGGGACGAAAAATTTTTTCGGTCGTACTAAACCTCACTTTTTTGTTTACATTGAAAATTATATTATTTTATTTTATTATTTATTATATTATTATATTATGGATAGGGATTTCGAAGTAAAATTAAAATAAGTTTTATGTATGAACTCTCATCATACAACTTTTATAATTAAATGTTACTTCTATTTAACTGATAAAAAGTTTTCGGTTTTCGATGTGAAAGCAAAAGCGAATTTTTGGTGTACAACTTATCGGTTTTCGGTTTTCTGTTTTGATGTGAAAGGCCTTTAAGTGCTGTCAAAGCGTTCGTTTGAAGCAAAAATGACGTCATGGGTTACCTGTTACCTCTGCTGGCAACCCAAAAAGCCTCAGCACGCCTCAGTTTCACTCTGAAAATTTACTCGGGTACACCATGAGTTCACTCACACAAACAAAGTCTAGTTGTGATTTGATATTATTAATTTTAAAGTCAATAATTATTATTAAGACCACTCTACTATTATTATATTATCCTCAAAATTATTCCGCAAACAAATTACCAACTAGTTTTCGCAAAAAGTTCATAGCTACGTTGACGGTAGTAAACATACACAAGCGTACTTTTTCAGGTGCACTCTGAAATCGTTCGATTGAACGGGGTTGCCTCCAGAGAGAACCTGGATGTTCAAACGAAAACGACATATGTAAGTGGGAGAACTCATGCTGGATTCTCGGATATTTTTGGGAAACTTGTTGTTAAGTTCACTTTGCCCCAGGTACTCATGAAAAAACTTGTAAAAGCTTTTATTATTCTCTTTACTTTCCCACGACGCGACGTTGAAAAATCGTACGTGGGAAGATACAAAAATTTAGACACAGTGCATATGCATGAAATCTGATATGCACTTGTGTCTTGAAAAGAAAAAATACTATTTTAAGGCGATGAGAATAATTGTGTGTATGTATGTACTTAGTACTGCACATAGGTAGGAATATGCCGTGTGAACGGAATGTATGACTGATAACAAAATGCAATTTATGCTAAATTGCATTTTTTTGCAGTATGTAAATGCATTTTTAAATGCAAATGAAGTTTGAATGAATTTTTTAGCTAAATAAATTTGACTTTTTCACGGTCAATTTGTAGCACATCGATATATTGTATAGGGCGATGTATCGAAGCCCTTTTAATATGGTTGTGATTCGGGTGGTATAGGCACCTTGGTCACAACATGAGCTACAGCATCTCACTGAATCTCATCATTATCGTTCTCGGCGGGACCACATTCAAAGAATGAGCACGGATTTTTGGAAAGCGTGTTCCATGGATCATCTGAACTACTTACAACAACGGCCAAAATAGAGAAACAGGGTTAACAGTATGCAAGTCGCACAAATAGTTTTGCTGAGAGATGTAAACTTGTCACCAACAAATTGGCTACTAGCAAAGATTAAAGAGGTTCACCCAGGTAAATCTGAAACGAAAAACTAGCGCCATAGTTTCTCCATCACCATCAAAACAAGCAAGTAAGGAGCCCGCTCATGAAGTTGACGACAGAACTGCAGAGTATAGAAGACAGATCGAACAAGCAAAACAGGAAGCGAAACGTTGTTGCATTCAGCTCGTCACTACAAAATATGACTGGCTAATACCGATAGAAAAGCAAAAGCAACTAACAGAACAATATAGAGCCTGGATGGGATATACAGACTCTGAGCAAACTGTCAAGAAACGTATTACCCTAAACGAGTATAGAAACCGAAGAAAAGGTCTAAATATAAATTTCTTAACTTTGCTGCAACTGTCACTACTGCTTAAATTAGGCAAACGCTCTCTGAACATAACACGCCCGCAACCAGGATATGTTGAAGGCATTGGCGAAGTTCAAGTCAAAAGTTGTTATGGTCGTAGTATATTGTATATAGCAATATGCTACACTGAGCTAGATACACGTCTAAGCGACCCGTAGCAGCGCGAGTGGGCGCGAACTGTCTTCTGTATGGATGGAGATCGCAACGCGCCGAACGCACCCAAATCGAGAGTCGAAAGAGGCCTCGAAAAAACGGAGAAGAAGATTGGCCTGCTAGCGGTAGGTCTGAAAAAAGTGTGGTTGTGACAAATATTTTTTGGGAAGTGATTTTTTAAAAATAGAAAAATAAAAAATTTGATATAAACCTGAGACATCCTCAAAAGTTAAAGCCGAGGCAAGAAGAAAAAACCACCCAAGAGTCGGGATTGTAGAAATAAATTTGAAGTATTCGAGCCTTATCATACATTTTGTAAGATTCTTTTTGGTGAAATTAAGAAGAGGAAGGGAGATCACAGACTTAAGGGACACTGAAAACAATCTGCCCTCAGTGTCGTTGGGAGGATGGGGCAAGCAGTATACGGCAGTCCATCTGTGCCTTCACACAGGTAAGGGTAGGTGGTGTCAAGGCCCCTTTAGGGTGAAGTGTGTGTTACGGCTATCTTGTTTGTAGGCACGAACATTTTTGATTATGGCAGGTGGCAGCGGCAGGTTTTTGGTTAACCCCCCCCTATAACTCTCCCGCAATAGCCGAGGTGCTAGAGTGCCGCCCTGCAGTCAACGCTGTCCACCGAGTGATCTGTCAGCTCATGCTGGCACTTGGGACTTTACGTCCAAAATGAATCACTCAACATATGTTCCATAACAAAGTGGAACAGTCAGAGTTTAACTCAAGTTTACTGCTGACGAAATAAAAACGATATAACCAAGTTAAATCAAACGATCGAGCAGGTAGTCATATTGTGTGATATCAAAAGACACCCACTGCGATGGATTAATTCATCAGTTGACAGACATCCACATCGAGTTATATAAGCATATTGAGACTTTGCAGGCTGAAATAATTAAGGAAAGAAGGAAAAGAGGAGTCCTTGGTAATCTTTATCAGATGGTGTTCGGAGTAAACGACGAAGTTTATGCAGGCATCGATGATTTAGAGCACAACCAGCCAGTTCTTCAGCAAGCCATTAACCACCAAACCAATATCATGTTTATAAAATTAGCCAGGATCACCGAAGCAAACTAATGAATGCATACACCAAACGAGAATGTTTGTTAGACTTTCTTCAACCAGCAGATCTTCTCAAAATCATCGGTAACACAAAAACTAAACTACTATCAAAGTTAGACATACTGAACTATTTTAAGACGCCTGTAGTGATGAAACTCCGTAACGATGAAATTAAGATATATGGTTTCCTTTACATCATCGAACACAGCAGGTACACCCTGATAAAATGCACCGCAATACCACAGGAGCTAAAAGAAAGACATTAACTGTGCTGGAATTTCCTGCATCAACCTTAGCAAGTAACTAGAATGTGCAAACTAACTTCATGCTAAGGGAAGACGAACTTGAAGGGAATTTGGGCTAGACGAAATCATATAGAAACAATTATACATGATCAATACATGGTTATTCATCTGGAACAAACCCGTAACATCTGCACTACAGCGCAATGGCATCAGAGAAGATAAGTAAGATAAGTCTCAACGGAACTGCAATACTCAAAGTGCCACAAAATTGTATTGTCCAGACCAAACGAAATAAACTTCAAAACCAGCATGCCAAAAGGGATCGTACCGGATACAGATTCAGACGCGGAACCTGTAATAAACAAATATACACTAGATTGAGTAAAGAAGGACAAGGGATTCAAGTCACCAATCAATGGAGGAACATACGTACACACGCATTTGGAACAAGTCTAAGCAAGCTTGGGATAAGTATAAATAATAGGACTATTCTTTGCAGGAAGGTTCGCATGGAAAAGGTGGCAGGCTATGAAAAAAACCAAAATCTTAGCCCACCACTTACCAACAGCAGACCATATCGGCGCCATCTCGGAGCTCAATCTTGTTATGGTAGTATGTAAAGGAGTGACTGGTTAGGACGTGAAGTCCAACCTGCCAGCATGAGCTGACAGATCACTCGATGACAGCGATAGCACAGGGCGGCACGCTAACACCTCGGCTAAGGGTGGCGGGGAGGGTGGGGGACTTCCCGAGATAACCTGCCGCTTGTCATCAACCATAAACAAGAAAAATTTTCGTGCCTACATACCAAAAACGAGCCAGCACACGCTCGGTCCAGAAGGGACCCTTACGTCACCTACCTATTTCTTATGAAGGCGCAGATGGTCTGCCTTCTTGCCAAGCCCCATCCTCCCATTGACTTTGGGTGGCACTGTTTGCAAAGTCCCTTTTTGTTTCCTCTAACTTTGACGTAATCTGAATTTTTATTTCCTTCACTTTTCACGAATTCTAGGTGCGGTGACGTGAAATTGTTTTGCTAATGAGAAATATGTAAGCTATTACTAGAAAATAAAAATGGTCTAATATTACTTACAGGGTATAATTCCTCGCCGATGTTTGTGGAAAAGTCTTGCTAGGTAGTTAACTCGACGTGTTGAAGAAGATTTGACACCACTGTGACGATCGTCTTCTTCTTACTTGCCATTCATGTCAACATGGCACCTGAGCGTGAGGAAACATTACTCTCGGTCGGGGTGCATTCAGTTTTCAAACTTGATCGCGGCCGGCTCACACGCATCAGCATTTCGTGTAGCATATTGCTATATGCAATACGCTAAGACCATAACAGGGCAGAGTGGTCTGCGCCACCCATGGTTCAGACAACGCTGAAAAATGGTCGACTGAGCTAGCCGGTCTTAAACATAGGCCTCATCACTCGGACTCTACCTGACCGATGACGCATCGAAGACACATCCCCGAAGTCCCGCCAGTCGTTGATCAGACTTCGACATCCTTCTCCGTGTGGGAAGCCAAAGCCACATCGACAAGCTGGTAACCCAAAGAATCCAGCCGGTCGATGTCTCTTTGTCATCCCCCACCGAGATGCTAGGGAAGCCTGGCGATCAGTAACCTAAAGAACTGGTCACGAGGTTTTCCCGGCGCAACATCTCACTCCGACCTCAGACCGCGATTGTTCAAGGGTGTGCCTCCAAAGCGTCGTCGAAGTAGTGATATGTTGACAGCCGAATATGGGAATGGATTCCAACAGGTATATCACCCACCATTGACGGGGCAATAGGAGGGCTTCGTGATATCCTATAGTTTACCACTGAAGCTGGCTGGATGCCTTCTTAGGGCTACCAGGAATAAACGTGACAATAGATGGACGACGTCTCCAGACTGATGATCACTGCCTGATGTCTTTGGCGTGATAGACTCCTAACAGTTTCCCCTGCAGATCTTCAAGCTCATACAGGGAGTTTCCTTTCTTGCTTTTAAAACGACATTTGACAAATTTCCGTCCCAGTTTAGCACTCGTCTGCTGTTGGAAATTGCTTTGATCAAAATTTCGTCTAAATACCTCCTGACCAACTTTGAACTCGACAGGTTTCGCCCTGAGATTGTAGGCTCTTGAATGCATGCTGTAAATTTTCCTGCACTCTCGCACGGATCAATCTTATTTTATCTTCTGCGTCTACTCTCAATGGCTCACTAAGAGTTCCAAGGCTCCTCAAGATGGAACAGGAGCTGCCATGTTCTATCATTTGCTGCCCGAAGAGTGTTCGATAAGAAGAGAAACCAGTAGCTTGATGGAAAGAGCTCCTGAGGGAACTAGCTACTTGGCTTAGTTTCTCATCCCATCTCGTGTGTTCCTTCTTGATATATGCTCTAATCCCCGATAATAGAGACCTATTTACTCGCTCTGAGGCGTTTGCTTGCGGCGAGTAGACTGCCGTTCGCATGTGCTTAACCCCATACTTTTCCAGTAATCTGGTGAACTGAGTCGAGCAAAACTGGACTCCATTGTCAGAGACGATCATTTCCAGGACTCCAAACACGTGGAACACTTCAGTCTCAATGAATTGGCACACATTGAGTGAAGACGCTTTTCTCATAGGTTTGAGAATCGGAAATTTTGAAAAGTGGTCAAAAACTATTAAGATGCAGACATTCCCTTTCACTGATCGAGGATATGGACCTAGAAAATCAATGTACAGCTTTTGCCATGGTCGTTCTGTCACAGACTGGACTTTCATAGGTGGTCTCAGAATAGTATTGGGAGCCTTCGTTTCCTTACACACGTCACAGGCTGTAACGAAGAGCTTGTCAGGCGACAGATCTACCTACGTTCACTTGTACCTGCATGTAGATACATACTGCCTCCGACACCTCTTTGCTACAAAATCATATCCAGGATATGTGTGGGCGGCTGCACAGCGAGTATGCCGCTAGCGATCAGCCGGCTTGGGGTGGTTCTTGCCACCCACATCCCCTCAATGCTTGTTAAGCTGTGCAAAATCGTCAACATAACTGATCAGACAGACGGACGGACAGAAAAAAAAATCTAATGCAGTCTTCCTTCTCATGGTGGAACCTGAAAGCCTAAAAAGAAGAACATTGATTTTATTTATATGCTGGAAAAAGAAGGAGAATAGAAGACCTCAGCAACGCCGAACAAGCGCTAATTCACCCGGAGAGCTTACAACGCTGGCAAATGAGCGATTGAGGGAGAGTGAGAGAGCTGAGAGGGGTCTCTGATGTTGTTGAGACCCCGGCTTTGGGTAATGTTGGGCCCAATCGCGCCCATCCACCCTGGCTAAGCCTCCAAAGCCGTATCGAAATGCTCAGCCCCATCTGTACGTGTTTTACATCTATTGCCGTGTGTGTGTGGAAACGACATCCCTCCTGTCCGCGACCATCCCCTTTATGAAACTACTCACTCCATCGCGCAGAATCCATTACCAACCTGTAAACAAAAGAGGAAAGCAACTTGGAGAAGGGCGGCCAAAGGTGACCAAACCAAATCACCCAAAAGAAGGAAGGCGTAAAAAGGAACTCACAATTTCATCAAGTCCAAATCAAAATAATTTATTTATTGCGGTTGTCTAGGCATATGTATCGCTTACGAGGGAGGAAACCCGATCACACAAAGATTAACATCGTATATATATATATAAAAAATAAAGGAAACAAAGTCTCCGGTTAATATCAATCTAGATCAAAACTTACAACTAACCCTAATAAGCGCTTTCCTATTCTGTGACTTATCGAACCCTGTGATCGACGCCTAACCTTAGATGTACACTAAATGACTTTAACACTGTAAAATTAAGAACAAAAGAACACAAAGGAAATAATAATACCTAGAGAAAATTTGAACTAACCTTGTGATCCTCTATGGACTTACATAACACCTGATTTACTCATATTCGGGGTTTCCTCCTTTACCAAAAGGGTTGGACACTGGTTTTCCAACTGTCTGCTAGCTGCTTCAGGACTACGTTGAAGTCTGAGTTCACCTCCTGGTTTCCCGGCTCCTTCGGATATGTAACAGCGAAATGTTTTGCCGTAACTTCTGCCAGAGGGATACTTCCCCAAAATTTCTCTCTGGTTCGCCACTACTATGGTGTATAAGACTCACCGTCGCACAGGTAAATATTCCAGTTAATACAAATTATGAGTGCACAACATGAATAAACCAAAATTTTCCTTTCAGTTCACCACTAGGAAGATCTACATAAAAATCGCTGTCGCACAGGTGAGTATTCCAATTAATCAAATTTATGAATGCGCAACATTAATGCCAACATTTTCTTTCAGTTCATTATTAGAAAGATCTATATGAAAAATCAATGGCGCACAGGTAAATATTCCAATTAATAAAATTTATGAATGCGCAGCATTAATGCCAACCTTTTCTTTCAGTTCACTATTAGGAAGATCTATGGGGAAAATCACTGTCGCACAGGTAAATATTTCAAATACTAAAACTTATGAATGCGCAGCATTAATACTAAAATTTTCTTGCAGTTCACTATTAGGAAGATCTATGGGAAAAATCACTGTCACACAGGTAAATATTTCAAATACTAAAACTTATGAATGCGCAGCATTAATACTAAAATTTTCTTGCAGTTCACTATTAGAAAGATCTATGTAGAAAATCACTGTCACACAGGTAAATATTTCAAATACTAAAACTTATGAATGCGCAGCATTAATACTAAAATTTTCTTGCAGTTCACTATTAGAAAGATCTATGTAGAAAATCACTGTCGCACAGGTAAATATTTCAAATATTAAAACTTATGAATGCGCAACATTAATACCAACATTTTCTTTCAGTCCGCTATTAGAAAGATCTATGTGAAAAATCACTGGCACACAGGTAAATAATCTAATTAATATCATTTATGAATGTGCAACATTAATACTAAAATTTTCTTTCAGTTCACTATTAGAAAGATCTTTAGGAAAATCACGGTCGCACAGGTAGGTAATCCAATCAATAACATTCATGAATAAAAAAAAATCACTGTCGCACAGGTAAGTATTCCAATTAATAAAATTTACGGCCAGAATGAATAAACTAAAATTTTTCTTTCAGTTCACTAATAGAAAAAAAAACTCTATAGACTAATTTTTAAATAAAGAGGAATCACGACTAAATTTTTCTGCGACCGTTCTCGCTCAAAGCCAAAAGACAACTCTTCGACTACACGCAGTCGCCCTACATTGCCAACGTTCTTCTCAGAATTTTTTTTTTCTTTTTTCAAGCCTGCTGTAACACATTGCATGATGGCATCACGCGATCTGTTACAGCTAGGCGAATTGCCGTTTTCGTCGCTTTGATGTGGTTGACTAGCGGTAAGTTTTAAACGAAAAATTGTATTTTGTGTTCATTTTGCACATTTTAGAATTTTTCGATTGAAAATATTCTGCTGTTGTTGTTGTTTATTTTAGACCTTGACTTGTATGCGGGTATTTATAGATATGTTTTTTTTTCAGGAATTTTTTTTTGTACTATGGAGAAGTAGCATAGGGCTACTTCTTGAAAATGTATAAATTTTATCTTTTCAGGAATTTTCTAATATGAAGATGTAGCATAGGGCTACTTCTTGAAAATATATAAATTTAACTTTTCAGGAATTTTCTAATATGAAGAAGTAGCATAGGGCTACTTCTTGAAAATATATAAATTTTAACTTTTCAGGAATTTTCTAATATGAAGAAGTAGCATAGGGCTACTTCTTGAAAATAAATAAATTTTAACTTTTCAGGAATTTTTTCATCGGGAGAAGTAGCATAGGGCTACTTCTCGGAAATAGCTAAATTTTATTAAACTATATACTCTGGGAAATCATGGGGTTTTCTCTACAGACCTAGAGAAGCCAAACAAAAGTAGCGTAAGGGGGTATACGCTACAGCGTGGGGACGACCCACCGAGAACAGAGTCTCATGCCGGGCAAAACGAGGAAGGAAGAGAAAAGAGAGAAAAGAAAAAAAAACAAGAAGGTCGACTCGGGAGGTGAACTATGAATAATATTCTTGCAGCTGCGCCCAACGTGGGGACGACCTACAAGAGTCTCAAGCCGGGCTTTGACACGAGACATATGTCAGGATATGCACTAAAGGGGAATAGATCCACCCACAACGCGCCCAACCAACGCGTCTACCAACTCGCCTCGCCCAATGAACTGACCAGGAAGAGGTGCAGCGATTGATTTATTGGGTACCGGAATGTTCGGTTCGAGATTACGACTTCGTCGGTGAAATGCCGCTACTTATCGTTCTGGGTTCTGCTGAATCCAGTCGCAACACCCCGGAAATTCCCCCAATCCCAAGAGAGGAAATCGCTTCGTAACAGATAGAATTCATCTATCAACTCACTCAGGATGACGGAAATCCCGCGGGATGCAGCAAGCGGGTTCAAGCTCTAAGGAAATTGAAGAAAGGACAGGAAAGAAAAATCCTTCAGATGAAGGCTAACCCAGAAGGGGTTAGTAACAAAGACTGGGACCAACTAATCTTGTTAGTTTAGAAATAATACACAATATACAAAAAAACTACACTCCACTGAGGCTTCAGCCATACCTTTTAATTGGAAGAAAACTGAAGAAAGACAGAAAAATAAAATCCTTCAGGTGAAGGCTAACCCAGAAGGGGTTAGTAACAAAGTGAAAGAGGTTTATCACCCACCACTGAGGAAGTAGTAGGAGGGTTTGCGATAACCTGTAGTTCACAAGTGAAGCTTGCCGGATGCCTTCTTAGGGCTACCGAGATCTAATCAACTTTGATCAAGACTTAATATCCTGAGAATGGAAAAAGAGAAACAAAAAAATTTTCCAAAGAAGGGAACTTACTAAAGGCACCTTGAAAGAATACGAGAAGAAGTAGAATTACTGCGTGCCTGATAAAGAAAATAGATCTTAGCCTATAATAGCCATTCACAAGATAAAGCCGATCTAGTCCGACTGACAATCCGACTAAGAAAATGGCTTCTATGGTAGTACCGATAACATTCAAACTTAACAAACGCGACAGTGATTCGATAGCTCGTAAAGAAAACAAGGTTGGTTCTACTTATCTTGATCATTGGATTACTTGCAGTGTCGTAGAAGAAAAAAATTTTTTTATATGTACAATGCCTAGACAAAAAAACCTAAGATCTCGCTCACTACACTCACTACTTGGATGGCATCGAAGTGGTTCACCTGGAACTGCACAATTAACACGATAACAATATAAATAAATTTTAAAAATAAACGCAAAAAAAACGACGGTGATATGGGTAACAAGATAAGTGTACGTTAGAATAATCAATAACACTACAGTGTATTACTCTACTAATGGCTAAGATTGAGTCAATGAATAAAACTTACGAAACAAATATATATAGCGTCAAGAATGAGATGAAGCGTCGATATTTTCCCTTCATGAAGGGCGTCGGCATGACGGCACGACGAGAGGTGAGACACACTCGTTCCAACACACGCAAGAAAATAAAAAGAACATCAATAAGCTTCAGCCACTGCTGAAAAAAAAAATAAAAAAAAGCTAAAACATATTCAGCCATTGCTGAAAGCGTAAAAACAAAATTCTCTCTCTCTCTCTCTCTCCCCTCTCGATCATGCTCCAAGGCGTTCGCTCAGAATCAGGCTACTCGCTAAGCCTTCGGTCACTCTATACTACGACGAGCTCTAACAAGAAACGTGTACATCGGGGAGGGGAAGGTTGGTGCAATGTCAGAGATCGGAACTTGAAGTTGCCGTCTCACAATGCATGTTCGTGACAAGCACTCCCTTAGTCAAGGACAAAAATCAAGAGAGATGAGCATCGTTCATCAACTTGACTAGGGACTGAGGTCAACAAATCAAGGAAAGGTGAGAGGTCGGTGATTAAGTGGCTGCTGGTACTCGAGTAAGAAGCCGTAGCGGTGATTTATATAAGGAGATAAATCTGAACGGGACAACCCAACTAAAACTAAATATCTGTGCGGGACAACCCAACTAAAACTAAATATCTGAACGGGACAACCTAACTAAAACTAAATATCTGTGTGGGACAACCCAACTACAACTAAATATCTGTGCGGGACAACCCAACTAAAACTAAGTATCTGAACGGGACAACCCAACTAAAACTAAATATCTATGCGGGACAACCCAACTAAAACTAAATATCTGAACGGGACAACCCAACTAAACCTATAAATCTATACGGGACAACCCAACTAAACTAAATATCTGTGCGGGACACCCCAAGTAAAGCTAAGAATCTATACGGGACACCCCAACTAAACCTAGAAATCTATACGGGACAACCCAAACAAAACTAAAAAGAGATAATACGGGGCAACCCAACTGAAACTAAAAAGAGATAATTGTTGTGACCCAGGTGTCTATATCCCGAATCACAACAATAAAACCAATACGCCAATATCTTGCCCTATGCAATATATTGGCGTACTACAATTTGACCCTGAAAAATAAAATTCATTTAAAATTTCATTTTAATTTCAATTTGCATTTAAAAATGCATTTACGTACTGCAACAAAATGCAATTTAGCCTAAATTGCATTTTGTTATCGGTCATACATTCCGTTCACACGGCATGTATATTCTTTTTCTAAATTCATAAAATTTAATCGTATGTACATACATACACCTAATCATTCTCATCACCTAAAAATATTACTATTTCAAGACACAGGTGCATATCAGATTTCATGCATATGCACTGTGTCTAAACTTTTTGTACATTCCCACGTACGATTTTTCACGTCGTGGGAAAGTAATAAAAAAGAAAAGAAGCTTTCATGGGCACCTGGGGGCAGCTAGCCCGAACCTCGGGGAGTTTTTTTTAAACCGTTGCGTTGAGGAGGAAAGTCCGGGAGTTCGCTTTTTAACCCCGTCATGTAATCCAACTATTATCATAGTGCCAAAGTGCTAAAGGAAAAGATATATAGTAATTTTCTTGAAATATAATAATTTTCTTGAAATATAATAATTTTCTTGAAATATAATAATTTTCTTGTAATACTTGAGTTGTAATCCAACTATTATCATAGTGCCAAAGTGCTAAAGGAAAAGTAATAAATCTCTTTGTTAAAGGAAATATAATAATTTTCTTGAAATATAATAATTTTCTTGTAATACTTGAGTTGTAATCCAACTATTATCATAGTGCTAAAGTGCTAAAGGAAAATTTAATGTAATAGAAATTCGAATTGGAAAAATATATATAAAGGAAAGAAGAAAGAAAGGGGTAATAACGTAACAAATAAAAAATAAAAAAACTTAAAGTGGTTCTTTTAAATAAATTGTTTTTATGAATATCGGCTACTGCTCTCCCCATCGGAGCACGGAGCAGAGTAAGACACAACAACTGGTGGCAGCGGAACTTTTAAAATCAAATCAGTGCAAAGTTTTTTTCAAAAATCAGTACCAATATATAATTTCAATTTAATTAACATTAATAAAAAAAAAATTATATTACAAAAAAAAACGTGACAACATTTTGGAACTCAAACTAAAATCAGTGCCACAAAAATAATAAATAAATCTATAAATAACAAAAAAAAAACTTTGTTAAAAGTAAAAAAAATAAAAATCAGATACAGACACCGCAGCTGGCGGTATTTACAAAAAAAAAAATCTGTCAGAAATAATAATTGATTACTTAAATAAATAAAAAAAAAATAACCCGGGTACCCTTAATACAGGGTACTTAGAGGAATAAAATTTCTATAATTGTTTAGAGCGCCATAGTGCTCCAGCGTGGGAAAGTTGCGAGGCTTCATCCCTGCCTCAATAAAGACGTTCGTTTAAGAAGGAAGGAAGGAAGAGCACAACAATACGGGAACCAAAGCGCCCCAAGCATCAACAATATATGCAACTTTTAGTCATCCTCACCACCAACGAATTCAACTACAAAAATTGCGGCATGAATGCCCAGCGTATAAACCAGATATACAACTACATATATTAATAACTGTAGCAAAATTTGTGGATTAAGTTAAAGGTAGCGTGAAAAACTATTTTTTCTTTCTTACTTTCCTTTTATATTTTTGCCCTTACGTCAAATTAATTTTATTATTAATTACTTTACATCAGTGAAAAGATTTTTGATTAAACAAAAAGTTATCCCACAAATATATCTCCCATTTCTAATCCTTAATTTTTCTTCAAACGTGCGTATTTACAAAATTTAGTTCCAAATTCTTTTCTTAACACAATTATTTATACAATTTCTGACCTTTTTTTTTCTTCTCTCTCTACATTTTCCCGATTATTTACATATTTTCACATATATATGTGTATACAAAAAATGGAAAACAATTTCTTACATCTCTTACAATTCTCAGCTAATTAAAACATACAAATAATTCAACACACAAAAATTGAAATCTGCTCTTCTTAGAAGCGACCTCTGCGGCAAGACTTCGTAAGCTTGCTGGTCAGAGGACTTCGACAAAAATCGAATATCAATCCCCTGCGGTAGGACTTCGTTAGCCTATCGGTCAGGAGAGAGATATTGATTGGAAGAGCCATTAGATAACAATTTAAAAATTTACAGATTAGATAATAAAGTACTTTTCCTCTTTATTGCATACATATGTGTATAAATCTAATTTTTTTTATATTCTATTGAAAATACGCACTTCAAAAAAAAAAGATCGTTAATAATAATAATAATTCCTTTTTGTGTTGTGATAGAACATTTTTTTTTCTTTCTCTTTTTCTCCTCCTATAAGTTCAGTTCTCCCGCAAAAAAAAATTAATTAATTAACAGAGATATTTAAAAATAAATAAATAATAATCAGTTTTCTTTATTATAGAAACATAAATTCTTAGCATTCCTTTTATTAGAAATCGAGAATTTCGTAATATCCAAAAAAAAATCCCAAAAATTATCATAACCCCCGTTACTGTACTTTACTCACTTCCTACAATTTACAAACTTTTTCTCTCAAAACAAAATAATTACACATAACAAACTCGTTCTTTTTCTTTCGCAACTTATTCCTGTTTAGAAATTTGACGATTAGTTTCCTACTCGGCTGTGTTTTTTTTTACATAAAATATTCTCACATCTTGTATAGTCCCCCACAAATCAACCAAATCAAAGCTCGAAACTAACTCCCTTATTATTATAAAATCTCATACCATATCTCTACTAAATTTTCCGTCTGTTACTTCACAAAGCCACAATGACCGAAGAAACCATTTCTTTCGATGAGCTATGCTCATCTCAAATAGAAAAAAACAGTGCAATTAGGCTAATACTAGGGGCTTATCACCAAGCCGGTAAAGTGAAGCGTACCAATACCTTTGTGACAGGTAAATTACAACAACTCGAAGAAATATGGAGCGACTTCGAAAAAACAGAAGAACAAATAGTTCAGCATCAAGACTTCACGACCGACCACGATTATTTCAAAGAATCGTGCTCAGACAAAACTGAGGATTGGTACATGTTGACGAAAGCAACACTTTCCGAAAGATTGAAATCAATCTCAGAAAGTACTATGAACAAGCAAAACCCCTTTCATATCCCATCACCCAGAGCTTCGCGGAGAATTCCAACCAAATCACAAGTTACAGAAGTTAATAAGGAAACAAATAGTCCACAAAATGAAAGTATTTTCAGAAGCCTAAATACAAAAATTAACTCAATTACAAGAGTTATACAATCATTAAATCCTGATACATTACCTACAGTGAGTAAAACATACCTAGAATAAAAACTGGGTATCCCAGATAAACATTGGGCTGAATTCCAAGAACTCAACAATACAATCGAAATGCAATCTACGCCACAAGACCTAGAAAATAAATACTTTACTGAAGATGTTTTCGGTAAAACAGAAGCAGAATATGAAGAAACTGTAATTGCTATTCAAGAACAGCTAGATACGCGCTTCCCTAATTACTAACATGACACACGAAATAACTCATCACACTTTCACAATGAAAGCACAGAAGTAAAAATTTCACATATCTCTTTATCAGAAATTAAATCCTTAATACCAAATTTTAATGGCGATACAAAAGACCTCCATAAATTCGTGTCATGTTGCGATGATATTAATAGACTTTATCCCAATACCGACCAAACAACCCTGTTTTCAATAATCAAAAGTAACCTATTTGGAGATGCCTACAATGTACTTAAGTACAATGATACAGGCAGGTGGTCAGATTTGAAGCAAATACTACCCGAAACATTCGAAGTAAAATTAGAAAAGTCTGTACTCCAATCAAAACTCCAAAACACAAGACAAAGAGCAGGAGAGCCTGTCAAAGAATTCCTGCAACGAATTAATATGACACATGCTCAATTGAACGAAGCCACGCACTCATATACAACAGATAAACTACTGTTAAACTCTCTCGTAAAGGACAACGAAAAACAAGCTATTAGAGCAATAGAGGATGGACTAATTAGCGAACAACTACAAACATTAGCCAAACTCCATGAAAATAGAGCATTAAAGCCCATAACGTCATATATTGGTGAGCAAGCATTACGCCTAGAATCAAAGGCAACAAAATTAGCAGCGAACTTTCTTCGCTCCGCCCAATCAACACAAGTGCAGAACGCCTTTTGCTATAAATGCAGAGTACAGGGACATTTAGCTCCAAAGTGTCCCCAGAACATTCATACAAACCCAACCCCAAATAAATATTTTTCAAATAATTTAAACAAAGGCAATCCTCCTAAGCAGGCTAGCACGTTCAACAGCACTACTCCTACATGCAGGTATTGTCACAAATTAGGACATACCATAGAAGTATGCAGGGCAAGGATAGCAAACCACGGGAATTTCTACAGAGGAAATATAAATCCCGTTGATCAAAACTTCAGAAAGCGAACGGAAAGTCCCAATAGAACTACAATCCCCCAAAAAGAGGTCAGCTTCAACCAGGTTCCAAATCCTAATTTTAGAAAAAATTCCCATTCCTCAACAATACAACCCCAATATGAACCAAGATCAAACAAAGATCACGTACAAAATCCGAGAATATTTTTAACACACTCGGAAAACAAATCAAGGCGAGAGGAATTAGTCGGCAGCCCCTCGCAAATTCAGCCAAAAGCCGACATACACACCAAACCAAATTAGATAATGCACATTTTTTAAATGATCACTTAACGCTGAAAATTCCAATTACTATCAGCCCCAATTCCATTACCATTTCCATATCTACCAATGTATGCTCAAATAAAGAAACAAAGTTCCTTGTAGACACAGGAGCGGAAATAAGCCTAATAAAGTTCAATACACTGAAAGCAGGTAGCACTTACTATAAAGATGCAATCTGCAAAATAAATACTTTATTTTCGGAATCTAAAACTACAGAAGGATTAATATTAGCAAAATTGGCAACTATATCAAGCGAAGAATCTGTAATAGAACATCCCTTCCAAATAGTAGGAGAAAACTCGGCCTTGGCATATGACGGCCTAATTGGCCACGACTTCTTGTCCAGATACAACGCTTGTATCAATTATAGAAACAAGTACATTTCCTTAGAGGTGAAGCAATGTCATTCATCCTATCCCATAGAGCAATATCGCTCAGATTACCCAAATACATATCTCAGATATGAGATTCCGGACGAGAAGTCTCTAAACAACCTTCTATATGCAAAAAAGAACTTGTTAACTAATAAGAACAATGAAAATATTAACAAGAATAAATCGCACGTTACAAAACAGGCAAGAAACACAAAACAGAAAGACTTTCCTAAACAAAAAATTCAACAAAAAACGGAATACACCCTAGAAACCAATAAAAACAAAGGTACATTGAATAACTTACATAATAAAATTATTTCAATTCCCGCTCGCTCTGGATCCAACTTCAAATTCCAACTTTGTCAACTACGGAATCGGTATATTTTAAAAAAGAGGTAAAGCCACGGTTGTTCATAGGTAATACCATAGTCAACCCATCACAAGGAATGGCAAAAGTACTAGTTCTCAACACGAATGAGCAGGACGTCGAACTGGCAATTCATGACATGAATCCAGAATGCCATGACCTTAATGACTTCGATTGCATCTCTACGGATTCCAACAGAGATCCAATTAGGGGCAGAATAAAAAAACTGCACACCCTGATTAAATTACATCACTGTAATTTGGAAGAAGCCGAGAGTATTCGGAAAATTTGTAAGGATTTCAACGATCTCTTCTACTTAGAAGGGGATTTCCTAACGTTTACAAATGCAACCGAGCACCAAATCGAAACAGTCCCAAATAAACCTCATATATACACTAAACCGTACAGACTTCCAGAAACAAGCCGGAAAGAAATTTCTCGGCAAATAAACGAAATGTTGGATTCGGAGATAATAAGTCCTTCAAATAGTCCGTGGAATTCTCCCCTACTTCTAGTTCCCAAAATGGCGAGTCGTTGTAGATTTCCGCCGAGTAAATGACATTACTATTGGCGACGCTTACCCATTACCTAATATTACAGACATATTAGATCAATTGGGTAAGTCTAAATATTTTACAACGCTAGACCTCGCCAGTGGATTCCACCAAATTCGCATGGACGGGAAGGATAGAGCAGAAACTGCGTTTAGCACTCTTATGGTCATTACGAGTTTAACCGTATGCCATTTGGATTAAAAGGTGCACCCGCAACCTTCCAACGTGCCATGGATAATGTCCTTTCCGGACTCCAGGGCATCTACTGTTTCGTATACATGGACGATATCGTAGTCCATGGATACAATCTGAAAGACCATAATATCAGGCTAGCAAACGTATTTAGCCGCCTTCGGGATTTCAATTTAAAACTACAACCCGATAAGTGCCATTTCGTAAGAAAGGAAATAATGTATCTAGGGCACATCATTACTGAAAATGGAGTCAAGCCAGACCCGGCAAAAATTAAATCAGTTCAATCTTATCCCAGACCCAAGAAGGAAAAAGACATCAAAGCCTTCCTTGGTTTCGTCGGCTATTATCGCCGCTTTATTCCCAATTTTTCTAAAATCGCGAAACCTCTTACTAACCTTCTGAAAAAAGACACACCTTTCAAGTTCGATGCAATTTGCGATGAAGCATTTTGCGAATTAAGAAAAAAATTAATATCAGCACCAATTTTATCCTATCCGGATTTCGACAAAGAATTTTTTGTCACCTCCGATGCCAGTGACTACGCCATCGGAGCAGTCCTTTCCCAAGTAGATGATCAAGGAGATCATCCAATCGCCTATGTGAGTCGTGTTCTCAATGGTGCAGAGACTCGTTACTCAACAATCGAAAAAGAGCTTTTGGCAATTGTTTTCGCAGTTGAGAAATTCAGGCCATACGTTTATGGTAGACAGTTTACCATCATAACTGACCATAAACCATTAGTATGGCTAATGAATCTAAAGGATCATTCCTCAAGGCTAATGAGATGGAGAATACGTCTTGAGGAATATGACTATAAAATAGTTCATAAACCTGGAAAACTCAATACAAATGCAGATGCTCTCAGTAGGGCTATCCCAGAAAATTCCGTAAAATCAACGGAACCTAACACCTATGTAAATGTGGTAACCAGGAATCAAGCCAAAGCTCAGGCGAATCTAGATACACCAAATTCAAATATTACTACTCCAAATCCAGATATATCAGTAGTAAACAGTTCCTCAGTGATAATAACTGAGACCAATTTCCCATTACTTTTAACTAAAAACACAAATCCCAAATTTTTTATCTTGCCAATGCAGGATACAGAACTTGAAAGAGTGTTAAAATCTAAACTAAAACTTTTAGACAAACCTCCTCTACTAGAAAACAAACTGAACTTCTTTAAGAAGAAAGACTCCACAGTAATCATTTCAATAGTCAATCTACCTTGCCGATCTCAAAGAGATAGATTAGACATTGAAAAGATTTTAACTGAGATCGGCTCATACACAGAAGCAAATCAGTTAAATCAGGTAAATATCTCCTTCCCGGTATTAGACCAACAAAATCTATCAACTATTAAAAACATTTTTACCAAGATCTTCGTTAACCAAAAAATAAATATAAGACATCATCAAGATTCCATAAAGTATTTATCTAACAGCAGTGATATTGAACAAGTTCTAAAAGATTTCCACTCTTTACCAACGGGAGGCCATCAAGGTGTCTCCCGAACAATTAAAAGAATTAAAAAACAATTCTATTGGCCTGGCATGTCAGACGATGCTGTAAGATATGTAAGGAAATGTAAACTTTGTCAAGTAAACAAAGTATCCAGAAATCCCAAGATTCCTATGAAATCTCAAGCATAAGCTCAAAACCTTTTGAAAGAGTGTACCCAAGACGACCTTTCCAAATTCTCTGAGGCTATTCCCATAGTCAACACTGAATCTAAGACATTAGCGGAAGCCTTCACGACAACAATAGTTTGTCGACATGGCATTCCAGAAAGTATCCTAACAGATCAGGGATCTAACCTCATAGGTGGCATGTTCGCCGAGGTATCTAAACTGCTAAAAATCAAAAAGCGCAAAACTACTCCATATCACCCTCAAACAAATGGTGCATTGGAGAGAAGTCATAGAACTTTAGCAGAATACCTCAGATCTTATGTAGCGAAAGATCCTCAACACTGGGATACATGGTTTCCATATGCCATGTTTGTCTATAATACCACACCTCACTCGAGTACAAATTATACTCCCCGCGAACTCCTGTACGGATTCCCAGCCGAAATCCCAAATAACTTAAAGTCATCTCCGACCGTTTGCTATAATTACGATAATTATGCAAACGAGTTAAAAGCACGTCTACAACACAGCTATAAAATTGCGAAAGATATAGCCATGGCCCATAAAGAAAAGTCCAAAATCCAATATGACAAAAACACAGTTCAAAAATCTTTCAATATTGGAGACAAAGTCTTAATAAAAAGCAGAGTAAGAGATAACAAATTCTCACCACTCTGGACAGGTCCATATGTGATTATAGAAATCAATTCTCCTGAGAACTCCACGGTGAAAATAAATAATAACAATAAAAGAGTCCATAACAATGACTTAAAACTTTTCGCGGATTAATACAAAATTTCTTCTACTACAAATTCACCGCAAATGAATAAACAATATCATCTTCCAGGTCCTCACAATGATGCAAACGGCATTTTTCCTAATCTGCATCCCATTCATCTCAGGCTCGGGGATAAAAATAAATCAAATAAATGCCAGCGCAGGCATTTACTTCGAAGAAATTGGCAGAACCAATTTCTACACCAACGAGTGGAAGATCGTTACCTACTACGATCTAGAAAACTTCAAGTCAGAATTTAGGAACATCAAATTCATCACTGAGCAAATTACGGCTATCTGCACGAAATTGGATGGAAATTCAGCAATGGCACACACTTGTAACGTGTACGTTGCTACAGATAAACCTTATCATAGCAAATATAGAATATAACAATATGCTCCTAATAACTCAAAGCAGAAAACAAAGAGCACTTTTAAATGTAATAGGATCAATTTCCAAAGCTCTTTTCGGCACATTAGATGAAGATGATGCCAAATTGTATGATGAACAATTTCACAACCTCACTTTAAACCAAGACTCCCTCCTTTCCCTTATGAAAAGCCAAACCGCGATAATAGAAGCAACAGCACAAATTTTTAATAAAACCAAGGCCGCAATTGAAAAGGAATTCCTGACTATGCATAAAAAGCTAGTTTCAATACAAATATCTACTTCATTAATGGAAAATAGAACACTGGATAATAAAATATCCATCGAAATAGAATCATTAATCTCACTTGTTTCATTAATGACAATCAGATATCAAAATACACAGTCAGAATTAATAGACCTTTTAATTGATTCCAAACATGGAAAATTTCACCCTACACTAATATCACCTAATAAGATTGAAAAAATTTTATCAAAAATTAGGCAGGAGCTGCCGAGTTCAATAATGCTTCCCATAAACTCCAGAGACAATATATTTTCACAAATCTACAAACTAAGCACAATATCTGCAAATGTTTGCAACAACAAAATAATTATAGAACTTCGAATCCCACTTCCTTTTAAAGAATCCTACCAAATTTTCAAAGCAATGCCATTACCGACAATCCTAAACGGTTCATTCATATATATTGAACCATTAGGGGAATATATATTAATTGGTTACAATCGTGATCACTACATCGAATTAACATTACAGGAAATTCACAATTGCGCAACGTTGGACCATACTCACTTTTATTGTAAAATTTCATCACCCATCCTTAATACAAACAATAGAGTAAATCAATGTGAAATCAACTTAATAAAAAAGGAACCTATTACATCAAAATGTAAAATTTTGACAGAACTACTATATGAGACAATTATCGCAGCAAAATGCATGGCTTTTCTCCCTCAAAAAACCTTTCCATATAGATATCGTTTGTGAAGATTCAATTAGTTCAGAAACCCTGCAGGGAACAGGAACAATATTTATCTACCCAGGTTGTTATGTCCGCAGCAAAGAATTTATCTTGCACGGACATTACGTAAAAATATCAAAATTTAATTCCCATTTCATCCCAACAACAAACATTTCCAACATAATCGAAAATATGACGCTTCCCTCTTTGGAAACGTACAGAAGAACAAATCCTTTAAATATCACAAACAACATGGACGTCGATGAAATTGTAAAATCCATTCGTCTTCAAAAAGAACAAGAATCAACTCCTCTAAATCCTATAAACAATCACCACATTCACCACTATGCTCTATCATATTTGACATTAGCATTAGTGTTGACTGTCCTATTTATCTATATGTACATAAAATACAAATCAAAACCTCGCAAAGGTAAAAATATACCTCTGGAACCGGAGTATATACTTGCAGATGTGCCCACGGCGGCACCAAGAAAGTCAAAATTCGAATTAACTCCTGCACCACATAGAAGAACTACAAAAAACATCTAACTTACGGATACTAACAAACTGACCGCAGTAACCTCTTCCATGCTTTAAATACTTAACACCTTCCCAGCCCAAAGATCAAATGAGAAAAAAGGAAATTTAAAGAAACAATACAAAAGATTTTTTTTTATCTCTTTAGGAAAAATATTTACTTTTGTCAAGTTTTTTTTCGTTCCCAACAGAAAACAGTCCAAGAGACAAATAATACCCACACATTTCATTGCGTATGCACTTGCGTATGAGTGTGATCGAGTGTGAGGGAAAATATAAATATCCCAAAAATGATAAAGAATAAAGATACATATATATAAATAGTAATAATAAATAGAAAAAAAATTTTTTGCCTCCCCCCTTTTTCTTCTAGTGTGTCGTTCTTTCCCGATACACAAAATACACATAAGATACAAAAATATCTATTGATTCCGAACCCCAATCAAAAGCAAAACACAAGCAAAAAAAATAACAAAAGAAACCACCATAAAATAAAAAAATAGAAACAAAAATAAAAAACGGTAATAAATAAGAAAAACTCATTTTTAATTAGAAAGATTTATTGAAAAAAGTGGAAAACAGAAAAAGGGAAAAATGAATTAAAATGAGAAAAAAAAACTTGAGCACACCACAATATAACAAAAATTATGAAAAATACAAATTATGAGTAAATTACTAAAAGTCCCAATCGGCCTCGCTCGCGTTGGATGCAGGACCGGAAAACCAGGGGTTTATGGGAAGTGGGTATGACTCCCCGATAATGACAGCATATCCGCCTAAAGGTGAAAAAAAATTAAAAATCACAAAGCAAAACAATTTTCAAAAGTAACTACTTACCAAGAAAGGAAATGCCCATTTCATACTCTGGATACAGTATGAAATCGCATTGATAGTACGCGTCAGCAACTGGTGGACGACCCCATAGAGGCAGACTATGCCGCCCATAAGCGTGCCAGACCACCCGAAGGGGCCCCATCCAGCCCGGGAAAACATGTAAGACATATATCCCGGTGACCCGGACACAAAAGTACTCAGGTACACGATAAATAGAGTGGCCAACCTCTTCAACGAAAATCATTTTGAAAATGAGAACTGACTCCAATTCTATCCAAGTTAAAGCAGGCAATTACAAACAAAATACCAAACAGAAACATAACAAAAAAAAATTTTCCCTTCGCATACCGGAATCCCACACGAGATTATATTCACTTTAAAATCTTCAGATTAAAGCAACTCGCAACAGAATTAAATCCAAAAAGACTATAAGTTAGCAGAATCTTATCTAGACAACAACAATGAAAAGAAGTGAGGCCAAGTGACCAGTGAATGGTGATTAATAGAGGATCACCTTATTAGAAGAAAAACAAAAACAAAATTGCAATTGCTCATTAATACAAACAGGGACAAAACAAACTATAACGAACAAAAAACTGAGAAAGCAACCTTTCCCATTTATCACCTACCCCTCCCAAAAATCATAAACATTTTTGAAGATGCCAAAATTATTTTCTTTTGTGAAATATCAATTTTTACCCTTTTTTCATTAAATAGGATTAATATTTTTCGTTTCTGACAGAAACTAACCAATAAATAAAAATTAGAAGGAATAGACAAAATTTTTTTTTCTACATAAGGAAAAAAAAATTCAAAAGAAAAATAGAAAATTTTTCTTTCCCTGTGTGGAAAATAGTCCTTACAATAAGGACTAATTTTTTTTTCTTTTCTGGTAGAAATTAATAAATAAATAAAAGTTAAAATAGTTAATAATGTAGTAATATCTATATACATATATATATATATATAAAAAAAGCAAACTAAAGAGAAATAAAAATAAACCTAGTTTTTATTTACAAATTAACTTTTATATATAATACAACAAAGGAAATAAAATAAATAAATATAGTAAAACAAAAAAAAGACTATGCAAATAAAATAAGGAAATTAATCAAAAAAAATATATTGTTTGTTAAACATAACTCCACTATTAATTAGGTACTATACAACAACAAAAAAAAAGGATATCTTGAAATTACATATAATTAGTGATGCAAACAGTTTTAATTTAAATATTTTAATTATTTTTTAATATATAGTAAATCTACAATTTTGTTTATAGTAAGCTACATACTATATATACTATTTTAGTATATGAATAATGAATTTAGGTATTTGAAAGAAAGTTTTCTTCTTAAAAAGAATAAAACTTTCTTTTCCCCAGGTGCCTATACCCCGAATCACAACAATAAAACCAATACGCCAATATCTTGCCCTATGCAATATATTGGCGTACTACAATTTGACCCTGAAAAATAAAATTCATTTAAAATTTCATTTAAATTTCAATTTGCATTTAAAAATGCATTTACGTACTGCAACAAAATGCAATTTAGCCTAAATTGCATTTTGTTATCGGTCATACATTCCGTTCACACGGCATGTATATTCTTTTTCTAAATTCATAAAATTTAATCGTATGTACATACATACACCTAATCATTCTCATCACCTAAAAATATTACTATTTCAAGACACAGGTGCATATCAGATTTCATGCATATGCACTGTGTCTAAACTTTTTGTACATTCCCACGTACGATTTTTCACGTCGTGGGAAAGTAATAAAAAAGAAAAGAATTTCATGGGCACCTGGGGGCAGCTAGCCCCAACCTCGGGGAGTTTTTTTTAAACCGTTGCGTTGAGGAGGAAAGTCCGGCAGTTCGCTTTTTAACCCCGTCATGTAATCCAACTATTATCATAGTGCCAAAGTGCTAAAGGAAAAGAAATATAATAATTTTCTTGAAATATAATAATTTTCTTGTAATACTTGAGTTGTAATCCAACTATTATCATAGTGCTAAAGTGCTAAAGGAAAATTTAATGTAATAGAAATTCGAATTGGAAAAATATATATAAAGGAAAGAAGAAAGAAAGGGGTAATAACGTAACAAATAAAAAATAAAAAAACTTAAAGTGGTTCTTTTAAATAAATTGTTTTTATGAATATCGGCTACTGCTCTCTCCATCGGAGCACGGAGCAGAGTAAGACACAACATAATACGGGCTTCTTCTCGGAACCAGCAGAAGTGAACGGAATTAGTTTCAAAAACATGTTACATACAGAGCATCAATTAAACATGTATATACATACATGCATGCATCTCTGAATCGATTTCGCTTCACGCAGAATTCTAAAATTCATGCAAACATGTAGATATGTACATACAATTCCCAGCTGCAAGTATAAACATATATCTACAAACATATTTGCAAGTTCAGTAAAGTCACTCGCTACTGACCTACACCAATTTCTTAATCATATAAAGAAACAAGTGAAGGCAGTGACACAATCCCCTGCGGGCAAGAATTCACACGATGCAATTTGATAACCTTGCGCTAGCGGTAGAACTCAGGTGAACGAAACAATAATGGTTCACGATGATGTCATAATAACAGCAAAGCGGCGAACGGTCTGCGGAAGTATTTATGTATGTAAATGTGAAAGCGATGAATGCCGTGATGTAATAACAACAAACCGGCAAAAGCTTTGCGGAAATTAAATTATGAATGCCACAAAGAAACACTTTGCGGAAATAATATTTATATACGAATAAATGCTGTGATGAAATTAGCTTAGCGTAGTAAGAGAATAACAATAGTATTAAGTGAAAAACTGTATAAATAAACTGTGATTTTAAATAAAGAAGTCAGTAAGTGAGTTAGTTAGAACACGAGTTGTTTCACTTACCCAGGAGTAAAGCTAGTAAGCTGCTCCATTCATCTGTACCTAGGAGTAAAGCTAGTAAGCTGCTCCATTCATCTGTACGTAGGAGTAAAGCTAGTAAGCTACTCCGCTCACATATACTAGGAGTAAAGCTAATAAGCTGCTCCATTGAACCGTACTGGGAGTAAAGCTAGTAAGCTGCTCCATACGCATCGCTGCTCTACCTATCTCGGGACAATCAAGTAAAACGCCCAATCATCTTGACGGCACGTAGTGTGATTACCGTGTCGTGTTCCAGATCAAAAGGTGCTCAGATGAGAGTACTAGAAGTACATTAATAAACTCAACAATTTTGGCGCAGCCGGTAGGATCGGGGAAGTTATATAAATTCAAACTTGAAAAACCTTGATCCTCGAATTTACAACAATTGAGTGCATAAGAGCGCATTATTTTTGAATCTGGCACACAAAACCGAGACGTTGGGCATTTCAAACAACATCCATTGACATCAGTAACAACAATAAAAGCATCATATCTGCATAGCGGAAAAAACGTTAACATCTTCTCTTCAACTAAAGTGAAGTAAAAGTAAGTTAAAAAAAAAAAAAAAAAAAAATTTAAAAAAAACGCGTCAATTTAGTAGCAAAATTACTTTAGACTAATAAAAAATTAATAAATAAATAAAGAAATAAATACAGTAGTCACAGCGATATATGTGCATGTACATAAGCGACAAAAAACAGTAGAAACATTTTAATTAATCATTCTAATTTCTTCGGTTATTATACGGAATTAGATAAACTACCTAATCTCTTTTTTCTTCGCTCTCAATAATTACGTAAAACTCAAAGTTTTGTCTTTCATGCCAAGACCTGATCAAAGCTCTCCTGGCTCATATTTTGAGGCAGCAATAAAGTCATTGTCTTTTGACAACACAAGTCCTCCAGACAGCCCAATAGTAGAGCGAAATTCACCCCAAAGCAGACCATTCATAAATTGGTATCGCGAGCATCGCTCAGGTAAACGCTTCAGAGGGCACAGTCTAATTAATTTCCTAGCAAGAAATTATAGTTTAGGCGCCCTAGTATCCCAGGAGGCATTAGACACACCAACTTCGAGTATAAACACTCAAATTACTTCCAACACAGTGCAACACAATAAAACGGATAAAATGTCGGTAAACTATGAAAAAGTAGTAAAACTGACGGCACAAATGGTGCCTTTGTTCTCTGGGGAAATTAGCGCGCAAATTCTTACAGAATTACAGACTTTTATAGGCTGTTGTAAGCAAGTGCAACAGTGTCTAGGGGAAGAGGAAAGGAAAGCCTTCATGCAGATTTTCCCCACCAGATTGAGAGGAAACGCGTATCAATTAATAGCGTCCAGCTCTCTCACAAAATTTGAAGAAGTCGAACAACTGCTTTACCGAACGTATTTACCTCGTGAAACATACCATGAACTAATAAACAAGTTAATTACTTGCCGGCAATATCCGCCAGAATCATTTAGTTCATTTACAAATAGATTAAAAAGTCTTTTAATTCAATGCAACGAGGCAGCACAAAGTAAATACGGATCTGAAAATTTTAAAGTTGTAAAGCAGCAAATAGAAGATTTTGCTATGGCTTCCATAAAGAGTGGTGCAACTAATCCCCATCTAAGCGCCTATTTACTCACATTGAATGAAAATTCTTTGGAAACTCTCATTCAAAAGGCACTAGATATGGAAAGGTTGCAGCAAGGACTCTTTTTCATTCCACAACCAACAAAGTATATCCCTAACCCAACAAACTTGAGAGTGTAAATTTGTCTTCCTACCCTTACACAAAGGAATTCGGAAGACATAACAAAAAACTGAAATTGGTATACCTCCAATAGCGGAACAACCAAGAGAAACTTCAGTATCCTTTAGTACCGACAGAAACTCAGAAAATTATTGGCGCTCTCCTCAAAAAATCATAACAAGGAAATCGTTAGAAAGTCCACCTCCAAACAGGAAATCTTTTTACGAGTAGGCAGAAAAAAAGTACGATAAACAGAAAGTTCTGTTAAACAAGATCACCTGCACCTACTGCAATTATAAAGGGCACACGTATGACGAGTGCCTAAAGCGTAAGAATACTCCTTATTGTACTAACTGCAGAATGAAGGGCCATGATGCCCAATATTGTAAACAGAATATTAAAGCGCCACCCGAACATGTAAGCTCAAAAAACAATGCTCGGTGGGGCTCTGCAGATAGGGAACAAAGATTTAACCCCATACATAATATGTGCGATTTCTGTGGGAGAAGAAGTCATACGGTGTCCACTTGTCAGCAGAAACAACGATGGGAGGCCACACATTCGGGAAACGGCATACTGTCGACCGAAAAATCCCAGGCTCGACATTAAATAAAACCGCTCAAATTTCGTCAGGGTCCTCTCAAACAAAACAACAATTAAATAGAGAAAATGTACCAGTGGTAGACTTACCACTGGACATAAGCAAAAACACAGCCGTTCGGCTGATAGTAGACACTGGAGCTGAAGTAAGCATCATAAAAAAGGAAGCACTAGATAACCCAAAACATATAGAACGAAGATAAAAGGTGACTTTGAAAACTCCATTTGGAGAAGGAGAAACATTGGGAAACTGCCAAGGCAACTTTTTATTAAGCCGCAGTGTGCCATGCAAACTCCAGGTAGTAGAAGACAGTGCCCAAATCTCCCACGATGGGATGTTAGGCAATGACTTTCTTGCAAAAAATTGTAATATAGAAGGGCCTAATAAATTACTCCGGTTCCCTCGCACGGAAACCAACCCTATTGAATTCACAGTACCTCTCGAAACATCCCTAGAAGATGGAGAGGAAATACCAAGTGATCAATTGGAGGAGCAATTTAAATCACGGGCACCAGATAACAAAAATGCTTTACCTCCAATGGAAGAAACTCTGAACATCTCAAAAGAAGATGAAAGTAGGCAATATGAAGTAGTACTTCAGCGATCCAATAGAATACCCCCTCGATCTCAAATGGTACTGAGCATACCGTTACAAATAGACCAAGAAATGATCTGTTTGTCTCAGGAGATCCAAGAAGGAGTATTTGTCGCAAATTGCCTAGTTAGTCCTCATAAAAGCTTCATACCGTTATCCGTTCTAAATGTAAACACGGAACCAGTATTCCTAAGGAACTTAACGCTTACTCTAGTTCCAAGTAATTGCTATAACATACAGTATCTCCATGTACCTTTGGACGACGTAAATACCCGAAGTACTCATAAAAAGGGTGATCCACCTTTCCTAAGTGCACAAATCAAAAGCACACACAACTTCAAAAACGACAAATTAAAAATTAATTCCAACCCATATTTTCTTCGTGCACAAAACAAAAGCACACACAACGTTTTAAAGGGAGATAAGCTCATATGCACTAATACCATAAAGCATACCATCCCCATACTACACAATCAACCACCCATAAATCAAAAGATGTATAGACTTCCAGAAACACACCGGGCAGTCATAAATGAGCAAATTAAGGAAATGTTGGACAACGACATAATCCAATTAAGTAAAAGCCCGTGGAATTCTCCATTGCTGGTAGTCCCCAAGAAAGCTGGGCCCGACGGCAATAAACGTTGGCGAGTAGTAGTAGATTTCCGTAAAATTAACGAGAAATCTATAGGGGATGCCTTTCCATTACCCAGGATAGAGGATATACTGGATCAGCTTGGGCATTCTCGGTATTTTACTACACTTGACCTTGCAAGCGGATATCACCAAGTATTGGTAGACCCAAGGGATAGACCAAAAACTGCATTTAGTACCGCTTACGGGCATTATGAATTTAAGAGAATGCCATTTGGGTTGAAAGGCGCACCTGCGACTTTTGAACGCCTGATGAATTACATTCTAACGGGTCTCCAAGGATTAGAATGCTTTGTCTATCTCGATGATATTGTAATATATGGAAAAAATTTACAAGATCATAACGAGAAACTGGCTAAAGTATTCGACAGACTTCGAGCCCATAATCTTAAATTACAACCCGAAAAGTGTCAGTTCCTTCGCAGAGAAGTAATATACCTCGGACACAAATGCTCAAACGAAGGGGCACTTCCAGATCCCAGTAAGACAAGCTTTGTCCAAAATTTTCCTCCACCACGAACTATCAGACAAACTCAATCGTTTCTGGGATTGGCAAACTACTATCGCAAATTCATCCCTAATTTCTCAAAGATAGTCAAGCCAATAACAAATCTATTACGGAAAGACGTCAAATTTAATTGGACGCAAAAGTGCCAAGACTCTTTCAATGAAATTAAAAAGTCTCTTATAAATCCGCCTCTACTCAAATATCCAGATTTTACCCAACCTTTTAATCTAACAACAGATGCTAGCAATGAGGCATTGGGAGCTGTTCTATCACAAGGGGCAATAGGTAAAGACAGGCCAATAGCGTACGCAAGTAGAAGTTTGAATAAGGCGGAACAAAGATACTCCACAATAGAAAAAGAGTTGCTCGCTATTGTGTGGGCCGCCAGGAACTTCAGGTGTTATTTACAGGGCAAAACGTTCACGGTCTACACCGACCACAAGCCCCTGAAAGGCGTATTCAATGTGAAAGACCCGACATCGAGATTAGTCAGGTTTCACCATAAACTCTCAGAGTTCGACTATAAAATTGAATATAAGCCTGGAAAATATAACACTAATGCAGACGCGCTTAGTCGAATACCTGCCCAGCTAAACCAGGAAAACCCCAATTCGTTCATTGTGGAAGCTCACGTACATCACCGAGCCGATTCCGACATGGACGAAAAGGATTCTAGTTCTCCAACACCCTCAAAGCCTAAACAAAAACATTGTCATGCTGTTACGAGAGCTCAAATAAGGGAGGCACAAAATAATATTGAAGAGGAAAATCAAAACACAGAAACTCCCAATAAAGTTCAAAAATATCCACGGAACCTCCAAAATGAATTAGTCGAAATTGACTCAACTGATAGCAGCAAATCCGAAAGCAGTGCATCTGAACACGGCGAATCACCCTGGAACCAAAATCTAATAAATTCCCAACATACTTTACCAGAAAATATCTCAGACCCTGAGGAAATCGAAACAATTCTGAAGGACTATCATGACTCCGCATTTGGTGGTCACCAAGGAGTAATCAAAACTTATAGAAGAATAAAGAAGAAGAAGTATAAGTGGAAAAACATGCTTAGTTCTATCAGGAAATATATTCGGAAATGCTCTAAATGCCAGAAACTGAAGGCTAGCCCGGAGTATCGTATGCCAATGGTCATAACAGATACTGCCCATATGCCCTTCGACAAAGTTTATTTAGACATAGTAGGTCCTCTTGAGGAAACGCACTCAGGAAACAAATATATTCTGACTTTCCAAGACAATCTAACGAAATTCGTAGATTGTTATGCCATACCAAATGGCGAAGCAGAAACGGTAGCAGAAATATTTTTCGATGAGATAATCACGCATCCCTAAAAAGGTAGTAACTGACCAGGGTTCTAACTTCTTAAGCGATCTTTTCAAACGAGTATGTAAACTTCTGAAAATAAAAAAAATGCAGACTTCCGCTTACCATCCGCAATCCAACGGCGCACTGGAGCGAACCCACAGACCCCTAGTGGAGTATTTGAGAGCTATTGTATCTGAAAATCCAAAGGCTTGGGATCGATTCCTGAGAACCGCGCGTTTTGTATACAATAATAGTCCACATGATGGCACCAAGCTCACACCAATGGACTGTCTGTTTGGATTCACAGCGGATGTTCCCTCTAATCTGAAAAGAGAGTCGGAACCCATTTACAACCACGAAAGTTACTACCACCTTCTGAGGTACAAAATACAAAAAGCGTACGCTACCGCTCGGAAAAATTTGTTGAAAGCTAAGGAAAAGTCAAAAGTTTACTACGATAAGCGTTCACGTCCAGTAACCTTCAAAACAGGAGATAAGGTTTTATTGAAAAATCCCGCTAAAAAACACAAACTTTCCCAGATATGGCTAGGACCATATCTAGTGGTAGAAGTCTTTAACACTGTTAATACTGTTATTCAAATCGGTAAACGAAGAGTAACAGTACATAACAACAGATTGAAGCCATTTCACGAATAATGGCTGTCAAAAATAAAAAAAAAAAATGGGGGCAGTAAAACAATGAACAAACTTAAGAAGCAACAAAAGGCAATCCAACATACCTAGTAAAAAAAAAAAACACAACAAAGAAAAAGAGAATATAATTTGATAAACTTTATTTTTCAAAAAAAATTGCACGGGAAAACATTTTTTTTAGGTAGCAGACAAAATTTACCTATTCCTCCACCACCACCACTTCCACAAACACTAAGCCGTGTCGAATCTGAATCAATTCCACGCACCCGCCATTTACAGGTAGTTTAATTCCATTCTGCATAGCCAAAGATAAAACAAACATCTCAATGGTGAATTCAATTGCTACACACTTTTTACATGTACATATATCATTAATAAATCAATATAAATAATTTATAAATGTATAAATAGGTTTAAGTTAAATTTTATAAGTACCAAAAAATATGTATCCACACATATAGTACTAAAGCAAAAAATATGTATTCACACATATAGTGCTAATAAAAATAAATATGTAATTACACATATTGAACATAAAAGTAATAGTACCATAAAATATGTACCCACACATATAATACTAATAGCAAAAAATATGTATTCACACATATAGTACTAATAAAAATAAATATGTAATTACACATATAAAACATAAAAATAATAGTACCAAAAAATATGTACCCACACATATGGTACCAATAACAAAAACTATGTATTCTCACATATAGTGCTAATAAAAATAAATATGTAATTACACATATAGAACATAAGAGTATTAGTACCATAAAATATGTATTCACACATATAGTACGAATAAGTACCTATAATAAAAAAAAAATAATTGTACCAAAAATGTATATAAATTATTGTACTCATAAATAGTAGACATAAAAATAGTTATAACAAAACAAAAAAAAATATGTATATAAATAAATAAATAAGTACAAAATACAGTTAAGCTAATACAAATTAACCCTCGCTTAGATAAGCTTGGTTCTTTTTAATAAAGCTAAACACCACATGTACTCATCTCAGCATTACATATATACATACAAAAGTTTCAAGTAAATGTTTTTCTTTTTCCCAAGCTATCAAACAAATAAGTTAATTTTTTAATGCGTTATTCCTCTCCCAAGAATAACACATTTTTTTTAAAAAGGGGGAGATTTGTTACATACAGAGCATCAATTAAACATGTATATACATACATGCATGCATCTCTTAATCGATTTCGCTTCACGCAGAATTCTAAAATTCATGCATCAATAAAGAAATGCAAACATGTAGATATGTACATACAATTCCCAGCTGCAAGTATAAACATATATCTACAAACATATTTGCAAGTTCAGTAAAGTCACTCGCTACTGACCTACACCAATTTCTTAATCATATAAAGAAACAAGTGAAGGCAGTGACACAATCCCCTGCGCGCAAGAATTCACACGATGCAATTTGATAACCTTGCGCTAGCGGTGAACGAAACAATAATGGTTCACGATGATGTCATAATAACAGCAAAGCAGCGAACGGTCTGCGGAAGTATTTATGTATGTACATGTGAAAGCGATAAATGCCGTGATGTAATAACAACAAACCGGCAAAGCTTTGCGGAAATTAAATTATGAATGCCACAAAGAAACACTTTGCGGAAATAATATTTATATACGAATAAATGCTGTGATGAAATTAGCTTAGCGTAGTAAGAGAATAACAATAGTATTAAGTGAAAAACTGTATAAATAAACTGTGATTTTGAATAAAGAAGTCAGTAAGTGAGTTAGTCAGAGCACGAGTTGTTTCACTTACCCAGGAGTAAAGCTAGTAAGCTGCTCCATTCATCTGTACCTAGGAGGAAAGCTAGTAAGCTGCTCCATTCATCTGTACCTAGGAGTAAAGTTAGTAAGCTGCTCCGCTCACATATACTAGGAGTAAAGCTAATAAGCTGCTCCATTGAACTGTACTGGGAGTAAAGCTAGTAAGCTGCTCCATACGCATCGCTGCTCTACCTATCTCGGGACAATCAAGTAAAACGCCCAATCATCTTGACGGCACGTAGTGTGATTATCGTGTCGTGTTCCAGATCAAAAGGTGCTCAGATGAGAGTACTAGAAGTACATTAATAAACTCAACAAACATATGCATCGCATACAACGCTAACTGACCACTGATCGACTTAGCCTCCCATCACTAGAACTTAGGGAAGGTTGATGGGGAATAACAAAAGACAAAAAAAAAGTCACCTTCACCTCGTGTGGGACTCCGCTCCCAAATCACCGTCGCGGCATTGCATCGATCACTCCAAGTCGGATACCAATCTAGAGGATGCTCAACAGCCATGCTCCCGTCAGAGTGATCGAAGCAGCCCTAAATGGAGCCATGGGAGCGGAGCGCCACGCAAGCGCGAAAAGTTAGAAAAAGGATCATTCGAACTGCCAGGCTGCATCAACCCAACAAGGACAAGGTCACAATAGATGAACGTCGTTCATCAACTAGTTGGGTTGAGACAGACGTGCGGTTCTTCAGGTAGGCCTGCATCGAGTGGCCAGCTGTTCAGTGGCAGCGAACCGAAGCTTCGCTTCCCAGTGCTGCCCGCAAGCCCAAAGCCCGCATATATACCACTGAAGAGAAGAGCACTTCAATGCTGGAAACTGGAAAGTTTCGAAAGTTTAGATAGGAGATAAAATTCCAAGTGGTCTTCACACCGGTGTCCACGAGCCGAAGCTTGGCTTCAAAGGTGGTACGCCTCGCGCACAAAATTCGCTTGCTGCCAAGGAGGTGAGCACTTAGATAAAAGAAACTATTAAATTTAAGGTAGTAATTGACTTAGACTTGACCGAAGGCAGTTTACGATCGCACATACAGCCAGAACCATGGTCGAGTGACCCAGCCGCGACACAAAGGTCGGGCATAACGAGAGCCAAAAAGGAGCTATCATGGAAGTAACGCACTCCACAGAAGCAAGGCGTAGACCCAGCACCTTGTATCCGCCAGGCAAATCATTTGCGTTGGCTTAAAACATACTGAGGTCTTACAAAACAAAGAAAAGTTCCAATAGTGATAATAACACAAAAAAAAAATTGAGAAAATAACATTGAAATAGCAATTGCATTCTAGTCAAGCGAAGCTTGACTAAATGCGAAGAAAAACAACCAAACTTGGGCGCCATTTGTAATGGAAATGGGCGACCAGAAAAAATCATTGAAATAGTAATTGCACTTTAGTCAAGAGAAGCTTGACTGAAGGCCGAAATAAAACCAAATTTAGGCGCCATTTGTAAAACAAATGAGCGACTAGAAAAATCGAAAGGTAAACTCGAAATTCTACTTGCACCCTAGTCAAGTGAGGCTTGACTAAATGCGAAAAAAACCAAATTTGGGCACCATTTGTAATGAAGAGCTTGTCAGCCGACAGATCTACCTACGTTCACTTGTACCTGCATGTAGATACATACTGCATCCGACACCTCTTTGCTACAAAATCATATCCAGGATATGTGTGGGTGGCTGCACAGCGAGTATGCCGCTAGCGATCAGCCGGTTTGGGGTGGTTCTTGCAACCCACATCCCTTCAATGCTTGTTAAGCTGTGCAAAATCGTCAACATAACTGATCAGACAGACGGACGGACAGAAAAAAGAAAGAAATTGTAGTCGAGACTGCAGACGGACTGACAGACAAAAAAAAAACTAATGCAGGCTTCCTTCTCATGGTGGAACCTGAAAGTCTAAAAAGAGGAAAATTGATTTTATTTACATGCTGCAAAAAGAAGGAGAATAGAAGACCTCAGCAACGCCGAACAAGTGCTAATTCACCCGGAGAGTTTACAACGCTGGCAAATGAGCGATTGAGAGAGAGTGAGAGAACTGAGAGGGGTCTCTGATGTTATTGAGACCCCGGCTTTGGGTAATGTTGGGTCCAATCGCCCCCATCCACCCTGGCTAAGCCTCCAAAGCCGTATCGAAATGCTCAGCCCCATCTTTACGTGTTTTACATCTATTGCCGTGTGTGTGTGGAAACGACCTCCCTCCTGTCCGCGACCATCCCGTTTATGAAACTACTCACTCCATCGCGCAGAATCCATTACCAACCTGTAAACAAAAGAGGAAAGCAACTTGGAGATGGGCGGCCAAAGGTGACCAAACCAAATCACCCAAAAGAGGAAGGCGTAAAAAGGAACTCACAATTTCATCAAGTCCAAATCAAAATAATTTATTTATTGCGGTTGTCTAGGCATATGTATCGCTTACGAGGGAGGAAACCCGATCACACAAAGATTAACATCGTATATATATATAAAAAATAAAGGAAACAAAGTCTCCGGTTAATATCAATCTAGATCAAAACTTACAACTAACCCTAATAAGCGCTTTCCTATTCTGTGACTTATCGAACCCTGTGATCGACGCCTAACCTTAGATGTACACTAAATGACTTTAACACTGTAAAATTAAGAACAAAAGAACACAAAGGAAATAATAATACCTAGAGAAAATTTGAACTAACCTTGTGATCCTCTATGGACTTACATAACACCTGATTTACTCATATTCGGGGTTTCCTCCTTTACCAAAAGGGTTGGACACTGGTTTTCCAACTATCTGCTAGCTGCTTCAGGACTACGTTGAAGTCTGAGTTCACCTCCTCGTTTCCCGGCACCTTCAGATATGTAAGAGCGAAATGTTTTGCCGTAACTTCTGCCAGAGGGATACTTCCCCAAAATTTCTCTCAGGTTCGCCAGTACTATGGTGTATAAAACTCACCGTCGCACAGGTAAATATTCCAGTTAATACAAATTATGAGTGCACAACATGAATAAACCAAAATTTTCCTTTCAGTTCACCACTAGGAAGATCTTCATAAAAATCGCTGTCGCACAGGTGAGTATTCCAATTAATCAAATTTATGAATGCGCAACATTAATGCCAACATTTTCTTTCAGTTCATTATTAGAAAGATCTATATGAAAAATCAATGGCGCACAGGTAAATATTCCAATTAATAAAATTTATGAATGCGCAGCATTAATGCCAACCTTTTCTTTCAGTTCACTATTAGGAAGATCTATGGGGAAAATCACTGTCGCACAGGTAAATATTTCAAATACTAAAACTTATGAATGCGCAGCATTAATACTAAAATTTTCTTGCAGTTCACTATTAGGAAGATCTATGGGGAAAATCACTGTCACACAGGTAAATATTTCAAATACTAAAACTTATGAATGCGCAGCATTAATACTAAAATTTTCTTGCAGTTCACTATTAGAAAGATCTATGTAGAAAATCACTGTCGCACAGGTAAATATTTCAAATATTAAAACTTATGAATGCGCAACATTAATACCAACATTTTCTTTCAGTCCGCTATTAGAAAGATCTATGTGAAAAATCACTGGCACACAGGTAAATAATCTAATTAATATCATTTATGAATGTGCAACATTAATACTAAAATTTTCTTTCAGTTCACTATTAGAAAGATCTTTAGGAAAATCACGGTCGCACAGGTAGGTAATCCAATCAATAACATTCATGAATAAAAAAAAATCACTGTCGCACAGGTAAGTAATCCAATTAATAAAACTTAAGAATGTGTAGGATTAACACCAAAATTTTCTTTCAGTTCACCAACAAGATGATATACATGACAATCACTGTCGTACAGGTAAATATTCCAATTAATAAAATTTACGACCAGAATGAATAAACTAAAATTTTTCTTTCAGTTCACTAATAGAAAGATCTACATGGAAAATCACGGTCGCACAGGTATGTAATCCAATCATTAACATTCATGAATAAAAAAAAAATCACTGTCGCACAGGTAAGTATTCCAATTAATAAAATTTACGGCCAGAATGAATAAACTAAAATTTTTCTTTCAGTTCACTAATAGAAAAAAGAAACTCTAAAGACTAATTTTTAAATAAAGAGGAATCACGACTAAATTTTTCTGCGACCGTTCTCGTTCAAAGCCAAAAGACAACTCTTCGACTACACGCAGTCTCCCTACATTGCCAATGTTCTTGTCAGAATGTTTTTGTTCTTTTTTCAAGCCTGCTGCAACACATTGCATGATGGCATTACGCGATCTGTTACAGCTAGGCGAATTGCCGTTTTCGTCGCTTTTATGTGCTTGACTAGTGGTAAGTTTTAAACACGAAAAATTGTATTTTGTGTTCATTTTGCACATTTTAGAATTTTTCGATTGAAAATATTCTGCTGTAGTTGTTGTTTATTTTAGACGTGGACTTGTATGCGGGTATGTATAGATATGATTTTTTTCAGGAATTTTTTTTTAATATGAAGAAGTAGCATAGGGCTACTTCTTGTAAGTATATAGATTTTATCTTCTATTTTTCCAGGAATTTTTTGTACTATGGAGAAGTAGCATAGGGCTACTTCTTGAAAATGTATAAATTTTATCTTTTCAGGAATTTTCTAATATGAAGATGTAGCATAGGGTTACTTCTTGAAAATATATAAATTTAACTTTTCAGGAATTTTCTAATATGAAGAAGTAGCATAGGGCTACTTCTTGAAAATATATAAATTTAAACTTTTCAGGAATTTTCTAATATGAAGAAGTAGCATAGGGCTACTTCTTGAAAATAAATAAATTTTAACTTTTCAGGAATTTTTTCATCGGGAGAAGTAGCATAGGGCTACTTCTCGGAAATAGCTAAATTTTATTAAATTATGTACTCTGGGAAATCATGGGGTTTTCTCTACAGACCTAGAGAAGCCAAACAAAAGTAGCGTAAGGGGGTATACGCTACAAGGCGCCTACGTAGTTTCTGAGATCAACTGTCATTCGTGGCCAGTACAGATGTCTTCGCAGACGTTCCAGTGTTTTCCCTATACCTCCGTGTGAAGCTAGCGGCGGATCATGAGCCCTTGAAATGACGTCGGTGACACGCCCTCGTGGAATCCAAAGCTTCCAAGCTTCTTCCTCCTGAATCGGATCGCCTGTTCTCGGAACAGTCCGAATGTAAACGAAGCCATCCCTGACGCAAAGATCTGGTAGTTTACCAGCAGTCGTTTAAACCTTATGCCTCAGTTCCTCATATTCCAACGAGTTGAAATATGGCGAACTAAGGTCAACTTCCGGGCCAGGATCCTCATTTGTGGTCAGGCTGTCACAGGAACGACGTTCAGGCTTCCTTTTCGGTGCTCAATAGTGAAGTCGAAGCCTTGAAGCTTCAAACTCCACCGAGCAAGTCTACCGCTGAGGTCCTTTTGAGACATCAGCCATTTCAAGCTCGCATGATCCGTCACTATCTAAACGGCATAAGTTCAATGAAGGGCCGGAACTTCTGTACGCTCAAGATTGCAGCTAGGCATTCCTGCTCTGTGACGGTATAATTTCTTTGTGCTGAATTCAACTTTTTCGAGACGTAGGCTATTGGCTTCTCGTGGCCATCCTCATCTAGTTGAATCAGCACCCCACCAATACCTTGTTGGCTCGCATCGCACTGTATAACGAATGGCTTGGTGAAGTCTGGACTCATTAACAACGGAGCAGAGGTAAGTTTTTGTTTGAGAAGATCAAGAGACGTCTGGGCTTCAGGTGTCCATTTTACCTGACTAGGGTTTTTCAAGGTGTCTGTTATGGAGGCATTTACATCAGCATAATTCGGAATGAACCGTCTATACCATCTCGCCATACCTAGTAGGCGTCGGGCTTGCCGAACAGTTTTAGGTGACGGATAGTCAACCATAGCTGAGATCTTGTCTCGGTCAGTCCTATTTCCTCCTTTCCCGACTATGAAACCCAAGTATTTGGTCTCCTTGATGCAAAACTTGCTCTTCTCGACATTGATAGTGAGGCCAGCTTTCCTCAAACAATCCGCTACACGGGCTAGCAGCGTGAGATGAGTATCGAAGTCTGAAGACAGAATTAATAAATCGTCTAGATAGACGAGAACGTTCTCACGAAGATCGAAAGGAATGACTTTTTCCATGAGGCGGCACATAGTTTGTGGAGCATTGCATAGGCCGAATGGCATCACCGTGTACTGATAGAGAGGATGACCAGGTACTGTGAAAGCGGTCTTTTCTCTGGAATCAGCATCTAGTGGGATCTGCCAGAATGCGTCTTTCAGGTCCAGGCTCGTTATGTTATTTGCCGGAGGAAGTCGACTCAGGAGTACATCTATCTACGGTAGCGGATAGTCATCCTTCTTCGTAACCGAGTTGATCTTCCTGGCGTGAAAACAAAGCCAGACCTTTCCAGGCTTCCTTACCAGAACGACTGGAGAGCTCCAAGGACTCTGGCTCTCCTCTATCACAACCAGTGATAGCATTCGCTCTAATTCAGCATCCATTAAACTTTGCACTGCCGGCGAAATCGGATAAAATCGCTGTTTTATCGGGGCGGCGTCATTCGTTTCAATCTTGTGAGTGACCAGTGATGTTTTCTCAAGGCCTACAGAGGCGAAAGAAGGGAAAAGCTATTTTGTGGCTTCTAAGCGTTGCTGATCAAAACTAGAAAGAATGTGGCTGTCGGTATCAGAGGTAGCTATTCCACTTGGATTCACTTCTGCGACTATACCCAGGACATCTGGAGCCAACCCAAATAGACGCCAGAAGTCTATTCCCAGATATAGTGCCTGTGTGAGCCCAGGAACCACGTAAAAACGCACGTTTTGGGTCTTACCACGGAAAGTGACGTCCAAGTTCACTTGACCATGAACAGTCGTCATGGCACCATTAGCTACTTGGACCTGTGTCTGATACTTCTTCCATTCGACATCTGCTTCCGCAAGCTTCTCTAGAGCTCCCTGGCCTAGAATACTGACATTGGCACCACTATCAAGTAATCCATTTTCAGTTCGGCCGAGCAGCTTTACTTCGGCGTACGGTCGAATGTCGTCTGGCATCGACACGGAAATCTGTGCCAGTTTTTTTCTTTCCAGTTTCATTCGTCGACAGTATTCCCGCCAACGAACGGTTGATCTTTTCTTTTTCGGTCTCATATCCAGGTCAGGAAACATAATATCAGCTAACTCCGCTACCGAGGAGAAAATTCGGTCTCTTGCTGCTCTGTATTTCTGCAGGCGCGTATGATACGGCGTCAGCGGATGTAAAACTGGCTCACGCCCACTCGTCATAACAGAGCTTGGTGGCCGTTTCAACACAGAAATGACAGGAGGCCAAATCTCCTGCTCAATAACTTTGTCAGCTATGCGTGCTATGGGTGTCAACGGGACATCGAAGATTAAAGACTCTTCTAAGGAAGTGTCTAACAATGTCGTGGGCTCCCCAGAAGTGGAAACGGGAGCCTGAAGATCTGCGGAGAAGTCTATCACGTTCTCCGCCTCTATCCGTGAAATATTTGTACTATCAAGTGTTTTGCTGACATCACCAGAATCACTGAATGATATCAGAGGACATAGCAGGGCTTTTGTTTTCTGGACATCAGTTGAAATCTAGTTTTCCAATCATCCTTAGGCGTTCCCCATTCGGTATACAATCCCATCTTAATGACGTCCCAAGTTGGAAATGGATTTTGACGTAGTATCGACCAATACCAGTCCTTAGCTGGTCCTGTCAGTAGCGTGAGCATATTTCTGACTAATAACCCAAAATCCCCTTCAAGAGCGGAGTGCGTGAGCGCTTCGACTCTGAAGATGAACTCGTCGACTGAGAGTTCCGAGTTATTTCCATTATAGGTCAGGTTCCATCTCCTTATTGGACTGCCTGATCGTCGGTATCCTACATTAGCAGAAACACGCATAGGTGGTCGAGGTTGAGGTGGTTGAGTTGGTATAGGATTTGGTCTGGGCTGATTTATAGGTTGACCAAAAGGTTGGCCGAAAGGTTGACCAAAGGGTTGACCAAAAGGTGGTGATAGTCTCCTAAATGATAGTCTTCCCCTATTAGGGAAATCATTTGGCGGCCTCTGATTGCTTCTGGACGAAGGAGGTCGTGTGAAGTCTGCTGGCGGCATTGCTGCTGCTGCTTGTTGTCTGATATCGTCTCTTAACTCAGACCGCAAAACATTTAAACCCTGCTGGAGACCTCGGTTTATTAGGTCTTCCATCTTTATGCTCAAGCCTGCTATCAGCGCATCCGTAGCAGCTGAGGTGTTGTGGTGTTGAGCTGTGCGCGCTGGGCTATCACGTCGAGGACTCGAGTTTACAAAAGTCCTTGAATGTAAGTCAGGCATTCCTGGAGACAACGATCGTCGATTAGAGGGTGGCAGGTCAAAGTTAAGGTTTGGCAATTCAAAGGTTGGCAATGAGTCACACCTGGCTGATTTCGCGGGCTTCACTTTCTTTGGCTTTTTTGGAAAGGCACCCGTGTAACTAGTGATGTCCTGTGGCGTGAGGCAGCGTCGACAGTTAGGGCAACTGGAATGTGCGCCTACCCAAGTTTGGATACATGCATCGTGAAAGACATGTCCACACGTGGTCATGACAGGCTTCTACTCAGCTGACCAGCTTGTGTCTCGACAGATCGTGCATGGCTCACGTAACCTAGTCACTTCGTTCGGCCCATGAGGCGGTGTCCTCATTGTAGCCATAGTAAGTCAAAGTTGAAAAAGTTTTACAAACCGAAGGTTTGAAGAAGAATGTCAGAGAAATCCAAAAAAATTTGAAGCTTACAGGCTTCGAAAAAATCGCAGCTAACGAGCTACTAAATTTATTGACGCGTATTATGTAGAAAAAAATAAACGGAAGTGGCCAACTAAGTTTCAAGTAGATAATTATTATTACTACAACATTATTTACAACCGTTACCTACTCATAATATAAAAATTCATTGTTGGTATATAATACGTATATATACAGTAAGCAACGGAAAGCCTTCGGATGTAGGAAAAATATTGTATATTCCTACGAAAAACGAACTACTGGACCGATAAATAATATAAAAAAATTTTCTTAACTACAAAATTCAAAATATTCTCATAAATATACGGTCTTTGTCTTCTAAATAGTTACCCTAAATAAAAGCTTCTATATACCATTAAGAGACTTCCGCGCTATTTTATACACCTACTAAATTTAAAAGTTTGCAAGTTGGGACAAGATTTATAATTCAAAAAGATATCTTCCCAAACGTTCGAAGAAGTAAAAAATTCCAAACCACAAGGTTTCGAGAAGTTAATTTAGGGCTTCTCAAATCGAGAAAATATAAATGTTAATACAATTCAAGTTCAGAAACGTTAGCAATGTTTCTAAATAAAATTTCCTCTCTAACAGTTCAGTTCCGTGTTTCAAAGCTGTGAAGAATCACCGAGATCCCACGTTCAATATAACGATCAAAAAAAAATCTATCAAAACAATTCTCCCTCACTTCCAGGAGCTAACTCTCACATAAGGTGTCAGGTCGCTCTCTCCCTTACAAGATCAGAAGCAGGATACAGGTAAGTGACGTGAGTGGTGCATTGAAAAAGTCAGAGTTCTCGCAGAAATCTGGGAAAAGTCAAGTTGGAGGTGTCACAGGCTGAGAATGCTACTAGAGATTCTTCAGCCAGGCAGTTAGCAGTATGCCAACTCCTGATTACTGAAGATCTCCAGCATCACTCCCACCCTCAGAGAACTCTTCCTCTCCTCTTCACCGGATCCTCATGTCCAAATAGTTCGCCAGCTGGGCAGAGTCATGAATCTGGTCAACTAATTAGCTGGAAGCCAAAAAGTCGTCTCACAGACTCATAACTCTGTCCAGCCAGTTGGCCAACAGAACAATTGTCCGCGAGAACACAATCCAAAAAAAATGTTGTGGAGATACCTACCATTTCCATGGCAGAAGGCCAGCGGGAAAGATCATTAAAAAAAAATTCCAAAAAACTTCAAAAATTCGAAAAGCTAAACAACTGTTCGGACTCGAGGCTTGACCAAAGTCAACCCTAGAGTCGAACTTCAATTCAAAAACAAAACTTTCAAAACTTTCAAAATATTACGTTACTTTAATCATTCAAAACTTCAAAATCTCAAAAACTTTCAAAACGTTACTCTACAGAAAAATTCAACAAGACCAATTAGATCCAGGTCCGCATATAACTTCCACTGGATATGAGACTTGCGATCGATCAACTAGCTGATACCAGATGATCATATCACTCAAAGTCCCAGTCCCCAGAAAAATTTATACTTAGACCACCGAAGTCTAATTGAGGTGGCCCCACGTTGGGCTCCATTTTTGTTATGGTAGTATGTAAAAGAGTGACTGGTTAGGACGTGAAGTCCAACCTGCCAGCATGAGCTGACAGATCACTCGATGACAGCGATAGCACAGGGCGGCACGCTAGCACCTCGGCTAAGGGTGGCGGAGAGGGTGGGGGAGTTCCCGAAATAACCTGCCGCTTGTCATCAACCATAAACAAGAAAAATTTTCGTGCCTACATACCAAAAACGAGCCAGCACACACTCGATCCAGAAGGGACCCCTACGTCACCTACCTATTTCGTATGAAGACGCAGATGGTCTGCCTTCTTGCCAAGCCCCATCCTCCCATTGACTTTGGGTGGCACTATTTGCAAAGTCCCTTTTTGTTTCCTCTAACTTTGACGTAATCCAAAAAAGTAATGAGAAATAACCTATTACTAGAAAATAAAAATGGTCTAATATTACTTACAGGGTATAATTCCTCGCCGATGTTTGTGGAAAAATCTTGCTAGGTAGTTAACTCGACGTGTTGAAGAAGATTTGACACCACTGTGACGATCGTCTTCTTCTTACTTGCCAGTCATGTCAACATGGCACCTGAGCGTGAGGAAACATTACTCTCGGTCGGGGTGCATTCAGTTTTCAAACTTGATCGCGGCCGGCTCACACGCGTCAGCATTTCGTGTAGCATATTGCTATATGCAATACGCTACGACCATAACAATCTTTACTCATCATCGAGTCTTCGGCAGAATGCTCAAACCCGAACATAAAATTCAATATAATTACATAGAAAACCATTGCAAAAAAAGCTGGATATAGATATATATGTATATATAAAAAGGTAAAAAAACTAGCATAAAATAAATAAACAATAATTGCTCGCAATAATTATTGAACTCTTGGTTACTAAGCAATTGCTCCCAATAATTAATGAACTCGAGACAATATTGCTTACTAGTCAAAGGGTAAAAACGGGAACCCTATTACTAAACCTCCGATGTCCGTCCGTCGGTCACCGGGCTGTATCTCATGAACTGTAATAGGTAGACAGTTGAAATTTGCACAGTGTATTTCTATTGCCGCTATAACCACAATAATAAAAATAAAATTAAAAATTAAAGGGGGTCCATACAAGAAACGTGTTTTTTGGCATAAACATAGTGTTAAATTTTGTACGATAATAAGGAACCCTTCGTGTACGAGTCCGACTCGCAGTACAAGAAATATTACAGTTTTAACTAAAGAGCTTAAGTAGCAGCACTAACTAGTTATTACTTTGTGCTCCCACCCGTGATAAGCGCAATACCTTCAAATTAAAAAAACAAGACCCTGCGCTACCAGCACAGTCTATTATATTTTCAGATCACGTGACGTTAAAACAGCTCATATGCAAAATTTCAGCTCCCTAAGTGAACACCTTCTCGAGTTATCGTGAGGACGGACAGACCGACATGCAAAAATCAAATTAACTTTTAATATATTGTGTGGGAGTCCAATCCATTTTGCCTACCATCATTTATTCTATGCGCTACAATCGGAATGACAAACTTAGTGGCGTCGGTTCGCCGCAGACTGTTTCGTGTCAGAGATCTGAGTACCGAAGCATCTATCCTTAGGGCCTACCCACACGAGAAGTTTTTAGGGAAGGAAGGAATTTCCTTCCCTTGTGCAGAGACGTTGCTCTGCGTAGTTTTTTATATGATTACCGAAATTAATTTGGTGCGTGTTCAATCAAGCCACAGTTTTTGATATAAACAATAACTGTATCACAAATTCGCAACACGTAATGATTATTAAATTATTATATTATCACCTCAAACCGCAGGTAAAAATATGTACAGCCTTCCGATCAGAAATTTCGCAATATCAAAATGGACGTACCTAATTTTCTTGTAGTAGTTATGTAGTTATGCAGTTAGGATGAATGATTGATTGGTTAAGACGCGAAGTCCAGACTGCCAGCATGAGCTGACAGATCACTCAGTGTCAACGTTGCTACAGGGCAGCGCGCTAGTTTACCTCGATTAATGGCGGAGAGTGTGGGGGTTCCACGAAAACCTGTCGCTGTCACATTACCATTAACAAAAAGATATCGTACCTGCTCACATAAAAACGAAGCACACATCCAACCCTGAAGGGGCCCTTACACCACTTACCTTACCTTATGACGAAGGCGTAGGTGACCTGCCTTCAATGCCATTACCCCCCAATCCACCCTTTGACATTGCGGGCAAGATTTGGCAATGTCCCTGGAAATGACCTGAAATGAGTGTAGGAGCGGACCTATACAACTACTATTCCGAGAGAGCTCCGGGAGAGAGAAAAGGAAAAACAAAAATTTTAACACTGCATGATGACTTATGTGTCCAGTCTGTTTATTCGGATGAAACCATTTCACATGAATTAAATGTCTTACGTTTACAAGTAATACATGTGATTTATACCTAAGTTCACCCCCGTAGCATTATGAGTTCGCACCTAATCTAAAATAGGACTTCAAATGAAAAAAAGCAAAATTTTTCCTAAAGTAAAAGTTCAACAATGTTATCATAATTCCAGTGGTATCTAATTGACATACTTCTGAGTTCCTTCACGAATTAATTTTGGTATAATTAAATAGGGCTCTTTATATGGTAATAAATGTCTAGCACCAAGGGCGGATACAGCGGGGGGCGATCGGGGCGATCGCCCCCCTAGAGCTCTAATAAATCAAAATTAATACTCTAATCAAATGAAATGGAAAATACAAAAGAAATTTTTTTCAAGTCTTCTAAAGAGCGCAAGATCTGGGTTCGGATTCCGCAACTATGAGTTTACGCATATACACCACCTGGCTTCGATTCCGCAAAAGTGGAAATGAGTTTTTCTGTTAAAATTGTATACACTTTAACTGATATTTTCTCCCCGCCATTTTGGTCGCGAATTTTGAAGAGGTACCTGTGAGTTTTTGTCAAGCCTTATTTTCAAAATTATTTGTTATATTATTTATTTTAACTTTTTCTAAGCCGTAGTCGCCTTAATACTAGTGAATTCATGTAACTCATTTCTTATAACTGAACTTAACTTCTTCAAAAAGACTATTTTCGCACTCAAACAACATTCAGCACAGAAAAATTTTCATTCAGCATTTAAGTGTACACTTTCCTTCACGGTGAGTTTTTTAAATCGTGTGCACTGCCAAATTTTTCACATTTGCGGAATCTAGCCCCTGGGCAGTATTAGTTTTAACACTACAGTGAATAACAATGAAATTTGGAACTTCTAATGTTTATCAAAATACTTAATTAAATTATTTTGCTTTGAGTTTGCATTCTATGTGTACCATGAACATTTTAAAATTTCTACACAAATGTAATATAATTTTAATATTTAATTAAACGGAAAACTCTAGCTAGTTTTTTAAAAATTTATTTGTTATAATTATTACTTTGTTCTGTTTTAGTCATAAATTATTCTCAAAAAAGTTAAAATTATACCACTAAAGAATTTTTAGTACAAGCACAATCTTTGCACTTTTTTGTGATCGAAGGCTCACAAAAGTCGGGTATTTTGATGAAAAGTAGTATTTTTAGCAAATTATCATAGCCGGGTAATTAATCTCAGATTCAGTTTTCCTGGAAATATTTAATTAAATTTTATACGTATATTAACCCTACCTAATTAGGATTCCCCGAAAATTTTTTTAACCATTTAATTTGCAATTAATTGATGTCCAGCCCAGGAAATTATGGTGTTTGAACGAAATGCAAGCGACCTTTATATAAAAAACACCATCAGTAAGACAAGCAAGGAGTGTATAATGTCTATTTTATGTAAGACTAAATTTTACTATGCTTACGGGATCAAAAACTTAAAATATATAAATAAAAGAACTCTGGCAATATCTGAATGTTAATGAAATTTTCATGCTGAAACGAAAAGAGAAAGCTATACAGAGCGGTCCACAACTGATGGCAAGTGGGTTATAGGGGGCGATCGCCCCCTAGAGCAAATGTCTGGATCCGCCCTTGTCTAGCACTGAGGTGCGTACGTGATGAAAGTGTGGATTTCGTCCCAAAAGTCAACTATATGAATATGGTGTATTTTGGCGGACACGACGCCTGGCTCCAGGATGCTTTCACAGACAAATTCCTCATTATTAGTGGAGGTCACTATGGCTACGATTTGGTCGCGCAGCAGAAATATTTATTACGACGTTTATATGGGTATTCCTTGCCTGGTTTGTCTCGCGTGATCTAGAATGTACATGATTCTGGTGACCACAATTGTGTGATACCGCTTACGTTCGTTTAATTGAAAACATGAGTCGCCACTGTATAGCGCTCACTCTGTATGTGTATTAGGCCTCTCGCCTGGGACTTTCGAAGCCTTTTCTTTCGGACAATTAAAAATTAGCTTCTGATTGATACGGTACCTGATGATGGTGGATTCCTTAGGTTACCTATTTCGCCATACATGGTTTTTTCTTCCGTATTTATTTCGGGAATCCTGGCGTGTCCTTTCTTTTCCTCGGGTCCCCTTGAGTCACAATACTATAGAGACTTAACCTTCGCGTTATTTTCTTACTTTTTTCACTTCTTCTTCTTTTTCATCTCATGGTTTCAGAGTTGGAACTGTGAACTCCACTGAGTGGGAGCTGCAGTTCCTTCTCTCCTGGCTCGATCTTACGAGGTATAACGCCAAATAGTATGCCAAATATTGGTGAGGATGATAATTAACTTGGTTTATTGTTGTATACTGTGTCGACTACAGTGGGAGTCAAGTTAGTGGGTGTGACGTGTTCAAAAGTTGTGGATGGCGGGATATAGATAGGGAAAGAGTAGATGTATTTTTGGGCGGGGGAGTGGAGTGTGTAATATCGTGGTCCGTTTGCAAGAGTAGTGAGTCAACATCAGGTCAACAGGCTAGAAGTCCAGCCTCACTGCACACAATCTGCTTGAGATTGTCCTGGCTGATTGGAGTGAGTATATCTTCTATCGCAGTTGCATTCGTTAGTATGTCAGAATTACTTCTCGTGCTGTCCAACATTTTACAGCTGATTAGACTATGTTCGATGGTGTTTGCCACGCCATATTCAGGGCACATAACTAGGTCAGGTTTACCTATAATTGTGCAGAGCTTAGCATCATAGTTTTGTCCGGAAAAGAGTCTATTTAGGAATCTGGTTTCCTTAGGCACCATTCCTGCCAGGGAAGAGGGGAAAAAATTTTGCAAAAAAGGTACCATTGTTAAGGCTTCTGGACGAGAACTCGTTGTGCCAGGCAGATTGTAATTTTTCTTTAATCAGAGAAAGTGAGTCTTTGAGGGAGATTTTTTGGGCAGAAATTTGGTATAGGGCTAGAGCCTCTTTGGCTTTTGTGTCAGCCAGTTCATTTAAAGGAAGGCCTTTGTGCCCTGGAAGCCACACTATTTGGTAAAGGTTCGATGAATTGGTTTTGGCAGGTCTGCGAATGTTATGTGCGTAGTAGGAATCATTTGGGTTGGGGATGATAGCACGAGTGGACTTGGAGTCAGTGAGAATGATAATCTTGGAACTCGATAAAGTACTAGTTAGATCCATGACCAGTTGTATAGTTAAGAGTTCTCCCGACGTGGATGATCTTAGACAGTCGTATTTATTTATATGACCGCGAAGAGTCGAGGCCTCAATTGCGTTGATCGCCGTTAAAGGTTTGAGGATGAGTCGGCTATTTTTGGAGTGCTCAGTCGTGAGATTGAGGTAGATCTGTTTGAGGTGTTCCTCTGGGACAATATCCTTGTTTACTCCGTGGCGGGTGAGGGTGTTTGATACTGTGTATAGGTTATAGGGGTGGTTAACTGAATCGAAGGTCCCAATCATTTGGAAAATGTTTGGGAAAGATTTGTATACATATGCATAGCTAGAAATTTTCGGGTTTAGGAGATCTAGAAAATCTATGCTGTTGACTTTTGTGCTATTTCTCCAATAATTTCTTTGGGTGTAAGGAGAATTACTCGGGACAGCCCTAGGCACTTCCTGAGGCACGCGTTTGAGAAGGTTGTGAGCCTTTTATCAATGTATTTTGACGTGTAGTCATTGGGGTGCTCGCGATGGATCTGATGGATCCGTATAGGTTAAGCGCTTAAGCGCTAGGTTTGGATGTACAGCGTTGGCTCTGGAGGTAAGCAGTTTCAGCATGTTCACTTGTAGGTTTGCGGATTTCGTCGCATGTAGGAGTTGTTCTCTCAGTCTTAGGTTGGAGGTGAAGAACCTACCTATGAATTTTAGTTGGGAGGCTATTGGTACTCTTATGTTCATGATGGAAACTGACTCCGGCAGACCAGCTCTATAGTGGATTGGGACTATAAATACTTTAGTGGGGTGTATCGATAAGTGTGAGGTACTTGCGATCTGTGTGAAATGCAGTGTTGCATTTTTTAGGGCATCCAGAGCTGATTGGTGTGAGGACCCTGAAGCTACAAACATGAAGTCTTTGGAAAATTGAAGAATTTTTGCATCAGTTTTTGATGCCTTGTGAAGCTTGGTGGTGTATAAGTTGAAGAGAGGGCTGATGACACTACCTTGAGGTAGTCCATCGTTTACGATAGTTTGGGAGGCACCTAGTTTTAGCGTTCTAGAGTTGAGAAAGCTCTGGATCCATATGACAATGTCAAGGGATTCTGTGGCTGACTGGATGTCGATAGAAAGTATCACTGACTTGAGTCCATTCGACTTGTTGAAAGCGATTTTATTTATGATTTGATAGAGACATTGGTTGACTGATTTGCCCTTGGTGTAGGCAAAAGAATTATCTGGCAGTATGTTTAGTTGTGACACCAGGTTGTTTAGTCTCTTCGCCATTTATACATTTAGTCGCTGTGGGAATGAGAGCGATGGGTCTGTATGAGTCTAGATTATGTCTTGGCTTGTTTTTTTTAATAAGGGGACAACTTTTATAATCTTCAACTATCCAGGGAGTGAATTCTGAAGCCAATAATTGCTAAGGATATCCAGGTAGGATTGAAGAGCTGCTGGATTTAGGTTCTTTATGGCAAAAAAGGGGATTCCATCAATTCCAGGAGCGGAGAAGTTTGATTTACTTTTTAGGAAGAGCTTAAGCTCGGTGAGTGTAATAGGAAGTCTAGGGAATGTGCTAGCCACTAGGGGTGTCGCAGTACTTGTGCTATCAGATTTAGTCTTGAGTGATAGCATCTTCAAAAAAGGTGCCGACTTAGCGTCGTCCCAGTGGGTGTTTGAGTCCGTTGAGCTGAATTTAGAACAGATGTTTTTTATTGCGTTAAAGAAGGATCTGGAGTCAGATGCTTCCAGCTTCTCAACAAAATCAGACATATGAGTAGCTTTAGCCTCCTTAACTTCTTTTTTTAGTCTGATTTTGATGGGCTTGAGCTTGTTTGAATTGGCCGTTGATGTCGTATTTACACATTCCGAGAATAATTTACTCTTCACCTCAAATAGCTTGCTAATTGTCTCATTCCACCATGGTTTGGGCGAAAAGTTTGAATGGGGCGATTGAAAAGTGTTCGCTTTAATTATGTCCTCTATTTTGGAAAAAATCTCAGTACTGGGTTCCAGGTTGTTTGTGTCAGCAATAATTTCACTGCGATTTTGGTTAGGTCTGTGCGATGTGTTTTTAGGTTACCGTAAAGTTTGAGGGACACGGGTAGGTGGTGCGATGAACCGATTTTCAGTTGCAGCGTACTGGCTCTAACCGTGTTAGGTGGTAACGTGGGAGGGCAGATCGATTACCGAGCCCGAGGACATAGGGTTTGCAAAAAAAGTAGGAATGTTGGGGTTTGCTATTGAGAGGTTGCAGAGTACGGCCTTTTGCTGTTGTTAGGCCGAATGTTTTGATGAGCGGATCCCAGGATGCATATCTGGCGTTGAAGTCCCCACACAGGATTACATTTGAAAAACCCGACAGAAAAGTGAACAGGTTGTGAATGTTAATTTTGAAGATGTTGAGATTTATTGCGGGGGGAATATAAATTGAAGTAATTACTAAGCTATGATTTTAATCAAAAACCTTTACACAGTCCAAGTCGGACTGAAACTGGATTCGGCTATAAGACAGGTTTTGGCTTATGGCAATAAGGCATCCACCATATCTATCATGGCGGTTTTTCCTGATAAGGTTGTAATTTCTTAAAGACGCTATTGAGCTATCTTTGAGCCAAGTTTCGTTGATTAGTAGGATTTCGTGAGGGTTCGAGCTTCAGAAAATTTTAAGGTACGGTTTGTTTCCATTAAAGCTTTGAATGTTGTAATGTAGTAGTTTTATATGTTGTTTGAGCATTACGTTGTGCTCTGTGCTGAATCATTGTTTGTTCCCTTAAGGATTTGTAAAGCATCTGTGTTGTTTTCGAGACATTGTAATTTTTTCCTAAGAAGGGAGATGAAGTCATTGGTTGGGTGGTTGTCGTTGTTTTATTTTAGGACTTTGCTGATCCAGGAAAGGAGACTTTCCATTTCGGTTACTCTTTCCTTCTCCGCTATTAGAGCCATTCCATTTCTTGATTGCGACTTCTCGTTAAACATTTTATAGAAGTTAGTTGGTTTGGGGAAAGTGGGAAAAGAGTGGGTATTTGCCACGGCAGAATACGATCTTTTCGTTAGAACCTTGTTGACTTCATTTTCTGGAAATCTTGCTCTTTTAGAGGATGTCAGAGGGGAAAAGAGAAATCGTGAAATCGTCCGTTAAATTTGTGAGGATATCGAGCCTGTTGGTTGTGGACATGCGTGGGGTATCTTGGGTTGACTGAGTGTTGAGTGACCAGCGCCCTTGCTGTGTTTCGGTTAATACTTTTGATGGCCATGACTCTCAGCACATCTGACTCAAAAGTTTTGGTTGGACAGTTCGGTGAATCCGCTCTGTGGTTGCCTTTGCTGTTAATGCAGAGCGGGGTGGATTTGCAATTATCTTGACAATTTTCCAGTGAGCAGATTGGGCAAGTTGATTTGGTGGCTTACATTGTAGTTCTCTGTGACCCCATCTGAGGCATTTTGTACAGAGTCTGGGTTTCGGCGTGTAGTAATCCACCCCTCGTATTGCACCGTAAATTGAGATTTCTTTGGGGACCGTGTTTGCCTTGAAGGAGAGTTTGACTATACTAGTGGGAGCAAAATGGTTTTCAGCAATCTTCTTTTTGAATCTCTCCGCCGCTGTAACGGGGACTGGAGATGAGATGTTATTAATTAATTCCTCCTCAGTGATGTCAAGGGGTACAGCCTTAATGATGCCCTGTTTCCGTGCGTATGAGTCTGGGATGAAGGCATTGAGTTGGTGTTTGGATAGGTGAGAGGACGCTAGTTTATTTGCATTTGAAACATTTTTGAAGAATACTTGTACAGCATTGAAGGATTGTTGTTTGATGTTCGTGTTATGTTGTTTTTTTAACAGTGCTCCTATGCCTACGTCGCTGAGGCGCTTTTGATTTTCATCACGTTTATTGTTAGTTCTGGCTACTAGTACCCAGAAAGGGCCTTTATCAGATATATCGTAGAGTATAGTCTGTGGGATTGTAGACTTTGTCGTAGAGTTTGGCCTGGCTGATCTAGAGGTTTGTGGGGTGGGCCGTGGAGTTGCTGGCGATTGTGGAGAACGAGAAAGAAGGATTTGCATTATTTCCAAAATCGAAGACTTTGTAGGAACTCTTTGTTCGCGATCTTAGGTCTTTTGCTTTTAAAGTTTGTGGGGTTTTCTGTCAGTTTACGACTTTCTATGATCGATGCAGTTGATTCTGTCTGTATGGGATTAGAGAAGGTTGAGGGAGGCCTTGTGGTTGACCGCCCGGGGTCAACACTCATTGCGTCATCTTCCTCACCTTGCATGGTTTGTCCTGAAGTAATGAGCAGGGGATGTCTACGGTGGTGTGCCAGACGTCAAAGAAAAACTTTGTACGTCCTGATTTCAATTCACTTTAATTAATTAACTATACTCACCCAAGCAGAATGCAAGATCTTCATTTGTGATTTAATTTGACGTAGTGTTATGGAAAACGTCCACGTATTTGGGAAAAAGTCTATCCCTTTCGTTTTTTGTTGTGTTTCACTAGAGTATTTGTGTTAATGGTTTAAAGTAAACTAACTTCACCGTATCAGATTATTGATTATTTGTGTTCATTTCACTTTCTTTTTATATTTTTATTTTTCTTTAAATTTTATTTTAAAACAATTTTTACGTCCGACTACTGTGATGATAAAATCTTGTAGGACTACTACTTTTTTCACTGCTTTTTCCAATTTTAATAACTTTTCTGGTCTTTGACAACCTTGTTCAATCCAGTAAAAAAAGCTTTTCTTCTTTTTTTTTGTGCCCGAGAAAATTCGTATTCCGTCCAAGCTAGGGCATAATCGTCGTTCTCTCACTCATGGCAGCACATTCGCTGTGTGGCACTATGAACAGTACTATGCTACATCTGTTGACATCATACATGTAGTATACTGCTGCATGCAGCACGCTACGGTCATAACATAGTATTGGTATGTTGCCCGTACTCCCGATCGAAACTTGGGAGCAGGGAATTTTTCCTACCCCCGAATACTCCTCACATATAAAAACTTCTGCGTGTAGGCTATGGCTGGATTATATTACCGAAGTCGACGCCGCGCCGGCGTCGAGGTCGGGGTGGTCGTCAACCCATCTATAATCATAAGCTTAACGCTTGCGCTCCATTACTCCTAATATACAAGATCGAAATCTATTATGAAAAAACCTGACAAAATGAAACGATATTTGAATTTCTGAAAATAAATGATTTTATATTAAAAAAATGTAGACTTGAAGGAGAAGAAAACATTTTTTATTATTATTTAAAATTTTATTGCAAGCTCTGCAGTTACAAGCAAATAATCCAACTATGGTGCAGCCGCCCAGTTTTAATTTAACTTGCCCGGCCGGCGTGAGTAAGCACACGCAAGAAAAACAGTGCTAGATTTTCCAACCTCGACCTCAGTATAACTTTAAGAACATCAACCTGATGAGCCTTGCAAACTTACAACTCACAATACGAACTTTGACAACTTCTGTATGATAACAGTTAATTTGGCTATTGGCTTGAAATTTGAAATTATTTTGTAATAATTTACTACAGCAGGAATAACTTTTCACGTTAAATATGTTTCCCAAACATTTTTGCAACAAATTTCCCGTAAGCAATGCTGGCATCAAATGATTACAAAAATTAGCTGTCAAAGCTGACAAAGTTCCAGCAGAGTAGAAAATGGACGTACTCGAGTTCAACCTCAACCTGGCCGGCCTCATCAACTTTCCCATTGGGAGCTTGATAACCTGGGACAAAATTTTGTATCTGTCGAAAATTGTCGAAAATTTCGACTGTCGAAATTTCGATAAATTATCGCTGAGTATTTTGCCAAGTGAATTTTCGTCGGAAGCTAAAAAATGTAAGTATTATATAAGTAAGATGGATGGGGAAAGGTGTTTATTTTTTTATAAAATTTTTCATTACCTTATTAACACGTTCCTGATTATTCGCAAGTGTGGGCCGACTTCAAAAATAAAATAAAAAAGAAGATGCGAACCGATAAATTGTAGCGCAATATGACAGGAAAAGTAGTGGAATTCATGGCAGAAACGAAGCAAGCCTCAGGCTTCCTCGCAGCTCGCCTCAACGCTTGCCTCCTTAGAACATACTTTATATCAAACAGGAATGCTGATAAGTTCGATCTAGTGAAGCCGAGCTTGTATGTGTTGGAGTATGTCTCCTTTGTAGATGTACCGCAGTGGCGGCGGTAAATATCATATTCATAACTGGGGGCACATTAAATCTTCGTGGCGGGAAAATTTGAAAATGTTGTTTTAATTTAATTTTATCTTTACATTTCAAATTTGTAAACACGATCTATTGTGTATTCAAAAATAATTGAATATTAATTGTTATAGATGGGTTTCGCTCTGGGAGTACTTCTTACGGCACGTGTAAGAAGTACACTCTACTGAACCTGAACGTGTAAGAATCTGCTGTGGTGCTATCTATTTTTGCTTTATATTTATTTTAAGAAATGAAAAAAAAATCCGATCCACTGATAGCGATTTTCAAAAAGCTACGCTACTTCCTTATTGTTAGTCCTCTGCACTACAGATCACGCGCAGGATGATAGAGCAAGGCATTACATAAGCAAGATAATAAGCAATGATAAGTATTTGTTGTTATGTACAAAAGCATAAGTTACATATATTGATCACTTGTGTATTTTAGTGGAAAATTGTTTAATATGTATAAATAGAATGCAAACAAAGTACATCTCTACACTAGCAAACAAAATGATTAAATGATTAAATTTAAATCATTTACAGATTTTACACCTTTAGCCATAGTATAATAAGCTTGTGAACCTTATTGCACTAAGTTACCAGGAGCGACCACGACGAGGTAGGTGTAAAAATGTAAGAAGTTCGCAAAAGCATCTTTTCTGTTACTGTGGGCAAAATATTTCAGCCATTAGAGCCTAGATTTTTAAATTATTTATACTTTATTTCAGTTTCACGTACATCAGATGCGATTCACTTAGAGCATAAGAAAGTTCTTAGATAACATAATATCTCAGAAATCCAGTTCTTACTAATTTAAATTAATAAATTCACTCAATTGAAGGTAGAAGACTAATAAAAAGTGAAAAGATTAATAAACAATAAAATTTACCTAAACTTGTATGCACAGAAATGATACTAACTCAAACTTCTTATACGCCCCCAGCAGTGCTTGTAGCTTTTGCTTCATCTCTTTTTCTAAAAATTTGGACTGCGTTATGGTGGAGTTTAAACATTTACATACCTTTAAATATAACGATTTTTGTATAATGCTGTCTGAGTGAAATTTTTTCTGATGCTTTTTTTGCAGCAAAATATCTCATAATCCATGGCTGAAAAGTGGTCCTCACAAAGAGAGTCTCTTTGAGCTGGCTTATACTCTGGCCGGCCAATCGTATCGAGCCATTTCGTTTTTAAAATTTCCTCCTTAGGAAACCCAAAATCAAAAAATAAGTAAATTCTTAAGTCTTAACCAAATTAACAAAACTATATGTAGAAAAGTTCTAATTAAAAATAAATAAGTTGTAGGTACCTACATAGTTGAGAAAATTTTATAGCAGTTTCCAACAAGAACAAATTTCACAATTCAAATCAAAATACAAATTTATCACAGGAATGAAATATATATAAAATATAATAAGTTACTTTTAAATAGGCTATTTCACATTTTTCGTTTAATTGATTTATCTACTCAAATCAAAATATTCAGATAATTTTCCAAATGTCCCCTAAAAATATTTTTAACCCATCGCCATTGACTTATTGCCTTTCGACTTTGACAGTTGTCTTTTCACGTAAACAAGAATTTTTCTAACATGTAAGTTTTTATATTTGCTTGAAGATGATTCAGCAATATTTGGTATTATTAGTTAAAAGTAAATGGATTACAAATAATTTGTGAATATACTTGCCTAAAAAATGGTTTCCACGGCCCAGTTTTTCCTCTATAACTCCGGCAACCTTTTACTGAGCACTTCATTGTTCAAATTGTATTTATACACAAGTTTTTTACACTAAATATTGTTTTAAATTGTTTATATTAAATCACTTGACTAGTTTTGAAAAAAAACTGTTGTTTGTTTTCACTGCGAAATCACAAATAATTAACATAAATTATTTACCGTCACGAAAACACAAAAACTCACTTGGCAGATAAGACTTATATCTCGCTTTCTTCAATATATTCGGTCCTTTGTTATTGCCTTCCCCTACGAGATAATTATGAGGAGAAGAAAGCTTCACTGATGTACACGAATTTTATACGACACCCGCATTCCTGTTTGATATATGTTTTAAGCTTGCCTCAGAGAAATGAAAACAAAATGATACCACCAGGCTCGGTGCTGTCATTGTAATATTGTTAGTACATCCAGGGTTGCCAGAAAATATTATTTTAAATCGGCAGTTGCGGGTTAAAAAAATCGTCATACATATTAAATGCAATGCATCCTTTGTCTTATTCACTTTATTAAGAGAACGAAAACAAATGAGAATAACTACAAAATATATAATGAAAAACTAAATTTAACAGTTGCTTCACTAATATTTTTAGGAATAAAATTGGCAAAAAATAATATCACCAAATGAATTTTTTTATAAACATTGTAGAGTTAAATTTGTTAAGTAAATCGTTATTTAAAAATAAATTCATATAATCCCCCGTAAATAAAAATCCATGTAAAGAGTCTGTATAAAGTCGATTGCGAGTTTTACTTTTATTAATTATTAAAATATACGCTCTACATTTGCTAACGAATTTGAGTTAAAAGTGCAGACAAAAATTTTTCAAGTTTTGTAAATAATTTTCAGCCATTATCCTGTTTTAAATTGAAAATAAATTTCCAGAAATGTTCGACTGATATGTTAACACTTACATCAAAAGTAAATATGGTCTTATAGTCCAGATACCTTAGCATTATCTATATCCTTCATGAAAAATAAGACTTGAAAACTCACGAATTAAGGGCAATAAAGAATCTCTTTGTCAATTGATAATTTTTACCGGATCGATTAACGAAATAAGATTGGATTTGTAAAATCAAATGGTTTGCAAATTTGTCCGCATAATTTAATATAAAACATTACGCAGTTATCAACAAAAGTATTAATGTCTTGATAATACATATATATATTAAGTAATGCTAACTTATTTCTGACAAAAGTGCCTAAATAAACATCTTCACGATTGCGCAAGTTATGTGGAAATTTGAAATCTACCAATCTAATATGTTTAATTTTTAGACATTCTGATTTTACGAAGCAAATTTCGTTTGAGATAGGTGTAATAATTCTTAAGATTGTAATCTAATAGGATGCGTATATCCTTGAACTTGTTGACTTCTTTTTGGCTTGTTTGAAACATAATTATAAATATCACGTACCATTGCTTCAACTGCAGAAAGCAATTAAAGCAAGCATAGGGTTGAGCACAAAGCTATTTCGGAATATATTTTCAGGTCAAAAACTTTACATTTTGGCATGTACGTACGGTACCCTCAGGACAAACATTACTTCAAAATCAAAAATTTGTTCTGTACAAAAATGACCAATGTTTACAATTGTCATAAAATCGTCATTTTGAAAAGCAAAATCGGCATTAAAATTCTCGATACAGAAATCGTCATAATGACGATAAAATCGTCAATCTGGCAACGTTGAGTACATCTGTTGACAGAAGTAGGCCTGAGAGAGGAAAATTTTCAACATTGAGCAAAGCGCGCTTTGCGGCTAGGCCTTGAGGCCAGCTGCTGGCTTGGTTTTGTGTTGCATCATTTAAAAACCCGTGTTGGAAATTTTGACAATACCTCGAGGAAGCCTCGAGGCCTGGATGTGTTTCTGCCATCAGTGCGTTTGAGTGAGTCATTGCTTTCCCTTTGACGAGTATGGTCACTGCAGTTGTTGGTCTACCAGGGAACGATTTTGGCGTTGAATTCACAAATGATCGCCTTACCCATAATATTGTCGATAATAATTGTGACATCACTGTAGATAATATATATAATAATAGAATAATATATCCATTTTATAACTTTAGAGAGCTTTATTGCATTAATTTTTAATTTATGCTGCCACTTATCACGTGCAGAAAATTCGTGAGACAACGTAGTGACCATGCAAGTATGAGGCCTATCACCACTATTTTAACACCATCAGTAGCGCCGCAAAGTTGTTATACATCGCCACTTTTACCGGTAAATTTGACACCGGTCCATCAACCATTAAGGTCAATTTAAATTCAGAAAAGCCTGATTGGAGCCAACGGAAGCAGAATAAATCTTAACCAAAAATAAATAAACAAACATAGTAACATTTTATCGTCAGCGAAGTTCATCTATAATTCTATAAGTAATTTTATCTAAGGAAATAGACATAGAGTATTTCCATTATTTCTCTCTTATATAAAAATTTCTGTAAAATAAGATAATAGTAACTGAGCCACGTATAACATCTAAATTTCTAGCAGTTTTCATGTAGCTAATTTCGGAGGCTAAAATTTAATAAGATATCTATATAAAAAAAAGGGAAAATGTAATAAATAAGTCCGACAGTTAACTTTTAAATGCTGGAAAAAAAATATTATTGTAAAAACGAGTAAGCTCACATAAGTGTAAATATGAGCTTAATTCTGTGCTGGGTTACGTTTTTTGGAGGACGGTGTAAAAATCTTCTCGGATATTCGCTTTTGTATGTATCTGGCAGTTCCAGATGTAAAGGGAGAGCTGAACCAAATCGAAGAGAACTAAGAATATGTCCAAATAAGGCGCAAGGTTGAATAGAAGAAATTAAACAAAAAAAAGGGAAGGGATGGGGCTAGGAGACGGACGGAATGATAGTTTTTGGTTTGAGAGAGAGTTTGTTAATATCAGCACACAGATCGGATGGTCCGTAAGTTTGTTTGGTTCGAGTTGTGAAAAAAAATTATTGACATAAAAGGAATACGAGTGGTGATCCTGTAAGGAAAATAAAATAAAATAAAACAAAAAGGATAAGAGCTGTGATCCTGTGAAGCAAAATATAAACAAAAAAAAAGGGATACGAGTTGGGATCCTATTGGAAAAGTAAACGAAAAGTGAAGTTCGAAATCACCTGGGAGCACCTCTTTTGTTAAAGAAAAAAAAACAACAAAGCTAAGTATTTTGGGTAGTAGTTTTGTAGTTTTGTATGTTGTAAAAGGAATCTGAATTTTCCTCCAGAGAGCGAGACCTTGTGTAATTGAATTGTGATTGGCATTTTAGCCCTTTTGAAATTATTTTCTCTCATTAATATTTCTAGATATAGTACGATCAAATTGTGAGTGGCATCTTAGCCCTTTTGGAATATTTTCGTTTATTAATATTTCTAGATACATATAGTGCGATCCAATTGTGAGTGGCATCTTAGCCCTTTTGGAATATTTTCTTTCATTAATATTTCTAGTTATAGATATAGTATAGTTGTCAAACAAATTGCGTGGCACCTCAGCCCGGCTTTTTTTTTGTGTTTTCCATATAATAAATCGTTCAAGTATACAAACAAAATTTTAAAACGACATCTGGAATTTAATTTTATTTCATTATTATTTTTCTTGGAATATATAAACATTGCTCGAACCAGATTTCACAGTTTCCGGGTTTGAGCAATTTAATAAGGAAACTGTGTGGCGCCCAAATCTAGGTGTGAAATTAGTACTCACCGTAGTGGTAATTTTTCTTTGTTTTCCTTATTTTTTTTTGTGTTTGTTGGTAAAACGGGAACGCCCCCCCCTTTCTCCTGAGCTTAGTCGGCAAACAGGAGGAGAGAAAAAAAGAGGGCGACAAGTTTGGCGCCCAACGTGGGTCTTGATGTCGTAGCATTCATTCTAAAGTGTTGTGAATTTCGTTCTTGGAATTAAATTGTGGGTTGCGTGGGTTGAATTTTTGATTCCTGGAAGTCGAAGTGTTCGACGGGAGTGTTGTTTGAAATTTTGCGAGTTGAATTTGTGATTCCTGGAAGTCGAAGTATTCGACGGGAGTGTTGTTTGATATTTTGCGAGTTGAATTTGTGATTGCTGGAAGTCGAAGTATTCGACGGGAGTGTTGTTTGAAATTCTGCGAGTTGAATTTGTGATTCCTGGAAGTCGAAGTATTCGACGGGAGTGTTGTGTAACGAAGAGCTTGTCAGCCCACAGATCTACCTACACTCACTTGTACCTGAATGTAGATACATACTGCATCCGACACCTCTTTGCTACAAAATCATCGCGGGATTAGCGTGGGTGGCTGCACATCAAATATGCCGCTAGCGATCAGCCGGCTTGGGGTGGTTCTTGCCACCCACATCCCTTGATGCTTGTTAAGCTGTGCAAAATCGTCAACATAACTGATCAGACAGACGGACGGACAGTAAAAACAAAGATCTAATGCAGGCTTCCTTCTCATGGTGGAACCTGAAAGCCTAAAAAGAAGAAAATTGATTTTATTTATATGCTGCAAAAGGAAGGAGAATATAAGACCTCAGCAACGCCGAACAAGTGTTAATTCACCCGGAGAGCTTACAACGCTGGCAAATGGACGATTGAGAGAGAGTGAGAGAGCTGAGAGGGGTCTCTGATGTTGTTGAGACTCCGGCTTTGGGTAATAATGGGCCCGATCGCCCCCTTCCACCCTGGCTAAGCCTCCAAAGCCATATCAAAATGCTCAGCCCCATCTGTACGTGTTTTACATCTATTGCCGTGTGTGTGTGGAAACGACCTCCCTCCTGTCCGCGACCATCCCCTTTATGGAACTACTCACTCCATCGCGCTGAATCCGTTACCAACCTGTAAACAAAAGAAAAAAGCAACTTGGAGAAGGGCGGTCAAAGGTGACCAAACTAAATCACCCAAAAGAAGAAGGAAGTCGTATCAAGGACCTCAAAATCTCATCAAGTCCAAATCAAAATAGTTTATTTATTTAGGATGTTCAAGCATATGAATCACTTACGAGGGCGGAAACCCGATCACAAAAAGATTAACATGGTATATATACAAAAAAAACTAAAGGAAACAAAGTCTCCGGTTAATGTTAATCTAGATCTGAATCCTTACGACTAGCCCTAATAAGCGCTTTCCTATTATATGACTTATCGAACCCTGTGATCGACGCCTAACCTTAGATGTACACTAAATGGTTTTAACACAGTAAAATTAGAAACAAAAGAACACAAAGCAAATAATAATACTTAGAGAAAACTTGAACTAACCTTGTGGTCCGCTATGGACTTACATAACACCTGATTTAATCATATTCGGGGTTTCCTCCTTTACCAAAAGGGTTGGACACTGGTTTTCCAACTATCTGCTAGCTGCTTCAGGACTACGTTGAAGTCTGAGTTCACCTGATCTTTGTTACGTGCAAGGAAACTTTTCCCCAAATTTTCTCTCAGGTTCGCCACTACTATGGTATATGAGACTCACCAACGCACAGGTAAGTATTTCAAATAATGCAAATTATGTGTGCACAGAATGGTTAAACCGAAATTTGCTCTACAGTTTACCAATGTGATGATATATGAAAATCACTGTCGCGCAGGTAAATATTCCAATTAATACAAATTACGACTGCATAGAATGAATCAACCAAAATTTTCTTTTCAGTTCACTAATAGGGAGATGTACATAAAAATCACTGTCGCACAGGTAAATATTCCAGTTAATACAAATTATGAGTGCACAGCATGAATAAACCAAAATTTTCCTTTCAGTTCACCACTAGGAAGATCTACATAAAAATCGCTGTCGCACAGGTAAGTATTCCAATTAATGAAATTTATGAATGCGCAACATTAATGCCAACATTTTCCTTCAGTTCACTATTAGGAAGATCTATGGGGAAAATCACTGTCAGACAGGTAAATATTTCAAATACTAAAACTTATGAATGCGCAGCATTAATACTAAAATTTTCTTGCAGTTCACTATTAGAAAGATCTATGTAGAAAATCACTGTCGTACAGGTAAATATTTCAAATACTAAAACTGATGAATGCGAAGCATTAATACTCAAATTTTCTTGCAGTTCACTATTAGAAAGATCTTTAGGAAAATCACGGTCGCACAGGTAGGTAATCCAATCAATAACATTCATGAATAAAAAAAAAATCACTGTCGCACAGGTAAGTAATCCAATTAATAAAACTTAAGAATGTGTAGCATTAACACCAAAATTTTCTTTCAGTTCACCAACAAGATGATATACATGAAAATCACTGTCGCACAGGTAAATATTCCAATTAATAAAATTTACGACCAGAATGAATAAACTAAAATTTTTCTTTCAGTTCACTAAGAGAAAGATCTACATGGAAAATCACGGTCGCACAGGTATGTAATCCAATCAATAACATTCATGAATAAAAAAAAATCACTGTCGCACAGGTAAGTAATCCAATTAATAAAATTTTGCGCATTAGCGCAACATTAATACTAAAATTTTCTTTCAGTTCACTATTGCAAAGATCTTTAGGAAAAATCACTGTAGCACAGGTAAATATTCTAATTAATACAATTTATGAATGCGCAACATTAATTCTAAAATTTTCTTTCAGTTCACTATTAGAAAGATCTATATGAAAAATCACTGGCGCACAGGTAAATATTTCAAATATTAAAACTTATGAATGCGCAACATTAATACCAACATTTTCTTTCAGTCCTCTATTAGAAAGATCTATGTGAAAAATCACTGGCACACAGGTAAATAATCTAATTAATATCATTTATGAATGTGCAACATTAATACTAAATTTTCTTTCAGTTCACTATTAGAAAGATCTTTAGGAAAATCACGGTCGCACAGGTAGGTAATCCAATCAATAACATTCATGAATAAAAAAAAATCACTGTCGCACAGGTAAGTAATCCAATTACTAAAACTTAAGAATGTGTAGCATTAACACCAACATTTTCTTTCAGTTCACCAACAAGATGATATACATGAAAATCACTGTCGCACAGGTAAATATTCCAATTAATAAAATTTACGACCAGAATGAATAAACTAAAATTTCTCTTTCAGTTCACTAATAGAAAGATCTACATGGAAAATCACGGTCGCACAGGTATGTAATCCAATCAATAACATTCATGAATAAAAAAAAATCACTGTCGCACAGGTAAGTAATCCAACTAATAAAACTTATGAATGTGCAGCATAACACAAAAATTTTCTTTCAGTTCACCAACAAAATGATATACATGAAAATCACTGTCGCACAGGTAAATATTGCAATTAATAAAATTTACGACCAGAATGAATAAAATAAAAATTTTCTTTCAGTTCACTAATAGAAAGATCTACATGGATAATCACGGTCGCACAGGTATATAGTATTCCAATTAATAAAATTTTCGAGCAGAATGAATAAACTAAAAATTTTTCTCTCATTTCACAAAATTTTCTTTCAAAGAAAATCTGAAATTTTCCACTGCGGATTAGACGCGAGCCGATGGACAATGCGCCGACGCCCGAAGCTCCCGCGGAAGATAAAATAACACAAAAGGAGAAAATCCCCAAGAAGGGAAAGCAAAAAAAAACTCTAAGGCTGATTTTAAATAAAGACGAATCACGACTCAATTTTTCTGCGACCGTTCTCGTTCAAAGCCAAAAAACAACTCCTCGACTACCAGCAGTCTCCCTACATTCCATCGTTCTTAACTCCGCCACCGGCAAGCGAGCGCATTTTTTCTTCTCAGAATTGTTTGTTCTTTTTTTTAAGCCTGCTGCAACACATTACATGATGGCATCACGCGATCTGTTACAGCTAGGCGAATTGCCGTTTCCGTCGCTTTGATGTGGTTGACTAGCGGTAAGTTTTAAACGAAAAATTGTATTTTGTACTCATTTTGGACATTTTATAATTTTTCGTCTGAAAAATATTCTGCTGTTGTTGTTGTTTCTTTTAGATCTGGACTTGTATGCGGGTATGTATAAATATGTCTTTATCTTTTCAGGAATTTTTTTAATATGAAGAAGTAGCATAGGGCTACTTCTTGTAAATACATAGATTTTATCTTTTATTTTTCCAGGAATTTTTTGTACTATGGAGAAGTAGCATAGGGCTACTTCTTGAAAATATATAAATTTTATCTTTTCAGGAATTTTCTAATATGAAGAAGTAGCATAGGGCTACTTCTTGAAAATATATAAATTTTATCTTTTATTCTTCCAGGAATTTTGGTACGATGGAGAAGTAGCTTAGGTCTACTTCTCGAAAATATATAAATTTCATCTTTTCAGGAATTTTCTCATATGAAGAAGTAGCATAGGGCTACTTCTTGAAAATATCTAAATTTTAACTTTTCAGGAATTTTCTAATATGAAGAAGTAGCATAGGGCTACTTCTTGAAAATATATAAATTTTATCTTTTATTCTTCCAGGAATTTTGGTACGATGGAGAAGTAGCATAGGGCTACTTATTGGAAATAACTAAATTTTATTAAATTATATACTCTGGGAAATCATGGGGTTTTCTCTACAGATGTAGAGAAGCCAAGCAAAAGTAGCGTAAGGGGGTATACGCTACAGTTGTTTGAAATTCTGCGAGTTGAATTTGTGAATCCTGGAAGTCGAAGTATTCGACGGGAGTGTTGTTTGAAAATCTGCGAGTTGAATTTGTGATTCCTGGAAAGCGAAAGGTTCGACGTAATTGGTGGTGGAGTAAGTACAGTTGTGTAATTGCAGCAAACTATTTTTAACAATTTCTTGGAATTAGTTGAGGAAGTGGAATTTACTGTCGTAAGGAAAAAAATTCGGGAGTAAATTTTTTTTAAATTCTAAATTATTAATTTTTGTTTCTATCGTCTTGCTGTTTATTGGAAAATTTTTATTATAAATTTCTAAACAGTTTCCACGGAACAAATTAACTGTTCGTTTGGAAGGTGTTGGTATTTTGACGTATTGTCTTATAAGTGGCGAAATTTTCATATAATACTAGGTGTACAGTTGCACAGAATTAATTTTTTGTTTTATGATTATCAAATATTGTTTTACTTACTTGTGGTTGGGGAATCCTTCACATACCTATCGTTGATATAATATTTAATATTTAATATTTTTTTTGTCTGAGCAGAATCGGACAAAGTGTAGCGAAACGGCTTGTTTTGTTGTTATTGTAATTATCTGGCCGAGTAAACTATCACAACTGTTATTTTGATCCAATAAAATCACCCACATTTATTTTGGTGGATGTTTGGTATTCTTTATTGAAGGCATACTTTAAGTAGGGAGGAAAATTTAAGTCATTCATTTTAAAAAGTGAGTTTGGAAGTTGGTTTTTCGTCTACGGCCTTTAATGGTTAAATGGGTAAAGTGAATTAAAGAATAATAATACGGATTTTAGTTAATATATTGATTTTGATTTCCTCTCCTTATTCTTCATCTTCTGCGGGTCAAGTGAAATTTAATACAAAATGGATGTGGGCAAACTAAACCAAGAGGAACTGGTGTATGAGCTGGAAATTCGCGGTGTTAAAACAGGGAAAGTCGACGAGATGAAAAAGACTCTCAGGGGTGTGATGAAGGTAGAAAAAACGGGAAAGTGTTTAGTGTTGGAAAAATATCCATTTGTTTTTGCTATAGATCGGGAGGCCGTTGTGGCAATATTAGAGGAAATAAAAAAATTGGTGATGGATTATGAGGAACAGGGAAGGAGTCAGTTTTTAAAAAAAACATTTTCAAAAATGGAATGGGCTTTACGACGTATTGACAGAGCCGTTGCTCTGGAGGAAGTAGATAAGACGGAGAAAGTTAATTTGAGAACCGAGTTATTAGTTATTATTGGAGAGTTTCAAGAGAAAGCCGAGGGAAGATTTGAAACACAAAACGAAGAGCCAGATTTAAATAGAAACGTTATTAACTTAACTGAGAGGAATGATCAACAAGAAATGGTGGTGCAAAGTGAAGAGAGCCAGGGGGGAAGCGACATCAAGTGCGAAATTAAGACAGGGGATTCTTCAAATCCATTACGTGAATTTAAATTCTCTAACTATCCTGTATTTAAATGGGAATTGAAGTTTTCAGGAGACTCATCGAGAAGTGTAAACTCCTTCTTGGAAAGAGTGGAAGAGTTGAGTGAGGCACGAGGGGTGTCAAAATCGGAATTGTTTCGTTCGGCTATAGATCTTTTCTCAGGCAAACCGTTGGAGCCCGAGGGACAACAATTAGATATTTTGCGTCGCAACATTACCCCTTTTTATCAAACCCAGATGGGATTAACCGAAGTCAAAACCACAGACGATTTAATAGATTTAGGTCGACGGTTAGAATCAGTAAAAGTTGCAGTAGAAAGTTTCATACCCCCTCCAGCCAGGCGTTCTGGTCAACTGTTAGAACCAGATTTAGCATACATTTCAGTATCAGGTCCACATACAGCTAGCATTAACGTAGCTAATACTAATAATTCAGGTGGAATTCAGTGCTATAGATGCCGTCAAAATGGACATATTGCTCGAAATTGTTCGAAACCACGATGCTGCTATGGTTGTGGCCGTGAAGGTGTTATTAGAGCAGAATGTCCAAATTGTAGACAGGGAAACGGACCAAGGACTCACTAAAGAGTGGTGTGGCGAGGTGGGTTTGTATATACCCATAAAACAAGAGAATTACCTTCATCTGTCGTATCTCCTGGATAAAACAGAAGAAGATGACAGACCCTACATTAACGTAAAACTTTATGGAATAATTATAAGCGGACTTGTGGACACTGGTGCTTCACGAACTATTTTGGGTGGAACGGGCTGGGAAAAGCTTAAAAATCTAGGAGTTCATTTAGAGGAGAGTAAGTATTCAGGGGTAGCCTTGGCAAATGGAATGGGAGTAAATGTACTGGGGTCGGTCACTATACCGTTACAGCTGCAAGACCGAGTGGGAGTGATCAACGCTTTGATTGAACCGAAAGTGCCACTGGAACTTATTCTTGGAATAGATTTTTTGGCGCAGGTTGGAGTAGTCCCCAATCTCAAAAGCAACAAATGGATGTTCGTTAATACTGCTATTTTGGGTTCATTGGAAGCTTTGCGATCTCGTCCACACTTGAACCAGGAAGAAGAAGAGAAGCTGGGTCAGTTAATTAAAAGGGCTTTTGAATCTATGCCAGAGGGTCTGGGCTGCACTAATATAGTGGAGCATAACATAAGAGCGAATGGGTCTCCCATCAAACAACGCTATTATCCAGTGTCCCCTATTATGCAACAGCATATTGATAAGGAACTCGAAGAAATGCTCAGGGATGACGTAGTCGAACCTTCCCAAAGTCCGTGGTCTTCTCCTATTTTACTGGTGAAGAAAAAGGACGGCAATTTTCGTTTTTGTGTCGACTTTCGGAAGGTCAATAAAGTAACTGATAGGGATGCTTATCCGCTACCCTATGTTTCGGCATTCCTTGACAGGCTACGGGCCGCCAAATATTTGACCTCTCTTGATATAAAGTCTGCATATTGGCAGATATCAGTAGAAAGTTCTTCACGTCAATATACGGCGTTCACTGTCCCCAACCGTGGTCTATATCAATTTAAGCGAATGCCTTTTGGGTTACATAATGCTCCGGCTACGTGGCAACGCTTAATTGATTGTGTTTTAGGAGCAGACTTAGAGCCTTATGTATTCGTCTACTTAAACGACATTATTATAGTTACGTCAGATTTCAATAAACATTTAATTATCTTGGAGGGGGTGCTTAGACTATTACAACAGGCAGGTTTAACAGTTAGCCGGGATAAGTGCGAATTTCGCAGGGAAGAGCTTAGGTACCTGGGTTATGTTGTAGATCAAAACGGTCTTCATGTGGATCCCGAGAAGGTAGATAGTATCCTTAAGATACCTCCGCCTAAAACGGTTATGGAAGTACGTAGTTTTGTGGGATTAATCTCATGGTATCGTCGATTTGTACCGGATTTTTCAGCACTAATTGCACCACTCACGGGACTGTTAAAGAAAAATAAATTGTTTAAATGGGACGAATTCTGTGAAGATGCGTTTCTAAAAGCCAAAGAACATTTAGTTACGGCACCTATCTTAACATGTCCAGATTATAATCTTCCATTTATCATACAGACCGATGCTTCCGATTATGGTCTAGGGGCTATTCTTACTCAGCAATACGACAATGGTGAGAGAGTTATATGCTATTTAAGTCGTTCGCTTTCCTGCTCTGAACGGAATTTTTTCACTACCGAAAAGGAGTGCCTGGCAGTGTTGTGGGCAGTTGAAAAGTTGCGTCCCTATATTGAGGGAATAAAGTTTACAGTGATTACGGACCATTATTCTTTGGTATGGCTCAAAAATCTTAAGGACCCAACGGGCAGATTGGCGCGCTGGGCAGTTAGATTACAACAGTAGGGGAAGGGGGGGGGGGGGGCAGTATCGGGTACTTAAGAGGTATTTCGTTATAGATATTGAGAAAATCATTGTTTTTTTATTTTGGATATGCAGTTTTATTTGCACATTCTGTAGCAATGTTTACAGGACAAAAAAGTAAAAAATAAAAAACAATTCAGTCACAAATTTAAAAAGAAACTTTTCAGTCTCAAAAAACGGTTTTGCCCCGGGGTATGGGGCAGGATCGTGTGCCGTATGGGGCAATACCGGGCTTAGTAGTTCTTGTGCACTTATCGCATTTAAAGTCGCTCAAATCTTCTTCTTTTAAACATGTGCAGCTTTCGTGTGCCCATAGGCGACAAGCAAGGCATTGAATCCATCCATCTGTTTTTTTGGTTGTTGAATACTGCTCTTGGCAATATAAACAATTGTCATCTTTTTCTGTGACCTTAGCCTTACTGCGTTTATTCTTCTGTGCTAAATTATTCTGAAGCTCTGTCTTATACGGGGAGGAGGTTAATATCACCGTTCTTCCTCTTCTCTTCGAAATCTTCATCCTGGTAGCCTTTGGGATAGGAGAAATATCTTCGGGAGACACAAATTTCTTTTGTAGGCCAGAAGGTCCCGGTTTCGGAGATCAAAGCTGGGGTTTCAACCCCGAAGGTCCTGGTCTTGAAGAAACCACGGAACTTTGCAATCTAGAAAGTCTTGACGAGGTTGATGGTTGTTGATCGATGACTAATTCTTCCACTGAAATGCGACGATTATTCGGTTCAGTATAATTCATTCGGTCTGACGTAGTGGGAGGAACTTCCTTTGCACAAACAGTAGAAACAGCAGCAGGTAGCACATTGTTAGTTGTTTCGGCAGGACAAAAGTCATGGTCAGAAAATATGTTGGGATTCGTTGGACAAATTCCTGTTTTCCGGAAGCCTGAATTAGCAATTTGAAGAGTAGCTGCTTTAGAATATGCAGTACCGAAGAGTTTCCCAATTTGGTATTGAGTAACAACACGACCAGGATTATTACGAAGCCAAATTTTAACTTCTTGGCTGTAATATGCGCTTAGTGGTCCCATGAAGCTTACATCGCAGGGTTGTAAGCGATGCGTGCAGTGTGGGGGAAAACACAACAAAATAATCCCTTTTTTTCGCGCCCAATCAATCGCTTCCAAGTTTTTGGTGTGGGTCGCATGGCCATCTAGCAATAAAAGTACGGGATCGTCAACTGATGGTTTTATGTGTTTGCAGAAATGCTTCAACCACTGCACAAATATTTCAGCCTGCATCCACCCACTTTCATGGCACACTATTTTTTGTCCCCGGCGGTGTTCCGTCCTTTAGCTCATCTTTCATTCTTTTCCTAGGGAAAATCATTAAAGGTGGAACAAAGTGGCCGGCAGCGGAACAACAAATTTCAACAGTTATGAGCTGGCCTCTTTCACCTGAAGTCAAAACACCGACTTGGCGACGACCCCTTTCAGCAATTATTTTTGACTGACTTTTCGGAACGCTTGATATTCCCGTTTCGTCTACATTAAAAATTTTGTCTGGGGTAAAATGGTATTGGTCCATAAGCTCACAGAGAAGTTTAAAAAAGCTATCCACCGCTGGCTTATTAAAACCCATAGCTCTTGCGGCCGATGTTGGTTCAGGAGCTCGAAGTGATAAAGTAGGATGCCGTTTCATGAAATTTTGAAGCCAATCAGAACCCGCCATACCTTCCTGCCGATTGAAATTATGTGTAAGATGGTTTCTTTCTGCTAGCTCAAAGGCCAAACGTCGCAGGTCCTTTGTAGTCAGCCCAAATAATCTTGCCTCCATTGTTTTTAAATAATCCTTGAGCTGTTCTTCTTGATCTGCTGTAAAAACAGTTTTGAATTTTCCCATACCTTTGTGAAGGAATATTACTTTAGTTTTTGCTAAATAAATAATAAACAGAATAAGCTTTCTCTACCTTTCTTCGCAGCCTTATCGATGGATATCACACCCTGTTTCACTTTTCTCACCCTATCTTCTAATGTTGATTGAGGAACGTTGTGCGCTTGGGCGGCTTTCTTAAATCCGATTTTACCACTCAATATTTCATCGATAGCACTTTGCATGCTATTCTCCGACCAATTCGGCCGTTGCGTTTTCCTAACATACTTCCGTACCATCTAAAATTTATTGTTAGTAATAATGGATTACAGTAGCAATAACAAAAGCAGGAAAATCAGTGGAGTATAATCGGACAATGGGAAATTTCCCCTTTGGGGCAAAACCGGGTATACACAACCCGATTTTGCCCCACAGGCTGTTGTCGAAAGAAAGTTCATAAAACAGTATAAAACACTCTTGTGCGTACTAACACAAACTTATGAGTGCAGGCAAAACAAAAACACATAAAAAAAAGATCGCTTACCTCTCAAAACCGGTTTTGTGCAAGAAAGTATAAAAAACTTGCCGAACGAGGCTAATGTTCAACAGAGATGTGTCCAAGAGCACGGCTGACGCAATACTGAGGACCATGCTCATTAAATATCTTTCATTTTCGCAAAAAGCGTAACGCCCGATTCTGCCCCGGTACACGGTTTTGCCCCCCCCCTATAATTATGAACTCATTCATCGAAAGGGAAAGGAAAATGTCGTGGCTGACTCTTTATCACGAGGTGTACCTATCATTTCTAGTGTAACTGTTAAAGGTGCGCAGGACGAATGGCTGAATAAAATGTTGTAAAAGATTTCAAATGATCCCGATCAATTTCCAAATTGGCGTTTAGAGTGTGAACACGTGTATAAATATGTCAAATTAAAATTTCCAAATTTACAGACCGATGAACAATCCTGGAAGAGAGTCATTCCTACAAATGAGAGAGTTGAGATCATGAGACAAAATCATGATGAGCCTACTGCGGGACACCTGGGAGTATTCAAAACATACAACCGGTTGGCTGAAAAATATTACTGGCCAAAAATGAGATCATGTGTAGCTGGTTATATTCGTAGGTGTGCCGTATGTCGCGCCTCTAAGCCCGATAATAAAAAGCCAGCAGGAGGTATGGTCAAACGTAGAGGAATTAGTAGGCCCTGGGAGATGATATGTGTAGACATTATCGGACCCTTACCGCGTTCATCGAGGGGATTCTCGTATATTTTAACAGTGGTCGACTACTTCTCTAAATTTTCACTATTCTTTCCTTTAAGAGCGGCTACGTCGAATGAAATATGTAAAGCCATAGAAGAACAAGTATTTCTATTGTTCGGAGTCCCCAGTATAGTTATATGTGATAATGAATCGCAGTTTCGGGGCAAAGAGTTCGGGAAATTAATGACGGAGTACGGGGTGACGATTTCCTTCACAGCATATCATCCGCAAGCGAATCCGGCGGAAAGAGCGAACCAAGTAGTAAAAACGGCGTTACGGGCTTATGTAAGCAATAATCATCGTTTGTGGGATGTGTTGTTACCAAAAGTGGCATGTGCCATACGCACAGCAAAGCATGAGGTGTTCGGGATGACTTCTTACTTCGTAAATTTTGGAAGAGAAATGATAATAGAGGGGGAAACTCTACTCTGCCAAATGAGGAAATAATGGCGGATCGACGGGAATGTAGACCGGAACGGGTACAGGAGTTGGAGAAGGTTAGAGAAGAAGTAAAGGAAAAACTTGGAAAAGCGGGTGAAAGGAACAAAAATCAATATGATCTTCGACGAAGGCAGGTGCAGTACTTTCCTAAAGAGGTAGTATGGCGGCGCAATTTCACGTTATCTAACGCAGCTCAATATTTTACCGCTAAGCTCGCCCCTAAATTTATTGGTCCCTTTGTTATCGGGAAACGGTTATCACCATGGACATATCTGCTTGAAGACAAGACTGGTAAATCTCAATGGATCTGGCATATAAAGGATCTTCGTTCTCAATCGAGTGATGAAACTGAAAATTAATAAGTTGAAACATTTTTAACTCTACTATACGTCATTGCATTGGAGGACATCGGGAGAATGAGTTGTCAGACATTTAGAATTAATGATCCTTTCGGTTTCTAACTTTTAAGTGAGGTATAGTAGTATACTATTTTGCTTACCTTTTTATCTATTTGTTTACTTTTTGGTACTGTTGTAAATTATCATATAAGTTCTGAATTCTTTCCAAAACTTCATTTCAGATGACCTTGTTTTCTTATCATGCTAAGGAGAAGGAAGTCCAAGTCCAACAGTAAAATAAGCTGATTCGTCGGAGAAGTTGTGTGCTAGCGTTTCAAGAAGAATGGAGACGAAAAGGTGAAAATTATAGAAAATTTTCACGAAGGTAGAGGAGGAGTTGTCACGTGCAGAAAATTTGTGAGACAACTTAGTGACCACGCAAGTATGAGGCCTTCACCACTATTTTAACACCATCAGTAGCGCCGCAAAGTTGTTATATATCGCCACTTTTACCGGGAAATTTGACACCGGTCCATCAACCATTAAGGTCTATTTAAATTCAGAAAAGCCTGATTGGAGCCAACGGAAGCAGAATAAATCTTAACCAAAAATAAATAAACAAACATAGTAACATTTTATCGTCAGCGAAGTTCATCTATAATTCTATAAGTAATTTTATCTAAGGAAATAGACATAAAGTATTTCCATTATTTCTCTCTTAGTAACTGAGTAACTGAGCCACGTATAACATCTAAATTACTAGCAGTTTTCATGTAGCTAATTTCTAGGCTAAAATTTAATAAGATATCTATATAAAAAAAAGGGAAAATGTAATAAATAAGTCCGACAGTTAACGTTTAAATGCTGGAAAAAAAAATATTATTGTAAAAACGAGTAAGCTCACATAAGTGTAAATATGAGCTCAATTCTGTGCTGGGTTACGTTTTTTGGAGGACGGTGTAAAAATATTCTCGGATATTCGCTTTTGTAAAGGGAGAGTTGAACGAAATCGAAAAGAACTAAGAATATGTCCAAATAAGACTCGAGGTTGAATAGAAGAAATTAAACAAAAAAAAAAAGGGAAGGGATGGTGCTAGGTGACGGACGGAATGATAGTTTTTGGTTTGAGAGAGAGTTTGTTAATATCAGGACACAGATCGGATGGTCCGTAAGTTTGTTTGGTTCGAGTTGTGAAATCGAAGTGTGAAAAAAATTATTGACATAAAAGGAATACGAGTGGTGATCCTGTAAGGAAAATAAAATAAAATAAAACAAAAAGGATATGAGCTGTGATCCTGTGAAGCAAAATATAAACAAAAAAAAAGGGATACGAGTTGGGATCGTATTGGAAAAGTAAAAGAAAAGTGAAGTTCGAAATCACCTGGGAGCACCTCTTTTGTTAAAGAAAAAAAAACAACAAAGCTAAGTATTTTGGGTAGTAGTTTTGTAGTTTTGTATGTTGTAAAAGGAATCTGAATTTTCCTCCAGAGAGCGAGACCTTGTGTAATTGAATTGTGAGTGGCATTTTAGCCCTTTTGGAATTATTTACTCTCATTAATATTTCTAGATATAGTACGATCAAATTGTGAGTGGCATCTTAGCCCTTTTGCAATATTTTCTTTTATTAATATTTCTAGATACATATAGTGCGATCCAATTGTGAGTGGCATCTTAGCCCTTTTGGAATATTTTCTTTCATTAATATTTCTAGTTATAGATATAGTATAGTTGTCAAACAAATTGCGTGGCACCTCAGCCCGGCTTTTTTTTTGTGTTGTCCATATAATAAATCGTTCAAGTATACAAATAAAATTTTTAAAACGACATCTGGAATTTAATTTTATTTCATTATTATTTTTCTTGGAATATATAAACATTGCTCGAACCAGATTTCACAGTTTCCGGGTTTGAGCAATTTAATAAGGAAACTGTGTGGCGCCCAAATCTAGGTGTGAAATTGGTACTCACCATAGTGGTAATTTTTCTTGGGTTTCCTTATATTTTTTTGTGTTTGTTGGTAGAACGGGAACCCCTCCCCCTTTCTCCTGAGCTTAGTCGGCAAACAGGAGGAGAGAAAAAAAGAGGGCGACACACTTGAGATTGTCAAGATTGCCAAAAATGTCATTTACATATTCGAAAACGCTTGTCGAACGAAAATGCTACAACATACTGCCAATAAAAATTTTCGTTACGACAGTCGACAGCACTTCGTATCGAAAGTGATACAGCAACCAGGGTTGACACTTGAAAAATTTAAAGTGGAGTAGATTTGGAATAAAATGTGGAGTAAATTATACAAAATTGGAGTAAATTAGGAACAAAATTGGAGCAAAAAAGGAGTTAATTAAAATTTTTTTTTTAAAGAATTCAAATGCCTATAATTATTTCTGTGGTTTTTTTCAAATAACTCGTTATCTGCAAAAAGTTAGATTTGAGAAAGCGAGGGAAAAGTCGGAAAAATTGAAAAAACTTTTGGGAAATCACCAATTTGTAGATTTTTTTTTCTTTTTTTCACAGGACGTTTTGAAATAAATTTTATTAACAGTATACTACTGATATTATTTTTCAAAAAATGTTAAATATAGCGAAAAAGTTGGACATACAATGTTTTTCGCTCTCAATTATAACACTTTTTTCGATATACTGTGTGCGAATTAACGACTCAATTGAAGATGAATATTTATTTGAAATCAGTAGTCGCTACAGGAGTTCACTTATACGGTTTATTGAAAAACAAGAAAAATCGTGAAAACCATGAAATTTTATCAGGCAAAATGACTGGAAATGAAAATGAATGTTGTTAATACTGGTATTGATAAACGCCATCTTTTATTATCGTTGTTAATACATACACAAACAAAAATTGAAGAAAATCAAACAAAACAATGAAAATTAAAAAAAGTCGGAATTTTATTTTAACATAACAACTTATCTGCACTTGCATTGATATTTGATCAATTTTTTTAACTTCTCGGTAGCATGTCTACTTGTGCTGTTTCTTGAAAAAATAATTTAAGATTTTTGGGTACTTAAGTGGTTATTCTTTTGTTAATAATAGTGTAATTGCTATACCAGAGTACGCAGGATTATAAAATATAAAATTTTATGTCGTATGGTATATTTAGTTTAAAATTGTAAATTTTGCAGATAACGAGATATTTGAATAAGCCACAGCCTGTATATTTTTGAATTATAAATATTATTTAATTGTATTTGTATTACATAATTTATAAGAAAACAATTGAAATCTCAAATACATAAACTTAACAGCTTTTCTCTAAGCATATCGAAACAAAAATTATCAAAATAAAAGAACATGTAATAAATAAGTTTAAAACTATGAAAACAAAATACGTTCCTCCATTCAATAAGCAAATATAAGACAAAAATTTACCGTTTTCATATGAAACCTGGCCTACGTGAAATTAAACATTAAACATAAATGAAATCTTGTCCAAGTTAAATAAAACCTAATGGAACCTGGTCCAAATTTGTACATTTGAAGTGAATCTTTCATTCATTTAAAGTACACAAGGTTTCATTCAATTTGATACAATTTCGTTTACTTGGACTAAGTTTTATTTGACTAGCACAAGGTTTTTTGATTTAAACTGGAAAAGGTTTCATTTAAACTGAAAATGATATATACATATAATGATACTAGGTATATAGTTTGGAAGGTAGCATTCAAAGTTAATTTAAAATGTTTTCTCCATCTTTAAAACGAAAATTTAAAAAGAAATGCAATAAAGGATCTGATGGTTCAACAATTTTATTTTTGTTACTATCTAGCAATTCTTTGGAAAGTAAAAGATTTTCTGCAGTTTCTACTTTCAGTTTATTTCTTTTGTCAGTTTTGATGAGCGTCATTTTTGAAAAATATTTTTCCGCTGATGCATTGCTGTGAGACAAAACGTACAAGTTAATCATGTATTTATGTAAAGTTTTGCACAATGTATTATCAAATTGGTCTTTCTTATTTCTTATATTTAACCAAAATTTTACTATGTCGCTATCAAAGCATGAGTCTAATATAGACTTGTCAATCCCAATCAAACGTCTCCACTTCAAATCAAGTTCTTATTGCAGGATATGGATTGGAACAGCATAGAAATTTGATGACTTATTTTTTCATAGATTTTAGCAAGTGGCAAATCTATAAAAGCTACGCTGTTGAACAACTTTTACGTTTCCTGTTCTTTAGTTATACACTTAAGGAAGGTGTTAATATTTAGTGATGAATCCGCCAGACAAGCTTCGCGGAGTGCAGTACGAATGAGAGACATTTCGGTGGACGAATGTACTTGTAATAGAATGCAGTCATCCCAGAGCTCACCTTTGCGTGGTATCCTTCGATGCTGGAATTGTAATAGACCAGGACACCTACAAAGAGACTGCAGAAAACGCCGACGAGTAGAATCTCTAGATGAAGAGAGGAAAGTGCAATTGCAAAGATATCGAGCTGAGCAGCAGACTTGCAATAGATTGCAGTTATCACGTAGTGTTCTTCGATGTTGGGATTGTAATAAATTGGGACACCTTCAAAGCGACTGCAGGAAACGCCGTCGAAAGGAATCAACTGAACAGAAAGGGAGAGAAGAATATCCAAGTTGGCGACCTAGAGAGCAAACTATTCATAGAATCCAACCTTATGGCTTTGAGAGCCAACACAAGAAAGGACGTATCCATGGAAATGCAGAAGCCTTGGTACAACGTCAATGGGAACCTGAATGTAAGCATTACGGGTGGGAGAAAGGAAATGAGAAAACAGCTACTATACAGTTGGTAACTGTGGAGCTATCAACAGGTTGGGATATCGAGAGTTTGCGAACAGCGCAACGAGAAGATCCGGACATATCGCCTATTTTTGCTTGGAAAACAGACATAGAAAAACCAGAATGGAAGGATATTTCGAGGATGAGTGAAAAGCTGAAAAGCTACTGGGCTCAATGGAATTCTTTTCATGTTGAATGCGGTATATTAAAACGCAAGAGGGAAGCACCTAACGGTAAATCGTTCCGAATGCAAATAGTCGTGCTAGCATCAAAGGTCAACGATGTTCCAGGTAAAATGCATCGTGGAGCATCTGGAGAACATTTGGGAGTGAATAAAACAATTTCTAAAATACGAGAAAAGTTTTATTGGCTACATATGCGGGAGGATGTAGAGAAGTGGTGTCGCAGATGCACTGTGTGTGCTTCTTACAAAGGGCCGCCACACAACAGCAGAAAGAAAATGTATAAGTGTAATGTCAGAGCCCCATTGAAACGGAGAGCTAATGTACAAGGAGCCACGGGGGCGAAATTAGCAGTAAGTACCCATCGGATGAGGACCCGCTATGACTTACGTGCGAATTCCGCAGGATTCCATGAAGGTGATCTTGTTTGGCTATACAACCCGAACCGACGTAAGGGGTGCTCTCCAAAATCACAACAACAGTGGGAGGGACCGTATTCAGTAGTAACTAGAATAAATGACGTAGTATACAGGATTCAACGTGGTACAGGAGGCAAACGAAAAATCGTCCATCTGGATCGCTTGTGTCAATACTACAAGCATCAAGACCGTGGACCACCTGTTGTTCGGGACGGACAAATTTAAGAAGGGGGCAGTGTTACGTGCAATAGAAAGAGACAACTGGTGACATCTACTGGCAATGGAGAGTAAACGACTTCAGGTTCGCAGAATCGATTATAAGGTTCAGGAATAAGAATGAATAGAACAGTAAAGAAGCTTATGGAATGGAACACTCCAGAATAATCCGGAGAGTTTCTAGGGTATAAATAGAACAGTTGTCACCGCAACAAGCGAAAGTAATAAAAAAGCGATAGTGAGTAATTAGATTGCGATAATTGAAAGTACAGTGTTAGCGATAATTAGAGTTGAGTTGAATAATAGAGGAATTGTGAATTTTATATGATTAGAGTGAAATAAAGAACTTATATATTAATTATTTAATACTGTGTTTTAAATAACGAACCAAAGGCCACGCTCGCAACAATATGCACCTATAGTGTATTCTTTTTCGCGATTGTTTTCTCAATGGTTCCTACTACGTCATGTACCTCAGTTTCAACCGATATACTTTCTAAGTATGCGTGCTGTGATCTAGAAATCTCACTTCCCTTGAGCAGGCTGTCCATGGACGTCTGAAGTCCTTAACAGTCATGTGCCCTCTATGACCTGCTTTGGGAATGAAAATCACTTAAGATTGCTTCCAGATGCATGGGACATAGGAGTGAAATGGGTAGCTCAGACTACCATTAGCCCCGGAATTACTATTTCTTTTACTTTCTACAGCATAATATTAACGATGCCATCAATTCCTGGTGATTTATAGGGATCAAAAGATTGAATTATGCCTACTCTATTTTCTCTTTGGTAAGTATGTCCCGTATAGCTTCTAAGTTTGGAGTATCTGCATTCTCGTTATTATTGTAGATGTGGTCGACTTCTGAGTTCTCAGGAAAATGAGTATTCATATGCAGCTCTAGAGTTTCTAATTCCAGGTACCATTCTTTTTTTTCAGGAAGGAGAAAACACTAGGGTCCTTGGTTAAGACCTTCCTAAGTCTAGCGGATTTACCAGTTTTAATGGTTTGCGTCTAGCCTTAGCTGAATAGCTTCATGTAGACTACCACTGTGTTGATAGCAGCAGTAACTAGACCTGTGGAGGACTTATAACTAGGATTTCTTTGCAGTGCGGAAAGTCTGTGGCTATAATAGCCCGTCGAAGTGCCGGTTAAAAGCGGCAAATTGTACGTATCGACACTCTATCGCCGTAGCGGATGAGGGGCCAACAACTCGACTTGAAGCCAGCAAGGTGCTGACAGCAAATTCTAAGACACGTAATTGTTCATTTCCTGCAGGGAGGGCGAAGCCGATGAAGCGTCAATGAAGCCCAGTATGGCTAGCTGAACCTATATCTGAGAAGCTGTAAAGCAAATTTTGTTTTCAATAAAAGAAAAATATAAACATGCAAGGCCTCATATTCGAAGCCTTATTATAGTTGTCACCTCACTTCAAGTTCAAGTGACACGACTATGAAAAATTCATTGGAACGAAAGGAAACAAAGAAGAAGAGACAGATTATACCTGAAGAAATTAAGTGAGAATTGTCGACAGGAAAATGCAATTGACAACAGTCGAAAGCTCACCGCATATTTCCCTCTGTTTTTGCTGCTGCGGCTGTTGATTTTTATTTCGTTTGTTAGGTGTTCCTATGAATTTTACACAGTCGTGTCACTTGAAGTCTTTGAGGAGAGAACTAAAGGAGGCGATATCCCATAGTAAGGTATATGTATGGCAGCGTAGCCAAAAATTTTCGCCATCTTGATTTTAGCGGGGTGTTTGACTGTCACTTTTATGTAAACAAAGAGCCGCGAAGTGTGGTGTTTGGCGCAGAGACGTAGTTACAAAAGGATAATATTTAAATGGTTAATGACTATTGGACTAAGTGTTAGTAATGTACAAAAGGGTTATATGTGCTCGAAGATTTAGATACAACAAGCAGTGTTGAGGAAAATGCTTAAAAAATACTTTTGTGGTAAATTCGGTAAATTCCACTGACATGCATATGTAAGTAAATTCGCAAATAATTTGAATATATCGTCAGTGAGAGCATACTTTCTGAAATCAAAACTGTTACCACATGAAATAGGAGATCAGTCAGTCCATTTATATACCTGTCAGTGGGTGGTGCGGAAGATTGTGCGGAGTTTCTAAGAAATGTCTTTGAATTTTCGCGCCATTAATTTGTTGTGATATTTAAGGCATCAACAATTTTTAACGCCGCCTCTGACACCTCACAAAAACAAGAAGAAGAACGAAAGTTGCTACGCTTTTTTCATCACATGTCGCCTCCTTTAGTTCTCTCCTCGAAGCTTGTCGCCATCTTTTTTTCTCTCCTCCTGTTTGCCGACTAAGCTCAGGAGAAAGGGGGGGGGGGTTCCCGTTTTACCAACAAACACAAAAAAAAATGTAAGGAAAACCAAGAAAAATTACCACTATGGTGAGTACCAATTTCACACCTAGATTTGGGCGCCACACAGTTTCCTTATTAAATTGCTCAAACCCGGAAACTGTGAAATCTGGTTCGAGCAATGTTTATATATCCCAAGAAAAATAATAAGGAAATAAACTTAAATTCCAGATGTCGTTTTAGAAATTTTGTTTGTATACTTGAACGATTTATTATATGGAAAACACAAAAAAAGCCGGTCTGAGGTGCCACGCAATTTGTTTCACAACTATACTAAATCTATAACTAGAAATATTAATGAAAGAAAATATTCCAAAAGGGCTAAGATGCCACTCACAATTAATCGTACTATATCTAGAAATATTAATGAGAGAAAATAATTCCAAAAGGGCTAAAATGCCACTCACAATTTGATTGTACTATATCTAGAAATATTAATGAGAGTAAATAATTCCAAAAGGGCTAAAATGCCACTCACAATTTGATTGTACTATATCTAGAAATATTAATGAGAGAAAATAATTCCAAAAGAGCTAAAATGCCACTCACAATTCAATTACACAAGGTCTCGCTCTCTGGAGGAAAATGCAGATTCCTTTTACAACATACAAAACTACAAAACTACTACCCAAAATACTTAACTTGTTTTTTTTTCTTTAACAAAACAGGTGCTCCCAGGTGATTTCGAACGTCACTTTTCTTTTACTTTTCCAATAGGATCCCAACTCGTATCCTTTTTTTTTGTTTATATTTTGCTTCACAGGATCACAGCTCTTATCCTTTGTTTTATTTTATTTTATTTTCCTTACACCACTCGTATTCCTTTTATGTCAATAATTTTTTTCACACTTCGATTTCACAACTCGAACCAAACAAACTTACGGACCATCCGATCTGTGTCCTGATATTAACAAACTCTTTCTCAAACCAAAAACTATCATTCCGTCCGTCACCTAGCACCATCCCTTCCCTTTTTTTGTTTAATTTCTTCTATTCAACCTCGCGCCTTATTTGGTCATATTCTTAGTTCTTTTCGATTTCGTTCAACTCTCCCTTTACATCTGGAACTGACAGATACATACAAAAGCGAATATCCGAGAACATTTTTACACCGTCCTCCAAAAAACGTAACCCAGCACAGAATTGAGCTCATATTTACACTTATGTGAGCTTACTCGTTTTTACAATAATATATTATTTTTTTTCAGCATTTAAACGTTAACTGTCGGACTTATTTATTACATTTTCCCTTTTTTTATATAGATATCTTATTAAATTTTAGCCTACGAAATTAGCTACATGAAAACTGCTAGAAATTTAAACTCCTCCTCTACCTTCGTGAAAATTTCCTATAATTTTCACCTTTTCGTCTCCATTCTTCTTGAAACGCTAGCACACAACTTCTCCGACGAATCAGCTTATTTTACTGTTGGACTTGTATATTCCTTCTCCTTAGCATGATAAGAAAACAAGGTCATCTGAAATGAAGTTTTGGAAAGAATTCAGAACTTATATGATAATTTACAACAGTACCAAAAAGTAAACAAATAGATAAAAAGGTAAGCAAAATAGTATACTACTATACCTCACTTAAAAGTTAGAAACCGAAAGGATCATTAATTCTAAATGTCTGACAACTCATTCTCCCGATGTCCTCCAATGCAATGACGTATAGTAGAGTTGAAAATGTTTCAACTTATTAATTTTCAGTTTCATCACTCGATTGAGAACGAAGATCCTTTATATGCCAGATCCATTGAGATTTACCAGTCTTGTCTTCAAGCAGATATGTCCATGGTGATAACCGTTTCCCGATAACAAAGGGACCAATAAATTTAGGGGCGAGCTTAGCGGTAAAATATTGAGCTGCGTTAGATAACGTGAAATTGCGCCGCCATACTACCTCTTTAGGAAAGTACTGCACCTGCCTTCGTCGAAGATCATATTGATTTTTGTTCCTTTCCCCCGCTCTTCCAAGTTTTTCCTTTACTTCTTCTCTAACCTTCTCCAACTCCTGTACCCGTTCCGGTCTACATTCCCGTCGATCCGCCATTATTTCCTCATTTGGCAGAGTAGAGTTTCCCCCTCTATTATCATTTCTCTTCAAAAATTTACGAAGTAAGGAGTCATCCCGAACACCTCATGCTTTGCTGTGCGTATGGCACATGCCACTTTTGGTAACAACACATCCCACAAACGATGATTATTGCTTACATAAGCCCGTAACGCCGTTTTTACTACTTGGTTCGCTCTTTCCGCCGGATTCGCTTGCGGATGATAGTTTGCTGTGAAGGAAATCGTCACCCCGTACTACGTCATTAATTTCCCGAACTCTTTGCCCCGAAACTGCAATCTATTATCACATATAACTATACTGGGGACTGCGAACAATAGAAATACTTGTTCTTCTATGGCTTTACATATTTCATTCGACGTAGCCGCTCTTAAAGGAAAGAATAGTGAAAATTTAGAGAAGTAGTCGACCACTGTTAAAATATACGAGAATCCCCTCGATGAACGCGGTAAGGGTCCGATAATGTCTACACATATCATCTCCCAGGGCCTACTAATTCCCCTACGTTTGACCATACCTCCTGCTGGCTTTTTATTATCGGGCTTAGAGGCGCGACATACGGCACACCTACGAATATAACCAGCTACACATGATCTCATTTTTGGCCAGTAATATTTTTCAGCCAACCGGTTGTATGTTTTGAATACTCCCAGGTGTCCCGCAGTAGGCTCATCATGATTTTGTCTTATGATCTCAACTCTATCATTTGTAGGAATGACTCTCTTCCAGGATTGTTCATCGGTCTGTAAATTTGGAAATTTTAATTTGAAATATTTATACACGTGTTCACCATCTATACGCCAATTTGGAAATTGATCGGGATCATTTGAAATCTTTTGCAACATTTTATTCAGCCATTTGTCCTGCGCACCTTTAACAGTTACACTAGAAATGATAGGTACACCTCGTGATAAAGAGTCAGCCACGACATTTTCCTTTCCCTTTCGATGAATGATTTCATAATTATACTGTTGTAATCTAACTGCCCAGCGCGCCAATCTGCCCGTTGGGTCCTTAAGATTATTGAGCCATACCAAAGAATAATGGTCCGTAATCACTGTAAACTTTATTCCCTCAATATAGGGACGCAACTTTTCAACTGCCCACAACACTGCCAGGCACTCCTTTTCGGTAGTGAAAAAATTCCGTTCAGAGCGGGAAAGCGAACGACTTAAATAGCATATAACTCTCTCACCATTGTCGTATTGCTGAGTAAGAATAGCCCCTAGACCATAATCGGAAGCATCGGTCTGTATGATAAATGGAAGATTATAATCTGGACATGTTAAGATAGGTGCCGTAACTAAATGTTGTTTGGCTTTTAGAAACGCATCTTCACAGAATTCGTCCCATTTAAACAATTTATTTTTCTTTAACAGTCCCGTGAGTGGTGCAATTAGTGCTGAAAAATCCGGTGCAAATCGACGATACCATGAGATTAATCCCACAAAACTACGTACTTCCATAACCGTTTTAGGCGGAGGTATCTTAAGGATACTATCTACCTTCTCCGGATCCACATGAAGACCGTTTTGATCTACAACATAACCCAGGTACCTAAGCTCTTCCCTGCAAAATTCGCACATATCTCGGCTAACTGTTAAACCTGCCTGTTGTAATCGTCTAAGCACCTCCTCCAAGATAATTAAATGTTTATTGAAATTTGACGTAACTATAATAATGTCGTCTAAGTAGACGAATACATAAGGCTCTAAGTCTGCTCCTAAAACACAATCAATTAAGCGTTGCCACGTAGCCGGAGCATTATGTAACCCAAAAGGCATTCGCTTAAATTGATATAGACCACGGTTGGGGACAGTGAACGCCGTATATTGACGTGAAGAACTTTCTACTGGTATCTGCCAATATGCGGAATTTATATCCAGAGAGGTCAAATATTTGGCGGCCCGTAGCCTGTCAAGGATTGCCGAAACATAGGGTAGCGGATAAGCATCCCTATCAGTTACTTTATTGACCTTCCGAAAGTCGACACAAAAACGAAAATTGCCGTCCTTTTTCTTCACCAGTAAAATAGAAGAAGACCACGGACTTTGGGAAGGTTCGACTAGGTCATCCCTGAGCATTTCTTCGAGTTCCTTATCAATATGCTGTTGCATAATAGGGGATACTGGATAATAGCGTTGTTTGATGGGAGACCCATTCGCTCTTATGTTATGCTCCACCATATTGGTGCAGCACAGACCCTCTGGCATAGATTCAAAAGCCCTTTTAATTAACTGACCCAGCTTCTCTTCTTCTTCCTGGTTCAAGTGTGGACGAGATTACAAAGCTTCCAATGAACCCAACATATCAGTATTATCGAACATCCATTTGTTGCTTTTGAGATTGGGGACTACTCCAAACTGCGCCAAAAAATCTATTCCAAGAATAAGTTCCAGTGGCAGTTTCGGTACAATCAAAGCGTTGATCACTCCCACTCGGTCTTGCACTTGTAACGGTATAGTCACCGACCCCAGTACATTTACTCCCATTCCATTTGCCAAGGCTACCCCTGAATACTTACTCTCCTCTAAATGAACTCCTAGATTTTTAAGCTTTTACCAGCTCGTTCCACCCAAAATAGTTCGAGAAGCATCAGTGTCCACAAGTCCGCTTATAATTATTCCATAAAGTTTTACGTTAATGTAGGGTCTGTCATCTTCTTCTGTTTTATCCAGGAGATACGACAGAGGAAGGTAATTCTCTTGTTTTATGGGTTTGTATATATGAGTGGGTTTACTTTTTCCATTCCGACTCGCCACACCACTCTTTAGTGAGTCCTTGGTCCGTTTCCCTGTCTACAATTTGGACATTCTGCTCTAATAACACCTTCACGGCCACAACCATAGCAGCATCGTGGTTTCGAACAATTTCGAGCAATATGTCCATTTTGACGGCATCTATAGCACTGGATTCCACCTGAATTATTGGTATTAGCTACGTTAATGCTAGCTGTATGTGGACCTGATACTGAAATGTATGCTAAATCTGGTTCTAACAGTTGACCAGAACGCCTGGCTAGAGGGGGTATGAAACTTTCTACTGCAACTTTTACTGATTCTAACCGTCGACCTAAATCTATTAAATCGTCTGTGGTTTTGACTTCGGATAATCCCATCTGGGTTTGATAAAAAGGGATAATGTTGCGACGCAAAATATCTAATTGTTGTTCCTCGGGCAGTAGAATAGTCAGACGATTAACCAAGCTTTTCATTGCCGCAACGTACAGCCCTATACTCTCATCTTTACCTTGCGTCCGTCTCCGTATTTCATCCAACAATCTATGATCGTAATCCAGAGGTAAAAATTCCTTTCTCAGTTCCCTTACTAAGTCTGCCCATGTCTGCGTCTTATGTCTGATACCTCTGTACCAAACCAACGCTTTTCCTGAGAAAAGATCTATAGCCGAACGAAACAATTCCAATTTTGACACCCCTCGTGCCTCACTCAACTCTTCCACTCTTTCCAAGAAGGAGTTTACACTTCTCGATGAGTCTCCTGAAAACTTCAATTCCCATTTAAATACAGGATAGTTAGAGAATTTAATTCACGTAATGGATTTGAAGAATCCCCTGTCTTAATTTCGCACTTGATGTCACTTCCCCCCTGGCTCTCTTCACTTTGCACCACCATTTTTTGTTGATCATTCCTCTCAGTTAAGTTAATAACGGTTCTATTTAAATCTGACTCTTCGTTTTCTGTTTCAAATCTTCCCTCGGCTTTCTCTTGAAACTCTCCAATCATAACTAATAACTCGGTTTTCAAATTAACTTTCTCCGTCTTATCTATTTCCTCCAGAGCAACGGCTCTGTCAATACGTCGTAAAGCCCATTCTATTTTTGAAAATGTTTTTTTAAAAACTGACTCCTTTCCCTGTTCCTCATAATCCATCACCAATTTTTTTATATCTATAGCAAAAACAAATGGATATTTTTCCAACACTAAACACTTTCCCGTTTTTTCTACCTTCATCACACCCCTGAGAGCCTTTTTCATCTCGTCGACTTTCCCTGTTTTAACACCGCGAATTTCCAGCTCATACACCAGTTCCTCTTGGTTTAGTTTGCCCACATCCATTTTGTATTAAATTTCACTTGACCCGCAGAATATGAAGAATAAGGAGAGGAAATCAAAATCAATATATTAACTAAAATCCGTATTATTATTCTTTAATTCACTTTACCCATTTAACCATTAAAGGCCGTAGACGAAAAACCAACTTCCAAACTCACTTTTTAAAATGAATGACTTAAATTTTCCTCCCTACTTAAAGTATGCCTTCAATAAAGAATACCAAACATCCACCAAAATAAATGTGGGTGATTTTATTGGATCAAAATAACAGTTGTGATAGCTTACTCGGCCAGATAATTACAATAACAACAAAACAAGCCGTTTCGCTACACTTTGTCCGATTCTGCTCAGACAAAAAAAAATATTAAATATTAAATATTATATCAACGATAGGTATGTGAAGGATTCCCCAATCACAAGTAAGTAAAACAATATTTGATAATCATAAAACAAAAAATTAATTCCGTGCAACTGTACACCTAGTATTATATGAAAATTTCGCCACTTATACGACAATACGTCAAAATACCAACACCTCCCAAACGAACAGTTAATTTGTTCCGTGGAAACTGTTTAGAAAGTTATAATAAAAATTTTTCAATAAACAGCAAGACGATAGAAACAATAATTAATAATTTAAAAAAAATTTTACTCCCGAATTTTTTTCCTTACGTCAGTAAATTCCACTTCCTCAACTAATTCCAAGAAATTGTTAAAAATAGTTTGCTGCAATTACACAACTGTACTTACACCACCACCAATTACGTCGAACCTTTCGCTTTCCAGGAATCACAAATTCAACTCGCAGATTTTCAAACAACACTCCCGTCGAATACTTCGACTTCCAGGAATCACAAATTCAGCTCGCAGATTTTCAAACAACACTCCCCTCGAATACTTCGACTTCTATGATTCACAAATTCGACCCACGCAACCCACAATTTAATTCCAAGAACGAAATTCACAACACTTTAGAATGAATGCTACGAAATCAAGCCCCACGTTGGGCGCCAAACTTGTCGCCCTCTTTTTTTCTCTCCTCCTGTATGCCGACTAAGCTCAGGAGAAAGGGGGGGGGGGTTCCCGTTTTACCAACAAACACTAAAAAAATATAAGGAAAACCAAGAAAAATTACCACTATGGTGAGTACCAATTTCACACCTAGATTTGGGCGCCACACAGTTTCCTTATTAAATTGCTCAAACCCGGAAACTGTGACATCTGGTTCGAGCAATGTTTATATATCCCAAGAAAAATAATAAGGAAATAAACTTAAATTCCAGATGTCGTTTTAAATATTTTGTTTGTATACTTGATCGATTTATTATATGGAAAACACAAAAAAAGCCGGTCTGAGGTGCCATGCAATTTGTTTCACAACTATACTAAATCTATAACTAGAAATATTAATGAAAGAAAATATTCCAAAAGGGTTAAGATGCCACTCACAATTGATCGTACTATATCTAGAAATATTAATGAGAGAAAATAATTCCAAAAGGGCTAAAATGCCACTCACAATTTGATTGTACTATATCTAGAAATATTAATGAGAGAAAATAATTCCAAAAGGGCTAAAATGCCACTCACAATTCAATTACACAAGGTCTCGCTCTCTGGAGGAAAATGCAGATTCCTTTTACAACATACAAAACTACTACCCAAAATACTTAGCTTGTTTTTTTTTCTTTAACAAAACAGGTGCTCCCAGGTGATTTCGAACTTCACTTTTCTTTTACTTTTCCAATAGGATCCCAACTCGTATCCTTTTTTTTTGTTTATATTTTGCTTCACAGGATCACAGCTCTTATCCTTTTTGTTTTATTTTATTTTATTTTCCTTACAGGATCACCACTCGTATTCCTTTTATGTCAATAATTTTTTTCACACTTCGATTTCACAACTCGAACCAAACAAACTTACGGACCATCCGATCTGTGTCCTGATATTAACAAACTCTTTATCAAACCAAAAACTATCATTCCGTCCGTCACCTAGCACCATCCCTTCCCTTTTTATACCCTAGATGAAATCTAAGGGGTATACTAAGTTTGTCATTCCGTTTGTAACACCTCGAAATAATGATGGTAGAGCAAAATGGATTGGACACCCATTCATAATATTAAAAGTTATTTTGATTTTTGCAAGTCCGTCTGTCCGTCCGTCCGTCCGTCCGTCCATGCGCACGATAACTCGAGAACGCGTATACTTAGAGAGCTGAAATTTTGTACATGGCCTTTAAAAAAAAAAGTAAAATTAAGTTCGAAAATGAGACAAATCGGGCAACTCCTTCGTAGGGTTGCCATATAAAAATTTCGTTTTCCGCTATATATTTGGACACTGCCTGAGAACACGTCGACGTAGAGAGCTGAAATTTCGTACATGATGTTTTTACTACTTTTTAATTGCTAATTTAAAATGTCTGAAATGGACTAAATCGGGCAACTCCTTCTTGGTGTTGCCATATAAAAATTTAGGTTTTTTACGTATACTTTGTAAACGATAAGTCCAAGACATTTTTATTGTACTAAAAACCTCTGCAGAATACGAAATCCTATAAAATTGATTATAATCATTTTTTCTGTGCGACAAACCGTTCTAGAAATATATGCGAAAAACAACTTCAAAATCAAACTTGAATAGTTCGGTGACCATACGAAATTTAATACGGCCATTCATCTAGGGTATCATAAGAATTGGTCTTAGACCAATTTTAGCTTTTTTACTTGTTTGTGTTTAATTTCTTATATTCACCTCGCGCCTTATTTGGACATATTCTTAGTTCTTTTCGATTTCGTTCAACTCTCCCTTTACATCTGGAACTGCCAGATACATACAAAAGCGAATATCCGAGAAGATTTTTACACCGTCCTCCAAAAAACGTAACCCAGCACAGAATTGAGCTCATATTTACACTTATGTGAGCTTACTCGTTTTTACAATAATATATTATTTTTTTTCAGCATTTAAACGTTAACTGTCGGACTTATTTATTACATTTTCCCTTTTTTTTATATAGATATCTTATTAAATTTTAGCCTACGAAATTAGCTACATGAAAACTGCTAGAAATTTAAATGTTGTACGTGACTCAGTTACTATTATCTTATTTTACAGAAATTTTTATATAAGAGAGAAATAATGGAAATACTTTATGTCTATTTCCTTAGATAAAATTACTTATAGAATTATAGATGAACTTCGCTGACGATAAAATGTTACTATGTTTGTTTATTTATTTTTGGTTAAGATTTATTCTGCTTCCGTTGGCTCCAATCAGGCTTTTCTGATTTTAAATAGACCTTACTGGTTGATGGACCGGTGTCAAATTTTACCGGTAAAAGTGGCGATGCATAACAACTTTGCGGCGCTACTGATGGTGTTATAATAGTGGCGATAGGCCTCATACTTGCGTGGTCACTACGTTGTCTCACGAATTTTCTGCACGTGACAAGCTTGAAGTGCGGTGACAAACTGACAACGATAATAAGGGTGCCTTCAAGCAAGGCGAAACAAAAACGTAACGAAAATGGAAACATGCCAAAGGCCAAAGAGAAATGAAACTGAAAAGTGTAGACTGTCAGTGTAGTGGTAGTTGACATTATATTTCGCAAACTGTACTCTAAAGTGTTACGTTTTAGGAATGAGAATTACGTTCAGTTTACGAAACGTTTTGCATGAGGACTCAATGGCTTTTGAAGAAAACAACAGATTTTTCTCTTTTAATTTATTTTATAAAAATAGCATCACAAAAATAGAACAAAAAAACGTTTATTAAGGAACCTTAGCTTACACTACGTTACAATGTTTTAGGTACATCGAGTAGGATATAGATAATTGGAATTACCGATAGACTACAAAATAGCTTAGTAAACTGACAAAATTTCAATAATAATAATATGAGTAATTCAAATTTGTTGACACTCCAAAGTTGTAATAAAATAAAAATTAACGCGGCCGGCGTTTTGTTATTCACAAACAAATTAACATGCACAACACAGCTGTCTGCTGTCAGGTTCTATGACACAGGTCAATAAATCCAGAAGTACGTTTTCAATATGTTTTCGTTTCACTTTTGGTGTACACTCTCAAATGCTTAGAGGGAGGTACGTTTTCAGTACGTTTTTGTTACGCTGTGATTATAGTGTTCATGCGTAACCCCCGCAAGATACAAGCCATGAACAAAGTCGAAAAAAGAGAGCAGCGGGCCGGTCAGCAGGCGACATCCACAGTCTTCTTGCCTTGTCTTACTGAAGGAGTTTTTCATATAAAAGTTGCTTGTATTTTGTTCAAACGCTATAATTTCCATAAATTTGTTCTGCATGCAATTTTTTTTTAAACTATGAGAAAAAAAACATATTTGGCTGCAATTTGTTTTAACTTCATTTTGCTATGGGGGCGACAGTTTTGGGTTAAGGCCTTTTAATGTGTCGGTGCCTTCGGCGACTTCATGGCTTGTATTATATTCCGGGGGTTACGGTTCATGTACTATAGAGTCGTGGGTGTATTAGTAAAACGCGGTTCATCAAGCTCACGTTTTCGTTTTACTTCAACATAAACATAAACATAAATTTATTTGAGTACCCGTGCCAAAGGCACGCATAGCGCTGGGCACGTCTTAGAAAGTTACATAGTAGATTTACACTTTAGCAAAACAAATCATAATATTTAGATAACTGAAATTATAAGATTATTAGATTAAGATTAAGATTATAAGCCTAAAATATAGTATAGTGAATACATAGAAAGCAAAAATGAAATGCAATGAAAATAGAATACAACTAGGAGCCTAATATATAGCGATAAAAACAAACGACAAAATATATAGCATGTTCGGGTGCACAGTGTACCAGTTAGATTTAAAGGCAAAATATAGAGAGTCCTTAGAATTAGAAGAGAACATGATAGGCAAGTTAACATCAGATCAGAAATGTAGTACAACAAATTTAGAAATTAGATGAATTTAGGTGTATACTCTCAAATGTTTAGAGGGTTGAGACACCAAATAATTTTAAACTTTCTCAGAAATGATTTTCCTTGCAAGTCTTTAATAGATTTGAACTTTTATTTATTTTCGCTATTTTTTAGATAAACAAAATACGTCTGTTTGACAGCTGACAACGGAATTGATAATTTAATTGTTTGTACTTCTATGATAAAAAAAATCGGGGCCTATTCTTGAATTACGAATGGTTTTTACGAATTCGTTATATAACGAATGGTTTGCATACGAAAATAACGTAACGGATTTCAAGAATACCACATTTCGAATGGTTTTGACAGCTTAACGTATACGCCATACGGTATCTGCCTTCGTTATTCAAGAATAGGTCGCCAGAACCTTTTCCAATCCTCAAAGTGAACGTTGATTGTAATGTGAAACACTAAAAATTCATTGGAAATTGCCTAAAGGCGTTGCCAACGTGTTGTTCACTCATCTGTCGCCACATAGTTCCTACATGAAGAGAATTTAGCGCATTGTTTGTAGAATCTGAAACCTGCCTTATACTGGGCCCAGTTTTCGTGACTTCCCATTAAGAAACTTTATTAAATTTTCAGCATATATTCATTGAATGAGTTTATATTCCCTGTTAAATTAATATATGCTTATATTATGAAGAGACTGTGTTTTTTGTTTGTTGCTTCAAATGCAAAAGAAATAAAAAAGGTTGTTTACGAATATGAATATTTCAGAAAATATAGTATAGAGTACTACTGAACTGAATTTGGCATTAAATTCTGTGTTATACGTATTCGGTTTAAATGATATGAATTTGTTCATATTTTATGATAATGCAAAACCAAGCCTTGATTTCAATTTAAATTATTATCACATTTTCAGACTAGCTTTGTTTTTGTATAATTTAATAATAACCAAAACTCCTGGTTACTTATTTTATAAAAATTAGTTTTTTCTCAATCTATAAGAATGGCAGCAATAAATATAGTAATTAGTAGGTACCTACCAAGGTTTCGATTAGTATTATACCTATGAATATATTTCTAACAATGTGTTTTAAAATCTGATGATTATTAACTATGTATATCAAATTCTTGTAGGATAGATCCGCGAGATTCGGCGCGTGTCGGGTGATATGGCTCACATTCAATATCTCTCATATCACAGCCCCCTGCTCCGAAATCTAATAGCGTACTTCGTTTCTACTCCTTTAATAAAAGTACTCCGTTTTTGGTATTAGGTAAGCCATTTCATTTTCAAACTTTAGAAAACCAATCAGATCAGAACAAATTTCTTATTGAAAGAAGGAGAAAATAAAGTAATTTCAAATATGAAATGTCCTTTATGTCATTGTCATTCGTTTCTCTGGCTTGGCTTGCGTAATGTTTTGCTGTTGTGTTACCTGTCGCTACAGTACAGCGTGGTAGTTATGGAAATGTAAATCTCGAAGAATTTTGCTTTAAAACCGCGCTCAAATCCAAATTCGTTGAACATTTTTCATGGAAGGTTGAGTTTTCACTACATCGAAATCACGTCATTTTTATGAAGTGATTTCGAAATCACTGTAGGTGTTTTCACTACCGCTGAGATGATTTCGTTTGACAGGTGCTACACTTAAATACCAAAATGGCATGTAAAATAATTAATTACATAAACGAGACTTTTGTAATTAAAAGGATATATTGTCACATAAATGTCAGCAACTATTAATATATTATTTAATTTAATTTTAAATCTCTTCCTAACAATTTTATTGACAAATGTATGTATACAACAAATGTCAAATGATACAGTTTGAGAAAAAGTGGGCAAAATTTCGAGATTTTCGACGTGATTTCGTTGAAATTACGCAAAAATGAGATGATTTCGATTTAGTTTTTTGTACTGGAAATTACGTGATTTCAAGGGTGATTTCGTCGAAATCATTCTGCAACAGCAAAATTACGTGACTTCGATGTAGTGAAAATGCTCTATAAGTCCTAAAGTGGAGAAATTAATTCACAAAAAACTACTTCAACGACAAGAGATACAAGAAATAAATAAACAATGCCATGATTTCTATATTGTCTTATGTAAAGGAATATTACATCGTACAAACTTTGAAGACTCAGTACTAAAAGCAGTTGCAGGAATCGATTCAAATTTTTTAACTCCAAGCTTATCTAATACCTTTAATCACATTTTTCACAAATCTTAATGTTCGGAGTGAAATCGATGCGTTAGACGAAGAATAGCGTCTAATGCATAGTCACTATTTTTAATGTTAAAAAATGTTACCCAATTTGGAAAAATTTATTAGCTGCAAGGTACAGCCTTCACATTCCTCGCAAGTGCCGAAAGAAGTTTTCGCCGGTTGGTCAATCTTAGCAAAACTAAAACCCCAAATTCTACGTCAATTGAAAATGTAAATTCCAAATAGTTGTAAAAAAAATCGTTGTAGCAAAATTTTTTATTTATATTATAATAAAAACAAGGACAAAAGCTAGATTTGGTGATAGACAGGGTCTTACGATACCCTAGATGGATGCAACTTCGTACGGTATGCAAGTTTGGTTGTTAAAGTGGTTTTTCACATATATTTCTAGAAAGGTTCGTCGGGCCGTAAAAATGATTATGATCAGTGTTATACAATTTTATATTCTGAAGAATTTTTCAGTAGGATTAAAACATATAGGACAGATAGTTTTCACAGTATATGTAAAAAATCACAATGTTCGTATGGAAACACCAAGAAGGAGTTCTACGATTTAGTTTTTTGTATTGTGAAATATACATTGATAAGGGATATCAAAAATAAAATTGCCAACCATGATTTTTTTATTGTACGAAGTTAGTTATTTATGTATATACTTGAGAAAAGTAGAATGTCACAACAAATATTATATCTACAATGCTTCAACTACATTAATTGCGGTTTATATGCTCTTCTCCGTTCCGGAGTTCTATTCTCCATGTCCGAAGATCTTCATCAGATCTTGACCAAATTTTGGAATTGAAGTGGCTTAGAATACTGAAAATATGAGGTAGCATCCATAAAAAAAAATCAGTCGAAAAACGGATATCCTCCTCTTTTTGAAGTTAGTTAAAAAAGGAGATCAATGATTGTAATAACTTTTAGTGGATTCTTGAAGATCTCATAAAAATAAGAACTCGAGAAATTAAAATATTCTGCAGCTATGGATGATTAAATATGTTCGACCAAAAAAGCAAAGAAAAGTACGTACTTCACTACTAAAATATTTCTTAGAGTTAAGGTTTTTAATATTTGTTATTGTCTTTGTTCTGCAAGCATAGATTGTTTATGCGAGTGTTATTGTTTATTTTCTGAAAAAAGACACTAAGAAATTTTTATGCTCTCAGGGCTAGTACGCCACTGAGTATAATATACTAAAACGAATAACTTTTAATGAAATTTTTAGTTTTAAAATTATTTATATTAACAAAAATTATAAAATTTTTGTTTAATATGATGGGTTTTAATTTTGTAGTCCTGTACTTCGTTTTTTCCGAAAGTACTTCGCTTTGACAGCAAACGATACTACTTTTGAACTTTTCCAAACGACAGCACTGACCATGCTACAAACAGCATGTACCCATCATTTCCTCAGTCTCTCATCACAACTCGTGTAGTGAAGATTATTTCATTAGTGCTATGAATTTGATTGAGTAAAAAAAATAATCAATTTTTTTCCAGACATTTATTTTGTAGTGTTTTAGTTGTTGTTTCTCGATAAGTATTCCGTAGAAACGAATGGCAAAAAAAAATAACAAAGAGCATGATAGCGTTTACTGTTTGCGAAAAATACATAAAAGACAGGAAGTATAGTTTTTACAGTGAAAAATATGGGCATGGTCAAATAGTAGAAATGGCACATTGAAATCTAGGTGATTTTGTCGTAGCCCAATATTAATCATTCTTCGGTTGTGACATCATAACTTTAGCTAGCAGCAGGTGTACGACTAATTAAGCAGTTTGCGGTATCTAAGCAGTTTTGCTTCGCACAGTAAAATGCTTGGCGATTGCGAATTGTTTATTAAAAAACTGTTGCATCCACTGCTGTTGTAATTAAGCATTAAGCCATTGTTAAGTAATTCACTTCGCATAGTGAAAAATGTTCAGCTGGGCTTATTGTTTGATTACTAACAGAATTGGGGTCTCCAGCTGACGGCAGTGACTGATGTAATGCTTTGCGATTAATTGCAAGGTATTGCACTGGTCACTAGGTCAGAGTCGCTTCCGCCTGTAAAGATTCTAACAGGTGACCCGACTTTGCGAGTGGATCAGGTTGCTCAGTTGTGTTTTAGCGATTAGGAGTTAAGAGTTATAAGTATCAGTAAAGAAGATCAAATTGTGTTGTTATTCGAAGTAGATTAATTAAATAAAGTTTTATATGTGGATTACGCGAGTGTTTTACTGGGGACACGATAAATTGGCGCAGCCGGAAAAGAGGTAAAAGTGAGTGAATTTAATGTGAGCTTTTTTTTATGTTTTTGTGGTTTTCGTTTTACTTAGGAGAGTAAAATGAGATAAATTTTTTTTTGTTTTTTTCTCATCTTCGTTATTGACAAATGTAGCTTTATTGGATTTGTTTTGTGCGTTTAGGCTTAAAGTGAAGAGTAAAGATTGGAAGACATTATACTGAGTATAAATGGCGAAACCAAGGTAATAAGGTGAGAATTTCTTGCTATGGTTGGTTTTTTTATTGTGTGATAGTAAAAGGATAGAATTTTTTTCATATATATAACGGGTATTTTTGTGTTTTTCCTTAAAAACATTTTGTTTATAATAAATAAATTTTTGGACAATTTTATTACATTTCAGCGCATTAATTTAAAAAGTTTACTCATACACACACTGGGAGCAAAGCTAATTTAGCTACTCCAAATACACACACCGGGAGCAAAGCTAATTTAGCTACTCCAAAACACATACATTAGGAGCAAAGCTGTTTAGCTACTCCAACACACACACACCAGGAGCAAAACTGTTTAGCTACTCCAACAAGTTATAAGCATTAAATGAAATACCGCAGAAATTAATTATTGAATGTTTCTTATGATAAATAAACCAAACTTAATTCGCTAAATCTATAGATGTAGGTACACAAAGTGCATGCTTAGGATTGAATGTTATTTTAGTGTTTTGTTTTAATAGTGATATTTCTCTTTGCTCAAACACTGCAATAGATAATATTGTGGTATTATGTAATTATTTTTTCTTCTTCCTCTTATCACAAAACACAATTCAATAAAGGAAAAATAAATATATATATATATATATATATATTACACCGGAAAACTCAGAATATACCTACCTACATATAGATTATATAACAAAAGGTAGGGGAATATATGTGTTTATGTATTTATTTGGCCAAGAAAGTGAGTTATGGTGATTTTCCGATAAATTTAAAATTTTAAATTTTTGCTGAAAGTCAAAGTTAAGTAGTGTTGACAGGGATCCCACGGTGTGCAAATTTTAGGTATGCGTGTAGTTGTGATGAAAATATTCTTGGAATTTTAAAAATTCATTGGCCTTTTGCCGACATTGGTTAAGTGCGAATATATAATCTTTGCAAATTGTTGTCAAATGGGATCTCTGATTGTTTCTATGGTAATAAATTTAGATAAAGGGCTTTTCTCGTTTCCACTTCATTTTGATAGGTTTGGTTCCTCTTTCTTGGTGTGCTAAGTAGTGTTGCAACAGAATGCTGCTAGTCTTACCATATTTCAGCTAAAAAATTACAGTTACACATGTTGCTACAATCCCCGACATCTTGGACAGAGTATATATCAGTAATAATTTTCTACAACATTAAGGCGAGTGGTTCAAAATCTTTTGAACCATTAAGAGGTTCTTTTTGTGTATTGTATGGTAATAATAAGTGTTTCTGTTTCGTGCCAGTTTTGCGAGGTATCGTTGGGGTTTGGTGAATTCCTATAGCTCTAACGCGGTGGCCGCATCAATGATTCCACTAAGTGGATATAAAAACTTTAATTCTTTTTAAGTTGTTGGTAAAGTACGGCCATCGTGCCAAAATGTAGATAGTTACCCTCTCGAAACACGTAACGTAAAATTTTTAAAATTTTATGCGCTTTTACTCAAATTGGGAATGTATTCGAATACTCGCGAAGAATCTTTATGGATTAAAAGTCTTTGTCAGATTTATGTTGGAGCATATGTACGTACAGTTGTGTCTCGTTTTAAGTAATTCAGTAAGATACATAAGCGCTGATAGGTATGATCAATGAGAGGCGGTAAGAAGTATATTTCGCGTACCTGTTAATGTCGGTGTTAAGAGTGCTAAGTGATAAGTGACAAGTGTGGTGTTTATGGTAGAAATATGTGCGTGAGGTATAACAGTCTCACAGTCCTAAATGTCAACAGGAAGAAGCAATATCTTAACTAAGGAGGAATTGTCACGCTTTCAGGCCCAGGAAAGGGAATTAGAGATAAAAGCACAGGAGCTGAAGGAATGCCAAGCAATATTGCGGAACTACGAGCAGGACTGAGAATATATTGGGGAACATATAACGGCAGAGTTACAGAAACGGTGGAGAAGAGAGGAAGAGAAGGAATTGTTAAAGAAACTGAATGAGAGTGCTAAAAACAGTACAAACGGTGAAGCTTTAGACCTATTGGTAACAGCAGCATTCGAACTTTACAGCAAATAATCAAATCGGCCTACATACCAAAAAAATCGTTTAGCGAATTGCGAACGGAAATGCTGGCATGCAGGCAGAGGCCTGGTGAGGATATCAGGAAGTTCGCAGACCGGATGAAGGAATTGCTCGACCAAATAAAAGCGGCGGTCTCGGCGAAATACCCAGGACGTGATACAGGATTGATAGCAGAACTAGAGGCGGATGCAGTAATGACATTTAAAGCTGACTTTAGGCGTAAACCTATTCAAGTATACCTCACTGGACGGAAATTCGAATCGCTAGAAGGAGTACAAGAAGAAGCTGCCTACTATGAAAAAGATGCACGAAGGCTCCAAGTAAGAGACCCAGAAGTGGTACAGGCAGGGTGGAGGTCTAACTCATTAGGTACACAAAACAGGTGGGGTGCAGGTGAGGCCGGCCCCAATCTAGTTCAGCGACCGCAAAGACCGATTTATTCCACTGCTAAGCCAATATCACCCATAAAATACCAAGGGCCGGCCGCCAGGATAACCCCGCCGAGAACCATTCATTGCTTCAAATGTGGACAGCGGGGTCACATTGCGAAAGAATGTAGGACACAGCCTCCTTACTACACCAGATATAGCAGCTATGGTCATGAAGTAGCGGGCTGTAGGAAACAGCAGGTACGTTTCGCAAATACCGCGGTAGGTTGTCCAATTGAATGTATTCAACCCCTATCGGAGGTGCTCTATTGTCAGTTCTTTATCACTATACAGAAAACTGCCTCAGAAAGTACCTAGCAGAACGCGCGGAATTTGTCCACAGCTGCCTTCCATTTACAAACTCCAGAAACATACCGCCGAGGGGAGGTGATATTTCAGTAGACTTAAGCTTACTGAATAATTGTAGCATCACAGTTGAAGCAGATATAGGGTTAACAGGTAAGTTAAATCTTTTGGTTGATACCGGGTCCACATGTAATTTAATAAAATTTAATAAGATAAGAAAAATTACGTTTATTCAGCCGCAACGAACTATTACTATTGAGGGTTTATTTGGGGCTCAAGGAAAGTCCGTAGGGGTCTGTCAATCCAAGCTATGTATAGATACTGAAGAGCATGCTTGCGATTTCAATGTAATTTATGACACAGACTCAATACCAGCTGACGGAATAATGGGTACTGAATTTTTTCTTAAGGATAGAGCTATCATCGACTGCATTAACCAAAAACTGTCAATACGGAATGTAAAAAGGAACAAAGAAGAGAAGCCTCTTTTTGCGAATGTAACAGGAAAAGAAAGTATTAACGTAGTGACATTGGCCAAAGCTTGTCAAAGAAGCGTTAGTCAATCTCGTAAGGAAAATACTCGAGAAATCTCAACAGAAACAGTGAAAGAGCGTATTAGAGAAAGAATTACAGGGCTAAAAGACATTCTTGGTAAAGCGATGGCAGCCTCAGACAGCATAGACATGTATCTAACACAGATAAACGAGAGAGATGAAAGAGTGGAAAAGAGGACGGAAGACATTGCCCAACAACAATCCCAGCAGGAAAATGAGGTGAAGGCCACCCGGGATGCAAAGGCGGTGAAACATGAACACAGGCGGGAAAATATCTTGACCGCAACCCTTCATACGGAGGCTGGTCAACGAGATTATCGCCTGGTAAAGGATGAGTTCATAACATGGCCTAAAGGGATGTGGGGTGAAGAGCAGGTTAAGGTAGCTGTTGAACAGGAAACTGGACTAGGGCCTCTTCGCACGGAAGGCCAGCTCAGTAATCCCAGGATGAAAGCTTCTGCACTTGTTCTTGAACCCGAGAGCACGACTAATAATACCGTTGAAACCCAGAACAGAGCAACTGGTGAGAGTCCCAGTTGAGAGTGAGGCTGAAATTCTATGTATGGCCGAAGAAATATGCCCCGGAGTGTATTGCGGAAATACACTAATTGGCCTAAAAACGGACAAGCCTTTGTTGGAATCATAAATGCTAGGACTGAGGCCGTGGAGGTAAAAAATTTTAAACAAAAGTTAGAAAGACTGAAGCGGTATTCAGTACTACCGCTAGCGGATAGTGAAAATAAGTGTAATAAAAGGCAACAGCAGCTAAAATTAATGAAACAATCACTGTTGTTGGGAGAAGATCTCAATCCAGAGGAGAATACAATGACATTTTTCATTTGTCAGGAGACAAACTGACTTACACTCCAACAAAAACAAGGAGTAAAGCCACATCAACGTTTATTGGAAGTAGTAAAGGCATTTCCAAGGCCAAAGACGGTACGACAGGTCCAATCTTTCCTGGGGCTAGATAATTACTACCGGAAATTCGTCCCTAACTTTTCACTAGTCATGGGTCCAATTAATAATTTATTAAGGAAAAAGGTAATGTTTGATTGGGGACCCAAATGTGATAAATCATTCACCCTGATAAAAGAAGCTCTCACTACGCCTCCATTATTAGCTTATCCGGATTTCACGAAAGAATTCACGCTACTGACGGATGCCAGCGGTGAATCCCTAGGGGCAGTTCTAGAGCAGGAAGGAAGACCCATCAGTTACGCCAGTCGCACACTCAATCCGGCCGAGAGGAACTACTCGACAACTGAACGTGTTTTGCTAGCCATAGTGTGGGACGTAAGTAACTATAAATGTTATCTGTTGGGCAGGCACTTCAAAGTAATTACTGACCACCAACCTCTTCGGGGTGTTTTCAAGGTTAGAGGTACGACGTCACGTATGGTGCGATTTCATCAGAAGTTGTTAGAGAATAACAGAAGCCAAAAACGAGGAAAGAGAAAAGCATCCATGCCTAGCCATCACTCGGGCACAAGCTCGAAGAAAAGATTCCGAAGTAAATCACACATTTCCTATGGAATCCGAAGAGGAATGGGGTGACCTCGATGAGGCAGAAGTAATAGCAGGGAAGGTGATGGGCGATACGAACCCACAGCATATCACAGATCCAGACGAAGTTGGGCCGATCTTGAAGGACTTCCATGACTCTCGGTTTGGAGGACATCTCGACCTTAAAACGAGTAAAGCGCTTCTATCATTGGAAAGGGATGAAAAGGGATATCGTGGAGTATATTCGGCGCTGCCCGCAGTGTCAGAAAAATAAACACAGTCGAGCTACAAAGATGCCGTTAGTGATAACTGCAATCTCAAGCAAACCCTTTGAGAACGTATACGTCGATTTAACGGGACCATTGCCGTTGAGTCACAATGGCAACAAATACATCTTATCCATGGTGGATGATCTCACTAGTTTTGTTGACTTCGTAGCGATCCCGGATCAGGAAGCAAATATCGTGGCACGAGCACTGTTCGAGCAAATTCTCAGCCGATATACTCTACCAAAACAATTAGTTACTGATCAAGGAGCGAATTTTACAGGAGAAGTGCTGAAGGCCCTCTGTAAGATGTTAAAAATTAAAAAGTTACAGACTACTGCCTATCATCCGCAGTCAAATGCTGTAGAGAGACAGCATTCCACGTTAGCCAGCTATTTTAGAAGTTTTGTAGATCAAGACCCGCGGAATTGGGACGTAACTTTGAGCAATCAGAATATTGTTATTTAGTAAGTTTGTTTTTGTTTCATCTTACAGGTAAAGCAGCAGAAGTGTACAAGAAGGGACGAAAGAAGAGACCTAGTGGCCCGATTCGGAATCCGTTCAGGAGACGGACGTTAAAAGAAGCCCAGAAGAACCGGCATATACATATGCATTTGTAGAAAAAATTTATAATTGGACAGAAAAGAACACTAAATAAAAAAAAATGGTTTAAAAAGAGAGAGAATTAAAAAAAAAAGTAAAAAAAAAAGGTTAAAAAAAGAGAGAATTAAAAAGTAACTAAAGGAAAGAGAGTAAAAAAAAGAAGAAAAAAATAATATTAAAGTAAAGAAAAAAATTAAGGTAGCGAGAGAAAAAAGAAAAAAACATTCTCATTGAAAAAATTGGTAAATAAAAAGAAAAGTTAAGAAAAAGAAGAAAAAAAAATAATTGGAAGAGAAGTGTAAAAAAGAAAACAACACTTATTAAAAAAAAAGTAATTAAAAAAAAGGGGGAAAGGCGGGAGAGAGAGAGAGAGAAGGAGGAAGTGGATAGATGGTAGAATAAACTAAATCTATACCGTGATTTATTTTATTTTACTAAATAATAATAAAAACCGTACTAAATAAATTATATACAGAGTGGTTTCTTTTATTTTGGTATACTAGGTAGGATCAAATTAAGAAGGTTGCCATATAGTTAGTTTGGATAAGTTAAGAAGTTGAATATGAAAGCAGTCGCCATAATCTTGTTGATGTTCATCAGTTTGTCATACGCTGGGCAGGTTGGCTACAATATAAGGCCCATAATGCAGTCCGGGGTATTGTTCGAGCACGTAGGAAGAGCCAACTTTTACACTAGGCATTGGACTATTCTATCCAAAGTAGAAATGCCGGACTTAGCAGTCGAGCTGGAATTCGCAAACAATTGCAGCAAGCTGGTTATACAGGTCTGCACAAAAATCAACCACACCGAACTCGGGAGCAGATGTGAGCTAGCCACTTAGGAAATAGGAAGCTGGATGGCGAAGATTAGGAGACAAGATGATGATTTGAAGCACCACACCCATGCGGAACCGGCTCGTTGAAAGAAGGGATCTTTCTTTGATGGTATAGGGTCCCTGTCAAAGACACTTTTCGGAACCATGGATCATGCAGATTCGGAAAATATCTACTCGGCGTTGAGGGATCTCGATGGAAAAGAAAACCGCACCTTCACCTTGCTTCAAGCGCAGACTACAGTGATGACATCGACGTTCAAGCTGTTCAATGTGTCGCGCGTTCAGGCAGCAGCGGAGCGAGAGGAACTATGGAATAAAATCAATGCCATCACCGCCGCTCAGCAAAGTCAAGACCTGGAGATAACAACGTTAACACGGAGGGTGGAGATAAATGAAATACTGACACTAATGACCCTCCAACTGCGAGAACTCAGCGTGTGTCCAAGAAGGTTATGCGCATATGCTAGCCGCACTAAGCATGGGGAAGCTTCATCCCATGATTATTCACGCCCGGCAGCTAACAGAAATTATGACGAACAAAACAAAACAATTGGATTTAGCCGAGCAATTTCTGGACTTCCAATTGTTGACTCAAATCGCTAAGGTGAGCGCAATGCAGGGTCCGCAGCACATTATGGTGAGAATAGACATTCCTCAACCGGAAAGAGTGGCTTTCGAACTGCACAAAGTATATACCATTCCCGCAATAGTTGATGAAGACGGCTACCATGTATATGAGTTGGGAGCCAAATTTCTAGCAGCAAATAATCACGATCGCCAGTATGTCCTGCTAGACTACCAGCAATATGAGAAATGCAAATAACTGACAACCCTCGGAAATCATCTTCGTTTCCTGTGCCCACAGTTGGGACCAATCGTCACAGATATTGGTGATAGCTGTGTGCTCAACCTTTTTCGAAGTTTCAATGTCAACCCGCTGGCATGCAAGGAAAAAATTCTACACCTACAGCGATTGGAGAACTATTGTCCACCGGAGTGTTATCAATCGAAGAGCACTGCCACCTTCAGATCGACAACCTATTGATCACATCAGAGCACCACGCTCAGCGAAATATTACTCTTTGGCAACCCTTATTTTCGGAATTACCATCATGGGACAGCATGAGCACCAGAAATAGATCTACAAAGCCTATGGCTGACGGCGATCAACATCGTAAGGTACAGCTGCCGACAATGCCAACCAAGCCTGAAGAGATCATGCAGCCGAGGTAGAAAAAATAAATGGGGCCATTACGCGAGAGGAAATACATCGACAACAAAGTCAGCCCCACACCATCTACCTAGCCGCCACCTCAATAACCGGACTATTAAGTATTACCAGTTTTATCCTAGTAGCAGGAGTCCTGATCCGCAGGAGATGTCGGAAGCAAAAACCAGTACCGGCTAGATCAAGCAGATTGTCGATATTGCCCATCACTCGGAGTTCAATAAAACCCACTGTAACAACAGGACAGCTTACCGAAAACCAGGAAACCAACGATGACTTCCAAGTAATCGTGCCTACTACAGCAACATTGCCCACAGCAAACCTGCCTACGATAGTTGGAAAACAGCTAGTATAGCTAGGGCTAGATATTTTTGGGCTAGATATTTTTGTTATACTAAGGGTTATGTTGGATAGGACAGTGGCAACCTTTAGATAGACGGAATCACTTTGAGTAATTAAACCTTCACAAAAATTATATTCAGGCTATAAACTTAGTTTAATAATTGCTAGAAAAATAACATGAGTTCATTTGAAAAAAAAATTTTGGAATTAGGTATAAAAAATGTTTAAACGAAAGTAAATAGTGTAGTTATATAATATAATTAGATAAAACAAATATATGTAATTAATGAAACCTAGAATCAAATTTTGTATAAGTAAATATAATCCTAGAAATAATTGTACAGTTTTTTTGTTATTATGGTAAAATTATTTTTAAAATATCAGAATTAGAGCTAAGGCTATAATAAAATTATAATTGACAAAAATATTGTTTGAAGAAATAAATTAGAGCACGAAAAAAAGTAAATAAAAAAATACGGGTTTTTAAATTAGCACTGAATTAAGAGAAGTAGTTATTGTTAAGATAGAATTAAGAAGATGTTAAAATGAAAAAACAAATATTGTATACACATATATGATAAAATGTACAATGTGGCTCAAACTAAGCCGAGCACCCTGATCTAATTCCCCCTGGGAATTAGTCTTTCACAGGGGGAGGAATGTCGTGGCCCAATCTTAATCATTCTTCGTTGTGACATCATAACTTTAGCTAGCAGCAGGTGTACGACTAATTAAGCAGTTTGCAGTATCTAAGCAGTTTTGCTTCGCACAGTAAAATGCTTGGCGATTGCGAATTGTTTATTAAAAAACTGTTGCATCCACTGCTGTTGTAATTAAGCATTAAGCCATTGTTAAGTAATTCACTTCGCATAGTGAAATGCTCAGCTGGGCTTATTGTTTGTTTACTAACAGTATTGGAGTCTCCAGCTGACGGCAGTGACTGATGTAATGCTTTGCGATTAATTGCAAGGTATTGCACTGGTCACTAGGTCAGAGTCGCTTCCGCCTGTAAAGATCCTAACAGGTGACCCGACTTTGCGAGTGGATCAGGTTGCTCAGTTGTGTTTTGGAGATTAGGAGTTAAGAGTTATAGGTATCAGTAAAGAAGATCAAATTGTGTTGTTATTCGAAGTAGATTAATTAAATAAAGTTTTACATGTGGATTACGCGAGTGTTTTAATGGGGACACAACAATTTGGTATGGGTACCATATTACCATCATCCGTTTGCTTACTAAATACCTTTAAATTAATAGTTATTTTGAATGTTATTATGATTTTATGAGTTATTTCCCCAATGCGGTTTAAGAAATGGCTTTAATATATAAAAAGAAGGTAAATTCGACCCGTGCTAAGTGCACAGAAGATCTGAAATTTCGTATGCTCACCCATTTCAGCAATTTTGGTTTTTTGCATTGGTTTCTCGCATATATTTCTAGAACGGCTCGATGGACAGAAAAAATGATTATAACCAAATTTATAGGATTTCTTATTCTGAAGATGTTTTTGTACAATAAAAATGTCTAGGATTGATCGTTTTCAAAATATCTGTAAAAAACCAAAATTTGTATATGGCTACACCAAGAAGGGGTTGCCCGATTTAGTCCATTTTTGAAATTTGCTATTAGTATGAAAACACAATGTTCCAAATATCAGCTTTCTATGTCGACGTGTTCTCAGGTAGTGTCCAAATATATCCTGGAAAACGAAATTTTTGTATGGCAACCCCACGAAGGAGTTGCCCGATTTGTCTCATTTTCGATCTCAATTTTACTTTTTTTTTTAATGTCCGTGTACAAAATTTCAGCTTTCTAAGTGAACGCGTTCTCGAGTTATCGTGCGCGCGGACAGACGGTCATGCAAAAATCAAAATAACTTTTAACTTTTTGCGGGGGTGTCCAATCCATTTTGCTCTACCATCATTATTTCCATGCGTTACAAACGGAATGACAAACTTAGTATACCCTATAGATTTCATCTAGGGTATAAAAATAGAGACCAGTCCTAGGCTCCCCGTCTTGCCCTGGGGAACAAAATGTGTTTACGCTTGTTGTTCATATTAAAAAACTGCAGGCTCATGATATTTACAATATGGACGAGACAGGATGCCAACTCAATAGTCGCCCAAAGAGCGTTATTGCCGAAAGAGATTTGGGTCACATTTAAAAAATGCTTTAATTTTATATACACATTCACATTTATTTTTATATTTAGGTGCCAAAAATGTTCTTGCGTTTGTTTTCACCGAAAAAGGAGAGACCGTTACAGTTAAGCGTGCTGCAATGCAGAAGGACATTTTCTTTCTACAGCATGTACATAAATACACATGTAAAAATAAAAGGGCAGCGTTTGAAGACGGAATGCTCCAGGATCGGTGGTCTATATGGAAGAAAAATCCACTTACGTGAATACGTCTATATTCTCACTTGGCTTAAGGAACATTGGTTCCGCGAAAACAACAAGGAGCAGTTCTTCTTATACTAGATGGACATTCATCTCACTGCAGTAAATAAGCTACTGTAAGCAATGGAGTTGCAGCATTTTCTGCAATTGCAATTTATCCATTTAACCCTGCAATTATACCTGACTATGCCTATATATGAATTAATAATCCTGCAGGTAGTTCAAAGGAACCTCAGATTGAAGATAAGCAAGCACCGGAAATTCCTAGACAATTTTTCTGTCACCACACCACTAAATGAAGAGATTCAGAATGAAATGCTTCCCACAAGCTTATTGCCGGATGTCAGTGATATTACTTCTGGAAAAATGCTGAATTTGTTGTCACCGATACCTACCACCTCAACTTCCAGAAAAACTACTTCTGGAAAGATGCATGTATCATGTGTCTTAACTTCGCACAAGATTATATCACAAAGCTAGATTATGAAGAAAACACGACAGACAAGAAACGAAACTAAAAAAAAACGAAGCTCTAAACGTAAAAATAAGACTAATCGTCCTACATCGCTTTCTTCATCTGATGAAGAAAACACTGTTGAATATGTTGACGAATGTGATGGCCCAGAAGATCTTGAAAACGACCTCTGCGCAGGTTGTGGAGAGGAATATAACAAAACGAAGAAAAAGATGATTGGGTAGAGTGCATTGTTTGCAAGAAGTGGTTCCATGATACTTGCACCTCTTATGTAAATACGTGCATTGATGGTGGCAATGCAAATTTAAAGAAAACATGATGTACCATATCACTTACTCTCATATACATACCATATTACTCTATACATACAAGGTGAAATGGTATTTTTGAATGTTTTTTTTAATTTTGCAAATGTGATTTTTCTCTTTTTTTACATAGGGTTTTCCAATACGACGGGTCTATGTTGACAGGCTGTGGCGACCATGTTGTTTTGGCTGCGTCAGTCATATCTGTTGTTTATTATTCAATCATTGATACCAAATCACCATGTCAAGGTACTCGATTGAGCAGCACGTCCAAATGATGCAACTTTATTATCAAAGTGAGTGCTCGTTAGTGCAAACGTTGCGGTATACGCGGTGGCCTTTCAAAGTCGACTCTCCAAAGTTTCGTGACCAAATTCGATCCGACCGGTTCGGCAAACAATCAGCCAACATCGATACGTCAAATAAACGCCAGATCGGCAGAGAACGTCGCGGCTGTCCGTGAAAGTGTGCAGTAGAACGCAAGGCAGTCATTTCCTAGCCGTACACAAGAAGTCGGCCTTTCGCGGATTTCAACTTGGCGAATTTTGCACCAGGACTTGGACCTGCACCCGTACAAAATATAACTGACCCAGACTCTCAAATGTAGTGATCATAGACAACACCATTTGTTCGCTAACAGGGCCTACGAGCACTTGGAAGTGAACCACGATTTTAGCGGAAAAATCATCTTATGCGACAAGGCGCATTTTTGGATGAATGGCTATGTTAAGAAGCAAAATTGTCGTATATGGGATGACGCCAACCCACCCGAGGTTCACCAGGTGGCAATGCATCCACAAAAAATTTCTGTTTGATGCAGATTTTGGGGCGATGCACGGCTTCATTATTGGCCCGTACTTTTTCGAAAACGACGTTGGTGAGAGCATCACCGTCAACGGCGAGTGCTACAGATCGATGATAACCATTTTATTTTGGCCCGAATTGAACGTTATGGCCGTGGATAACATGTGGTTCCAGTAGGACTACGCTACGTGCTACACAGCGAACGCCACGATGGACCTTCTGCATGAAAGATTTGAGGGTATGATTATCTCTCGTAGAGGTGGTGTGAATAGGCCACCAAGATCGTGCGATTTGACCTTCTTATTGTGGGGTTTTCTGAAGTCACAGGTCTATGCGAATAATCCGCAATCGACCGATGCCGTCAAAGATAACATAACCCAGGCCATCGCTCATATTCAGCCGGATCTATGCGGCAGAGTCATTGAAATTTGGAGCTCTCGGATCCATGCCACCGCAAGGGCGGATCTAGACATTTGCTCCAGAGGGGGCGATTGCCCCCATCGTCCCTTAAACCCGCATCTACCATGACTTGTGGACCGCTCTGTATAGCTTCCTCTTTTCGTTTCAGCATGAAAATTTCATTAGCATTCAGATATCGCCGGAGTTCTTTTATTTATATAATATAAGTTTTTGATCCCGTAAAACTTAGTCTCATATAAAATAGACATTATACACATCGGCTGATGTTTTTCATATATGTAGAGGTTGCTTGCATTTCGTTCAAACACCATAATTTCCTGAGCTGGATTGCAATTTCTTGCAAATTAAATGGTAAAAGAAATTTTCGGGGAATGTTAATTAGTTAGGGTTAATTGAAATATTTGCAGGAAAACTGAATCTGAGACTAATTACCCGGTTATGATTATTTTCCCAACATACTACTTTTCATCAGAATACCCAGCTTGTGAGCTGGCGATCACAAAAAAGTTCAAAAATTTTGCTTGTACTGAAAATTCCTTAGTGGTATAATTTTAACTTTTTTGAGAATAATTTATGACTAAAAAAGAAAAAAATAATAAATATAACAAATTACTTTTTAAAAAACTATCTAGAGTTTTCCATTTAACTAAATTTTAAAATTTTCATGGTAGGTACACAAAGAAAGCAAAGAAGAAAAGTAATTTAATTAAGTATTTTCATAAACATTAGGGAGTTCCAAATTTCATTGTTATACATTGTAGTGTTAAAACTTAAACTGCCCAGGGTCTAGATTCCGTAACTGTGAAAAGTTCAGTTATAAGAAATGAGTTACATGAATTCACTAGTATTAAGGAGACTACGGCTTAGAAAAAGGTAAAATAAATAATATAATTTTGAAAATAACGCTTGATAAAAACCCACAGGTACCTCTTCAAAATTCACGATCAAAATGGCGGGGAGAAAATATCAGTTAAAGTGTACAAAATTTTGACAGGAAAACTCTTTCCAATGTTAGCGGCATCGGAGCAAGGTGGTGTACATAAAATTTTGTGTGCACACGAAAGCTCATAGTTGCTTAATCCGGACCCAGATCTTGCTTTCTTTGTATACCTTGAAAATTTTAAAAACTATACATACCTATACAAATGTAATATAATTTTAATATTTAATTAAATGAAAAATAAAGGGAAACTCTAGAGAAGTTTTATGATGTATTCATTAAGTGAAGGGAAAAATTATTTTCTTTATTTTTAATGCGGATTTAGCAGATTTAGAAAGATTTTTTTTGTATTTTCTATTTCATTTTATTAGAGTATAAATTTTCATTTATTAGAACTCTAGGGGAAGCGAACGCCCCCTGCTTTATCCGCCCTTGTGCCACCGTGAGAAGCCGCGGCAGATATTTGAATGATATCACATTCCATACATTATGGCATATATGGGCCTTTGAAATAAATAAAAAATTTCGTTAATACCTCACAGACAGCTCCTTTTATTCCATTTCAACATCGACCCGCCCTTATTGGAAAACCCTTTATATAACATTTTCTTTGAAATAAAATTTATTTTTGTTTTTGTTTCAATTACTTATTTCGTTTTTTGTATAAGTTATAGCAAAAATAAAAAACATGCGCCAAATATCCCGGACTTACCCTATTAAGTTCAATTAAATGTAACATCTAAAATTTTTTTAGGCGTATAAATAAAGGACCTTGATTTAGTTATTTGTAGACTAAATATGTAATTATCTCTTTAGCTTTATTTAAATGTGCAGATCTAAATAAAAATTCCAACTGTTTTCAGAACAGAGGTGTTTTATTTTTAATGATATGTATATAATTATAAGAAAAAGCTTCTGAAACCTGCCAGGGTTGACAAATATTCAAATTAGAAATATAAAAAAAATGAAAATTTCTGATTCAAAATCAATTTATTCCTTATATTAAATATATTTTATAAGAAATAGTTATCAGGAATGTACCATTTATCAACATAACACAGCTTCTTTCACTTTCTCACTATTAAAACAGCCTATAAACACTAAATAAACGTCCTGAGAATAAAACAAAATCCGCGAATAGTTAAAGCTTTTCTGCCTTCTTCTGTCTTCTTATTTATCAGATGTCTGAAGGAAAGTTAAATATTTTTATCAATCTCATTTTAAATACTACACAAAATACTAAAAACCAACCTTATCTTGGCGAACGCCATATTTACTCCAGAATGTTACACAACATTGTACTCGTTTTCCGGAATTCTTTTGGAACACCGAACATTGATTAAACGGCGGGCAATATAAGTGTAAGGAGACGGCACCATCTGTATGACTCAGATTTTCTACTCTATGAAGGCCTAGATTATCTACAATCAAATTTATTCCATTAATAATAGCCCCCGCATATATACTATAGCATGATGGGCTCATATGATAATTCTTACCATTAATATAGCACACATTATTTAACTCCATCTTATTTCTTGACATTTCTCGGAGCTCTTGTCCGTCGTAGTCATCTGCATAAGTGTTCTCCGAAATACCAATATCTGCTTTTGTGTTAATTCCGTTGTTGACCTCTACTTCCGGCATCTCATACCGAATTTCGCACAGTTCACCCTGTAACATTTTCATAAAACAATGTGAATCAGCGTGGTCATGTATTGCAGACGCATGGCCTTCGCCCCAACAGAGGATCATCAGATTAAATTTTCCATTTCCCTCATCCACTAAATTTCTGGTGTATCTGAAAAACGACATTTATTACTTTTTTATAGATACTATTTTGGAGCACTCAATTTATTTTATTGATAACTCTTGTTTGCGGTTATCTATGGATTATTGTTTTCAACCTCCAGCAAACTGATTTACAAAAGTCAATTGGATATTTCCAGAAATCTCGTTTTGATTTGTTGCTTTTTTTCCAGTATATGTATACTTATTGATAAAATATTAATATTGATGTAAGATAATAAGATTCGAGTATATGTACACAAACAAAACAAAGATAATATTCAGTTATGAAGCGTGAATTGAATGTTGATTCCAATCTATTCGTTTGGTGGAAACAGTTATCTTTTCGCAATTGTTGACTAATTAGTAATTGAATTTTAATGAAAAGTATAGAGTTTTCTTGTTACATGAAATTTATACTATAGGAATGCTACTATCAATAATAAGCTAGAGCGGATGTTATATCGTTGAATAGAAAGCTATTCGTAATTATTAAGTAGTTTAAGGTAGTCTGATTATTGCCTTTTTAACTTCGTGTTTGAGCCGAATGAGATAATGAGTCTGTTATGCTCTATTAAAAACCGAAAATATAAAATTTGTTTCAATTGAAGAATATTATTTATATTGATTTTATTTTAGAGCAGCCTTATTTTTAGTTCCTTATTTATTGTGATTTGGGTCCGATATCATATCCTCTATTTCAGAACACTCCACGACGAAATTTCCTATTAAAAACTTCTGAATGGAAAAAATTAAGCACTTGGTTTATAAGATCGAGCAACAAAAAGATCGCGCCACATCGAGTACCATTTTTCCACTATTATAATATAATCATAGTTATATATAAGTATATACCCCTGTTTAGAAATTCAAAATTAGGCTAGACCTTCAAAACTAGGGAAACGGAGGGTAAGATGACGAGTCGGGCAAGATGATGAATCGTTAATTACGTGAGATTGCAGATGGCACTAATTCTGTGATTTGTATAGCGTTAAGTCGGCTCCGCTTGCATAGTAAAAGAGAAACTGTGGCCTGACCCACACGCTTCAACATTCAAGTGATTTTCCTGATGAGAGACACGTGGGGTAGGAAAAATCCACCCCCCCGAGTGTCTCTCATCTACGAAAAGACTTGAATGTTGAAGCGTGTGGATCAGGGCTAACATGAGCAACCATCTTTTATTTAGATAATAGCCGACTAGCGTCTCGTGTGTTCACACGAAAGTTCATTGTAAAATTAGGTTCGAAAAATTGTGTTCTAATCAAATTTTGTAAGTCTTTGAATTTCCACCGCATCGACGCATTTTTTTACATTTATATGTCTTTTGTAACTTTACCAATTTTATTTATAAATGGTCGTTTCGTTAGGTTGACGAATTATATATATATACTTGCTTTTGGTAAGGAAAAGGCGAATTACTTAAAAATTACATTTTTTAGCTTGCTTTCTTCTGTCCATTTAGTCCGCCGCCTAAATTAGAAACGAGCATTTGGCAATATCGATTTTGGAGGTTATGCTTGCCCATGGCATGTTACTTTCGAATTATTTTCGATTCATTTTGTTTGCTGTGTTTACACTATCCTTTTTGCTATAAGAACATACCCAGCAAACAATTTGGCCAAAAGTAAGGAATGAGCAATAGTTGTGAAACAGAGACAGCATTATAGCAATAAAGTGTGTATATGATTGCCTCTCTTTCAACTATTTCTTATTTCTCGATTTTAGCAAGCCTCGTGGAAAAACAATTGAAGAAATGCAAAAAAAAGTGTAAAAAATAAGCTTTATGCAAGTTTTTGTTTTTGTTTGTTTATTTTACAGCTATGAAAGTGCAGTCCAAAAACAGAATCGTAATTAAAATAAGAAAAATTATAATAACATATTGTGGAAATATATAAAAAAGATTGACCTTACACTTTAAAAAAAAGTTGAAATTGGTAACTTACACTTTAAAAACAAGTTGAACTTGGTAAATTAAAAGTAATTTGCTCAACCCTCGCAGTTGGCAAGTATATAAAATATATATACCTGGTTTTGGTAAGGAAAGGGCGAATTACTTATAAATTATATTTTTTAGCTTGCTTTCTTAAATTAGAAACGAGCATTTGGCAACATCGATTTCGAGGATTATACTTGCCCATGGCACGTTATTTTCGAATTATTTTCGGTTCATTTTGTTTGCTGGGTATAATCTAAGCTGTTAACATTACATATTTAACGCCGAGAATAATGCCTCAGAGAAGTACGTAGAGGAAAAAATTGACTAGTTTACTTGTAGCTTCTAATTCAATTAGTTCAGTTAACAAATATTTGATGATAAATTAACTAACCATAATTCAGAAGACGTATTAGTAAAATCAACATATAAAATTATTAATTTTTCGCAGGAACAATGTTTGTTTGTTTTTAAGAATATGGTTTGTTATATTAGCGAATTTATGCAATTAATAAGTTGAACAAATAAATTGATAGAATTTTTTTAACGTTTTATTTTAGTTGATATTAATAATATAATTCGCCCATAAGTTTAAATTTTTATTCACTGCATCATTAGTAATTATTTTTATACCCTAGATGAACAGTATGTATATCATTTCGTTGGAAACGTATATTGCTGTTAAAAAAAATGGATTGGACACCCACGCATAATATTTATGTATTAATGGTTATTTTGATTTTGCACTTCCGTCCGTTTGTCCGTCAGTTTGTCGATAACTCGAGAGCGAGTTGACTTAGAGAGCTAAAATTCTGTATATAGTATTTTCAAATAAAAAATAAATAAATAAATATAATTTCAAAAATGGAATAAATCTTGAAACCAGCGGTGCTGTTGTACAAAAATTACAATATTTTAAGTGTACTGTGAAAACGCTTAGAACCAATTTGTTCTTATACTGAGAAATTACTTGCGAAATTTATTATAACCATTTTTACTGTTGCTTCATCGTTTTGGAAACTTATGCGTAAAACCATTAATTTATACCAATACAGTTGTTGAACCGACAAATCTTTTTTTAATTTAAATTTCGTTTCGACATGTGAAAACTCAATTCATAATTTCGGCTTATACATTCGCTGAATCAACAAATCAGAAACTTTTCTCTCATATAATTCATACTCATAACTTATACTGAGTGTACCTACATATATATGGGGTTTACTTAATATTTTCTTCAGCGTCTACTGTAGGCAGAAACTCTCAGTCGTACTGATGAGTATACTTAGGGTTTCTGCCCATACGGAACGCTTCTTTTTTTAAAAATATTAATAAAAATCATATAAAAATAAAAATAATTAAATTCATAGCATTTTTTTTATGATCAACTTAATTGTGTATTTTAACAAATTCGATTAGTAGATTACTAATGTTTCAATTATTTAAATAATGCGATATGCAAAATCAATCAAGCAATTAGTTAATTTGGGGAATTGAATTTGTTGAAAGAGCAATTTTAATTAGTCGGTTGTTCTAATAGTTGCTTCTAAAGACTAGAATTAACAACGATTGTTTTAGTTGATATTTAAATTTTTTCGAAATTTAATATATAAAAAAAGATTAATTGAAAAAATTAAGGATTCTCGAATACGCAATTCCGAAAGATTATTAGAGATAACTAAACAAATAGTTGAATTCACAAATGTTATGACTAAATAAGATTAGCTAAATCAACTAAAATTCAAATTCATTGGCGTAAAGGAACTAATGTTTTTTTTTTAGTGTTACCTACCATCCATATCGGTATGTGAATAATTTATTATAACAATAACCTATTGGCTGACCTGTTTTTTACACGTCACTGAAAATAAGGTTAGACCAACATTGCGACCACTAAAAAGCGATCTTACCACCAGTCTTAGATGGCAATAGCGACTGAATTGAACATATCGTTGAGACCATAACTACGGGTAAGACCGCTGCGTGTGAACATATGGTCCTGAATGTGCGTACTATCTTTCATCCCGATAATTCTTATGGGTTAAATAATAAAAATATAAGAAAAACCCAGTCTGTAACAAATCTGGGACGAATCCCAGCATGCGTTTTTTAATAGAAAAAATATTAAAAAATTAAAAATAAATAAAAAAATTAAAAATTCAGTTAAAAAAATTAATAAATTAAATTAAAATTTTATTGGATTTTATATTCTGAACAAGTTTTTAGTAGAATAAAAATATCTGGGACTGATCGTTTTCACGGTATCCGGAAAAATCCTAAATTAATTCTTATATGGCAACACAAAGAAGGGGTTGCCCGATTTCGCCCATTTTTGAAATTATATTTACTATTTTTATGAAAAGAGTGTGTATAAAATTTCAGCTCTCTACGTTGACGAGTTATCAGGTAGTTCTCTCCTAACATCTTAGGTATTGAAATATTAAACAATCTTTTTGGTATTGCCAAAAACGCGATGAAATGCCTGGGCTTCTTGCTAAAACGCAAGAAATCTTTTATTCCATCAGACTTGGCGCAAATCTACAAGTCTCATATCAGGCCTAGATTAGAATATAATTCCCATATTTGGCCAGGGGCTGCACGCACTGCATTGTCCGCGTAAGACAAAGTCGAAAAGAAGGACTTCCGGCTTATTAACGATAACATATCAATAGTTACTATTCATTCCCTAGAGCACCGACGTAATGTCGGATGTCTGTCTCTTTTTTATCGCTACTTCTATGGTCATTGCTCTGACGAAATTTCTGGCCTGATCCCTTGTAGAATTCTTCCCATGCGCACACTACACGAGCTGCAGCCCGAGCTCATCATCACACCCTTGAAGTCAAATTCTGTCATCTGCCCCCCCCCCCCCAACTATGAGCCACAAACAATTAAGCGTATTGCGCACCGTCACCTACTTGACTCAACCCAATAATCCTCAATTCCCTACCCCTTATTCCTTTCCTGCGAAGGCTGTGCTATGGCATCATACGGTATCCCCTGAGCTTTGGCAATATCATTAAAAGAAAATATGTCGTGAAAAATGAAATATTTTGTATGGCAACCCTACGAAGGAAGTCTCATTTTCGAACTTAAATTTTAAAAAGCCCTTGTGCAAAATTTCAGTTTTTTAAGTACACGCGCTCTCGAGCTATCGTGAAGACAGATGGATGGACGGACAGACGGACATGCAAAAATTAAAATAATTTGTAATATTATGCGTGGGTGTCCAATCGATTTTGCTCTACCATAAATATTTCTATGCGTTACAAACGGAATGAAATTTCATCTAGGGTATAAAAATAATTCCGTTCTAAGAACAGGCAACTTTAGTTAGTTCAATATATTTAAATATTTCAGAAGGTTTTAAATAAATTCGTAATGCTTTCCCTAAATAATGTTATTCTTGTTTACCATTAGCTATGCGGTTTCTTTTTGTGATACGTTAAAAATGGAGATTTTTATAAATACGCAATGTTATTGTAGCTTCCATAAAGTGCGTATTTCGTTCTTATGTAATAATGTTATCAAAGTTCTTAGCAAGAAAACACTTAATTTAAAAAAACTATGTGCGAGTATTCATGCGTCATTTCTTTAGTTGGAAAGACAAAAAATAAAAACAAATCAGATAGTTCTTGAACGTAGGTAATCATATGTGTGTGCTCTTATCTATATTGTGCGACATCAAATTTCTACTCTATTCTATAAAGATTAATTTTTATTCAATCACGGTAAATCTCTAGTTATTTTTCTCTAAAGTTTAAAATTTCAAATATCAGCATTGCAATTAAGTTAAAATCTTTTAAATACTTAATCGAGTAGAGTATCAATCAATAAGTATTTAGATTTCTTTTCTTAACTTTTTCCAGAGCCCTGAAACCTTTATTACCGTAATTTTTAAATTTTTGGTAAAAGCTTTCGTATACCTACCTATGTAGGTACACCTGAGGTCAAAAGTCAACTAGTAATAACTCCAAAATTAAACTTTTTCATAATAGTAATCGTATAATGATAGGACTAAAATTTAAGTTAAAACACCGTACTAACGTAGTCATTATAACTTTCTATTAAAGATGGAACTGTCACGATTAGACAAAAAAAAGTGTTAATCAAATCAATTGGAATCACATTTATAATTGAAAATGCTCAATTTTGTAGTTACCATTAGTTGACCAGTAGCCACAGGTACTTTTATAAAAGCAGTCACACAGAAAATTAATATATGTATTTAAATTAAATGAAAATTACATCCAACTAAATTTTAATAAAATATAATATGGCTTTTGTCGTTTCAGAGCGAGTTGAGCTGCAGAGTCTTCTAAAAGTCTATTATATGTTACATAGACTCAATTGATACATGTTTGCGTACTAGTTAGACTTAAGATCGTTTTCTTCAATTCTGCTTAAGAGGAGTCAATACCAAGATTTGCAAGTTTCATGGATTTTTCAATTCGAATTTCTGGCAAACTATTTGTAGCAGAGTTATGATTTATATCTTAAATTAAAGGTAATGAAGATGTCTAGTAAATAACGTCGGCAAAAATTAAAAAAAAAGTGTATTGGAATGGAGATATTAGCTCGGAAAAAACGGACGTCTTTTAAATCAAATTCCTGTGAGTAGGTATTCTCATTTGTTTAAATTGTGACTATTTTATAAAGATAAAACCTAGATCTAGCAAATAACGTCGAGTTTTTTCATTTTTATTGGCGCTTTTTATAATTATTTGACTCTAATATTACTTGTTTTTTCTCTCGATATTTCACAGACGAGAAATTGCAATATTTTGTTGAAAATTGTTGCAATACAAATCAAAATATCATATTTAACAATTATGAGTAAAACAAATTTAGGAGAGTTAATTCTCGTTGAAAATTTTCAATTTATGTGAACTGCAAATTTTCATTTTTCGACTTAAATTGTATGGTCTTGTCAGATGTTTGGTTTCTGTCTTTTCCGGTAAATGTCTCTAATGTGCACCATGGTCAAGGTCTAGGCTAATTTAATTTTATACGAATTTTCTCACTTTCAGGACACAAACCTACGTATAGTAAACTTTATAACCTACAGGTTCGCTGGTATCTAAAGTGAAACTTTTCCTGAGTACTCACTCCTCTTAAGCCATCTAATCAATAAACAAAGAAACTTTTTTGCGGGACTTTATCTATTTTTAAGTCTTTCACCATCAACAGAGAAGTCAACTCAAAAGAATATTCATAGCAATAAAAAGCTTCCCCCGATGTCTGCTTCATTTTCTATTTCATGTAAAACAACTTTTGTTCCAATTATTAGTTCGAGAAAATTAATAAAATCAGGAGAAATAATTCGTGTAGTTTTGTAAATTGGTACAGTTATACCTTCCGGTATCCAGATGAACATACTAAAAGTCCTCATGGGTAGGGTGTGCTGAGGATGTAGGGGGGGTTTTAAGGTATCTTTTTCAGGTTTTTGTTCCTATCTCGAATATCTGCACAAATAGCATTATGTTTACTTCTTAGATGTTTTTACATAAAGTTTCCTACAAATTAGGTCATATTTATTTTTGCTCTACGATCAATACTTTAGGAGCTACAGCGTGTGTAAGTTTTAACAGAGAGATAAAAAATAGACGATTTAAGAAATAAAAACGAAATAGGTTTTAAAATTTTATTTACAAATAGAAAAAACAAATCAATTCGTCGTTATCATGTTAGTCGTCGTCTTCTACATCGACATCTTCGTCTTCTACATCGACATCTTCGTCTTCTACATCGACATCTTCGTCTTCTTCTTCTATGACATCTACAGGTACACCGTTTGTACATGAATCCAAGCAGCCGAAGCATACTAGACTGCATGAAATACCGGCTTTTTGACATCCGCATTTTCCGGTACGACCATTTTGGCAGCGACAAAAAATTGAAGTCAGCACGGTGTCAGGAGCTGGAGGATAAGGTGGTAATTGGCTCGAGGGTTCCATCAGCTCCTCGCTTCCAACCCCACATTTCAGGAGGCATTTCGTTATCCAGCCACAATTGTACTTGGTGGAATACTCGTAATGCGTGATATTTTGCTGACGCTTTAGTAGGGGGAGAGAGGAGAGATCAGCTTTGGACTTGGTGCTGGATTTAACAAAAAGCGAGTATCGATGGCTGTTAAGATCAAGCTGAGTAGTGTGCGCACGATATATCGTCAAAAACATCGTTTCTACTGATTTTGCTATGGTTTTCGATGTTGATGTTGGGTCATACAACATGGCTGCTATATTCTTCATTATTAGTTTTTTCTCAAACAACTTTACAATTGACAGTTTGCCTATCCTGTAAATTGCTGACGTTGTGTCGCAGCCGCTAAAATTATGTAGGTAAAGAATAGCACAACAAAATGAGAGTTTTTGGAGTTCTTGTGACGAAAATATCTTGGTTTCCACTTTCCCTTTTCCTGGCTTGACAAGGAATATTTGTTTCTGTGGTGGTGATAAAGCCATTAGAATAACTACTAAATCCACATCTTCTCCAACAACAGCAACCACGGGACTTTCTCAATGGCACTTCTTATAATTGTACAGTCAGCATCACTAGGAGTCACTCGAGTTTTTCTGTCAGAAGTTCAATGAGTCGGCACTTGTTTTTCGCATTTGATAGGAAATGCTCTTGTTGAACAGTGACTTTCATAGCAAGATTAAAATTTATGTCAACAGACGTTTTCGTTGCTTGTCTTCTTCTTTCTGTTGATGCTTTTGTACTGCTTTTTGTGTCATCGTAGCCATCAAAGACGACAATACAATTGGGTCCGTATTGATTTTTTATGTACTTTACGTACTGGTCACATATGTCGGAATAAGTAGAGCCAAATTGCCACTTGGAAACCCACCATCGATGATCATGGCACTAGTTTTATAACCGATATTAGTGTCGGTCTTGGGGAGAATGTCATACAGAGCTACTTTTTTAGTTTTCCTATGCTGCTTTCATTAAATAGAGACAAAGGATAGAGTGCTAATTCATACTCCAAAAGCGATACCAGATGTTCATCGTCCTTCTTGGCAATCGCAATCCATTGGAACAAAAGCAATGGATCGACGGCTACAGTCTCGTCATTGATCTTGATGGCACTACTCACGACCCCCAACGATATAACTTTGTCCTTACGATGAAGTTTCATGTCAGCAAAATTGTTTCCCAACATTTTGACCACTAGCTGTCTACCAACCTCTCGACATGGGGTTTTTTATCTTGGGTCGGCAGATGACTAAGCTTGCTTATTCTAAACTAAAAATTTACGTGATGATGAACAATGACGAAAAACGACGCCGTTTTTTTAAATCGTCAATTTTTTATCTCCCTGTTAAAACTTATACACCCTGTAGTTCTTAAAGTATTGATCGTAGAGCAAAAATAAATATGACCAAATTTGTAGGAAATTTTATGTAAAAACATGTCAGAAGTAAACATAATGCTATTCGTACAGATACTCGAGATATGAGCAAAAACCTGAAAAAAGGTCTCTACACCCTACACCCTCAAGACACTATCCCTTGAGAGCTTTTAGTATGCTCATCTGGATACCGGAAGGTATAACTGTACCAATTTACCAAACCACACGAATTATTTTCCCTGATTGCTGCTGATATTCGCCTTAATTTGATAGTGCTATATCTTAATTTCAAGTTTCATTTTCGCTTTAATATTTATATTACAAGTTCAAAAAACTTCAAATTCATTGAAATTATTACTTTTATTGGAATGTTATCTCTTATAAGATCAAATATTCCTTAAATTCGATTTATTTTTAAGGAAATAACATTAAGAAATTTTTGTTTGCCTAACCCTAAAAGAAGGTATGAAGATCACTGTATATATAATATCGACTAACTACGTTCATGAAATATGTACATTGCAGAAAGCGGGCTCACTATCCACAAAAAGGTATGGAAGGGGATTCAATAATACCGGTTGCTTTGCATTTCTTTAATGTTTTTTCAGAATCTGAATATAGTGATATTGAGCTTCGAAATTTAACAAATTTACGTGAAATATCTACCGACTTAAACATAAGTGAGTTTTGGGGGGTCATTCCATATCAAATAGGCAACAGCTGTGACATGACCATCACCAATTCTGTTGAAATTTTAAATACTTGGAGAGTTTGTGAAAATAAAAATATGAATTAAAAAATTTTCTTCTACAATACGTATTTCGCGAGTTATGGCATTTTCAAAATTTCGCAAAAAGCTGTCCAGATCTTCTTTAAAAATTCATATATATTTTTCTATTTATGTCTATTTATGGTAAGACAGTGAAATCTGACTCTTTCGAAAGATAGGACTTAGAGCTATCTAAAAAAATAGAATCTTAAAAATATACGCGAAAAAGTACGTCAAGAATAAGGATTTTATCCTTTATATCTGAATATCCTGGAAGACGTACTTTTATTTTGTTCATTTTTTTAAATTTTATACCTATTATAATCCTAAAACATATTAAAATTTCAACTTAGGATCTCAACGGGACCAAGGAATAAAAAATCAAGAAGTTTCACAAAAATTATAACTACCTACAATAAAAAAAAATGTTTCTATACAAGGTGTCCCGTATGTGGTCTTGCATTCATCTGAATGCTATGGATAGGCCATGCTTAGCCAAGCAAAAAATTGTATGGGAAAGGGGCGGGAGGGGGGGGGGGGGAAGGATCCTTATAGTTTTCGAGATGACGGGAATTAATTATATTTGGGTATGTTTTTATATATCACTCTGTAACTTCTTAAAGTTGCAGCCTATGATGATGATTTAAAATGCTAAAATTTTGCACACGTGCTTTTTTAAAAAAAAAAAACAAAAAGTAAATTTAAGTTTGAAAATGGGACAAATCGGACAACACCTTTTTGGGGTTACCACACAAAATTTTGAATTTTCACTATATATTTGGGCACTGCCGGAGAACGCGTTGATGTGGACAGCTCATATTTTGTGCACGGCGTTTTCATAAAAATAGAAAATTCAAATTCAAAAATAAACTAAATCGAGCAACCCCTTCTTGGTGTTGCCATACAGAACTTGGAGTTTTCACTTTATTTAACTTTTATGTTCATCTAGCTAGGGTATAATATTATCTGTTTTAGACCAATTGTAACTTGCTCTCTTGTTTTATTATTATTTTTATTTTATTTTCGAGTTGCTGGAAGCAAAGAATGCTTGTGCTATGTCCGAAGCAATTATTCCCATGAGAAGACTAAATTAAAATATGCATTAAAAGACATTGAAAGAAACCCATATAAATTCAATAGGAAATGACACATATTACGAGCAGAACATAGTAAAAAGCGTGCAAAGCGGTAGAAATACTTCTTCTTTTTGAGCTTCTTATTGCGATTTTTTAGTCAAATTAATGCCAAACAAGTGGAAAACCTGCAGGTTGTGTAAACAGCTTTGCAACTTTTTTCGAAAAGTTGCAGATTCTGAGCTGCGCGCAGCAAAAACTTTTCCGCTAAATGTAAACAACAGACTGCAACTTTTGCAACTGCAACCTAAAAGCTGCAATGTGTAATCGTAGCTTTAGATGCTTCTGATGAGACTTCTGATATATACATAGATGTGTAGAACCAAGTCGGAAAATCCCGCCGACAGGATATACAAGAAAAGAAATTATACAAGGGACTGCAAAGAAATAGTCTTCTCAAATTCTGAGGAAATAGAATTGTTTATTATAAGCATGCCGACAGCCCGTAGCAAGTAGACAATAGGTCATAAAGGTTTAAGTGGCAGTATCACTTACTGTCCTACTTTCGGTTGATCCTAGCACTTTAGAACTAACAACCCAAAAGTAATTAAATAATCGTTTTCTTTTCCGAGAACAGCTGTCTCCTAGAATATTTAGATTTGCTTACATACCTGCATGCAGGATTTTAGTTACTGAGTAGGAACAGATTTTGCATCCTGGGACCGATAGTCAGATCACTGTCGGGCGTGAAACGGAGTTGGTTTATAATATTTGCTTGTGTCGGAAAAATTGTTTGGGCGTTAACTAAGTGGCGTTGTTTCTTAAACGTAACCGCGGAAAACTGAGTGGCGTGTGCTTTACTTTTTTTCTTTGTCTTCTTTACGTAACTTATCGTTACAGATGTTAAAATTTCATCGATAAGATATAGACAAAAAAATTCTTATTAAATATTTTTTTTTCAGATACAATAATAAGTCTTTGGATGATTACGATAAGAAACTAATCGAGACGCTCATTAAGAAATAGCTCAAAGTTTTCTGTTCGTTCGTACACATAATAATACCAGAGCCGTAAATACATATTATTTACTACTACAATATTTATGGCTCTGATAATACTCTTCAAGAAATTACTAGCATTTTCGCATTTGCGTATGGTACTCTTATCTCCGTACGAGTAATCATATGCATAAATCAATTTTACACTATACTAATCGTGCATAAGTAGGCAATTGTGCTTGATGCTTGATTGGTTGATACAATATTTGCTCAGTCTTTCTTCTTCTTTTTATTCTATGTGTAAGCATCAATGGTATTAGGTGCAGAGCTCAGGCTTAGCTTAAGATCTGACTGTAAAACTGGTTTTTGTAAGTAATGGAAGGGACCTTGGAAGAACAGAATAAAAAGTATAATATATAGAGTCTCGTGATAAAATCATAATAAAAAAACAACATTTAAATTAAGTATGTAAATAGTTTACTATGAATTTAGACACGTGTCGTAATTAAATCTGCCCCAGTAGAGGAAATTATATGTTTTCATCAGCAATCAACTATAGCCACTACATAATTGTTTTTATTATATATTTTTGGATAATATGAATTTTGTAATTTCGTCAGAGTAATGTTTCTCAAACTCTCAAGCGATAAGCTCAGAACTAAATTAGCATTTAATGTGGTCAGTAGAAGTCGAAACGCGCAATTAATAGTATCTCTATTAAAGCAAAAGGTCTAGCATGAGATAACTAATACTACATAAATATGGATTGTGTGTATAAATATACTACACACATCAATACACATGTCAATCAAGAGTTTATTATGGTGTTTTTAATTTTTATTTTCTAGCTTAAAATTATCTGTATTCATTCATATAAATATTTTTTCTTTTAGTAGGTACAATAATGCCTTTTACTAAATATAAGGGTATATATATATATACTAATACTAATATACTATATACTAATCGTATGCCTGAAAGATGAATGACGAAAATCAACTAACTCAAAAATATGCGTCTTAGCGCACTACTGAAAAGTTTTCTCCGCCGAATTAATAATTAAAATTTAGAATGCAAGCACTTACCTAACTCTAGATTTTATACTGTACAACTAAAATTATGCAGGATTTCACTGAACTGTATTATATTATGGGTGCAGTTCAGTGCATTTAGTTAAACCTAACATATTATTAATTAAAAAATATTTCGGTGCAGTTTTTGTCTAGTAAATTCATTGAACGCTTATTACATGTTGACATATGATGAGCATCGAATGGCGAAAAATACTGATAGAAATGACTTTAGCGGTGTTTTGAAAATTTACCTATTTTAAAGCTACATACATACGAGTATTTATTTATTCTTTTACAGTGCTAGTGCCTTCATTCTAAGTAATAGGGGAATAAGGACACACTATGATTCACATACGATAAATAATCTACACAGAAAATTCGTACTTGAAGCCTGAAGTTCACTTACATATGGGTGATGGATGATTCTATGTTTGAGCTTTTGGGAATGGAGATTTAGTTAGCTCTTGAGTTCTTACCTCTATATTATACTGTCTTCGCCGAGTCATAATTTTTTTTAAACCCTAACATACTGACATACATAGGTATACTGTGCAGTGCAACGGACTTGAATAAGGTCAGCTTTTTTTCGGAGGTGCCGTAATATTTTTCTCTTGGAGAGCGGGGCGGGTGAAAAATGGGACAAATCGGGCAACTTCTAGAGTTGCAATACAAAAATGTCGTTTTTCACTATATATTTCGGGACTGCCTAAGAACGCGTCGACGTGGACAACTTAAATTTTGCTCTCGGCGTTTTAATAAAAGTTGCAAATAGAATAGACTAGATCGGGTAACCCTTTCTTGGTGCTGCCATACCAAATTTTAGTTTTTCACGTCAACGTAGTCAGCTGAAATTTTGTACACGGCGTTTTCATCAAAATAGTAAATATAATTTCAAAAATGGGCTAAGTCAAGCAACCCATTTTTGGTGTTGCCATATAAAAATTTAGGAATTTTACGTATACTGCAAAAAGTTTTCAATGTACTACAAAGTTCTTCAAAATACGAAATCCTATGAAATTGGTGTATAATCAGTTTTACTGTCGTACAATCAACCACGAGTGCAAGGAGGCTCATTGTGTTAACCTTTTAAGAAGGAGAAGCTAGATATAAAGCTATAAAATCCGAAGGAAACTAACTGGAAGGAAAAAGTGCAGAATCGTGTGGAGGTGAGATTAGATTGGCCAGCGTGCCTGCCAACTACGCTACCGAGGCCACTATTCCCCCTTACTCGAACGTGTTCTGCACAAAAGTTGTGGGAAGGGGGAATAACTTTATTTCTTCAATTTTGAAATGTACTCATGAGGACCTTAACAGAAGGTACCTTCATGTCCGACGCAATAACAGACTTTCAAGGCTTCAAAATGATAACAACTTTCACCACTTTCACGCTATTGGGACGTAACATAGGGGTCAACATTTCTGCACACGATATTAATTGAGCTTTAAATATTACAAATTATCATGAAGACTTGTTGATTTTGGGGTGATAGAGCTTAATTTTTCTTCAAAAATAATTCTCAGAAAGTAAAATTTATAGAAACAATCAATAATAGGACGATGTTTTTGAAACATCGATGCTTCGTTCACGATGTTCCATATTTTCATATCGATGTCGTCATATTCCAACATCGGATGACATCGGTGTTATCTTTCGATATTCGTCAATCATATATTTATTATACGGCTCTGAGCTGGTTTAACTTTAAACCGTGACATTTAGGACTAGCTTTACGTAAGTCGACTTACGTAGAAATAATTAATATGAAGTATTCTAAACATGCCGCATTACGAAACACCAGTTGTATTTTAGATCGGTATCTGGTGCGGAATTGAGCCTCATTTTCTATTTCATGTGAGACCAATTTTTTTTGGTATGGATGTGACAATTAACTGAACTTGTTTTGCTTTAATATTAATATTACAAGTTCAAAAAATTCTAAATAGGTACATTCGAAATTATTACTTTTATTGGAAGATTATATCCTATAACACCAATATTCCTTAAACTCGATTTTTAGGGATTTAAAATTAATCAATTTTGAATGACTAACCCTAAAAATAGAGAAAAGATTACAGATATCTTATTACCATCTATTTATACTCTATATATTTATTTAGAAAATCCATTGAATTATGGTGGATTACGTAGAGACCGAAAATACAGTACTTAAATGAAAACGAAAAAAATCTATAGATAAGTGATCTAATGTTATTGCAAACAATTTCAGTAGTGTCAGCGGTTCATGGTATATGTACATCTCAGTGCCATATACGGATGCATAAGAACAGTGGCAGTTTGAGGTGTAGACTTTACACTTTTTAGACATTCTTAATGCAATGTGACTGTGAACTATCAAAACCCTCGAAAAATACTTCCCAAGCCATGAAACAGAATCCCTCGCTATTACATGAAAGATCTTACTTAGTCTTAATATTCTAAAATACCTGCAGTGTTCTTATTGAAAATTGACAAAAGTTTGATTTGATTAGCTCCCGCGGCCTAAGCTAATATTCATACAGAAAAATGGTGTTCTCATAATCTTAAACTTGCTTTCTTATATTCCCAAGTGTAATCAATTTTTTATATCTTTCCTAACAAAATTATTTAAAAAAAATTTAACCAACTCAGTAATAATTGCATATGTGAATGTGCCGCGGTTCGATCAATTCAAATAAATCTGCCTACAGATTCGGACTACGGCTGCACATACACACATGCAACTATTACTAAGCTGAGAGTTATTGAGCGTAAAATGGTAAGATTACTTTTTAATCAAAACTATTTTATTAAGTAAGGTATACCTATAGTAAGTGTAACCTATGGAAAGGTAAGGAGCCAAGCTTAAAATTACTGGAAGACTATTTTCCTGTATGGATAGTAGTTCAAGCTTTATGGCATATATATAATCAATTAGTCACTTTTCCATAAGAATTAATATAAAACATTTTAGAGAATCGGACTAGCACGCACACATATAGATTTCCATTTTATGGCTTGAGAAGTATTTATCGAGACCTTTGGAACTATACAAAAATAAGAAAACAAATTACTACTTGTATAGTTATGTATGGTTTTGCTGTTGCCGTCGGTACGGAATGCCAATACGCATTTGCAGCAGTTTGCAATGTTTTCGTCAAAATATCACATACTGGTATTTCGTTTGACCCATGCCGGTGCTATTGACATCAAGAATATCCAAAATTAAAAGTTTTAGAAAGTTGTCTAGAGTTCAGCAATTAGCATAGCGTTTAGTAATTTAGTCACAAAAATAAATTCAATATTCAAATATTTGCAAGATTGCGTATATATTATGCATATCTCGCTTTTTATTTTAAGCAAACGAACAACTAAACTAAATTAACATAGGCTTAAATCTCATTATCAAAACAGATAGCGTGTAATTTCTTTTTAAATCAATACCACCGATGTTGCTTGTACATCGACATTATATAATCAATATTATCACTACAACGATGGTCGTAGGCATTGTCAACATCGATGGCGAACATCAGTGTTCCGTTTCGATGTCCCAACACTATAATCAGTACTTGTAAAATATTAATAATTTTTATTACCTGTAACGATCCCACTTAGCATATTTCTGCCATTCTTTTGGATTTGATTTGTATGATAGCATCAAATGGTGCACCAGCTCTATGTTGACGTATGTACTTTCGAAGACTTTGTGAAGCGCTCGAATCAAATCATTTAAGGTCTCAACTACAGGTCCATATTTAAGGGGCTTCTCAATTCCACGGAAATATTGTGTTACTTCTCTTAAATATTTTTCTTGCACTTCATTTTCATTAATGTTGTTATTGTTCTCTTGAATAAGGGACATCTCGGTACCTTGACGAACCTGCAAGAATTTAAAAGAATGATTTTGATACAGAAATCGCTCAACTATATACAATGTAGTTGAAAAGCTTTGAATAATTTTAAATAATATAATCGCAAAAGATAAGAATTTAGTCCAGTTGGTATGTTCTATAAATTGGCAGATAAAATGTATCTTAACAGCTGTTTATTTTAATTGTATATATATATGTAGACAAGATTAAGCACAGATAGTGTTGTTTGATAACACTTTGTTGGACATTGTAGTTATTGAACTTTATTTCAGTTTTTAAAACTAATTGCATTGTAAACATATGTCTTGTTAGGTATGTATATAGGGATTAGGTAAATGAGATGGAAGGAGAGAGATCATTTTTCATTATCAGATTTTTTACGGCATTTGTAAAGGAATAAATAAATATAAAAACGACGCGACGCATAATTTATTCTGAGATTATTTCAAATCAAAAGGAAATTTTTGTTTAGAATTTGAGAAAGATTAATTTATTGTAATATAAAATATTTCCGGCTAACAGATTAATCAAAACAGGAAAAGATCATGAAGAAAAGGAACGGCGCCGCTATGTATCTATAGTTATCGTGATTGCAAATAAGAATCTCATTATCAATGCACTAGCGAAATGTATGGGCACAATTTGTTAACATTCATACATATTTTCTAAAGTCAATATTACGAAAGCCATTTATACTAAGGAAAAAAAGCTAGAATTGGTCTAAGACCAATTCTTACGATACCCTAATTAGATGAATGTCCGTATGTTATTTGTGCAAGTTTATTTGATTGTCAAAGTGGTTTGTCGCAACTATTTCGAGAACTGTTCGTCGGATATTATAAATGATTATAACCACTTTTATAGGATTTTATATGCTGAAAAAGTTTTCAGTATAATAAAATGTCTAGAACTGATCCTTTTCACAGTATACATGAAAAACCTAAATTTTCGTATGGTAACACCAAGAAGGGGTTTCGCGATTTAGTCCATTTTTGAAATTTTATTTACTATTTTTATGAAAACATCGTAACGAAATTTCAGCTCTCTGCGTTCTTAGGCAGTGTCCAAAAGTATAGTGAATTACGAAAATTTTGTATGGCAACCCTAAGAAGGAGCTATTTATTTATCCCATTTATGCCATTTATTTATCCCATTTTCGAACTTCAGCTCTCTAATGAACGCGTTCTTGAGTTATCGTGAGAACAGACAGATGATCAGACAAACAGACGGACATACGAAAATCAAAATCACTTTTGATATTATGCGTCGGTGTTCAATCCATTTGGTTCTACCATTATTATTTCTAAGTTGTACGTAGAGGAAGGGGTACCAATATGAGATAGCAATTTTAGACACCGGGGTTTTGGTCTTCCTACGCTACTGATATCTAAAACATAGCTAGGCTACCATTGCTGTTAGTTCTGCGAAGGTTTTGAAACAGCCGGCGGACATTTTGTTATTAGTCTTGACGCGTGCTGAACTTTCACAGTTGGGACATAACTGAAAAGTTTTCTTTCACATGTTTTGCTTTTCAGTTTATATCTGTACATTTTCCTATTTTCGAACAAACGAATATGGTAAGTTACATTATATTTACTTTAGTTTCAGAATATAATTATATATAAAAAAATAGCATGAGTTTTTCTCACTAAATTATTTTACTGAAAAACCCAATTGGTTGCAACATGAGACACTTGGTTGGTAATAATATGAGACTATCTCATATTTCTACCAACTATTGAAGCAATATTCCAGATGATGATGATGACTTTTGTAGAGTCATACAGTATATTACAAATGTTATAATGAGTTAGTATCACTGATACTGCATATTACCCCTACTTTGAAAATTTTTGATTTTGATATTTTTTGTTTAAATAAATAATAATTAACGTGTTGTAGTCTACATTATTTATGTTAATATCACTGATGATAAGTAAACCAAATTTCCTGTCTTTATACCATTTAATTTTTGGATATATCTATTTTGGGGCCTGTTATCATTAAAACTATAATAGGTATTCCGCCCCCCCCCCCCCCTAACGCTGTAACGAAATGACCAACTTAGTAACATTTTAATAAACGTCAAATATACATAGCAGTTAGTACATTAATATTTTTGATTGATTAACTTGTTTGCAAACAAAATTTGACGTTTGCGGAGTCTTATTATTTTTAATTCGATATCCAAATATATCTTCAACAGAGCACAGTAAATATATTTGACGTTTATTAAAATGTTACTAAGTTGGTCATTTCGTTACAGCGTTAGGGGGGGGGCGGAATACCTATTATAGTTTTAATGATAACAGGGCCCAAAATAGAAGACTCAAACACTTTTTAATTTTTAATGTTTTTCCATCATAGTGCTACAAGGGAGAAGATTATCATTCCATTTTTTGGTTTCACTAATGTACCCATATACGTTGATATCACTTAGCATATAGTGCATAAGAGAAGTCATTTCGAAGAAAAATGTGTGAACCAAATTGTATGCTTCTTCTTGAATACTGTAAATTTCGACATCTGATTCATTCTATCTGAATGAATCTGAATGTTACAATCTGCGTGATATTTTATGTAAATGACACTATCAAAAAGAAAAATGAAAAGAATTTTGTGTTTTTCGTGGAATCCACAATATCAAAAAGAAGACTGTCAACGAATTTGTCTTCTAAATCATTTCATGATTATTTCATAATATGGATTAACTACGTTCATAGAAATACACTGCAAAAAATGGGCTCACTTTTATATTGCAGTCTCTTTCAGTCTAAGCACCAAGTACCAACTGAGAGAAAACATCAAACAACAAATAAATAAATAATATTTAGCGTTATTACTGATAAAAAGTGTTTTATCAAAGGCAATATATTCGTAATATACGCAGCAGAAATTCGAATGGTTTTATTATAATCACTTTTCGAGCCGCGCATTCACTTTTCAACTTACTCACCAATGTTTTTTTTCAATATTTGCACCAACGTTTGACACACAAAATTGTGCCCAAATGAAATAGCATATCAAGCAGGGAGAGGGTGCTTTTCAGTAGTAGGTACATATAGCCAAATACAGTGTGTTCCGCATATGGTGTTACAACCAAAGGCTATGGTGGATAGGCCATGATTTGACAAGCAAAAAAATTTTATGGGGCGAGGGTCCTAACGGTTTCCGAGATACGGGACTTAAATATATTTGGAGATACTTTTATAGATCACCCTGTAAACTCTGAACTATACACCCCATAGGATGATTTAAAATATGTTAGATTGAAAATTGTTGAACATTTCCAATTGTCTATAAATTTTTCCGCTCCTCTTCTCCATTTTGAAGTTACAAATATATAGTTAAAAATTAAATTTTAAGTTGTTTTTTTTATTTAACTACTATTTTTATCAAAAAACACGTTATCAATACCAATTTTTCATATTGGATTTAAGAAGCCACAAAGCTTCCCTCTAAAATGACCTATCACATTCTGTACTCAAAACGTAACATTTTCTGCGTTTTTGCACCAAAATCATAGTGTAACGGTCAGAAGTTGTTGATCAGGGGATCTATAAAAACATACCCAAATAACTCAAACTCCCGTTATATCGGAACCAACCACCCGTACTCATACAATTTTTTGCTTGTCTAAGCAGAACCTATCCATCGAGTGTAACACCACATACGGGACACCCCATTTAGCTTTTTGTACTAAAACGTAAGAAAACATTATTTAAAATATTATATGGGTAGCGTTAGTTTTACAGTTTAGACAAGTAAAAAATATATTCTTGCTATACGTATTAAAATTAACTAAAAAATTAACCTTAATCGAAAATATTTACTGATAATTTTATCTATCTACAACCTACTTACATAAATTTTATTACTTTACCAAAAAATAAATCTATGAAATCAATTGACAACTGCATGATCTAGTTAGATTATAAAAAATATATTTTGTGATGATAAGATTAGAAATTTGTTTAGACGATAATCTGGTCACCTGTGTTGTCTATATATGTATGTAAGCTTTCATTTAGCTTGATCAACGTTTGACACTAATTAAGAGCTTTCGTAGATATTCATTAGATAGTCGGCATGTCTCTTGCTTAATTATATGATAATCTGATTTAAATGAGTATTTTATAGTTCTCTGATGATTACTGTACAACACTGACCGTGAACTCTTATGTACAAGTTTAAATAATGAATGTAGGGGAGACCGGGTACAAAAGTAACAGCGGGTCGAAAGTAACAAACGCTCTGTAGAATTGTCCAATGACCGAAACGACGCGCGCAACCGTTGAATGACAGTTCGCGATGCCCCCCGAGCTTGTGATCAGTCGTCGTACACGCGCCGTGCTGTTAGGTTATGTTAGAGGACAATACGTGAATTTACGGACCAAAAGTAAGTTTTCTGATGTTTATTCATTTAGTATTTAAGTAGAGTTAAGATGATGATATCAATGTGACTACTTGCCTAGTAATTTGAAATAAGATTGTCTGTAGCATTTAATAAATGATTTTTGTGCAGCACACTGCATTTTAAGGTTCTGACATATGCAACAACAAAAACCTCGTTGGGTACAAAAGTAACATAACACTGTTACTTTTGTCCCCATTGAATTATAATATGAGTATATACATTCTTCAATTTTTCCTTATATTTATTTTTTATTGAAACAGAATGCCGCGTCAGCGAATTAGAAAAACAGATAGAGGCACCACAGACACAGCAGTCTATAAAAAAGCTGCAGATGAGCATTTGAAGGACAATGTGAAGGTAAGAGCACTGGCAAAAAAATACAACTTTTGCCATGTCACATTATACAGATTCATACAAAAACTCAAAGCAGGGAATACTAATGCAAAAGTTGGCTACCGTTGCGTCAACCGGGTCTTTACTCTTGAAGAAGAAAAAGTTTTACAGGACTATATAATTGAGTGCTCTAAGGTATACTTCGGATTGGTCCCGACTGAAGTGCGAAAGTTGGCATACGAATTAGCGATTAAATATAAAAATAAATTTCCGGAGAAGTGGAATGAAAATCACATGGCGGGCAGGGAATGGTTAACTGGATTTTTAAAACGACACACAATTCTATCTCTGAGAAGCCCACAGGCAACAAGTATGTCCCGCGCTTCGAGCTTTAATGAGCATAACGTTAATAAATTTTTTGATAACCTATCAGACGTTATGGATAGGTATAAATTTGAGCCAAGAGATATATGGAATATGGACGAGACAGGAGTGACGACAGTCCAAAGACCAAACAAAATAGTAGCTCAGAGAGGAATTAAACAAGTAGGTGCAGTAACCTCTGCCGAACGTGGGAGGTTAGTAACTGTTGCTGTCGCTATTAATGCTCAAGGAGGCCACATACCTCCATTTTTTTGTATTTCCGTTGAAGCGATATCAAGACCACATGATACGCGAAGGTCCTATTGGGTCTGCTGGTGCTGGTAATGCTAGCGGCTGGATGCAAGAAGCAGAGTTTTTGCTGTTTTTAGAACACTTCAAAAAACAAGCCAAGCCCACTTTTGATCAAAAATGCCTGCTATTGCTCGACAATCATGTATCACATATATCTATTCATACCCTCGATTATTGTAAAAGAAATGGAATCGTGTTGCTGTCATTTCCTCCCCACTGCACACACAAACTTCAGCCCCTAGATAGAGCGGTTTTTGGACCATTCAAGAAAATGATAAACACTGCCACAGATAACTGGATGCGAAATCATCCTGGTCAAACAATGACTATACATTACATTCCTGGGATTGTCAGAGAAGCATTTCCTCTTGCCGTCACTGATAGAAATGCTATTGCTGGTTTTACCTGCACAGGTATAAGTCCATTTAATAGGAATATCTTTACCGCAGTTGACTTCGCACCGTCTTCTGTAACGGATCGTCCCTTGCAAGCCAATAACGAAATTCAACCATCAACATTCGAAGTAGATCGGACGATTGAAACGGCTGATCTTCCCGAATCAAGTTCAAGTAACCAACTTAATGATCATTTGATCAGATCTAACATTCCCGGACCACCAAATCTCTGGGCTGCATCGAACATACAAGCCGATGATGCTAATCAGCTGTTAAACGCTGCTACCTTAGGTCCATCACCACGCTCGCCACAACCAGGACCTAGTGGGCTACAAGCAACTTTTGCACAGCCAATTTCCTTTTCACCCCAAGATATAAGACCTCTACCGCGAGCTAATCCAAGATCAGAAACAAAAACAGGTCGTAAAAAACGTAAAACTGCGATACTCACTGACACCCCTGAAAAAAATGCAATTGAAGAAGAATATAATCAAAGAAATAAAGCCAGAAAATCAATTCTTCCACCGGCTATAGGAAAAGGCAAGAGAAAACTACCATCTGCAAAAGGAAAAGGCCAGGGAAAGAAAACAAGCAACCTTCGTAGAAGTAAAGGAAAGGAGAACCAGTCAACAGCAAACAGCGATTATTCTGATGAAGAAGATTGCTTTTGCCTCGTTTGTTTAGAGTTATTCAGCAATAGCTTACCAAACGAGAAGTGGGTGCAATGTAATGATTGTAAAAAATGGTCTCACACTGCGTGCACCAAAGATGATTCATACTACGTTTGCCATAATTGCGAGTCTGAATAGAAAAATAGACACGTAATCTCATTAAAGTTGATCTCATTACTGCCTAAGAGTAAATTATTATTTAAGAAGAAGAAAAAGTTTTTTTTTTTGTTTTTTTTTTTGTTATTCATGAGAAAATATATTTTATGTTTCGCTTTTTTTGTCCGTTATTTTTATAATAAATAATTTGATTTAATCTTGTGTTTCCTTTTCATTGTACATATAATATTGTGCAGGACCTTAACGGTATTACTTTCGACCCGCACCGTGTTACTTTCGTCCACACGCTGAGGACGAAAGTAACAATCGACATTTTTTTTTTGCAGCTTCATAATTGTTAGAAGCAAAGATATATGAAATAAAATTATAATGTACATTTGTAGAGTATAAACGAAAGTTGTATATGGCTATATTCATTTTATCGAAAATATGTTTGATAGCCAGAAATCAAAGTAAAAGTACGAAGTGTTACTTTTGTACCCGGTCTCCCCTACATGAAATCGACATGCTCAGGGAATTATTCAAATTTTTATTGCTATAACATTTATCATTTTTTATTAAACTTCATAAAGCAAAAATTTATCTAGAATGGGATGATTATGAGTAAACTATTAGTTAACCGTAACTTTACCTGGGTAATCTATATATTGACGCACAAAATTGCTTCGGCTTAGGTTGGAAGTTCGCCAATAAAAGAAGAAGAAAGAGTATTTATTTAAATTAAAATGAATAGTTATAGAGCGGAGGCTTTATATCAATATGAGAGAGCTTGGAGCCTTCTTGTTCATTTCCTGCAGTTGGATAGTGACTATGTATACGCCTTCTGACGGGTGACGGGATGAAGATGAATTCGAAGTTATTGATGAAGTGTTGTTTTCTTAGTTTTGATATGCTTGCGAAAAAATGCAGCCCTCAGCTTGGCTTAATTCAATTCCACTCCATTCAATTTATTTCAGTCAAGTTTATACAAAGTAGTATAAACATTAGCCCTGTTTATCTGCGCAAAATTAGCAATCCTAAATTTGCAGGCTGTGCTAAATTTGTGCACATAAACACTTGTTCTAAGTAGTAGCATAGCGGGCCACATTAGCTCTGCTACTGAATTAACATTGTAGCAAGCACTTAAAGCCTAGGCGGACACGCTGAACTTGTTGCTGATTCAAGACACTATGGGGAGGAAACTTTTCTCCCCCGACTATCTCTCATCCAAAAAAGTGACATAACGTGAAGTATATGGCAAAGTGTACACCTAGGCAAACCTCATCTACATAAATGCCATAAGCTGCAATAAGCTTGTTTTGATCAGTTATAACCTAATTTTTCATGGTAAATATATTTCCTTAATATTTTCATATTTTGTAATTGTCTTCTTTTCCTCTCCCTCTATTTGTTAATGCAATATTTAACAATTTGCTTCACTATTTTCATACTTGCTTGACAGTTAAGATTAGTTGACAAATTATCTCTGGAACAGAATGAACGGATCAATGCCGGATTAAACGTTAAGGAAATGTTACGCAGAAGCTGAATGCATTTGAAATACATTAGTTTGCACACAGAGAACGCAGTTTTCGCGTTTGCCGCAACAACTTTTACGCAAGTATCGGATTGTAAGTTTTTGACAGCTGAAGGAAGCGTTTGATTCGAATGAATTTGTAATGTAAAATTAATTATTGAGGTGCGGGATATTCCAAATGTTACTCTCATTATTCCCACAAGTTTTAACAATATAAAAAGTCCACAAGCACAATATTGAAATAATGAAAATTGCATTGAATTGTCATTAAACGCCAGTCACGGCAATTTCGTTCTAGGCAGTACTTTATTTTCTGCATTTTTTGACAGTTAACTGCGGAGTATTGCGTAAATTCTGCTTTGGATTCTGTTCTAGCGGTTAAGGTAACAGCGCTATAAGAGCTGTGCTACGTAGCAAGCCCATAAACAACGCCAGATACTACACGAAAGAGAGGGCACTTTGTATTTTCGTAAACGAAATTTTTCAATTTCTGTCTCCAAATCAGACGTTTTTCAAACGACTCATCCATGTATGTCCAAGATTCTTGGTGCAACTGCTTTTATGTATTATAATTTGTGAACATTATGTTTAAAAATTTGTAAATAAATACACGAGGAAATATTTTTAACAAAATTTCTGTCTGCATTCACAGAAAATTAAAAAAAACAAAAAACGTTCTCATACATATCGAATCATAACAAAATAACAATATACCTACACCTTTTTTTTTCACCGGGGCAATTTTCTTTAGGAGAGGATTATGATAAATCTCGATATCTTAAGTTTGGCAGCATTGATCATGGTGGGACCGAGAATCGTTTCTTTTATTATTATCTCCTTTAGACATTTTCCATTAGATTTTCAACAACATTATAAGCGTAGCGTACATATGTTTCCAAGTATAAGTATATAAATTTCTACATAATAGATGCTTATTATATCCCAAGCGATCTATATGCTTTGTTTACGTTAGTTCGAAAAAAAAAACAAGTAAAAAAGCTAGAATTGGTCTAAGACCAATTCTTACGATACCCTAGATGAATGCCCGTATGAAATTTCATAGGGTCACCCATTTGAGCAATTTTGATGTTTGTAGTGGTTTTTCGCATATATTTCTAGAACGGTTCGTCGGACAGAAAAATTATTCGAACCAATTTTATGGGATTTCATATTCTGAAGAAGTTTTTAGTACAATAAAAATGACTGATCGCTTTCACAGTATCCGTAAAAAACCTAATTTTTTATATGGTCACACCAAGAAAGCGTTGCTCGATTTATTCCATTTTTAAAAATTTATTTCTATTTCAGCTCTCCATGTCAACGCGTTCTCAGGCAGTGTCCAAATATATAGTGGTAAACGAAATTTTTGTATGGCAACACAACGAACTTTTTTACTCTTTTTTTTAAAGTCCGCGTACAAAATTTCAGCTCTCTAAGTACACCCGTTCTCGAGTTATCGTGCGCACGGATGGACGGACAGACCGACATGCAACAATAAAAAACTTTTAATTTTATGCGTGGGCGTCCAATCCATTTTACTCAACCATCATTATTTCTGTGCGTTACAAACGGAATGACAAACTTAGTATAGATACCCTATAGATTTCATCTAGCGTATAAAAACTGATTACAAAATTATAATGCTTACGATCAGGAAAGTGTAAGTTTTCTTTTTCCACGTTATAGAATTCAATATGCTCTTACTTTGTTTAAATTCTACGCAATTGAAAACTCTTGTCTTCTAAATTCGAGCTACGAGGTCGAGCTGAGTTTTCCTCCATTTTGCTTTTACTCGATTAGTCATGAATAAATGCACGTCTTCACTTTTTCTCTCTCTTTAACTTTTCTTTTGTTCTCTCTTATATTTATTATTCATGTTATTATATTTTACTTGAGCCGCCATTGCGTCCGATCCAAAAATGCATTTCATCATTAGTCACACCACCTCTCGTGTTAAAATCTAGCTTAAAAACTCCTTGTAAAGCGTTCCTCATCATGTCACTACTATCACTGAGCTGGGCTGCATTGAAGTCATGAGTAACATTGCAGATTTGAGGTAGTTTGGCCCAGTTATTACTCTCTAAGTCCGGTGACACACGATGATACACACGCGATACACCGTACTAAAAACTCGTTTTCTTAGTACTCTTTTAGAATATTTTCGTGTATACCTCAATTTAGAGCAGAGGGTTAGACTCGGATGATACACGAGTGTTTTATTACATATGTATGCGATGCGTGTACTCGGTTTGTGTGCATATAAAACAAATGGAAATGATGGATTTTCTTTGCTGCCTCAAGGACGTCTATCAACCGTGTATAAACTGCGTGTGCTGATACACTCTCGATACAAAAACCGTTTTTACGTCGTGCCTAGTCTCGGGTGTGTATCATCGTGTGTCACGGGACTAAGTCCGGTGACACACGATGATACACACGCGATACACCGTACTAAAAACTCGTTTTCTTAGTACTATCTCAATTTAGAGCAGAGCGTTAGACTCGGATGATACACCAGTATTTTATTACACATGTATGCCCTACTCGGTTTGTGTCCGTATAGAACATGGAAATAATGAATTTTCTTTGCTGCCACAAGAACGTGTATCAACCGTGTATAAACTACGTGTAACATAGGCTGATACACATTCTATACAAAAACCGATTTTACGTCGTGTCTAGTCTCGTGTGTGTATCATCGTGTGTCAATTGTTGCGATCGTCATGAAATCGACAAATTTGGCTCATCGCAATATTTGCCGCTGCAGCTCCGATATTCTGCTCACTTCGCACATTTCGTTGCTTTGTTGATGGTTTCGTGTCCTGTAAAGTGAACCCACGATCAACATTTTTCACAGTGCCGCGTATAGCCTGCGCAGAGAAACGGTGATGGCGACCCAATTCTCTGGTGAACAAACGTTGAGGACCGATCTCGAATATTAGGAATAAATATCTTTTAATTACTTTCAAAACGTTTGGGAAGCGTCAAATGCTACATGATGAAACTGCAAACTATACTGAATATTTTGATACTTGGAAGTTTATTACAATTTTACTTGCTGTAATTTTGGCCAGTTCAGCTCATTTCTTCAATAATATTCGGAATCCTTCTCTGTAATTTGGTATGAGTTGAAATCTTATCCGCCCCTAAATGCTCTTCGAATTCTGAAATTGTTGTGCCATCGAAATATAGCTCCAAAACGGAGCGAAATTTATATGTTTAGATGAAAGGTTTTGCTTGTTTTCAGGTATATCTTAATTCCCCAGAGCTTTCCCACATGTTCAGTTAAGGCACTTTCACATCAAACACAAGAAACGAAAAATTGTAAACCAAAAAACTCAATTTATTCCACTTTAAAACAAGATTTTTGCTCCAATGATTAATAAAATCATGGGAAATAGGATAAACTAATAAATTTACTAATAAAATAGTATATTTATCTTAGAATTTTTAAGTAAACACATCTTTTATGATTTATCGGACGAATTTTTCCGCCGAAAAAGTTTTTCGGCCGATAAAAAATAAAAGTTGTGTTTTCTTCAAAATCTGAAATAAATATAACTATTTTCTCAGTAAAATTCTTAGTTTATCCTATTTCTCTGGATTTTATTAATCATTGGAACAAAAATGTTATTTTAAAGTGGAATGAATTGAGTTTTTCGGTTTACATTTTTCTGTTCTTGTTTTTGATGTGAAAGTGCCTTTACAGCCTTATATATAGTAATACTCTCGCTTTCAAATGCTACCAAATTAAATCCTATTATTATTTACAAAAATCTTCTGGATACATGATCTATAAGATAACTGATCATATTAATAGCCATATGTGGAAATTACGGAGATTATAGTTGTTAGAAATTTGTTATATTTATTTATTTTCATATCAGGCTTGTCAGCAATAATGTTCCGACAATGTCAGTCGAATGTAACGTTTTCTACATATATACTCCGTGAGTGATATTAAGAAAATGTTGATAAATATCAAGCAAAAAAGTTGTTGATTTTGCGCCAGGCATATTTTTAATATTTTCTAGAAATATTCTTGATTCAAATGTGATTCAAATGTGCTATAGATTAAGAAAACTAATGATAAATATTATTTATCGTATTAGTATACATATACACCTGTATTAAATTATGTTAAAGACGTGTGCTTTTCTCAAGAATAGCCTTTCATAACAGAATATTTATTCTTCATACAGGTAGAATTATCTAAAGCAAAGGTATTAATTAATGAATATTTTAAATCAACAGCTGTCAACTGTAAATTTGAAACTGAAGAAAATCTTATTACTGATGTCCTCATTGCCGTGGGACACGTACCTTTAGTAGGCTTTTTCATAAGGTTACACCACTGACATGTATATAAATGGACTGACTGATCTCCTGTTTCATGTGGCACCAGTTTTGATTTCAGAAAGTAGTCTGCTCTCGCTGGCGCTATATTTAAATTATTTGGGAGTTTACTTATACATGTCAGTGGGATTTACCGAATTTACCACAAAAGTATTTGGGACTATTGTTAAATTTTAATTGTAAGGCGAAAGAAGTGCTTTTTACAAGGCTGTTTTGGTTGGAAATACCGCTGAATCGTTACAGTTGAGTGGGAAAGTATGCTCTCGCGGAAAAAGCAAGGAACTTGAAAGTGGTGCCATGATGGTATGGAACCCTTCGTGCGCGAGTGCGACTCGCACTTGGCCGGTTATTAGTAAATTAGAATAAATTTTGATAACATAATCTTTCTCGATATTAGACAGCATTTTTTATTATTAAGAAAATCTGGTTTAGATTGATCACTTTTTGAATTGATATTAAAAAATATATATTTGCTTTGTTTAATAAATCGAAGATTTAATATTAGTAAAAAAAAAAAAACTTTCCGTGTTGGAATAGTTTCTATGCTACAGCTGTTAGTTTAAGAAGGTTTGATCATGCGGATGTGAGTTTATCCTTTGGAAGCTAGTTTTTCTAAATTCGTACAATCGTCTGACGCCATGACGGCCCAAGATGGCCGACCGTAGTATACTAGTCATGCCTTCTGTCCATATACCTACATATTAGAGCTGAAAATTGAATCCGGATTTGCTAATATCCGGATACCCGGATCTACAAACTACCCGATTCCTGAAATCCGGATTTGGATCTGAACTATCCGGATCTCAATCCGAACTATCCAGATCCCGACGAAGTAAAAGAGGGTCAAAATTTCATCCAGATTGCAATGCTTCATGATATGCAATCTGGAGGAAATTTTCAAACTTTTTTATTTAATCTGGAACCGGATAGTTCGGATCCAGATCGGTATAGTTTGGATCCGGATCAGGATAGTTCGGATCCGGTTATTAGGATCCATATTATTCGGATACCCGGATTCGAGGAATTGGATCCCAATTATTCTGGATAATCCGGATAGCAAATTATCCGGATAATTTCAGCTCTAATACATATTCCTTCGAAATTGAAGGTTTTTATAAAATCCTCCTTTAAGCAGAAAAAATGGAAATTATTTTATCCCTCGACTGCATTCTAGCAGTAGCGATAAGAGGCATCAATTTCTATAGAGTGAAAGGAGAAAATGATTTATTTTGCAGTGGACACATGGACCATGGAGCATTGGAAAAAATGGGAGCCTTCATACCGTAGCTTTCAGCATGTTTCAGACTCGGTAGTTAAGATAAAACATGTTCACTTTTTGTCATGTGCGATGTGCCACGAGTTTGAAAATAGTTTTTGTGAGTGCAGTCATGTAGTGGGTACTTTTCTCTGATAAACGATAAATCATATTCAAATTCATTATAATAAGGGATAAAAAAGGTTTTAATGTTAAATTTGAACAAATTGTGATAGCAAAAAAAATTCATCATCACTATTTGGCATATCCAATCCATTGCAACTGAAATAAAAACGTGCGTCATTTTGTGATTAACTTGTAGTGTCATGCAATAAGCGTGAATGTTGTATGGTGCACGTTTCACCCGGCGTCAAAGTTCGCTTAATTAACAATCTGCCGAGGCCCGAGAGCCAAGGCTGGTAGACTAAAAGATGTTTATTTGGAGATGAGAAGAAATATGACACCTCAAAATGATATGATATTGCACGTAGTCACATAATGGTTTCCTGGAATATGAATTGGTCGTGGCGGAAGAAAACAAAGTTGTGGAAAAACCAAGCTTTTCGAACGTTTTCACTGTTCGATTTTTTTATTCGGAGCCATGCTAAGACCTTATGAAAATAAATGTAATTGCGACGGATTGGTTAGTTAATCAGCTAATCTGAAAAAGTAATCAAGCGTCTATTACGGTTACTCATATCACTATAAAAAAAAATCTCGTCGAACTGCGAGTTAGGCAAAAAGCAGAAAAAAAAATATAGCTCCCAAATTATTTACAATCACTGAACATACAAGGAGATTTTTCGGAATAAGCCTTGAGATTCTCTACTTATACATAGCTGCTTCCGCTGGCACTGTATAATGTATAACGTATTAATTTTTGGTACTAGTTACATTATGAGTAAGAGTACAAGTAAAATTCTTAAGCTTAAAAATTTTAAATAAGAACTACGTATGTTGTATGTAGTTAAATATATAGTCTTTTGGTGCCTATGTTTTTTCACAGAGGGTGATAATTTAAAAATTAGCTTAACAAAAGTTTACTGTGGATTTTGAATATTGTTTATATTCTTTATAAAACATTTCAGCTCCTCCACTCTGAATATTTTGTACTAAACTCGCAATTTCGGGCTCTGAACGATGCTGAATGTTCACATTAGATTATGCTTATATTGATAATAGTTTGACAGAGAAAATAATTTAGGCAAGACTAAGAATCAAGACAAAAAATCACATGCATTGTAAAAAAGGCATATACCTACGAATCGCATACTTTGCATGCAGAACATTATAGAGAGCTCACACTTAAATTCAAAATAACAAAGTTATGTCTACTTCTTGGTGTGCAAAGATTTGGTTAACTTCTTAAATCCATGCGGGTCATAGTCCAAAGGAAAAATTCTGAAATCTTATCGAAAGATTTTTCTACTAAAATGAATTTTCTATTTACTGTAATGCTTATTAGTACAATCTACAATCGAGAGTTATCAAACTTCCCGATGAGATCGACTTAGTTTGCTGATCGGAATACACAGTTCTTTTGAACTTTGGGTAGTTAATATTTTACACGAATCTAACGTAAAAAATCGGCCAGTGGAAGTGGAATTTGTAATGCATGCAAATTGCACTTACATAAACATATATAGTTTTTAGTTACATTCTACTTAATTGAATAATTTACAGGTGCTTTCCGAAATTCAAAAGTTTTTCACAAAATTTTCATACAAAGCTTAGATTTTATGATGAGTTATCCTGCATTAGATGCTGCTATTGTGCTCCATATAAAGAATAATTTTACACTTCCTAACATACTCATTGGTAAAACGGATTTTCTTAGCAGCCGATTATCGAATTCCTGATATAATTACATATAATTTAATTTACCAAACCAACCTCGTAATTAAATATAAGTATTTCCTTTCACAACACAGTAAAGTTTCTTGTCTCACTTTAAATTTTATTTTTATTTATAACACGTTTTTCCCAAGTACATATATTAGAACTAAAACAAATCTAGATATGCACTACAGAATTTCTTTGCAATTATTATGTGCTAGCAGATCGCAGCTTAAATGTTCACTGAATAGCTTCAAGATTTTCTGCGATCATTTAAGGAAAACGAGAAAAATCACCTCGCGTCATTTATTATCTCTCTTATACTGAATGAAGTTTAATTCCTTGCTTTTTTTATGTAATTGTCTTATCAAATCGAGAGTGAGGCTAATTTACTTTCCTTTCATACACCACTTAAGGCTTCTCCAAATCAAACTTTCTTCCCAGTAATTAAAGTGATAACAAAAGTTGATCGCTTCAAAAACTCGATCTATACTTTTAATTAATTGAACTTTGTACATTTTTACATAAGTTTTTGATGCGGTAATAATAATAATAAGAATTTTGATTTCAAAAGGTGATAGAATCACCTTATATATAGTTATGATACACCGATGATCTAATCTAAATTTCCACTAGTTGATACTCTTGATGAAAATGGGATTTTTACTTAAATCAATACAGCCCTGCGCAGTCGCCAAAACATGAGTAGATAATGCAGATTTACCAATGTTGACGTTTAATATTTAGTTAGACCGTCACCCTTTTCATATTTTCAAGGCTGTAAAGAGGTAAGTTTATTTCTATTTTGTAGTTAGTACGCTCTTTTGTGGAAATCGTGGAAATGTCTTAAAGCCTTCTGTAATTTATTATAAATTAGACTGACACTTAACTTCGAACTGAGATTAATGGTGTTGATGAAGTTGGGGATTATTTCTAGCAATTTAAATTCAAAATACCTTAAAAGAAATGATATACCTACCATTTCACAATATTTATGTGAATTACTTCGAATCCAGGGATAAATACCATTACCTGCCTACTAAGCTGGAGCCGTTTATTGAAATTGTTTGATGTATGAGAGACCGGAGAAAAATATGGTACTTAAGTTTCCCCAAATATTGTTACGGAAATATCTCAATAAAGTGAATTGTTAGTTTAGTCTACTGTTATCGATACTCTCTAGGATATGGTTTTCCATTTTCTAGATCAGCTAGAAAATGGAATATATTACGGAAGATGGTGACCCCACTTTGTTATATAATATAATGAGGCGAAGTAGGGTACTTTTAAAGAAATACAACCGATTTAAGTTATTTATTAAAAAGGCAATAAATATGAACACAACATAAACAAAAACACCAAGCATGGAAAAAAGCAAAATATTTCTTTCTTCAAATCAATAGATAAGAAAGTATCTGTAAAAATTTGATTTGAATATAAAATAGAACAAGTAGAAAAGCAATTCTTATGATACCTACCCTAGATGAATGCCCGTATGTAATTTCGTATAGCCACCTCTCTGCGCAAGTTTGATTGTTGAATTGATTTTTCGCATATATTTCTAGAACGGTTCTTCGGACAGTAAATATGGCACTAACTAATTTCATATGTTTTCATAATCTAAAGAAATTTTTAGTACAATAAAAACGTCTAGGACTGATCGTTTTCACAATACACGCAAATAACTTAAATTTGTATATGGCAACACCAAGAAGAATTTGCTGAGTATAGTCCATTTTTGAAATAGCATTCAGTATTTCTATGAAAATGCTGTATACTAAATCTCAGCTTTCTACGTTGACGCGGTTACAGGCAGTGTCCAAAAAGATAGTGAAAAATTACATTTTTGTATGGTAACCCTACGAAGGAGTTGCCCGATTTATCCCGTTTTCGAAATTACATTTTTTTCTAAACCCGTGTGTAAGATTTCAGATCTCTAAGTACACGCCTTCTCGAGTTATCGTGGGAAGAGACGAACTTTTAATATTATTCTTGAGTGTCCATTTTGCTCTACCTTCATTATTTCTATGTATTACAAATGGAATGACAAACTTGGTATAACCAATAGTTCCATATAGGTTATAAAAATTAAACAAAACGGAAAAACAAGATTTCTAGTATTCAAACAAAAGAAAAAGTTACAATTTATCTAGGACCAATAATATTATAACCTACATGAAAATGAAAGTTAAATAAATTTAAAACCAAAAGCTTTGTACGGCAACACCAAGAAGGGGTTGCCCGATTTAGTTCATGTTTGACAATTTATTAACTATTTTTATAAAACCGATGTGTACAAAATTTCACCTCTCTACTTCTCCGCGTTTTCAGACAGTGTCCAAATATATAATGTAAAACCAAAGTTTTGTATGGCAACACCAAGAAAGGGTTGGCCAAATTGGTACATTTTTGAACTTTTATTTGTAATTTTATTGAAAACGCCATGTACAAAATTTGAGCATTCCACGTTGACGTGTTCTCAGGCAGTTTCCAAATATATAGTGGAATCAAAATTTTGTATGGCAACACCAAGAAGGGGTTGACCAATTTAATCCATTTTTGAAATTTTATTTACACTTCCAATGAAAACATCATGTACCAAATTTTATCTCTCAAATTTCAGCATCCACACTCTAAGGTCCTACGCACACGGAGCTACTCAAAAGATACTATAAAGTGATGAAAATTTATTTTAAGTTTCCAATTAGTAACTTGTGGCTCACTGCCTATGCATTCTAGTGGAAATCCGTTCACGGCGCTACAAGTAGTAATCAATTTGAAACCCGTTTTTGATCGAGGAGCAACGATTTGCATCAAATCAAGGTAAGACTCCTTAGACATTCTATAGAATGCTAAAAACTTTGTATCTGTTTGATGCGACGAATAGTGTACAATTTCTATGTATTATATGTAGGAATGAATCGAAAATCTTCTTTGCTTATGTGTCCTGTATTGATAATTATAATAGAGGAGGACGAAATTCTCTTCGTCACTTGTTTCCCTTGACATTATATTAATTATAAATACTTCAAAAACTTGAGACTTGGCTTGCTACTGAAGCAAAGTGATTCAAGTCGAGTTCCATCATTTATGTAGCTCCGTGTGCAAATCATCAGTTACTAACCAGAATGAAACTTCGATTACCAACCAGTCCGCAACAAATGAGTAGCTCCGTGTGCGAAGGGCCTAAGTGAACGTGTTCTCGAATTTCCGTGAGAATAGACAGACGGACGGACTGACGGACGTGTGTGTTCAACCCATTTTGTTCTACCAGCATTATTTCTATGCGTTACAAACGGGGGACAAATTGATGATTTCATCAAGGGTATAAAAAGCAAGAAGTCCCACCTTTAAAATGCTAAGCCATTGTGTATGAACGGTGGCACGTATATTGGCTTAGAAAGAAAACAGAGGGAGATTCTTCATTAAAATTAAATAGCTAGGATGTTTTTGAACTGCGGATGCTGCAACGTTTCGTTTGCTTTGGTGTAAATGTAACTCAGAACTGTCAAGTGCAATTCTATACCAGCACCAGAAATCAGCTGTTCGGTGCTGTTCTCGCAAAGGAATGAAGTGTTGGTAAAAAGCGTAGATATAAATATTTTGGTTCGGAGAGCTGTCCACCGGGTCTACTACTACACTTGATTATATTTATCAAAATTCAATTCAATTGCTTGAGTACACTTATTTGGTTGTTATACCACAAATAATTTTTTTTACTGAACGCACTTGTTTTTACTCAAATCAATTTAATTATCTACATTACTGAGCGCACTTGTTTTTTACTCAAATCAATTTATTAATTTCGGTTATTACGGAGTTGCTTCAGAAGAAATCAACTAATGACCTTAGATTATACAGCTATGTAATCTACAATTGTCAAATAATTTTTCTACACTGCTTACATCCATAATTTCTTTTGACAGGGCCACCCCCGAGTTCCTATGTAAGGCAGCTCGCCGACATGGTGTTAACCGCACTGTAGTGCATGGATAGACCAAATGTTAAGACGACGATTCTTAACTGCAGAGGTGGGCGGCCGAACCTCTCTCAGTGTGCTGGTGTAGAGAGGTTGCGCGCAGGGGGGTGTGCTCTCTCCGATCCTCGGGTGTATGTTTGTTGACTCACTCATCACGGTGCTTAAAAACATGAGATTCTCATGTCAAGCGTATGCGGATGACATCCCTCTGCTCATCTCCAGGCACAGCATGGCTGCTGCATGTGCCATCATACAATGATGGTTCAATATTGTTGAGGATTGGTGCACCCGTCATGATATGACAGTGAACCTAACAAAGATCAACTTGGTGCTCTTCTCCAGAATACGTAAGCTTGGTTATTTTGTTCTTCCAAAGATTTTTGAAGACACTCTGCAACTCTCTCCCCATGTCAAGCACGTTGGAGTCTACCTTGTTTCGAAGCTGACCTGAGGACTGCACGTAGAGAAAAAATTAATGCGTCTATGAGTATCTTCGCTCTATGCAGGATAACCTTTGGCTGCACATGGGGCATAAGACCGAGGGTTGTGCAATGGATGTACACCTCTAACGTTAGACCCATGCTCACAAATGGCTGCTGTGTATGGTGGCCGGGGACATCTTGTGGGGACTACGATCTGGCTGGCGAGCCTGCAAAGGTTTGCCTGCTTGGGAATTACGGGCTCCATGCGATCTATGGCTACTGCTGATCTTGAGGTCCGACTTAGCCTGCCACCCATGGATCTTATCATTTATGCAGATGCCAAAAGGGCAAACATTTTTTTTTTAATTATACAATAGTATATTGTGCAGATTGCGCTCATGGGAATGTTCGGAGGACGGCTGGACTGGCTCTTCTCATTGCTCTTTGGCGTGTGGGCTGGTTAGACCTGGAAAACCCTCTGGCTAGCATGTCAATTGTGGACTGAGGGATGTGCCTTATCGAGCTTTTCCCGGTCCACTCTAAACATTATTATCGACGGCTTTCTCACTAGTGAGAGAGCCGAGCGGGCGTTTACTTTCCTGAACCTGACATTGGGGTGGAGTACTCACCTGGAAGACACACCATGGTCTACCAGGCTGAAATCTTTGCCATCGCAATGGTAGCGAAGGTATCCCTTGATATGCAAATCAAGGGTAAAAGCTTTGCTACACACTCAGAAAAATATTTTGGATTTTTTTAACAAAAAACATCGTTAAATCATATTTTAACTACTTTCGTAATTTTTACTAAAATTTCTCTAAGTTTAAGACATTTCCGTATATTTTGTGAACAGTATTTACGAAACTATCGTAATTCGTTTTCGTAAAAAATACACTAACGAACACACGAATTTTTAGTAGACTTCATGAAACAGACAATACAGTAAAGTAAAGCCAATTGATCGCATTGTAGCGAATTCGGGCAAAACTATTCTTGGGTGCGCATTATGTTACAGTCGGTAAGAAGTGCCATGTATGACAAATAAAAAGTTAATTTTTACAGTTAAAAATGAGTGAAACAGAGGAAAATTAGATTTATGCACGAACGGAGTAGTAGATACTAATGTATTGTTACGAGCGTGGCCTTTGGTTCGTTATTTAAAACATTAAACATTAAATATTTAATATACAAATTCTTTGTTTCACTCTAATCATATAAAATTCAGAATCCTTCAATGAATCAACTCAACTTTAATTATCGCAATCCAATTACAACACTTTCGCCTGTTTACTTTCGTATGTTAATACTGCAATGTCTGAGACAAGACTCTTTTCTGGCGGTGACAACTGTTATATTTATACCCTAGAAACTCTCCAGATTATTCTGGAGTGTTCTATTCCAGAAGCTTCTTGACTATTCTATTCCTGAACCTTCCCGAAGATTCCATCATCGATTCTCCGAACCTAAAGTTGTTTATTCTCCATTTCCGGTAGATGTCACCAGTTCTCTCTTTTTGTTGCACGTAGCAATATCAAAAACGAACGAATAAAGGTTGGTTGAGTTTGTATCAAATGTAAATAAACGGAAATGACGTTATGTAAGACCAAAAAGAATATTCTTTCATCTGTGGAACATAGTATGGAACGAAAATATACTTTGTTTCTCAAACTAATAAACATAAGAATGTGTTTTAATTGAAATAAAGCTTTAAATATGGATATTTTTTATTGAAACTGTAATTAAAATAAATATCTTATATTTTATTACATGTATTGCGGCAAATTTCAGTTAGTTTAGGACAAAATTTGTTTTATTTATTTGGGACCGAAAATCTGAGTGAACCATTCGATGAAATACTAAATTCAATAGTGAACAGTCCTGTTACATACATACATACATCCATGATTTCAATTATCAAAGAAAACCTAGCAGGCATGAATATACATACCTACATAATTTTCATTGCATTATAATTCCACTCATTACTGACCTACACTAATTACTTAATCATTTGAGGAAATAAGTAAAGGTAGATCGAGTGACGCAATACCCCTGCGCACAAGAGTTCGCACGTTGCAATACGATAACCTTGCGCCAGCGGTAGAGCATAGATGACCAAATTGTGGTTCACGATGAATGCCATGATGTAATAATAACAAACTACTAGCGTTTGGCAAAATTGATATAGGTACGTATATGCATTTTCTTTATATATATTTTTAAGCCAAGCTCAGGCGATACCTTAGGATGCAGAGCATAGCATGGCAGAAATGAGATAGGGAAAGGATTAAGGGATATGAGGAGAAGCCGTTGTATGTCGCCCTTAAACCTCCGCAGATTGTATGCTGGAGGAATAACAGAAGATGGTAAACTGTTTCACATTCGCACTGTTCCAGATAAAAAAACGGTTCCATCGTTCCGTAAGAAAAGTCAGGAAGACTCCAGATGAGTGTCTAGCTTGGAAGCCATATTGGCGATCGTTTATGAGATGATTAGTTTCTAGATACTTCACTGACTTGGAGTTAATGATAGATTCAAGAACCTTTGAAAGAATCGAAGTAACTGAAATTGGCGGATATGTACGTATGAAGCGACAAATTCCATGATGTAATATAGGCAATAGGCCGCAATAAGCGTGACCTAACACTTTGTACTAATTGTGCGGTGTACACAAGGTGCTGGGTCGGATTAGTTGGGCTTCAATAGCTACTCCACTCTAACATAGGAGTTGTGCTTCAATAGCTACTCCACACTAATCACTCATCTTGCCCAAATAAAGCTGCTTCAACGTGTTTCCCCCTTGCTCGACTGGAGGAATTAAAGTATTTCTAGAAAGGAGTATTACGATGATTACATAAATGTCATCATCATGAAAATTATTATTTGTAATAGAAATATCTTCCTCTATCCAGAGCCGGATGGGGTCCTTGTACCGTCTCAGGCAAATGAGCCGAAACCAGCCCCTTTAGGGCTTAAAAAATAATTTTTTGAAGGCAAACAACTCAAATTATTAGGCAGATTTCCACTGAACCTCGCACAAGGAGAGCAGGACAGAACTTTCTGTTTACAAATAATTTTTACACTCAAGTACATTATATACATGTGATTCAAATGGAACCTTTCCCACCGAATCGAGCAAATCAAAGTTAAAATATTTGCCAATCGAAGAGGAGTAGATAAAAGTGGCATTTTTTCTAGAATTTGCAAGATTTAATAAGGAAGAGGAAGCAAGAAATGTATACAGGAAACATGTAGGTATTCTAAAAATTCTTATAATAGCCCCCCTTAAAATTAAAACATTGTGACTCTATGAAAATATTGTACAAGAGACCAACAATTTTACTCGCGAAGAAAGTGAAGAAACCCTAGTCCTATACTGATTTTTTTTTATAAAATTTTTGAAACCGCATAAAAATTCAATCGCTCTTTCATTTACTCATATGGTCCAAACAAAAAAAAACGGAGTCACTGTTTCACTAAATGTAGAAAAATTCGGACTTTTTCTAATATTTGGGTACTTTTTTTTAGCTATGCTATGCTTTCAACGTGGTTGCAACAGCAACTTGTTGAACTGACGGACGATAGTGCCAATTTTAATAAACAAGTCAACAGTATTTTTATTTCTGCCAGTCAAATTGTTTACTTTTGCTGACAGTGGAACCACAGTGTATTATTAACACTGGATATTTTCAATCAGTAATAATTTTGCTCATTCAACCAAAATTGATTTTACATGAAATAAAATTACTTGATTTTTTTAAAATTAGAAAATAAAAATAAACCATTCTTGTTTGTTTGTTTTAAAAGTGAAAAAAACAAATCACGACAACGCAAAATACTGAAAATACAGCATAATAAAAAATTACTACAAGCCTAGAAAATACACATATGACATAGGTATAGCAACGCTTTGAAACCCTTGTTGAACCCTTTTGATAAAAATACATTTTTCATGCGTTTTAGGAAATAAAAATGATATGTTGTTAAATATAATACCAAATAAATAAAAAAAGGTGAACGTCAGAATGTCATATTTGTCATCTATAATGTCATCTTGGCAGCACTCAAAAGCTCCGTGAACTGCCAGTGTTTACAGATTGTGAAACACATCTGAGTAAATACTTTTAACTCAAAGCTCTCCTCCCACCATAGTCGCAGTATTCAACCAGAGCACATGGTAATATAATATATACGTGGCATCGCTTGTAATCGTTTGTAACGCACAGAAATAATGATGGTAGTGCAAAATGGATTCGACACCCGTGTATAAAACCTTAGAATAATCACTGACTTATAACAATGGACTGAGCGATTTGCTATTTCATGTGGCACAAAATTTATTGTGTTTCTGTATATCACCGTTAGAGCACCCTTTAAAACGATTACATAAAAAACATGTAAAACTCAGCCAATCAGGTGAAATTTTACACCCGTAAATCGAATTTAATTAAAAAAATATTTTTTCTTGTGTCCAAGTGATATTTTAATCGCTTATAAGGAATTAAACTCATTCCGACTTTAATTTTCAAAAGTAATTGGTAACTGAATCCTGCTTATGGGCAAGAGAGATGGAGCATGGTAAACACTATCTCTACCTTATTCCTTCTGAGGTGATTGCATCTGTAGCTAACATAAAAACATCAATTAGTATGAGCAAACGTTCCAGAATGCAATGTTTTATGTTGGTAGCTCCAACTCTGCCATAGGGCGAAAGAGAGAACTATAAAACTTGTGCCATGCTTTCCTATAGGAAAATGAAAATACGCTCAGTCCATTGTTATAAGTCAGTGAGAATAATAAAATTACAAGATGCGACAAGAAGATCACAAAATGTGCAACCATTTCTGTTCGCACACATCACCTCCAGTTGAAAAATATTAAGGCTGTAGGTCATCAAAGTTGAAAACCCGAAAGCTTGAAACGAACTTTTTTATTCTGCCGTGATGTGTTTTGTGACTTTAGGAACTTAGAGAGGAGTAGCTCTGGACCGGCGATACAAATTCAACAGCAATGAATTTGTGCGCATTGAATCACAGCGAGACTCGTGGCCAAATATTACTTCTGAAATAGTGACGCAGCGGTTCTAGCAAAATATTATTATGTAAATACATCTTAATTTAGTTAACCTAGAAACGTACGCGACGATTACACAAGTCAATCGAGCTGACTGACACTACTGATTTTGTCTGTCAATTTAACTGACTAAAAACGCGCGTTCGATCAATTGACTAGTTAGTTCATATTAAAATGTCGTCAAGCGGTGCTGCAATGATTCCTCTTCAAGCTTCTTGAGTTTTCAGAGGTACTCAGTTGAAACTCATCCCTCTTACGTGATAAGTCGCATGTTCTCTTTACTCGCATTGAATGTTTAACGTCCACTGCTGATGATTTTCGCACCCCAATTGTAACGCACTTCTTTCACCACCTGGTGCCGATCCAATCCTTAAAGATATTCAGCACAATATCCGGCTGGTCAAGAATGATCTTGCGGGTTGGTCTGCTTCTGCTGCTAAGGACTCCATGCTTTTTGGCGCTATCGCCTCAGACGTTAAGTGTTTCACGTCTGTAAATTTGAACTTGCCTTCTTCTCCTGACGTGACCCCTTCTGTGACATGAGTAGAGAACATGATCTTCTTTCAGTGATCGAAGATAGCCTGCAACAAATCACACCTAATGACTGTTCCAACTATATAATGGATTTGGTGTGACTTCCTTCTAAGGCAGTGGATGGTCAACCATTGCCCTGAAAAGTCAGAAGTATTGCAGATAATATATATGCACCCAAAATTTGCTAAATAAATTGTATGAAATGCTTACTTAAGTTGAAATAAAATATTTTAAACATAAATTTGTTGAGAGTTTAAATATATTTGCTAAAAGTTTAAGTTTTTTTATTAACAGTTGAAACTCATTCGTTAAGGGTTTAAATATATTTTTTAAGGGTTTAAAATCATTTGTTCAAGGTTTAAATATATTTGTTAAGGGTTTAAAATCATTTGTTTAAGGTTTAAATTTATTTGTTAAGGGCTTAAAATAATTTGTTAAAGATTTAAATTTATTTGCTTAAAGTTTAAACGCATTTGTTAATGGTTTAAATAATTGTGAGAATGCTATATGAAGAAAAGAACGGACAACTACCCCAATATCATGAGATTCTGCTAGTGATGATTGGTCTAAAATAAGCGATATGTTGGCTTCTTTTTTTGACAATGCCTTTGCCTCGTCAAATTTTCAGCCTCAAAACAGCAACTTTATGAACGAATCTCATAACGTTTCATTCACTATCCCTTCAATTTCAGAAGAGGATATACTCGATCATATTAATGGGCTTCGAAATGACTTCACAACTGGTCCTGATGGGATCCCTCCTGCCTTTTTTAAGTCATGCTGCCTTGCAATGGCATCTTCGCTGAGAGTTATTTTCCAAAAATCGCACGATAGTGGTTGTTTCCCCCAGCTATAGAAAAATTCCTTTATCACACCTATCCACGAAAAACGTAGTAAAAATTAAATTTCTAAATATAGGCATATTGCAAAATTATCTTGCATGCCTAAATTGTTCGAATCTATCATTTGCTGTCTACTATCAACTTCCTGTAAGAACTTTGCTCTCTTCAAACCAACATGGGCTTACTTCGGGCAGGTCTACAACTATTAATTTGTTGGAATTTGTCTCGGATACCATTGGCGGGTTTGCAAAGGGCTACCAGACAGATGGTATTTATACATACTTTAGTAAAGCTTCAAAAAGGAAAAGTATGGGTTTCCCCCAACATTTCTGAAATGGACGGAGTCTTATTAAGATAACGGAACATACCAAATCTTATTCCGCCATTCCATCTCTATAGTCTTGAAGGCTTCGTCTGGCGTAACTCAAGGAAGTCACTTAGGCCCGTTGTTCTTTATTTTGTGTATTGACCCTATTGTCTCTGTTGTGAGGTACTGAGAGGTCTTAGTTTACGCCGACGATGTTAAGCGTTTCGCTCAGATTAAATCTGTTAACCATTGTGAACAGGTACAGGGTCAGCTTCAAAAATTCTAGAATTGATGCCAGAGCAATAATGTGATACTCAATATCGACAAATGTGAGTTATGACTTTCCATAGGAATCAGACACCAATCACTTATGATTATGAGTTCTCGGATTCCTCGATTCGCCAAGTGGGCTCTGTCGGTGACTTGGGTGTCAAATGTGATCACAGATTGAATTTTACCTCTCATATGAACTACATGGTGTCAAAGAGTAGTTCTATGCTGGGTTTTATAAAACATTGTTACCAAGAGTTTTCGAATGCTACCAGAACATTGCGTTTGTACACTGCTTTGCGAGTCCATTTCTTGAATACGCTAGCCAGGTGGCCTCCATTTTACGGTACACACATCAACCGTATCGAGTCTTTTCAGCGAAACTTACTACGATTTGCTCTCAGGCACCTACCCTGGAATAATTCATGAATTCTTCCACCGTACAAGGATCGCTTAAAGCTTCGAAATATGCACTCGCTTGACAAACGTCGCATGGTTGCCGAGGTAACTTTTATGCATCAACTCTTAAACGTGAATATTGACTCTCCGTTGTTACTTAACAAAATCTCTTTCCGTGATAGTAGAGACAATTTGAGAAGGCTACCTCTATTGCGTGATAACTCCTCAAGATCTAAGTTTAGCATGTACGAACTATTAATCGCATAGCCATTACTGTTAATAATATGACTGAACATTTCCTTGTTAACGTTTCTAAGCATGTTTTAACAAAACGTTTATATATAATATTTAATCTTTTTTGTTTATTTCATTTTCTTTTTTTAATGCTGTTCTATGTTGCATTGCATGTAATTTCATCCGGTGTTTGGTTTATGTTTAGTTTAACATACTAATACTAACGCCAACAAAGTGATGAAACGCATGTATTGTTAACCGTTAATTTATTAATAGTGTCACTACAGCGAGCTTGTGTTAAGCAGATAGTCAAAATATTTCTGTATATTTCTGTTGTCTCTACAAAATAAAAATATAGATTAAAATGTATAAACTCTTTTCAATCATTTCCCACTCAAAAGATAGAAGATTAGAAATATAAAGATACATTTGCATTAGCATCTACCTTTTATTTCCAATTTCTGCCATCTTAATTTTACATTTGACAAGGAATTTTTACTGACTCAAGATTTGTTAGTGGGGGTTTCCACGAGCCTGTGTCACAGGGCCGTAGCTAGAGGAGGGCAAAGAGGGTCAATGCCTTACCTTAAAATAACAATGCCCTACCTTCAAAACTGTCAACTTATTTTGTATTCTGCGGCGATGTCACGTCATAAAAGTCGTCGCGGTGAGTCTGTATGATCGGCAACACTGACCAGTCAACCACTACTCGGCCATGTTTGCGTTGCTTACCCCCTACCTCCCACTGCCTTGTTGGAAGGTAAGACGATTGGTCGACTAGTTGAAGAGCGTTGGTGAGGACATTTGGCTGTCTCAAGAATCATATATGAAAATTATTCTCTGATTTTGAAAATTGCAGGTGAAATAAAGAATGGAAAATTCAGTGGTGAGGATATTGCATTGGAGTTATGTTAGGTATGGAAAACTGGCATGATCGTAGCAAAAAAGAGCATCATATGCTCTGCAACCGGCTGATTCGGCTGTACAGGGTCGAAGCGCGGGATTGAAGAATGTCATATCAATAATAAAAATAGAAAACAATCTGAAAATAATTCCCAGAAAATAAGAGACGAGTAAAAGCAAGACATCTGGAGGATTAAGTTCTGTATGGTTCATCACCTTCTCGTCGAAACACTGGAGGCATAATGTAGGTACGCTTCGCCATTTAAAGCGGAATATTATGAAACTGTAGACATAGTAACAGCTGAGATGCAGTCAATGAAGATCTAATAGATTCAATTTTGTGTCTTGATGAGTTGGACAAACTACGTCTGTTCAACATGTAAATAAATATATACTTATTGAAGAAATGAATGTAAAAAAAAACGAATGCGTATAATTGCAATTATTTTTCAGGTATTAATATTCCTTCCTAAGAAGGGGCTACTATTATTAAAAGGTACTTGAATGAGTTGAATGGTCGAAATCAGAGCGAAAAAATATTAGAGGTTTTATTCCGACATATAGGGTCCTTCAGAGATACGTATGAACTGTTTGCATCAGTCGCAACAATCGAATGTAGTACTGCTTCCTGCGAGTCTACCTTTTCGACATTAATTGTTATCAATACATAAGCCTCAAAGAATGTCAATGGCTCACGAGATAATGGCAGATTTGGTGTATCTTGCGTTTGAACGTAAAAGAACGGACAAAATAGATATTGACGAAGCGCTACAAAAATTCCACAATACAGTAAATCGAAGACTGCAATTACTTATATTGAATATTTTTACCATTTTGTGTTTCTTGTTTGGCCCATTTATAGGTAAGACCTGTTTTAGTTCACCTATAAAATTTTTTAATAAAATAGGGGTTCTAGAAGCTTACTTAAAAAAAAAAGTCCCTTCACCTGCGAGCAGATGTATCCCAAATGCACCTAAAACTTGCACCTTTCTTCAAATTTTTGATGCCCTACCTTTAATATGGTTCTAGCTACTGGCCTGCTGTGTCAGTATCAGACGCTGTTATGGCGGTAAATGTAAACAATGTTGAATTTGAATCAGTTGTAGTGCGATTTATGTTACATTAGCTGCGTTTTGTTATCTCTCTGATCTGATCTGGTTTTATTTTATGTACGTAAAACAACAACAATGCGTGTTGTTGTTTTATGTCTATAAAATTGAACCGCATCAGATCAAACATTTAAAAAATACGCAGCTATTGTATGAACCAAAACCCTCGAGAAATACTGCCCAAGCCATGAAACAGAAATCTATAAGTGTGCTTGCGAGTCCGTTCTCTAAAATATTCTATATTGATACATATGGAAAAGTGCCACACATTGACTTTATATATGCTATAGAGCCTAAACTACTATCCATACAATATAATAGCCTTCTAGTAATTTACAGATTGGTTTCTTACCTTCGCAAAGACTACAATTACTATATCCTTTACTTTACCAAATTAAGAAATAGTTTTGATTAAAAAATAACCTAGCCATTTTACGTTCAATAACTCTCAGCTGAGTAATAGTTGCAATAGTATATGTGCGGCCGGAATCCTAATCTGTAGTCATGATTGATTCGAATTCATCGGACCACGGCTCATTCACATATGCAATTATTACTCAGTTGAGAGCTTTTGTTTGGGGAATCGTAGTCGGTTCGGAGCAAGCTTAAGATTATCAGAACACCATTTTTCTGTATGAATAGTAGTTTAGAGCAGAGTAGCTATTCAAATCAAATTGTTGTCAGTTTTACATAAGCTGTGTTTTTTTGTCTACCTTGTACTAGAACTCTCATATACTGGAGAGAACAAATTGTTCTGTCGATTGAAGCGAACTATTTGTACCGTTCGCCTCATTTATAAATCTTCTACGAAAATGTACATATGAGGCATTCTTTTGTGTATCTTTTGCTCTGCTATAAGAACACTGCAAATATCTTAAAATGTAAGGACTCTGTTGTGGCTCTCATGCGGTAGTGTGGGGGAGTCTGTTTCATGGCTTGGGATGAATTCGCGAGGGTTTTATATGAACTGTATTTTAAATCTAAGGCTTGGAAAAATACTTATTTATGCCAATTTCGAAGTGTTAAAATGGATAACCATAGATTTTTTTTCCAAGAGACCACGGTTGGAAAGTAACGATGCAAGTTAAAATTATGTTATAATTGTAATCAAGCATACAACAAAATAGTGAAAATGTAGAGTTTTTTGAAATCTATTCGTAAAACATGACGATATTCGATCCGAATTTTCTTGGCAAAGGCGCATACACAACAGAACGTTATTTAGCGTGCTAATCGTAACCGAAATTTTTAATTTTCTGAAAAAGTAGTAAAAAGCTAAAAAAAACTCTTGTATAACAAGGAGGGTGAACCGCGTATGTCCGCGGCAACTTACGTCCATTTACAGCCCGCAGCCATTGATGATCTGGAAATTATTTCGACATGTCAATTGATGCTTTTCAATAGTTTTCGACCATCAAAACCGTGAACTTTCAAGGATCTGATTCTTCTTCAGTATACTCTTTAGCTTTATCGCTGAGTTGAGGTTTGCAAATAAAAACTCAAGAATGAATCAATCAATCAATGCAAAGGTAAACTTGAGTATAGGAAAGAAGGCGACAGAGAGCTTCCGCACGATTTTTCAAGAAAAGAAAACTATTTTCCAAGCCAATACTTGTATCTCATCAAATTAAACGGAGCAATGCAACACAATTGAAGATTATAATCGTGTGTCGATGTAAAGGATGCCAAGATGGTTTTCCCAAAGACACTTTATAAACTGTATCTCAATTCTTAATATCAAACAATTTTTAGTAATATAATTTGTATTTGAATAGAGCTTTTATTTAGATTTTAATAGAATATTAGCATTTTACAAATTAGGCAGCTGTTTTAAAATTAACAGTTAGATTCCTTTTATGTGCCTTTTGCTCACAATATACAATATTTGAACTGACATATGAAAATTATTTTCAGAAACAATATGAAAATGTACTCTGAAAACTATTCCGCAAACATAACACACTGTTAACGAAAGAATTTTAACGAAATAATTTATATTGTGGAATAGTGTTAGAAGAATAATTAATTAAAGCAAAATATCTACAGCGAGAGATATCAGCCGCCACAGATCTTCAAACCATTCAAACTTATATTAGCCCTCAAATTTGTAGATATGGAGAAGAAAAGAATACAGTGCACTTACCCCTAATAGGATAAATCCATACACCGTGTTTATAATGAAGGGAATCCCTATGTGACTAATAAAAAAAATGGCAAAAAATTAAAAACGATGCAGATGACAATATAAAATATTTATTATACAGATGAGATCAATAGACAGAAAAAGAAAGATTGTTAACAAAATTCTTAGTGAAATTCACAATCTCTTCCGGGCTTTGATTTTTGCAAATTCGTTTTCAACTTTACTCATATCCAAGTTTTATGCCGCCTTGTTTTCTATCGCAATCAATGATAAATGTCGGAGGCGAGCTTACTGAAAGATCTTTCTGCTGCCGCAGAAGTAACAGGAATTGTGTGAAATAGTGAGGTCACGCCAAATTTCGTTATAATTTCTTTACAAAATTGGCGAATGGACCACATCTCCGTCAATTCAGGAAGGACCAGATCATCACATTAAGAAATTGAAGCGAAAAATTGTGTCCTATTATATCTGAATATTTCATATGAAACTGATCACATTTTCTGAGTAAGGTCGTTTCATCCATGCTGAGCAATTTTTTTTGGAATTAAAAAGTCGAACGTTTTACAAACTGCAATCATACCATTAAAACGCGCATCTAACTGATTGATTATTATGTCGAGTACATTGTTGAAAATGGTAATTTTAAATACCTCTTCCTGGTTTTGAAACCGGGATCAGAAGCCAATTCATCGAAATGCTTTTAATTTTTCTTTGTCGTTTTTCTGGAAAGGTGGGATCGATACCGAATTTTTTCGCGGTTTCGGTGACCTTGCATTTAAATGACTCGAAGTCATTTCTGTACTTTTTTAATTTATCAGTTGTTTCCTCCAAAGCCTTACTCGCCTCGTACAAAACGATATCACGCTTTTGCAAGATTTTGAAAACATAATTGATCTTGTTTAATACACTGTGCAAGAATTCACAAAGAAAAACAAACTCAAAATTGAGCATTTTTGATTTTATAATTTCTGCTTCACTACGTTCGTCTTTACTGGAACTCTTCAGCATTATTTCGGACAATGCTTTGATAATATCGAAAAAACGAAGTTTGACTGCAGTTATTGTATTAAACCTACTGGACCATCTTGTCGGATTCAATTTTTGCAATGTTTTTTTTTTTTTGATTTGCCGGTGAATTTCGGTAAAACGTCCCAGCGCTTAATACTGTTTCTAAAGAAGTTAAACAAGTCTTGCATTATTGCAAAGGATTTCTGAATTGCGTCAGAACCTCGAACGGCATCGTTTATTACCACATTAAAATTATGACTGGCGCAATGTATATACTCGACATTTGGCTGAATGTCTTTAACTTGTTTTTGTACACCATTATACGCACCACTCATTACACAAGAGCCCCATCATAACCTTGACCGACACACTTTTTGAAATCAAGACCCTTTTCGGAGAACAACGTAATCCCTTGATGGACCAAATCTGCAGCGCCGTGTTTGGTGACTGCATGGACAACTAAAAAAACCTCTCTTACCTCGATATAGATTGGTTGTCCACTTTTCCTATCTGGATATCACTGCATATCTTACAACCAATACTCAGTTGATCCATTTTCGATATGTCCTGCGTGGTATCCATGATGATGTGAAAAGCGGTTACGCCTAATCTGATCCAATAGATGATTTCATTTCATTTTGAATTGTTGCGCTCAGGTATCTTGTTGATCTTAAAAACATAAGGAATATTAGACAAAAATTAGATTATGAAAACATAAATTTAATAACAAAATCATTTGTTACCTGTAGGTATATCCAAAAGTTGGCGCAAGATGTGATCGTATCTAGCAACGAGTTGTACAATTGAGAGAAAATTTCCGTGGTTTCCTTCCTCACTCAAATCCTGTCGATATCCTCTCAAAGCCAAAGAACTCTTTGCAAGAGTAATGCCTCATTTTCATCGTTAAGTTAATTCATTTGACTAATTGAAAAATATCTCCATCTTTTTCCAATTCTTGCAACAGTTCCAATAATCTTTTCTCCCTCGCACATCTCAAAATTTTGTTCACTTAAACAAATATTTGACACAGCCAAAGCCATAGCCGACACGTGCGGCGAAAATATATATTTATTCATCTTCTTAAAGTGACTAGGATAAAGGAATCTTACAATAATTTTGCTGAAAGTCAATATTTATTTTATAATCCACCTTTTCTTTCATTGAAATCCAAATTAGTATTTAGAACAACAAAATTAACAGGATGAAAATGAGGCATAATTATGATGTCAAATACTCTCCGAAGAACTTGTCTCCAAAATGATGCTTCTTTGCGAACTTTATCTACAAGTTCTTTGTCAATGGTCGAACTTTTTTGCCACGCTTCATATACAGCACATGCCTCCGTGTGTGCTTTCGAGGAACTATGTTGCTTGACTCTATCTGATAAATGCCTCCAGTCCCGTGTACCTGTGCACCATACATTTATTTGCGAAGCAAACAACCAACAGGGTTGGTGTTAGGCAGCATCCAGTATTTTTGAGTAGCATATCCAAAAACGATCATATGGTCCGTATTTTGACGTAGAAACATAACACGTTTCTGAAAACTCCTGTTGTTTTGGTGGGGGTCCTTCGGAAAAAGTCCTGAAGGTTTCAATGGTCCCATGCCAAGAATCAGCCGCTTTTCGTTGTCGTTAAATGTCTTGTTTATGAATTTTCCCAAGTCATTTGAAATTTCAAGAACTTTGAAAAATGTAAAGATGGATGATTGCTCTACTGTAGGTTGCGCAGAAGCGTCGACGTAGTCATTTGCAGCAGTAGCATTGTTGAGAGTTAATGGATCCTGATCTTCTTGAGTCGCTTTATTAACTGACACAGTCGTGACCACGCTATCACTGGATAAACACTCCTCACACGTGTCACTTTTGACAGATATTTCTGCAACGGAAGGAACTGTGGCTGAAAGAGGTTTCGTAAAAAAGCTATCTAGCTTGGACAATTTTTTTTTTTTACTTTCTTCTCTTTCCTGCCGTTGTTTCCGCTTCGAAGCACCGCTACGTTCCTTTTTTCTATCTATAATTTTCAATTGTTAACTATCGAAATTTTAAAAACTCAGAATACTTACTGACATTTTACTACATTGCTTGTCAATATTTAGTAAAAATTACAGCAAGTCCAATAAAAAAGCATAGGATACAATTTTTTCTTAGAAATTTACTGGAAATTTTTTATTAGAATTTATACGCACTTTTGGAGGCCGACAACGACACACATTGTAATTATCTAAAATTAACTGCAGTCGGCCACCAAAGTGAACAAATACTGACGAAACATTTACTGTAAATTTCTAAGAAGAAATGAATCCTTATCGTTATCCTCATCTACGCATCTACACTCCTAAAAATTGTTAGTAGTCCAAGCCAAGCACCCGTTGTTCAGCCTCCAAAAATGCGTATAAATTATAAGAAAAAATTTCCAGTAAATTTCTAAGAAAAAATTGTGGCCTTCCCTTCTTCAGGTCGAAGTATTGCTTTGGGTACGTCATCAAGGGCAAATCGAAGCATCGTCGAGGCACCGTTAATTTCATATTTCAGAAAAGCGTTGCAAATTTTTGTTTGTCCAGTCTTCATATGTATTAGTTTGTCTATGTTAATGCTATTATAGAATCAACATCAATTTACAATAAAATATTATAGTTTCCATTATAGCTCATTTGTCAATTCAAACTAAGTTTAGAGAAACTTTCTTTAACTTTCGATAAAGTTAAGAGTTGTTATTGATTATGCCGTTGTGCTGCAACCTGTTTCATAATGTTTTATCATTAAGCGGGAAACACAATGCGACGGCCATCAGTGTTCTTCAGCTCAGATTTCAGTCTATTCTATTATCAGATATAGGAATAAATTGATATTTGAGCTGATGAACTCTGATGACCGTAGCATTGTTTCCAGCTTAAAAAATTCTAACCAAAAATGAGTTCTAGCAGAATATAGTGCCAGATGGATGAATGTACGGAATAAGATTAGTAGTGAAACTTGATGAAATAGGGCTGGTGATAGGGAATTACTTCAAGTATTATAGTACGTCCCAGAGAGTTGACAACATCGCAATGAATATCATAAATGAGATCAGATGACAGGTAAAAGCAATTGAAAACTTAACTAAAAAGAAGATGGGTGGAATGGATCTCTGAGCACGTGCACTTCATTTTATCGCTGATCCAATGTGCTACGGACGAATTGAACCAAATAACGGTAGAAAATAACACATGTTTATCAAGGACGCTTGCAGCTTGTGTTGAAAGTCTAGGAGTTCTGTTATTGTAAATGTTCATTTAACATCTAGAGAAAAAACAAAAAAAAAAATATTGTGAGCTGGCTCGAGGTTTTCTAGTTTCGGGAGTTCGCTGGTCCTCTTTTCAAAGCTTAGGGGCCTCTGAGCTTCGGGGCCTTGGTGCCCTGCACCACCTGGCCCTACAATAGCTACGCCACTAATTTTTTGAAAGATCGCAACGTTTTTTTTTCAAACTTCTCATGTGTTTTTCAGGTGTAAATGAAAACTTTAGATGATGCAGCGTTTGGACAATCCCGTAGGGAAAAAGAGAGCTCTAAGAAACTTCATGCAGCGTTTCCCTGGATGCCCGCAACGCTTCTTTTCTCTATCCCTCTTCATCGCTTTTTTCACATAGACATGCCCGCAGAGGCAAGCTCTTTACTGCTGTTCTTGAAAAACGCTCTAGGAGGTATGCGTTTGCTGCACATGAAATGCCGAATTCCGGTTTGAAGTTAAGTTGGGTGACAACAACGAACAGTTTCCCGTCTTTTAAAGGCCCTTGGGAAAATCAAAAAGCTCGACAAGTGGGTCCTCACGATATGATTGAGCAAAACATGATCAATCGACTGGAAATTTTCATTTCTCTGTTCTCCCGATACAAAACGGATCCGTTTCTACACCGAATAGTGACATGTGATGAAAAGTGGATTCTGTATGATAATCGTCGTCGAACTGCACAATGGTTAGATGCTCACGAGGCACCAAAACTATCACCGCTTTCTGTAACTCAACTGGAAATGCACCAAACACTAAGCGTTAAGCAGCCTAGATTGGTCAACAGAGATGAAATCATACTGCTGCACGATAATGCACGATCCCATGTGGTAAGGGCTACGATTCAAAAATTACACGCGTTGCAGTATGAAATTCTTTCTCATCAACCCTTCTCACCGGACTTGTCGCCAACCGACAGTTTTGTCGGGGAAACAATTCAATAATGAAAGAAGCCATCAAAATCGCCCTCGAGGAATTCCTTCAGTCCAGAAATTCGGATTTCTACAGAACTGGCATAAACGTGCTTATATTACGTTGGAAGAAATGTATTGCATCTAATGCCGCTTATTTTGATTAATAAATATGTGTACAAAACGTGCAACAATCTTCTAAATTTCCTATAAAATATCCGACATTTCATGTGCAACGACCTAATAAATGATGGGCGAAGAAGTTTTTTTAAATTAAACTGGCCTTCAAGGCTGCTCCCGAGAACAGCAGTCGGGCATTTGTATGGCTATGAGCACTGACATATAATAAGAATGGACTGAGCCATCCTATCTAATTCCTATAGTCAAAAATGGCACAAATTTTTGCTATAATCTATTTGTCTCTTTCAAGCTCAAAATGTACACTGAACTGTAACCAATTTTGGAAACAGTACGGGTGTATTAATTGAAATACATTGGAATTGACATACAAATTGAGACAAATATATTGTTTTTATATGTCTATCTCTTACAAGCTCAAGGAAATTCGACAAAAAATCTGCAGAGGAGCACATTTTTCAGTAATATTACAAATGTGTTTTTGGGTTAATTAAAACAAGTTTAACTTTCTAAATAATTTTAATTTAATGTAATACTATTTTATAACAACTTTAGTGTTTCCAATCGACAAATAATAATAAATTATGAATCGGTGTGCAATTGTACGAAATAAAGGGTTTTCACAGCCTGTTCAATATTTGTGCCATTTTTGAAGCAAGAACGCTCAGTCCATTCTTATTATATGTCAGTGGCTATGAGGCAAGGCGATGGAATGGAGAAAAGCAGCGGTATATGATTTCAAAAGAGTTGGGTTTTTGGCCCGAATAGGATTCTCCGAAACACTTTTACACGACAATTCATCTGAAGTGTGGGTCAGTGGCGGCGACGAATATAGACATTTTTTGTACGAAGATAGGGTGTATCGTTAAGTAGTTATAGAGTGGTTCATAAAAGAAAAACACAGAAGGTAAAATCCTTGAAGGCCTGTATCTCTAAATGGAGATTGTAGTATAGGTATGTGGAGCAATGTAAATTTTGTCAGTCAACAAATCGGGTGGTATACGGGAAGGTATCTTGATTTGAAATACCCTGTATTTAATGCCAGGCGTATGTGCAGTGTACAAAAATTCAAAAAATTATTCCTACACAACGAAAGGTTCCGAAATTATGTCGCAAAAATTTCCCAGGTCATTGTACAAATGCCTCTAGAGATTAATTTGGAAAGTTTGAATAATGTATACCTACCTACCTATATTAAAAAATTGAGTTTATTTAACTAATAAGTTTCTATTTTACGGTCCACATTATTTACATTGATAAATAAATTTTATTAACTTAAAAGCGGAAATGATGGTTTTTAATTTTAAATAGTTTTAAAACTTAATCAAGAGTATTAGACAAATTTTGAAAAATAACGGCTTTCAAGCACTATTACGGAGTACCGTCGTCATATTGAATAATATTATAATCTACCTACATAAAAGTATATGAGCAACTTCAATTCTGAACCAAAACTCTTCCAGCGGCCAAAATTGAGTATGTAGTAATATTTTTAAATTCTCTTATCTAAATATAAAAAAAATACATGTATTTAAGGTAAGTTTGCCTGTTCTTAATTATGTTCAAATTGCATTCGCTACTAACGTTGTTTAGCATTTCTTATTCAAATCTTCTCTAAACATATGGTTTGTTATATGTAATGTAACCAAGGAAAAAAACAGTTAGGTATCTTTTGACCACATCACTTTCTACTTACCATTTCGCCAAAAGCTTCGAAATACATTTGTCTATTACTTCTAAATTCCACAGCACCTATTCGCTGTATGAACAGCAAATAAGCAGCCTTTAAACAAAACAAGCACTAAACGTAAATTTACGATCACGATTTCGCTCTACTTTCTTGTGTTATTAATAAAATATATACCAGAAATGACAGTACCTAAGTGTCAACCGAAAGCACTGTTATCATCACAACCCTCTACGGAGAATGAAACTAGACTGAAGCTGAAGAAATCGTGAACATACCTACCTAAAGAGAAATGAGAATGAGTATCCAGCATCAAACCACTCTGTTCCATCAGCCACCAGACAGACCACCTCATATCATACGATGTGAAAGCAAGAGCAAACGCATCTAAACATTCCAAACCCAAAGTTGACAAAAATTTCTTTCATCCAAGAGTGATAAACAGTTTTTGATTAATTTTTTATGCCGATAAGATTCATCACGTTTTCCCGAAGATTATGCTATTTTCTACCTGAAAGTAAATGTAGTATCTGTTTACTGCAATGCTGTAAAAATCGATATCAATATCTCTCAAGACATGTCGTGTTTTGTTTTTTTTTAAATGAACCGGAAATATACTGTATAAGGACTTAATCTGCAAATATAACTGTAAGTTATCACATGAATTTTTTATTCTGAACTAAGACATTTTAAATAAATAATATAAATTGCACCTATTTCAGAGGTGCTGGTCTAATCTCTGAAGCTCCAATATACCTACATACATATAATATATGTAGTATCAGGTAACTCTCTACTGGGTTTTACTTAAGAGTATAATAATATATACATATATTATATAATATAATAATATGAGGCGTCCGATGTTTTTGCTAGAAGGCTATTTAACAGGCTTTTCAAAAAGTTCCAAGACACAACTGACATTGCTTCTTATATACATATTACAACCTGGAGTTATAAGTTCAGTGGCCCCATTATTAGTCCAGTCAATAGAGAGACAATTAAATTCCAAAATATAACTTTATTTTAAATTTAAATTTTAAAATGATGTTGGATATGGTAAATTAACAATAAATGTAATTTTGTACGCATCACCGAGGACCGGATCGTGTAAAATATTACAAAACAGAAGTTCTTATAACTTTTATAAAAAAAATTCGAAAGTCCTTCAAACTTAAAACACTGTTTACTCTGATATTTTCCACATTTGCAACTTATTTTCAGCCAGCGCATTATATTTATTTCAATAAGTTATTATAATTTTTAAATATAAATAAGTAAAAAAGGTAAAATTGGTCTAAGACCAATTCTTATGACACTCTAGATGTATGCCCGTATGTAATTTCGTATGGTTCCCCATCTGTGCAAGTTTTGATTTTTGAAGTAGTTTTTCGCATGTATATTTCTAAAACGCTTCGTCGGACAGTAAAAATGGTTATAACAAATTTTTAAGGATTTCATATTTTAAAGAACTTTTCAGTACAATAAAAACAGACAATTTCACGTTTTCAGTAGTTCTTCCCCCAGCAAAAAACTATTATACGAAAAGAATTATCTTATCAGAAATATCAAGCCTTTTTGATCCACTAGGATGGTTAACACCATGTATAATCAAGACTAAGATTCTGATTCAAAAGTTATGGTTATCTGGGTGGGAGTGGGATACATCACATCTAACGCAGGAATGGATTAGATTTAAAGAAGAACTACTGCAAATCCGAAAACTAAAAATACCACGATATATACAAACGTCCCCAGATGCGATATCTACAAAGCTGCATGGATTTAGCGATGCTTCAATAAATGCATACGCAGCGGTCATTTATATGCGTACATAAAACCGGTCTCACTTCCTCGGCTAGAACTCTGTGGTGCTGTATTGCTTGCACAACTAATAAAGCAAGTACAATACAATTTAAATCTAGAAAGTAGTACCGTGATAACATGGTCCGATTCCATAATTACATTAGCATGGATAAAATCGCGTCCAAGTAAATGGAAACCCTATGTGGCTAATAGAGTAGCCGAAATACATGATAACTTACCAGAGGCTAAGTGGTATCACATATTATCAAAGGATAATCCAGCAGATGCGGCCTCAAGAGGAATCCTTCCGAATCTACTGTTAGAACAAAATATATGGTGGCATGGCCCAGAATGGCTCAAACAAGCAGAAGAAGGTTTGCCCATTCAAAACCATATATATGATACAGAAAACGAAAAAAAAAAAACAGCTAAAACCTTTAGCAATACAATACAAGAGGAATTCGTTCTCTTACACAAATTTTCCTAATTTACAAAAGTAATTCGAGTAACGGCTTGCTGTTGGAGATTCATAAAACTACTCTTCATGGTGGAACACAAATAGTTCTAAGTACTCTTAGAAGCAAATATTGGTTAACAATGAATTTGCAAATTTGACTATTACTTGGCACTTCAACATACCGTATGCACCACATTTTGGAGGTTTATGGGAAGCCGGTGTTAAGTCCACCATTTCTTAACTGAGAAGCATTTGCTAACACCAGTAGAGACTTCATTACCACATATTCCATATCATACCTTAAAAAAGTGGTAACATCTCCGAGTATTAATGAATATATTCTGGGAAAAATGGTCGTCAGATTATTTACATCAATTACAGGACAGAAATAAATGGCAAAAGGAGACAAATATGCCCATAGAAGCGAGCATAGTGATTCTAAAGGAAGATAATCTTCCCCCTGGTGAATGGTTATTAGGGCGAATATTAAAAGTTCACATAGGGCACGAAAAACTGATTTGAAAAATTACGTTAAAAACGTCAAAAAATACACTTATAAGACCTATTACAAAAATAATTTCTCTCCTCGAATCACAGTAAGTCATGCTGTGACATATTTCTGTAAAAAGAAATACTAAATCAGAATTCAATTCAGTATACAATAAACTTTCAAGGCGTCACCAATCATCATCAAAAATATATATAGCAATGAGCATTTTTGGTTTTTTTCAACAGGCCATTCGAGGCACGTAGAGCTACGTACGAAGGGGGCAACCAATCTACAGGAAACCTCAAAAACAAAAAATCTTTGACCTTTATTAAAAGGAATAAGATTAGCAGCACCAGTCAAAAGCCTAATACCGTCAGAAGGGGACGTAGGACAACAGCACCACCGCCACAGAAAGCTGCTACAACCACATCAATTCCATTAGCCATCCTCCAAAAATTAGAAACAACCAAGGAGATGGCAGATATTATAGTTCAAGCAAACATACCATGGGAACGAGTATTAAAAGCACGAAAATATTATTTGCACTATCTTGGTCCTTACTCATAAAGTTCACTCATAAAGTTCACTAAGACAAAAAGACGAACTTTCATTGTGACGAAGAAATAAGCTAAGTAGGTATTATTTGGAGGCGGGCGATTGTGCGAACGCACACAAAAATTAATTACTTTGAACAGAATTAAATCACTTTGCTTCAACAAATCAGAGCAGGCATTCTGAATAACTTCCAGGGAATCAACAAATCAGAGCAGGCATTCCCGGCAACCTGGTTATTATAAAAGGCCTGTGAACCAAAGGGGTTTTCGTCAGTCACTTCTGATCACAGGCTATAGCAACACATTAACTTGCAAGTCTCAAACACCACAGTCGTAGCGCATTAACTTGCAACTGTGACACCATACAACCCATATATAAATATAATCACTCAGTAAGGTTTATTAGATTTGTATATTACTGAACTACAGTAAAGTTCATCACCAAGTACAGTATATTAAGCTGTTACTATCAAACTAGTCCTAACCAAAGGATTCACCACACCAAACAACACTTGCATGCTACATTAAGGCATACAATTATCACCATATAAATATATTAAACCACAGTAAGGTTTAATATATTTGTATGCTTCTGAACTACAGTACAGTTCATACCACACCAGAACACCATTAGGAAAACCAGTATATTTCTAATACTAATCTGCTTCTTTTCTCATTACAGCACCACAATCAAGTCAACGCTAGTTTAAATTGATTTGTATTATATTGTTGTTGTTAAAAATTAATTTGTTCAGTATTCTTTTTTATTTCGTTGCTAAAATAAAGCACACTTGGTGAAATTGTTTAAATTGGTCTATTTGTATTGATCTGGCACCCCTATTATTAGTTTAGACAAACCAAGAGTTTGTATATTACAGGTACAATTTTTGGCAGTTCAAGTGATAGCCTTCTATTTTAAATATCGTGCGAATGTTACAGGTATAATTTATGAAAACACAATTTTTGGAAGTTAGAGTGTTAGCTTTTTACTTTAAACAGGGTGCGAAGCTTATAAATCTCATTTTCGGCAGTTCGAGTGATAGTCTTCTGCTTTCAAACAGGGTGCGAATGTTAAAGGTACAATTTTTGGCAGTTCGAGTGATAGCTTTCTACTTTAAATAGGGTGGTAATGTTACAAGTACAATTGTTGGCAGTTCGACTGATAAGCCTCTACTTTAAACAGGGCGCAAATATTGAGGGCATAATTTTTGGAAGTTTGAGTGATAGCTTTCTACTTTAAATAGGGTGGTAATGTTACAAGTACAATTTTTGAAAATTCGAGATGTAGCCTTCGACTTGAAACAGGATGCGAATCTTATACATGCAATTTTTGGCAGTTCGCGAGATAGCCTTCTATCTTAAACAGGTTGCGAATGTTACAAGGACAATTTTTTTGGAAGTTCAAGTGATAAACTTCTACTTTAAATAGGGTGCGAATGTTTCAGGTACAATTTTTGGAAGTTCGAGTGAAAGCCTACTACTTTAAACAGGGTCGAAGTTTATACATGCAATTTTTGGAAGTTCGAGTGATAGTCTTCTGCTTCAAACAGGGTATGAATGTTAAGGGTACAATTTTTCGAAGTTCGAGTGGTGGAATTCCACTTTAAACAGGGTTCGAATGTTACAGGTGCAATTTTCAGTAATTTGAACGAAAATGAATAAATTATGCCACATTGTTCTCTAACATACGTTGTCGATTGTATTTCCCCTTCATTTTAGCTCTATAATTTCATATTTTAAACACTACTGTATTGTCAAATTCCAATAATATTTAAACAGGATGCTAGAGTGAGCTTATGAGTTAGTTTAAATAATTAGAGTTGTATTAGAAATTAGCACACACACAAAAATATGAGACTGACGCAAAAGGGGCAATTTTCCTGTTATCCTGAGCACCCTTTAAAATGTCTACTATATAAAAACATGTAAAACTCAACCAATGAGATGAAATTTTACATCCGAAAATCGAATTAAATTGAAAAAAAAAATTTCTTGAAGCAATGAAAATATTAAATGTTGCATAACACCCTAGGCAGACAGGCAAAACCAACTATCATTCGTCCGTAATTGGAATTTTCAAAAACCGCTTTGAATTTGAATTTAAATTATTAAAAAATAACACTACAATGACATTAAAATTAACACATACAATACACTGGGTACATTGTATAAAGTTATGTAGTAGTAGAATTCAAGAGTTAATAAATGCCTAGTCTAAAATAATGATAAGTATATGAATAATCACATTTCATCAACATACTAATACTGAATCTGATAATGGACTTTCTTTGATTAGCTTAACCGGATCTGTTTTTTTTTTCAATTTCAAAGTTTATTTAGTTAAATAACTTACATATAGATCACATAGTTTACATAGTTTGTTGCAAGACATCAAGTATTAAGTATTAGGTACATTGTTCAGAGCTTACACGCTGTATTTCCTCACTCTAGTTAATTAGATTAAAATTTAGTTTTTGGTTAGTGTCTACCTTAATCCTTAAGGAAGTAGATGGCTCAAATATAAAATAATTAGCAGTGAGAGAAATACCCATATTATTTGGATCTTATAATACCAAGGAAGCAGGTATCGTATAAGTAAGATTGATGGTGGTTTATATAGATGAGTCCTCGCTATTGAGGTTGACTTACTGCGTAATTTAGTACTATGCTTAACCGTAGGCTCTGCATATTGTTATGGTAGCAGCAGGAGCATGTAAGTCCATAAGATATTACGCTTTTATAGCTGTAATAATTAAAAGCAAGTCAGGCGAAGTTCATTAGCGTTCCAGCAGTTTTATAGAAAGTTCGATTACAGTCAGTTACATTTCTTGTATATGTACCTAAAATTCCAAAAATTAAATTAAAATTTTAATAATAAATTGAGCTGGGCGATATACCGATATATCAGTAGTTCTATATAATAGATAGACGGCTTAGTACGTTTCACTCGTGTTTTATCGAGCTTTTTATTAAAATAGCACTTATTTAAATTTACATCATTCTATTATGTCAAACGTAGCGTGTTTAAAGAAATAACTCAGCGATTATAGGTAGGGTGTATGCAAGTCACTTTCTCTTACCAAATGATTTAGTTAGTATATCCCCGCCTTAGGGATTTTTTCTTTTTTTGTTCACCATTCTTTCTTTTGTGAATTTCCTTATTTCAAATATACTTTTAAGATTTTCTTTCATTATTAGAATATACATTCAATTCATAATAATTTCATTAGAATTAACTTTAATTTAACATTTTTTTGTTTAGAATGAACCCATGATTATGTGTATTTTTTTTCGAAAATGTCTTGAGCAAGAATTGTAGTCTAGGACTGTCAATTATAACGTAAAAATGAAGTGCTGAATGCTTTTATTTCTCCTTTCCTGGAGCCCTCTCACATGAAGGTCGTCTAAGTCCAATACGCTCTCTCTTTTCAGGTCTAAAAGGGATACTGTTCAATATCGCCCGCAGTATCGTAGGATGTTTGGGGCAACGGCGATGGAAGAACATCTGCGCCTTCCCACGGGATGTAGGTAAGTGATGTATGGGTCCATTCAGGACCGAATGTGTCCCGGCGTTTTTTTTTTCTTGTAAGTAGGCACGCATTTTTTTGTATGTGGCAGGCGGCAGCGGCAGGTTTTCGGGGAACCTCCCCACACTCTCCGCCAATAGCCGAGGCGTGCTAGCGTGTCGCCCTGCAGTCAATGCTGTCCGCCGAGTGATCTGTCAGCTCATGCTGGCAGTCGGGACTTCACGTCCAAGACAAATCACTCAACATAGTTCCATAACAAAAATGGCGCCCAACGTGCGACACCTCAGTTAGACTTGGGTGGTCTAAGTATAAATTTTACTGGGGACTGGGACTTAGAGTGATATGATCATCTGGTATCTGCTAGTTGATTGACCTCAAGTCTCATATCCAGTAGAAGTTATATGTGGACCTGGGTCTAACTGGTTTGTTATTAGTAATTTTTTCTGTAGAGTAACGTTAAAGTTTTAAAGTTTATGAAAGTTTTTGCTCTTTTGGATTTGACAATTTTGGTATTAAAGTATAGTAACGTTTTTGAAAGTTTTTGAAAGTGTAAGTTCGACTTTAGGTTTGACTTTGGTCAAGCCTCAAGTCTGAACGGTTGATTTTTTTTAATTTTTTTGGAATGATCCCGCTGGTCTTCTTCCATGGAAATGGTTGGTGACCTCACATTAAATTTTTGTTTAAGCTCTCACGGAGATATGTCCTTGTTGACCAACTGGCTGGACTGAGTCATGAGTCTGTGAGATAACTTTTTGGCTTTTAGTCAACTAGTTGACCAGATTTATCACTCTACCCAGCTAGAAGACTAGCTGGATATGATGATCAGGTGAAGAGGAAAGAAAGAGTTTTCGGAGGATGGAAGTGATGCTGGAGATCTTCAGTAATCAGGAGTTGGCATACTGCTAACTGCCTGGCTGAAGAATCTCTAGTAACATTTTCAGTCTTTGACATCTCCAACTCTACTCTTCCCAGATTTCTGTGAGAACGCAAACTTTTCTTCATGCACACATTCACATTCACTTCTGACCTGATTAGAGAGAGTGACCTGGTAGACTTTCATTTTGTGGGGTAGCTCTTGGAGAGTGAAGGAGGAAACCCCTATGAAATTTTTCTTGATTCTGAACATCCGAGCTATTCCACGAGCTGGATAAACTATTAACTATATCACACTAACTTTACGATATCTTTAGTGACTTTGAATTTTTTTTTGTCTTTTGAACTTTTGGATTTTCGTCGACTTTCTTTTGCGTACGCTGTCGCTTAGCGTATACATGCGCTAGTTGTTAAGATTATTTTGAATTGTTGTGTAGCAACCTTGGAATTGCCGGATAATTTGTATAGTAACATCAACCTTTAGTTGATGCAAAACTTTTAGTCTTTTGAATTGAAATACTGTATCGTTTTGGTTCATCCTGGACAGTACATTCTTTTACCCTTTCAAATATTCGTGGTCCAATCACCGTCTTCAGAGAAATCAAAATTGTTCCATAAAGGCTACAGTGCGAACACCACCGCGAGCAACTGACGTACCGATACAGGTGCCTGAGAAGTGCTCCATATGCCAGGAGGGAGACTGGTCAGGTAAGAGGAAGCCAGTGAACACGGTTTGTGGACATGTGTATCACAAAGCATGTCTGAAAATGTGAATTAGACAGCAGTCAAACTGTCCGAACTGCAGATTCCATCTCACTCAGTATGACTTTACTGAGTATACAGTTGCTGTCCCGAAGAAGACTCACCCGAAGCCTGCTAGTCAGGATCCTCGAACGGCAGCACCCATGTTCGATCTGCCGCCACCAACGAATCAGCAAGTAAACCGTGAATCCTTGTCCCCAGGGAGACCACACTTGCACTCTATGACAATTTCACATCCGAGCTCCCGAGTGAACAGCCCACTACCTAACGCTCAGAGTAAGAGCTCAGCAGCGACTGAAGCCCTGCTGTTAGGCCTGCGCATACAGCTGCAGGATTTGGTTCGCGAAGGCCTCGAGCAGAGCATAAATACCCTGCGAGCGGAACTATCAACTAGCATTAGGCAGCAAATCTCAGCTGCGATACCACCAGTCGACTTTTCACGGCCACCACTTTCTGTGGGTGAACCGATACCACCGCACGATTTCAACGACACGCATAGGCAGTCGTTTAACAGACCGTCATCAGCTCTTGGTCAGCCTCTTGGTCAGCCTAGACTAAATCTTTTCCAACCTCCACCAGCTCCATCTCATCGTATCCCGCCGAGCCTAGGACAACGACGTTCTGGCAGCCCCATCCGAAGATGGAATATATCCTATAGTGGCAACAGCTCTCGACTTACTGTCGACGAGTTCGTGTTCAAAATGGAAGCATTAACTTATTCGGCCTTAGACGGAGATTTTGATCTCCTAGTACGGCACCTTGCTTTCTGGTCCAGCGATGGACTGGTACTGATCTCTCCTTAGGCTGAACTCCACGCTTTCGTGGGAGTATGTAAAGACAGCTCTGTTAGCTCAATGGGGAGTACCGAAGGATGACCTCAAGGTCAAGGTCCAGCTGATTTTGAGAAAACAGAAAGCAGCGGAGTCATTTGCTACTTACCATCAACACCTGGTACATCTGCGTGATCAACTGGAAAGTCCTTTGGCGGACTGAGAGTTCTTAGAGATCGTGAAGTCAAATCTGCTTACAGACATTCAGCAGAAAATCTGTTTACATCCCACTAAAACCATCCACAAACTACGGAGTCTCGTGACTCAGATACAGGCTACACAGCAGCGTATTGTAGCCCAAGAGTCAGCGAGGTGGATGAGTGTCGTCCGACAGATGCTGAACAGCAAAGCTCACCTGAAAGCAGTGAGGAAGCCGTCATACTATCTGCTCTTATAGCACCCCAGAACGTTATCTGTTGGAACTGTGACCAGCCCGGTCACTTTTACCAAGACTATCGGCAGGAAAGACAAGTCGTGCTCTGCTATATATGCGGACGCAAAAATGTCTTCAAGCCCGACTGCAGCCAGCGCCGACAGAAAAACCTGAGACGGGTCGGGAATACTACCACCTTTTCTCGACCAGTGTCCACGTCCTGAACGATAACTGCAATGAACACTCCAGTTCAGGCCTTGAACAAGGAGGAAGGTCCGCTCCATTAGCAGACCTTAACGACGAATCCCTGAATTGTCCACTGATATCATTCAGTGACTCTGGTGATATCAGCAAACCACCTGATTGTACAAACATTTCACTGATAGAGACGGAGGATCTAATAGACTTCTCCGCAGATCTTCAAGCTCCCATTTCCACCTTTGGGAGCCCATGACACTATTAGACACTTATTTTGAAGAGTCTTTAATTTTCGATGTCCCGATAACACCGACAGCACCTTTAGTTGACAAGGTTACTGAGCACGAGATTTGGCCTCCTGCCATTTCTGTACTAAAACGGCCACCAAGCTCTGTTATGACGAGTGGGCGTGAGCCTGTTTTACATCCGCTGACGCCGTATCATACGCGTTTGCATAATTATAATGCAGTAAGAGACCGTATCTTCTCCTCAGTAGCGGAGTTAGCTGACATTATGTATCCTGACCAGGATTTTAGACCAAGAAAGAAACGATCAACCGTTCGTTGGCGGGAATACTGTCGACGGGTGAGACAGCAAAGAAAAAACTGGCACAGATTTCCTTGTCGATACCAGTCGACATTCGACCGTATGCCGAAGTAAAACTGCTCGGGCGAACTGAGACTGGATTAATTGATAGTGGTGCCTTTGTCAGTATTCTAAGCCAGGGAGCTCTAGAGAAGCTTGCAGAAGCAGAGGTAGCGAGAATAGCGAATGGTGCCATGACAACTGTACATGGTCATGTGAACTTGGACATCACTTTCCGTGGTAAGACCCAAAACGTGCGTTTTTACGTGGTTCATGGGCTCACACAGGCACTGTATCTAGGAATAGACTTTGGCGTCTATTTGGGTTGGCTCCAGATGTCCTAGGTATAGTTGCAGAAGTGACTCCAAGCCTAATAGCTACCTCTGACATCGATTGCCATATTCTTTCCAGTCTAGACCAACAGCGTTTGGAAGCTACTAAACGGATTTTCCCTTCTTTCGCCTCTTTAGGCCTGGGAAAAACATCTTTGGTTGCTCACAAGATCGAGACGAATGACGCAGCTCCGATAAAACAACGGTTTTATCCAATTTTACCAGCCGTACAAAATTTGATGGATGCTGAATTAGAGCGAATGCTATCACTGGGTGTGATAGAGGAGAGCCAGAGTCCTTGGAGCTCTCCAGTCGTTCTGGTGAGGAAGCCTGGAAAGGTTCGGCTTTGTTTTGACGTCAACTCCGTTACGAAGAAGGACGCCTATCCGCTGCCGCAGATAGACGCGCTTCTGAGTCGACTCCCTCCGGCAAACTACATCACAAGCCTGGTCCTGAAATATCCATTCTGGCAGATCCCACTAGACGCTGATTCCAGAGAGAAGACCGCTTTTACTGTACTTGGTCACCCTCTCTATCAGTACACAGTGATGCCATTCGGCCTATGCAACGCTCCACAAACGATGTGCCGCCTCATAGATAAAGTCATTCCATTCGATCTTCGTGAGAATGTTCTCGTCTATCTAGACGATTTATTAATTCTGTCTTCAGACTTCGACACTCATCTCACGCTGCTAGTCCATGTATCGGATTGTTTGAGGAAAGCTGGCCTCACTAACAACGTCGAGAAGAGTGAGATTTGTATCAAGGAGACCAAAATCTTGCGTTCCATTGTCGGAAAAGGCTGTATACGAACTGACCCCGACAAGATTTCGGCCATAGTTGACTATCCGTCACCTACAACTGTTCGGCAAGCCCGACGCCTACTAGGTATGGCTGGATGGTATAGACGGTTCATCCCGAACTATGCTGACTTAACTGCCTCCATTACAGACACGTTGAAAAACCCTAGTCAGTTCAAGTGGACACCTTGAGCCCAGACGTCTCTTGATTTGTTGAAACAAAAACTTACTTCTGCTCCGTTGCTAGTGAGCCCAGACTTCACCAAGCCGTTCATTATACAGTGCGATGCGAGCCAACAAGGTATTGATGGAGTGCTGCTTCAACTAGATGACAAAGGCCACGAGAAGCCAATAGCCTACGTCTCGAAAAAGTTGAACTCAGCACAACGAAATTATACAGTCACAGAGCAGGAATGCCTAGCTGCAATCTTAAGTGTACAGAAGTTGCGGCCCTTCATAGAACTTATGCCGTTTAGATAATGACTGATCATGCGAGCTTGAAATCTCAAAAGGACCTCAGCGGTAGACTTGCTCGGTGGAGTTTGAAGCTTGAGGGTTTCGACTTCACCATCGAGCACCCAAAAGGAAGCCTGAATGTCGTCCGTGATGCGTTGTCACGCATTCATTGCGACAGCTTGTCCACACCTGAAGATCCGGAAGTTGACCTTAGTTCGCCATATTTCAACTCGTTGGAATACGAAGAACTGAGGCATAAAGTTAAAACGACTTCTGGTAAACTACCAGATCTTTGCGTCAGGGATGGCTTCGTTTACATTCGGACTGTTCCGAGAACAGGCGATCCGATTCAGGAAAAAGAAGCTTGGAAGCTTTGGATTCCACGAGGGCTTGTCTCCGATGTTATTTCAAGAGCGCATGAACCGCCACTAGCTTCTCACGGAGGTATAGGGAAAACACTGGAACGTTTAAGAAGACACCTGTACTGACCACGAATGACAGTTGATATCAGAAACTACGTACTAAAGCCCCCAATACTATTCTTAGACTACCTATGGAAGTCCAGTCTGTGCAGAACGACCATGGCAAAAGCTGTACATTGACTTTCTAGGTCCATATCCTCGGTCAGTGAAAGGAAATGTCAGCATATTAATAGTTCTTGACCACTTTTCAAAGTTCCCCATTCTCAAACCTATGAGAAAGGCATCTACTCTCAATGTGTGTCAGTTCATCGAAACTGAAATATTCCATGTGTTCGGAGTCCCGGAAACCATAGTCTCTGACAATGGAGTCCAGTTTTGCTCGGCTCAGTTCTCCAGATTGTTGGACAAGTATGGGGTGAAGCACTTGCGAACGGCAGTTTACTTGTCGCAAGCAAACGCCTCAGAGCGAGTGAACAGGTCTCTATTGTCAGGGATTAGGGCATACATCCGGAAGGAACATACGAAGTGGGATGAAAAGCTGAGCCAAATAGCTAGTTTCCTCAGTACCTCTTTCCACCAAGCCACTGATTTCTCTCCCTACCGAACAGTTTTCGGTCAGCAAATGATTGAACATGCCAGCTCCTATTCCATCTTAAGGAGCCTTGGAACACTGCTGATGCTGAAGATAAACTGAGATTGATCCGTGCGAGAGTGCAGGAGAACTTACACCATGTGTTCGAACACGGTTCAGAAGGCTATAATCTAACGGCGAAGCCTGTTAATTTCAGAGTGGGTCAAGGAGTATTCAGACGGAATTTTGCCAAAAGCAACTTCCAGCAACAGACTAGTGCTAAACTGGGACGAAAATTCATTAAGTGTCGAGTCAAGTCAAAGAAAAAAACTCCTTATACGAGCTTGAGGATCTGCAGGGGAGAATGTTAGGAGTCTATCATGCCAAGGACATCAGGCCGTGAGATCCATCTGCTGACGCGTCTTCTATATACCATGACTTTTAATTCCTGGTAGCCCTAATAAGGCATCCAGCCAGCTTCACTGGCAAACTACAGGATGCCAATGTGCCGCTTAGGACATCCCCAGCCTAGCGACCGGCATACCTTTTGGACAATAGCGACTTTTCCCTTCCCTTATAATGCTTTAATCCCCTCCTATATGGTAACCCTGCGGCAGATAGCCTTTCGTAGGAATCCCATTTGCTCAAATGTCTTCGAAAGTCTTAGGAAGAGTACCAGCATGTCACTACTTCGACGACGCCTTGTGGACACACCCTGGAACAATCGCCGATCGGAGATCAGAGTGAGATGCTGTGCCGGGAAAGCTTAGCGATTAGTTGGTTAGGTTACTGATCGCGAGGTTTTCTCAGCATCTCGGTGAAGGAAGGCAGAGAGACATTGACCGGTTGGATTTTTTAGGTTACCAGCTTGTCGACGTACCTTTGGTTTCCAACACGGAGAATGATGTCGAGGTCTGATCAAAAACTGACGGTACTTCAAGGATGTGTCCCCGATGCGTCATCTGTCGGGCAAGCCAGAATGTCGTAGTCGATTCGTAATGCCCGCGAGACCGAGTAATGAGGAATGTTCTCATTGGGTCGTGGGTCGAGCCACACATTGGGCGCCCGCAGCGATGAGGCCTATGTTTAAGACCGGCTAGCTCAGTCGACCATTTCTCAGCGTAGTCTGAACCACGGGTGGTCTAGACCACTCTGCCCTGTTATGGTCGTAGCGGAATGCATATAGCAGAATGCTACACTGAGACGTACTGCAGCATGTATGCCGGCCTGCTGTCAAACCGACAGCCCGAACGCACCCAAAATCGACGAGCTCTTACTTGGTGATTAAGAAGAAGAAGACAATCGACATCTGTCTTATCAAACTTTGGAAACGTAAAGACGTGAAAAGTGGAGCCAAAACGAAATAAAAATTTTCCATCGACATCGGCGAGTAAATCAACCCCTCACGTAAGTTCAAAAGAATATTTATCCCTGCTAATAACATATTTTCAATTGGAAAAATATTCTCCTCATTAGCACGAGAAAATCCGGAGAGAGAAAGCATCGAAATTCCGGCAGCAGCAAAGTCGCTGCTTCTACGCTGCGAATAACTATATTGGCGAGAAATAAAAGTTTCACAACACGGTCGATTACGATAACGATGCGCTTTATATAAAATTTGCAATAATCAGGAGTGAGACCCAGTTCTTGTGACAGTTCAATGTCTGCCGCTAGCGATTTGCTAGAATTATAAAGATGGTGGCATGAAGGAATGGACACTGTATTACCCAATGATCCTCCATATGTGCTGAGATTCGGCAACGAAACGTTTCAGAACCAGAAAACTTACAACAGATAAAATTCAGAAAGCACTTTTGATGTTACGTCGTGAAACGGAATCACCGCACCAAAGTGTTGACCACTATCATATTAGTGCGCTTATTAATGTCCTGCAGGCTGTTAGATTTTTAATTTATTTCTACCTATATATACATATATGATAATTTTATCACCAACTCAAGCCTAATAAATTTTAATTATGTAATAATTTTTAAATAGGACATAGAAACTAGGCAATTCTTAGAGCATTTTCTCCGAAAAAAGGAAAATCAATTTTTTTTGTAATCCATTTGGTTACCTTCTTGCCAAAATTCGCGTGTGCAATACGAAGAAGTGATTCTCATTTACACAAACTAGATTGATCATGAGTATTTTTGTTTTACTGCACCAAAAGAACGAATTTTTGTAGTAAATTTTTTTTTTGCTGTATATTAAGAATAATATTATACTAACAATAAGAATATTTTTTCATCAGTGCTATCGTTAAAAAAAAAGTAGATTTTCGGTGTTCACATTATGATTACTTAAATGCACATTTTCCAACATAACTTTTCTAGTTGTATAAGCCGTACACCTCCTTTTTTCATATTAACTCTTAGGAACTATACTTTGGTATAACCAGGTATATTTTTATTTCAACGTACTTAAGACCAGAAACAATTTCAGTTTCCCACGACATACCGAGGGAATTGAAGCAATGAAAATATCAAATGTTGCATAACACCCTAGGCAGACAGGCAAAACCAACTATCATTCGTCCGTAATTGGAATTTTCAAAAACCGCTTTAATTTGAATTGAATTTAAATTATTAAAAAATAACACTACAATGACATTAAAATTAACACATACAATACACTGGGTACATTGTATAAAGTTATGTAGTAGTAGAATTCAAGAGTTAATAAATGCCTAGTCTAAAATAATGATAAGAATATGAATAATCACATTTCATCAACATAGTAATACTGAATCTGATAATGGGCTTTCTTTGATTAGCTTAACCGGATCTGTTTTTTTTTCAATTTCAAAGTTTATTTAGTTAAATAACTTACATATAGATCACATAGTTTACATAGTTTGTTGCAAGACATCAAGTATTAAGTATTAGGTACATTGTTCAGAGCTTACACGCTGTATTTGCTCACTCTAGTTAATTCGATTTAAATTTAGTTTTTGGTTAGTGTCTACCTTAATCCTTAAGGAGGTAGATGGCTCAAATATAAAATAATTAGCCGTGAGAGAAATACCCATATTAGTTGGATCTTATAATACCAAGGAAGCAGGTATCGTATAAGTAAGATTGATGGTGGTTTATATAGATGAGTCCTCGCTATTGAGGTTGACTTACTGCGTAATTTAGTTTTTCTTTTTGACTATCAGAACCAGTTTAACACAAGCTCGCTGCAGTGACACGTTTGATAGATAAACTGTCAACAATACATGCTTTTCATCATTTAGTCGGTGTTAGTATTAGTAGATATGTTAAACTAAACATAAACCGAACACCGGATAAAATGACATGCAACATAACAACAAAAATTTAAAAAAAAAATTTAAATATTACAAAAACTTAAATATTATATAGATGTTTTTTACAACATGCTTAGAAACGTCTATAGCAAAATTCTCAGCCATATTATTGACAGTAATGCACATGCGATTGATAGGTTCGTACATACTAAAGATAGACAGACCTTGAGGGGTTAACATACAACAGAGGTAGCCTTCTCAAATTGTGCCTACTATCGCCAAAAGAGATTTTGTTAAGTAACAGAGGAGAGTCAATATTCGCGTTTAAGAGTTGGTGCACAAAAGTTACATCGGCAACCATGCGACGTTTCACAAGCGAGTGCATATTTAGAAGCTTCAACCGATCCTCATAGGGTGGAAGAATTAATGAGTTATTCCAGGGTAGGTGCCTGAGAGCAAATCGTAGGAAGTTCTGCTGAACAGACTCGATACGGTCAATATGTGTACCGTAAAATGGAGACCAAAACTGGCTAGCGTATTCAAGCAGTGGTCTCACAAAGCAAGTGTACAAACGCAGAGTTATGGTAGGATTCGAGAACTCTCGGGACCAACGTTTTATAAAACCCAGCATAGAACTACTCTTTGATACCATGTAGTTTATATGGGAGATAAAATTCAATCCTTGATCACATTTGACACCCAAGTCACAGACAGAGCCAACACGGCGAATCGAGGAATGCGAGAACTCGTAATCATAAGTGAAGTGATTGGTTTCTGATTTCTGTGGATAGTCATAACCTCATATTTGTCTATATTGAGTACCAAATTATTACTTTTGTACCAGTCGTAAAATTTGTGAAGGTCAGCCTGTACCTGTTCACAATCGCTAACAGATTTAATCTGAGCGAAAAGCTTAATTGTCGTCAGCACATATCAATCGTCAATAGTTAGAATAAAGAACAACGGGCCCAAGTGACTACCTTGAGGCACGCCAGACGAAGCCATCAAGATTTTAGAGATGGAATGGCGGAATAAGATTTGGTATGTTCTGTTATCTAAATAAGGCTGCGTACATTTCAGAAATGTTAGGGGAAACCCATACTTTTCCATTTTAAAGAGTATCACGGAGTGAAATAACTTGTCGAACGCTTTACTAAAGTCTGTATAAATGCAATCCGTCTGGTAGGCTTTTGCAAATCCGCCAATGGTATCCGAGACAAATTCCAACAAGTTAGTGGTTGTAGATCTGCCCGAAGTAAATCCATGTTGGTTAGAAGAAAGCAAATTCTTGCAGGAAATCGATAGCTGAGAGTAAATGATGGATTCGAATAATTTAGGCATACAAGATAATTTTGCAATAGGCCTATAGTTAGAAATTTCATTTTTACTACCTTTTTTGTGGATAGGTATGATAAAGGAATTTTTCCATAGCTGCGGGAACAACCGGTATCGAGCGATTTTTGGAAAATAATTCTTAGCGGAGCTGCCAGGGCAAGGCAGCAAGACTTAAAAAAGGCTGGAGGGATTCCATCTGGACCCGTTGTGAAGTCATTAGGAAGCTCATAAATGTGATCGAGTATATCCTCATGTGAAATGGAAGGGACAGTGTATTTATGGGAGTCGTTCATATGATTGAAGTTGCTATTTAGAGGTTGAAAATTTGACGAGGCAAATGCGTTGTCAAAAAATGAAGCAAACATATTACAAATTTCAGACGAATCATCACTAGCAGTATCTTTGTATTGTATCATGGTATTGGGGCAGTTGTCGGTTTTTTTCTTCATATTAATAAACTTGAAAAAGATGCGTGGGTCACTAAATAATTTCGTTCGCATGCTTTCGACGTATTCATCATAAATTGTAGAAGAAAGTTCTTTGAACTCATTATAGGATGCGAGGAAGTTGTTATGACTTATAATATCTTTGTCCCTCATAAAACTTTTCCACATTTTATTCTTTCTATTTTTAAGACGTTTCAGTTCTTTATTGAACCAGGGCGGTGATGTTTTATGCAACCTCTGGCGGGGAGCAAGAGAAGAGAATAGATCAAAAATAATTATGTAAATTGTAAAACTTAGAAACATCTTCATCGACACTATCGCAAGATAGTAATGTGTTGAAATCTAAGTCTACTAGAAAGTTCCGGGAAGTCAGCTTTTCTAAAATTTAGAAAGTATTGTGTTTCGTCACAATTTGTCAAGTTTTCGGTTTCATAGGAATACGTAATTAGTATAGGGGGTGGTATTTGTCAAGAGTAGAAATTAAAACGGGGCTAGGTTCAACTAAAAAGTTACGTAGAAAATACCAGGTCTAACTGCCTATCCATGTCATTCTTAACGTTACTGATTTGGCTGAGACCAAGAGATGAAATAGTGTCAAGGAAAAGTGATTCTCTTGCTGTCAAGTTGTTAAGTGGAAGATAGTCATCGTCTTCTTCATTAAGTACCAATTGTATATTGGGTAAGTTAAAATCACCAATTAGTAGTAATTCGTCAAGAGGTTCGATCTTACCATGGAGAAAATTGGATGATCGCCCATTATCTGTGGTATTTGTTGATGATACTTTAAACAGGTGATGCATCTATGTATTCTTGATTGAACTACACGTTTGGCACTGATAACGCAGTATTGCAATCTAACGTAGTTCAGTGTGAGCTGTACTCCTCCATGTAGCGTTTGCCTATGTGCAAAGTCAATAACAACATTAGTTACGTGATGTTTCTGAGGCAGAAGTATTTGATGTCTGGCTTCAACTGATAGTTTTGATTTCTCTATCCTTCCACCAACTCGCAATAGTCCTTGAGAATCGACAAAAGGATGAAGAGAGAGAAGTTTGCTAGATTTTAACAAGGGTTTTTCCTTCGTAAGGCTGTTTGCTTCTGTATGAAAGGCCTCTTGTTGAACAATTGTTATAATGCAGATTTTGGATTCATTTATTTCTTGGGCTGATAAGTACCCAATATCACGTTGATATCTGGCCAATTTACAATTATTGTTAAATCTTGTACAGTACGCGATTGTTCTTACTTGACGGGTGAAGTTTGAGCAATTGAAGATGTCTGAACCAGGCACCTGTGCATCTAGAGCTTGAACCACTGGTTTGTGTTCGTCCTGCGTGGTAAAATTTTGTTTATTTACAGCCCAGGCTTCCGGTGGCTGGGATAACCAGAGCGGTCCTCTCCCCCATATATTATGAGATACTAATTTTTTTGGGCTGATTCCTCTAGTAGCAGTGTCTGCGGGGTTTTGCAGTGATGGTGCATGTCTCCAGATATTGTTTGGTAGGAGCCTTTGTATCTCTGAGACCCTATTGGCAACGTATGTATTCCATGCATTTGGATTTTTTGCTATCCAAGCTAGCGTTATTTCTGAATCGCACCAAGCAAATAACGTTGGAGAGTTAATTTCCAGACTGCTCACAGTTGTTTTCAGTAGATTTGCTAGCATCAGTGTACCACACAGTTCTAAGCGTGGTATTGAAATTTTTTGTTTCAAGGGTACCACCTTTATCTTGGCCGTTAGCAAGGTGGTGTGGACCATTCCGTGCGAATCAATAGTTCTGGCATAAATGACTGCTGCACAGCCCTTTTCTGAGGCGTCACAGAAGCCATGTAGCTGCAATTCATTGCGCTCATGATGATTTATCCATCGGGGAGTTTTGATGTCCTGAAGCTCACAAAGCTCAGATTCAATGGATTTCCACTCTTTCGTAATTTCTTGCGACGCTTCTGTATCCCAATCAGTCTGAGTTTTGCATAGTGACTGCATTATTATTTTGCCTTTATTGTAATCGGCGCCAGCCATCCTAACGGGTCAAAGATGGACTAAATTTTTGACAGCAGTACTCTTTTTGTAATTTTAGCATAGGATGGATCAATTTTTAATTTGAACTGGAATTCATCCTTTTTGGGATTCTAATGTATACCCAAGGCCTTCACCGTGTTATTTTCCTTAATTTCCAAGAAACCGTTTTCTGGAAATTCTTTTAGGAGCTCTTCATTATTGGAAGTCCACTTTCGCAAGTTAAATCCTCCAGCCTTTAATAAGGCAATTATTTGATCTTTTAGCTGTACAGCTTCTAACCTTGTATCGGCGCCTGTCAACATATCATCCACATAGAAATCTCTTGTTAGCACCTTTTTTCCAACAGGAAATAGCATGCCTTCATCTTGCGCTAGCTGATGCAGCCTCCTTACTGCGAGAAAAGTGGCCGGTCCGGTTCCATATATTATGGTGTTTAAGGTGTATTCCCTTATTGGGTCAGATGAGTGCTGCCGCCAAGTATTCTTTGGAAATTCCTTTGTGATTCGTTAATTTTAATTTGTCGGAACATGTTTTCTATGTCTGCAGTAAAGACATAACGATATTTTCTCCATCTAAGAATAATGTTGGTGAGGTGTTGCTGTATTTTCGGCCCACAGTGCAAGACGTCGTTTAAACTTAAGCCTGAGTCTGATTTAAAACGTTTACTATATAAAAACATGTAAAACTCAACAAATGAGATGAAATTTTACATCCGAAAATCGAATTAAATTGAAAAAAAAATTTCTTGTGTCCACGTGATATTTTAATCGCTTATAAGCACTCTTATAAGAAATTAAACTCATTCCGACTTTAATTTTCAAAAGGTTATTTTCATCATGGTAAGCATATCTTTACCTTATTCTTCCTGCGGTGATTACATCTGCAGCCAACATTCAATTGGCATAAAAAACTTTCAGTTAGCGATATTTTGTGTTGGTAGCTCCACTCTACCATAGCGCGAAAGAGAAAACTATAAAACTTGTGCAATTCCTTCCTATAGGAAAATGGCAATACACAGTCATACAAATCCTGAGAAAACCAAAATTTTAGCTTTAGAGACCCAGAAGATAAGTGGGGAACTGTGGTGTCTCGCGCACTTTTGATTTTTTTTAATGCTTGAAAGCAGATTTTGACCGATACCCCACATCACCATACAAAAAAAACACCCCCATTAATTTTTTTTTTTTTTAAATCTTGTGACTGTCGAAATATGTCCGCGTCATAAAGACCCAACATTCTGCCAAATTTCAAATTCCTAAATCACGTCGTTTTCGAGAAAAACGTGAGTTACAGTATAACGCTGTTGCTAACTCTGAAAAAGGTAACATGTATGAAAATCACAAAGCGAAAGTACAGTGTGCTGCTAACATCCTTAGCACCACTGTCGCTTTGCTTAAAGTTGAATATATTTCAACTTGAAACGCTTGAAACACTTAATAAATTGAGGCAAATTATTTTTGTGTTAGCAATATCATTTGCGACCGAGTCACACACTCAGGTTTTATAAGGGTTCCGTTTAAAAAATATAAGTAGATATTTCTATTGATGTATTTTTATTAGCATGAATTAAAAACTTGGAACATTTTACATAGGCATAATCAGTAAATGACTTTTACATTCACATCACTTCCGGTTGCACGCATATCGGAATTCGATCTCAACAAGCAGATAAATTCTAAACTATAAATTAATTACTTCGCTTTGTTTGTCGCAACCCCTTTTCTATCTCAAATTGTTTAACATCCGTTCGTGCTAGAAAATCTTGTCTTTCCAAATAACTGAAAATAAAAAAAACAATATATTGAATTCTCTAGTATACACAATTGTTTTTAGTCATACCCATCTCTGCCTTTATTAAACGTTTTTAATTCCTCATTAAGTCCTTCAGTTTTTTTAAAAGTATCCCAATCAACTTTAGATTTCTCCAAAACAGATATCTTACTTTTCTTGCCGATTGTATTTAGAATAGAACTAATCCCTCCAGACGAAGGTCGCTTGACTGGACCTTTATAAAATGTTGGTAAAACTCTTGTAGCAGATTTTAACTTGTTCGGTTCTGTACTTTTGTTATCTTCAAGATTTCTGGCTGGTATTTCTTTAGTGATTTTTATTTCTTCTCCCGCAAAATCGAAAACTTCTGTTATTTTTATCTTCTCTGGAACCTTGGGTTGGAGATTTTTTTCATTATTTTGCTTACCAGTAATATTTGGTGTCACACACGAAGGACTAGATCCAGTATCCTTTGAAGATCCACTCACATCACTCAAGAAATCTGCCCATAGCGCGTCTGATCTTTTCTTTTCCGCTTCATCATCTAATCCTAAAACTGTAGTATTTTTATTATCACCGGTTTCCACACATTCTTTCACGTGGTCGTCATACGTCCGCTTTTTTCGCAGACTGGCCCGATCTTTATTTCTTTTAGTTTTCTTAGTTTTCAGTGACGTTTTATTATTTTCTTCAGGTTCTGAGTTACTGGCATCGCTTTCATTTTCACTAAGTTCTTCTGATTCAACATTTTCCGGACAGAAGTCCTCGTCACTCAGATCACTATCGGAAGAACAATTCACTTTGTCCATTGTTTGGAATGGTACCAGCAAAAAGCATAAATTATGACTATCAACCACACCAAACCTTTTACATATAAAATAAGAATAATTTTATTATTAAATAACAAAATTCTAGCTGTTAAAAATTTAGAATCACACCTCAAGAAAAGCCTTTATTTTGACATATTCTAATGGTAATTAAGTACTGCCAAGATGCTACGAAAAGGGCCTTCCCACACAAGAAGTTTTTACACTCTGCACTTTTTACAGTTGACGCTGAGAGGCATTCAGAGGAATGAAATAATCGGAAATGCCATGTTTCGAACTGCAGCACGAGCAGCATACCCTGTTTAGATGGGTCAGTATGCTGCCTCTGCCACACGAAAGTTATCGGTAGGATGCTGGTCGGGGGCAAGAGTGCAACCTAAATTTCGCACGCAACACAGGTATCTCTTGAGGCAGCACGTATTTTTATTAGGCATTATGAGTCACGTGATCATTCCAGTTTGAAGCATTGCAGGCAGGGTTACCGTTTTACTCCATTCGGAGCAAAAATACTTTTCGGTTGCGTTACTCCTCCTTTACTCCTTTGCTTATTTACTCCTAAAAGGGAGCAACGATTTTTCTTCTAACATGAAAAATTGTGATTTTCAAGAAATTGTGGTGATTTGATTCGTGATTGTGAATTTGTGAACCATATGAAGTTGGGTTAAGTTTTTTTCTTAACATTTACCATTATACATCTGTCTTAAGTGATTGAACTACTGTGAACGCGTGTTTGACGTTTGTAGTTTGCGATTCCCAATTTGCCAATGGAACGGTAGACATTAATTTGGTTGAATTTTCAGCCTGAAAAAAGAAACTTCTTTGTAAAGCTTGCAAAAAGATCTTAACAAACAATATTAAGCACCTTGAACGGCACTCATCCACTAATTTTCATAAGAAATGTATACGTGATGCAACGGCAAATACAGTTCAAGGAGAAAGACTAAATGATTTATTGAAAAAATAAGCAATCGGACAAAATTAATAAACGTTAACAAAAATTATGATGATACGACATATTTAAAACCTTACATATTTTCTCAAACTTTTACGACAGTATAGTGCAAGAGAAAAAATTGCAAATGAATGGAGACATTTTTTATCAAGTATTTGACTTTGAAATTAAATTGCGATGACATAAGTCAATTCTGATTTAATTTTGGAAAAATACAAAATGCTTTAGGAGAATATATATATGACAAATAAAATTGTTTATAATGTATTGTCTCTGCCTCATAGTTCTGTTTCAGCAGAAAGATTGTTTTCCAAATTAAGTTTGCTAAAAAATGATTTGACAAATAGATTAAAAATTGAAACATGTGATGCATTTTAAGTGCATTAGAATTATTAGAGAAAATGACTTCGGTAGAATGGGAGCCTGAAAATTCGTTAATAAGTAAATTAAAAAAAAAGCAAAGAAGTGATACATAAAAAAAGGCTTTGCAAATGGATTTTTTTATGTTTTAGTTTTTTTATTAATGAAAAAAGTATTTTCTTTATTACTGTGTTATAGTTTAAATAATTTGTTTTTTTTTTGTTGAAATACATATAGCATTTCCTTATTAGTTATTGTTTTGGTTGAAATAAATTATTTTCGTTCTTAAAATATATGTCTCTTAATATTTTACTAATGCTTTTCTGTCACATTTCTAAATTTTTTGTTATATATTTTCATCTAAAGACTAATACATACTTTGAAACTAAAAAAGGAGTAAATGGAGTACATTTTTCTATAATGCTCCGAAAAAAGGTAGTACCCTTTAAACAGGGAGTATAATGTACTGCCATTTACTTTTTTGAAACGGTAACCCTGATTGCAGTGTGTAGCTGTTACTTTAGATGACTTGTCGATGTATTTGTTCCACGGACAAAAGGCAGCGAGGGCAGCAAGTTGACTGATTTTATCATGAAGGGCATTTTGAGGCATCTCAAAGCGCATCTTAAGGCTGAAACAGATTAAACTTTAGTGCGCGGCGCGACAACGCGGCAAAATGTTAGAGAACATGTGTTTCCTATTGTGCATCACGCATTGAACGTGGCGACAATTTTTGCCGCGTAGTCATTTCTAATCCTAAATTTGCTGCTCGCTTTCAGTGGTACCAACAAAAAAATTATGTTTGGGGTAGGCAACTTCTCATAAAAATCTGTAGTACCAATATACGAGCGCTGTATCTACACTGCTGCGCTCTGATTGCAATCTGTGACAGCGCGGCGGAACAATTTCACCGTTCATTTTGCCGCGATGTCGCGCCGCGCACTAAAGTGTAATCTGTTTCAGCCTTTATACTGACCCGTTTAAACCATTGAATAAATAAAGGCTGAACCACAATAGAAGTGAATAACTTTACGAAATTAAACGAGAATGGGGTTTACTTACAAAAAATTGATACTTTTAAAATATATATCTCATTCCGTAAGAGTTATTATCTTGATATTAATGTTTTCAATTTTGAAAAGTGGTAAAAGTGAAAAAATTAACAAATGGAAGTTGATGTAATTGAAGATTTGTGCCTTCTATTAATTCGCAGGGCACGAATGACATTTTATGTGTTAAATTTTAAAAAGTGGTAAAAGTGAAAAAATTAACAAATGGAAGTTGATTTAATTGAAGATTTGTTTTTTCTATTAATTAGCAGTACCATTTTTATTCCATTTTAATTTTTACATTGCACTTTTAATCATTTACTAATAATTTAACTGTTTGACACATCGCGTTCTTACGGAATGTGCGATTCTTACCGCACTATACTTACTGAAAATTGGATATATATTTAAACTTAACGAAAGTTCCCCTCACACGAGTTAAAGTTAATTTGTGTACGCCTATTAAATTGAAGGGCGCGTTCGCTTTACATAAGTAAATTAAAATGTACTTACGTACGTATATAAAAAAAAAAGAAACTAAAACTAGGAAATTTAATGGTAACCCCAAGCATTGAGCTTAAACGTACATACGGTGGGCACCTTACGAAAGTAATTATATAGCATTTATACATTAGCAAACCAACTAAAGAAATTATAGAGATATGTAGATACATGTCATTTCATTTATAGCAAAAGGAAGGAAAAATTGTTAGAAGGGAAAATTAGTAGATGAAGCACAGGACCAAGACGAGGTGGGAATCGGACCCACGACCCCTGGGTTGATAGTCAGCGCGCTTACCAACTGTGGTTCCCCCTTAACTAATAAGGAAGCGGGGTATCGTGCGAATACAGTGTACGTGTAATGACAGTGCGATCTATGGTCGGAGGGGAGAAATGACAAGAGGGCCTTAGTGGGTATTTTGTGTCAGTTCAACATTCTGATATTTTGTAATTTTGAACAAAGTTCTCGGATTTGAATTCGCGATATTGTGAAAAATAAATAATTAAACGTGATTTTTACGTAATAGTAGTGTGAAATAAGTGCGAAATATTCTTTTGTGAACGATATTTTGTGTAATAGAGACTTAAATTATCGAAATGTAGTTCGCTGTGCTGTGCTGCAGAAACGAACGGAGTTATTGTCGTGGGAAAGCATTCTTCAAGTAACTTTAATAGCTTTACTAATTAATTATAGTGTTTCTAGCAAAAGAAAATTGAAATATTTATAAAAATAAACAGCCATGGCAAAAAATTTAACATGTCACCAATGCCGGTTTGTTTGTTTACAATTGAATTGTCATTGGTGCCTAAATTATTCCATTCATACAAAGTCAACGCCAAGAAATATTATCTGAAAATAAGGGGGAACTAAAAATTTGTTTATTTTACATAGGGATTTGGATTTTAAAAAATGTTCCCCTTCAGAATGTCAGAATTTCATTACTGCCATGACAAAACGAATACAAACAGAGCACACTAATATATTTCGCAGAGTGGCTTACGTTTTCACCCGATATGCCGTTTCTTTATTAGTTATTTATTCAATGGTCTAAACAGGGTCATACCAAACTACTGAAAAAGAAATCGATTCGGCCATTTTGAAATTGTGAAATTACTGATCGGACGGCTGTTCAGGTATTTATCTACGATTAAATAAATAAATAAATTTTATTTGCTCAAATAAAAGCATATAAAAGCTTGTACATTTCCAATGATTCGATGATTCGATTTAATGAAATCGATAATAAATCGCTAATAAATAAAATGTTCACAAAAAGAAAAAATCTAGTAATTAACAAATAACATCTTGGACGTATAATTTAGGTTTTTTAAATTAATACAATATCTCTTAAATGCTCCAAAGTTAACATTATTATATATTTATAAACCTTTATACAGCAATGGATTTTGCGCTCCTGTTGTATTATAATTATTTAATCTGAATTCATTTACATTCCTGAGGTTAAATGGTTGCACGTCTCCAACAAATCTTAAATACCTATGTAAAAATTCTGATAGAATCTTACTGTTTATCTTAAGTATGAACAACACCGTAACCTCCGGAATATACAAGCCATGAACAAAGTCGAAAAAAGAGAGCAGCGGCCCGGCCAGCAGGCGACATCCACAGTCTTCTTGCCTTGTCTTACTGCTGGAGTTTTTCATATAAAAGTTGCTTGTATCTTCAAACGCTATAATTTCCATAAATTTGTTCTACATGCTATTTTTTTTAACTATTAGAAAGAAAACATATTTGGCTGCAATTTGTTTTAACTTAATTTGCTGTGGGAGCGACAGTTTTGTGCTTTAGGACCTGTTTAAGATGAAATTTTAGTTTTTCCTCCATGACGATTGTACAAAAAGCAGTGAGAGTGAGCTCTTACCTCATACTGTACCCGACACGTTAAGGCCTTTTAATGTATCGGTGCCTTCGGCAACTTCATGGCTTTATTGTATTATATTCCGGGGGCTACGACAACACACTAGCGCACACACATTACCGCCTTAAGCATTGATAATATCGGTGTAAATCTACTGCAACGTAATATTACCCGCATCGCCTTATTCTGCAGCTTCTGCACTCTTTCTAAGATCTCTTTTGTTCCAAGAAACATAACTGTCGAACAATACTCACAATGAGGTTTAATTATCACGTTATATATATGTCTAGCTATCAGTAAGGACACTTTGCTTCTGATTCTTCTCAGAAAACCAATTTTCTTTCCGATTTTTTTGCAAATATAATCAAAATGACTTTTGAAATTGAGTTTTTTATCAATCATTACACCCAAATAATTAATTTCACTTACACATTCAATTAATTCTCCACTCATACCAATTCCATTGTTATAATCACTGTTTATTGCCATGTACTTGTTTTATTTATATTTAATTTTAGTTTGTTTAACCTTAACTACACGTTTACTGAACTTAAATCTTCTTCCACTGAATGTCATCGCGCGCAATGTGAAGAAGTGCATCATCCGCGAACAACACAATACCAACATTTTTTAAAGTATTTGTTATGTCGTTTATATAAATGAGGAATAGCAGAGCTCCCAATACGGAGCCTTGTGGGACTCCTAATTTATTCTGTCGTCTCTGTCATCTGTACTCATTAATTTTTGCCCTTTGATATCTATCTGATAAATATGACTCAAACTAATCCAGTTTAGCGTCAATTCACACGAATGCCCTTTTCGAAATCCCGACTGTTGTTCTACCAAAAGAGTTTGTTGGATTCTAAGTATTTTTCCAATTGTTGTTGAATTACTTTCTCTAACATTTTTTCATGTGTTGAGAGCATACTAGCTGCCTGTGTTGTTGTGTTTTTAATTTTTTGGATCGGAGTAATAACAGATTCCTTCCATGTGTCAGGAGCCCTCAATTAAAGATTTATTAATTAGATTACATAAAGGAAGTCCTACATCTTCCCAATTATCCAAAAACTTTTTTGTGTTAGTTCTATTGTAATCTCGTTTAGAATTCATGTCCTTAATTATTTGTCGTAATTCCGTTTGGGAAATGTACCCGAAAACAAATTTTTTATCAATCTGTTGAAGGTCATCACTATATATCATATTCGGGATTGGCTGCTCTATAGTCTCAATGAAGTAGTTATTGAAATTTTCAGCTATTTCATTATCTTCCAAACAGCATATAGATCCAAATCTTACCTTTTTTATTACGTGTTTAGAGTCCTTCATTACATACTTTGTAATCGATCTCCATATTTCCTTCGGGTAGTTTGCTTCATTTATAATTCCTTTAATATAATTGTTCTTGGCTTGCTTTATTATTTTTGCATATTTATTTCGAATTAATTTATACTCGTTCCAATCCCTGTCACATTCCGATAGAGTAGCTTTTCTGTAGTTTAGTTCTTTATTTGTTCTCATACTGCGAAGTGTATTATTGAACCATCCGTTTTCTCTCTCTTTCACCAGATTTCTCTTTGTAAAGTCATTCACCACACTATTCCATTTATTCTCAAACATTCGCGCACGCTTGTTCGAACTCTCCAGGGAATTCACTGATTGCATATTAAGGCTTCTTAAATTAATACCAAAATCTCTCTTATTGTATCTGAAACAATTAACGAAAGTTCCATTTTCAAATATATAGTACGTTTACATGAATACTTGAAGTATACTTCAAGTAGAGATCAAGTAATCAAAATATCATGTAAACGCGCATTGACTTGAAGTATACTTGAGTCAAGTAAATCACAAAATTTCGTTCGATTTACTTGAAAAAATTCATGTAAACGCAACTTCAGTACTTGAAAATTTTTCATTTATGCGAGATATGAAAACGACACAGAGGAACAAGAAGAAGATTATTTTTGATAATTCAGGCTGTGATTTTTAGCACTTTTCTCAAGATATAGGTATATCAAAAAATCTGCAATTCTGTATTGAACTTAATGCAGAGTTGTCAAAGGTAAAATGTCACTTCAAGTAAAATTCAAGTCAAGTAATTGGAATTAATTCAACCAAAAACCCTACTTGAGTTTCAAGTGGATTTCAAGTAAAGTACTCAAGTATTCATGTAAACGTACTGTATCAGTACCTATATTTATTATTAATGTTTCGTGATTACTAATTTTTATGCTGCTATACGGTTTAACTGTAATACGACTCAAGTTTGTCACTACATAAGTCTATTAACGTTTTTGATAGCCGCGCTATTCTAGTATATTCATTAACAATTTGCTTAAAGCTATTGTCCGCTATTATTTCTTTAACAATATTTGAATACGTACCATTTTCAAGGTAATTGATGTTAAAATCACCCGCCAAGATCAAGACCATGTTTTAATTCATATCTGCTTAACGAGCGCCATATTCGGCAAAGAACTCACAAAATTGTCTTTCGGAGAGCTATAAGTCAACGTTACCAAACAATACCATTCATGAAACCAACATCTAATCACTAACCACCAAATATCTTTATTAACCACTACCTTAGTTACCTTTGAGGTGATAATATAATAATTTAATTATCATTACGTGCTGTGAATTTGTGATACAGTTATTATTTATATCAGAAACTGTAACTTGTTTGAGCACTCACACATTTATTGTCGGTATTCATATAAGGAACTACAGGGGAGCAAAATTATTGTGATGACAAATGTGGGCAGAAGGCACAAATTTTCACGTGCTGCATAAAGGCCAATTCAGAATCGGCGCAGCATGCAGCAGCTGTGATGCAAGGTTTGATATCATGGGATCATATGGCGCAATTCCCAATCGACGCAGCATGCATCATGATGCAAGAGTTTGGAAAATTTTAAAATTTGATGCATGCTGCAACAGTTCTGCCAACATACTGAGGCAAAAAATAAATTTCAAATCTTATTTATCTCATCTTTCCTCCGAGTAATGTTTTTTTTAAAGAAAAACGACTAAGTTGTAAAAATTTTAGCTTCGTATAATTTTCAGCATTTTTAAAGTTTTGGTGTCGCTAAAAAAGTAAACGCGCTCAAAATCTCATGAGATTGTTGTTTTGTTAAACATAATTATTAGAATTTTGATGCACGAGTTGAATCTGGGCGTTTTTGGGAAAAATAGCATTTTCTGCAGTGGCTGACGCCGCTTCAGCGTTCGACGCCATCTTGTGATTTGAGATATTTTATCGAAAATATCAAACCAAACGAAATAATTGTGGACAACTTGCTGTAGGAATCTCATCAGTGCATTCACTGTTTGTCAAATCAAACGAAAGAATTGTGGACAACTTGCTGTAGGAATCTCATCAGTGCATTCACTGTTTGCCACGAACAGGCTCAACAAGCAACTAGGTGACAACTAACTTACAGTGATTGAGTTTATGATACTCCCAGCTTGGGCAAAGCTGGGCGGCAGTGTATCTATTGGAGTCGCAGCTATACAACGGAGCTACGTTACTAATTGCAGCATATATTAGCAGGACACTAACGCGACGGCATCGAAAACACACCTATACCATCTGGCATGCACACAACAGCCGTGCATTTTAACAGCTAAGCATCTTAACCAGTTAAAACTTAAAGCGAAGTAATTAAAGGGCAGTGCAACAGCAGAGCATTCTAAAGGCTAATACCGATTTCCATTGATCACGTTTTCTAGCAGAAGTGTTACACTTTTCTTGTAGTGTTACACCAACATTGTTCCATTGACCTGCACTGCTAGAAATGGTGTACGTCAAAACGCCTGTGGTGCTACACTCGAAAAATCGGCGGTGTTACACTGGAATACGCACACATCTATCTGAGAAATGTCACAACTGAATGTCATTGAGCATCTCATATAAATCTTCAACTACTACTCTACCAAATTCATCCAAATCACGCCAAAATCTTTTAAATTACAATTTTCATAATTTTTACGTTAATAGTGATGTTATTGTTCCCAGAAAATTTCAATCTGACAAATTACACGGATATGGGCTACTATTACATTCTCATCGCGTCAAAAGTTGTTCCATTGAACTCGTTTTTCATTGATTGACGTGCACTTTTCTTGAAATATCAATGGAAATCGACATAAGTATCTTAACTAATTGAATTTCGTTATTACAAAGTAAAAAGCAACCAGCGAGCATTTTATAATTAAATATAATTAAATAATTTACAATCTAGAGCTAAGCAATTTTCAGATTATAAATTTAATAACTTTAAAAGTAAAGCCAGCAATATCAACTAAACGGATTAAGCAGATATGCCTTAGCAAAACAGCTGAATATTTTAATGCTAAGTATCGTACCCAATAGAATTTCTTATTTGTAAAGTATAACGCAATTGCTGAGCACTTTGAAACTAAATAACTTGGATTTTAAAGCTAGGTAGCACAATCAGATGTATTTTCGCATTAATTAATGCACACAGTACAAAATACAGTATCTACGAACCTCATAGTCCAGCAGATATAGTGCTAATATTTTAATCAACCAGATTTCTGCAGTAACCTGGTGAACTGCTGAGCATCTGAAAACTAAATAACTTGCATTTTAAAGCCAGGTAATTGTCAGTATATAAAATTTAATATAAATATACGTATTCTGTCTGTTGACTCTCGGGTGATTATGTCTCAGGGCTTGTCTATAGCAAAGAAATCGAACTTTTCTCCACCTGTAACTAGGAAATTGAAGTTGACTCTGCCTGTTGGCTTGGCTGCACCAAAGAAATCGAAGTCGTCTCCACCTGCAACAAGGAGTTCGAAGTCGTCTCCACCTAGTGGAATCGTACCTGGCTCTAGGGTCTGTAAAGTGTGCGTCATTAGATCCACCACCCTCTGTGCCGACCCTTGGATCCGGAGTGGTCGATAGATCTTTGATCAACTGGATTGATTACTCCGCATGCTCCGCTTTGTATCATTGCTCGTTTGAGAGTATTAGTGATGTGGATTATTTGTCACACTACTCTGATAAGAAAATCAAATGGTTCTGTGATAGTTGCTTCTGCTGTCTTAAATCGCATCTAGCTGGTTCTGTTAAGACCAAAAAAGGCAGAGGCGGTGTCAAACACAAGTCTGCTAGTCATGTTTCTATCTATGTGAAGATAGAAGCGCTTTCCAAGCTCCTGCAATCCAACTCATCTTTGACGGATCTAGACAAGAAAATTGCAGCCATTGGTGATGAAATTAATCAAGTTCGGCAAGACATCTTCCTGTTAGGTAAAGATCTGAATATCGTTAAAGCCCGCGCTTTAAGCTCTGAGAAGAAGAGATCCCTGATTCTTGCTGACATTCCTGGAGCTGCATTCTTACAGGGTGAACAATTTTTAGAAGCCCTCTGTTTGGCAGTGGGCCTTGATTTCTCCTTCGTTGCAAATATTAAAACAGTGGCTCCATTCACGAATAATAGTGTAGATTCGAATAACACGACTGTGAGGTCCAGCCTTAGACCTAAAGGACTTATTAGATTTCACACTGAGGTTAAGTGTAACGAGTTTTTTAAAGCCTACTTTGAAAAGATTAGAGAAAAAGATCCGCTAACACTAGACCAGATAATTCCTGACGGTCCACAGGGTCGTGTCTATATTAACGAAGACCTTGACAAAGTGGAATTAATTCGACTGGGCAAGGCTCTCTGGTTTAAATGGAAGAAAGTAATCTCCCAGGTTCTTACCAGAAATAGAAAAGTGTTTGTGGTACCCAGGGATCCCAACAACGCTACTAATTCTCTCTTTGAGCGTCTCTCTGACTCTTTGGTTGTACAATTGACTAATTTTGTTGGGACCCCTGACCCCTGTCTCCCGAATCGGGAGCTTCTTCCGAATCTCCTCCTCAATTATAAGCTTAACATAGTCTCACTCAACGCCCGCTCCTCCATGAAACACCTCGAACATATCAGGCATCTTGCTCGGCACTTCAGTGCTAGTGCTATGCTTCTTTGCGAAGCCTGGGATAAGCCTCATCACACTGACAAAATGCTTGAAATTCCTGGTTACTGTTTACATAGGCTGGACCGTATTTCTTGGAGGGGCGGTAGAGTGGCGGTTTATGTCGTTAACACTCTCCAATCTAAGATAATTTTTCATTCTCTTGACAATAGTTGGGAGATTCTGGTTGTTATGACTTGGGACGACAGTGCCAATAGTGATCCGATTATACTCATGTCGGTGTACCGCTGCGACCACACCTTTTCTGACTACATTCTGGTCCTTTTTAATTCCTGCTTGGATAATCTAGTCAATCAATACTCGAATGTTTTTATAGGTGGCGACTTCAATGCTGATATTTGTGGCAATCTGGGTCTTAGTGTATCTCTCCGAGATCTATTCTCTGAACGTGGCCTGCTGCTGCTTAACAGCTTCCCAACTCTGGTCCACTTCAGCGACTGCTCTGGACCTTATGATCTCATCCTCCAACTTTCATCCTATCAGGTCTGGGCAGGATCCTGGAGTTTCTGACCACGAGGCTGTCTTTGCTTCCTTCGATCACCCCTGTGCTCAACCCTCCCGTTGGTACACTTACAGAAATTTTGCAGCGATTCAGCCTGATGCTATTAAAGCCGACATACTGCTGACTGACTGGACCACAATGCTCAATTCTCCTGATCCGGAGGAGTCAGCACAGTTGTTTACTACGGCTATACAGACTCTCTTCCCCACACATGTACCACTCAAATCGATTCGATCCAGGCATTTGATGTCCAAGATCCTCCTACTACCAGATGTACGGCTCAGTTGTCAGATGCGTGATATCGCGTATGGAGCCTGGAAAAGGCTGAAAACTGGTGAGACTTACAGAGACTTCAAGCGACTTCGAAACTCGGCAAGTCATCTCATTACGGCTAAGTCCAGAGAGTTCACACTGCACTGCTTCGAGGGTCCAATTAACTGGAAGAAAATTAGGAGTTTGGGCATTGGATCTAAGACTAGAACGAGTTCGTGTGTAGATCCGGTTGAGTTTAGTGAGTTCATTCATTCCGCAACAACTGGTGGCTCCCGTGGAATTATGCTTGGACACTCTCATAATGTTGACCACGGTATTACAACTCGAACTGATGAGGATGGCTTTGCTTTTCGAAATGTTAGTGAGGAGGAAGTTCTTTTTGCTATCTCGCGAATCAGGTCTAATGCGGTGGGGCATGATGGTGTTCCTATCAAATTCCTCAAAACTATTCTGCCTCATTTAATAACGGTGATTTTTTTTCTTTCTTTACTTTTTTTTTTACTTTTTTTTTTCTTTCTTTACTTTTTTTTTCTTTCTTTACATAATTTTATTTTAGTCTTTATATATGAATTCCTTTTAATTTTATTTTTATTTTTATTCATATTTTTCTTGCGGTTATTTTTATAATTTCTAAATTTTCATGCTAAGTACTTTTTAAAAGGCTATGCCTTATTTTGTACAAATTTTCTTTAGAATAAATTTGATTTGATTTGATTACCCAGCTATTGAACAAGCTCCTCACATGTTCATACTTCCCGATCAGCTGGAAGCTTGGCCTCATCACTCCGATTCCTAAGATTTCCTCGCCAATCACGGTGGGTGACTGGAGACCAATCACTGTTTTACCCTCGATCTCTAAGGCGTTTGAGTCATTGATGACTGACCAAATTGCGGAGCACGTTAGCATTAATAATTTTCTCTCAAAGTTTCAGTCTGGCTTCAGGAATAAGCACTTGTACTGCTCTTACGTCGGTGGTCTCAGATATTCGTTCGCTTTGCGATTCAGGGAATGACGTCATTCATATTCTCCTTGATTTTAAAAAAGCATTTGAGTCAGTCCCGCATGTGCTTCTGGTTGATAAGCTGCGAAGTCAATTTAGTTTCTCGTCTTCTGCATGTAGGTTAATCTCTTGCTATTTAAATCAAAGAGCACAGACTGTGGTGTCCAATGGGAGAATGTCCTCTTCTAAGTTGGTTTTATCAGGAGTGCCGCAAGGGCGGTATTGGCTCCGCTATTGTTCACGCTCTTCATCAATGATATAACTCGGGAGTTACATGGTGCTCATTTTCATCTTTATGCTGATGATATACAAATCTATGCTGGAGCTCTAAGGAACGGTCTTCGTTCTCTGATCACTGACATCAATGTGATTCTCTCCAGAGTTTCTAATTGGTGCATTGCTAATGGACTTGATCTAAATCCTGAGAAGACGCAAGCAATAATCTATACTAGTGGGCATAGTGCTGTCGCTTCAGCTGCTCTCCCTCCCGTTACTCTTCTGGGTCGGAGCATTTCAATATCCCCAGATCCAGTGAAAAATCTTGGGCTATTGATGGACCAGAGACTCGCCTGGGGTCCTCATGTTAACCGTATTTGCTCGCGAGTATATTTTGGTCTTCGGACGCTCTATGCTGTATCGGTCTTTTTCCCTGAGGGTATTCGGGCTAGTCTGGTGCGAGCATTGATTCTTCCCCGTTTTCTGTATGCGGATGCTGCTGTCTACTCCTTGCCTGCCCTTACAATCTTGAAATTGTCTCGTGGGCTTAATGCTTGTGTGAGATATGTTTATCGTCTGAATAGGCGGGCGCATGTGTCTGCTCTAGCGGAGGAGTTTCTATCCTGCACACTATCTAAGTTTCTTGAGTTCAGAACTCTCCGTTTTATTTTTCGTGCCAATCTTGGTTTGATGCCTACTTACATTGGCGAAAAGTTTGATTGGAGTACTAGGGATAGATCGAGGATCATTCTCCGTCGAACCCGAACTCAGTGGGGCGGATGAACGGTCTTTTTTAAGAGTGCAGTCATCTGGAACTCTCTCCCTAGGGAGATTAGGGAATCTGCTTCCATGAGCTCATTCAGCGAAAGGCTTCTTGAAAATTTGAGTGAGACTGGGTTGCGTTAGATTATTGAGCTCGTTCCCTTCCTCTTGGTCTTGCTTGTGCTGATGTGTGCTACCGTAATCCTTTTAGGGGTGATCTTACTGTTATGGTGTTTCCACAATATTAAAAACTTTCTTAGTGTTTTTATGGTTGCAAAGTTCGAGGTTTTGTGGCGTTATCGGTTGTGATTATTCGAACATCCTCATTCGATCCTGTGAATATCAAGGCTGATTTACCAACAATTGTACTCTTGCCTGACTTTATTGAGAGTTAGGTGTTCAAAATGGATGGTGTTGTAGTTTGAATATCTCTTACTTTGAATAATATTAAGCTATCTGATTGAGTTACCTGATTTAACTTGTAGGTTTAAGGTTTTCGTATAAAGAAAAAAAAATGTGCTGTTCTAACTTCTTTAGTACCTGTGCTCAGTCACTTTAAGTGTTACACTATTTACTTTATTTTTATTACTTTTATTGTTTGCTAGAGTTTATGCTTATATTTAATATAAAAACTACTGTAGATCTATGTACCCACCGTTTTAAGGACGTGGCCTCGGCCAGGGTCTTTCAACAAAATATTTTTGTTTTGTATTGTATTGTATTGTATTGTATTGTAATTAAAATTATGCACAATATAAAAACTCGGTATTAAGGTGTTATGTTTGTAAATAGTTGTAAATTATAAAAAAAGTTAGCATTACAAAGTTTCCTACACTGCTTGCTGCGTCGGTTGAGAATTGGCCGGCAAAATCTTTGCAGCATGCTGCGCCGATACTGAATTGGGATTAACAGCTATTACCATGTTTACATGCAGGGTTAAACCTGAGACAACTTACATCTAGATGTGCAAAGCCTCACAAAAACGCGGTCCAACTAAAATGAGCTAATGACCCTCTAATAGAAAGCTCTACACATTCTGTCTCTCTCTTGCTGTATTATACCACATAAATTCTTCGCAATGATAGCTTTCTTTGGTTGAATAAAAAGTTAAAGAGCTTTCAAAAACTGTTCCGGGCTTATATGGAGTTTTGCACATTAGTTGTAAGTTGTCTAAGGTTGAACCATGGCTCAACTCGGGTTCAACTCCATGTATACGCAGCTCAAGTTGAATTTGGGTTAACTCGACTGCGCTTGGCTGGTGTAGTCGAGTCGAAATGATACACGCGATTTGAGTAGTTGAGTTGGCAGCTAACAGTTGGGATTTATTTTGTTTGCTCTTTACGCAAAAGTTTTGTTAGGTTTTGTATTTATTGGAGTTTATTTTGTTTATCTAAACAAAATTTATAACTTTTATAGCTCCATCACAAAAATACCATAAATAAGATGTTATGTTTAACTGTCACTTCAACTATATTTGAACCTGTTTCCAAATCACCTCTCAAACCTGCGTGTGCCTGCGTGCTCAGAAACACGAGTCGAAAACTCAACTCAATTTCGACCCAATTTTCAAATCTGCATGTAAACATACGGAGGCCTTAATTGCGGAATGCGGCCCCTGGGGCAAGATGTTATAACTTCGAAACATTCGGCGTTCGATAATCTATCGATCGTCGATATGTTGTAACACTTTCGACAGGCGATAATTTCGATAGAATATCACTGAGTTTTGCTGAGAGCACTGACATATAATAAGAATGGACTGAGCCATCCTATCTAATTCCTATAGTTAAAAATGGCACAAATTTTTGCTAAAATCTATTTGTCTCTTTCAAGCTCAAAATGTACATTGAACTGTAACCAATTTTGGAAACAGTACGGCTCGCTGACATATAATAAGAATGGACTGAGCGTTCTTGCTTCAAAAATGGCACAAATATTGAACAGGCTGTGAAAACCCTTTATTTTGTACAATTGCACACCGATTCATAATTTATTATTATTTGTCGATTGGAAACACTAAAGATGTTATAAAATAGAATTGCATTAAATTAAAATTATTTAGAAAGTTAAACTTGTTTTAATTAACCCAAAAACTGATTTGTAATATTACTGAAAAATGTGCACCTCTGCAGATTTGTTGTCAAATTTCCTTGAGCTTGTAAGAGATAGACATATAAAAACAATATATTTGTCTGAAATTGTATGTCAATTCCAATGCATTCCAATTAATACAGCTGTACTGTTTCCAAAATTGGTTACAGTTCAGTGTACAATTTGAGCTTGAAAGAGACAAATAGATTTTAGCAAAAATTTGTGCCATTTTTAACTATAGGAATTAGATAGGATGGCTCAGTCCATTCTTATTATATGTCAGTGGTACGGCTGTATTAATTGGAATGCATTGGAATTGACATAAAAATTCAGACAAATATATTGTTTTTATACGTCTATCTCTTACAAGCTCAAGGAAATTCTACAGCAAATCTGCAGAGGAGCACATTTTTCAGTAATATTACAAATGAGTTTTTGGGTTAATTAAAACAAGTTTAACTTCCTAAATAATTTTAATTTAATGCAATACTATTTTTCAACATCTTTAGTGTTTCCAATCGACAAATAATAATAAATTATGAATCGTTGTGCAATTGTACGAAATGAATGGTTTTCACAGCCTGTTCAATATTTGTGCCGCTGCCTTAAATATTTTTTTGTGTCCCGGTAATTAATTATTTCTTCGTCATTTTCGTTACCCTCCACAAATAAAGCCACTGCGGCTTAAAAACTCCATAAATTCCAATTTTATTATTATTAAAATTTATCAACAACTAGAAAACTGAAAAAGAATCTATAAATGTCATTTTTGCTAGGGGAAAAAATTCGGAAATAGTTTCGAAACAAGCAAAATCGCCTGTCGAACGAAAATCTTATAACCGCCAGATCGAAATCTTCGCTTCGATGATCGCTTTCGATGCGAAGTTATACATGTCGCCACTGAAATGGTTATTTTCGAGACTCGTTCCAAAATACTGGTGGTGAGGTGAGTCTCGACTCGAGATTTTACAGCCCACAGCTGTCAAATGTCAGTGACACTGACAACAACAAAAGCTCTGAAGTGTAATTCTGAATTCATTAATCTATACAAATTAATAAAGAACTGAGAATTTTATTTTAACTTCACTCTAATTCAATCCGAAATCAATAAAGATTTTTTTTTTAAATAAATTTTATAAGACAGTGAAGAAGCGTAGGAGAAATGGATAAAAGGCAGAAGAAAAATCAGTAAATAAGTAAGGTAATTTTGGAAACAAAGCGTAGTTGAAGTATTTCAATTTAGTGTTAATAAAAAAATTTGAAATATTTAAAAGAGATAAAACACCCACAATTCCTATTGTTTATAGATGACGATAAGCTGATTTAATCGGAAAAGATTCTTTTTTCCGATATGCTGATATTTCTCATGCTCTTTACATGTTTTGTATATTATTCACGGTCTAAATTTGCTTTTATCAATCAAAGGAATATAGTAACGAAAAGGCTGATAACAACTTTATCAATATAGTTTCACACTTATCAGCTCTGTAGAAACTGAATACATCGCCCTTGCTAGGCCCAAGTGTTATTGACATACATATACTGCAATTATTAATGAATAAGTGCTAATGAAAATGGGAAATCAACTTAATAGCTGAAATTACCTACATTCTAATAGATTTTTATTTCAATGAAATTGCATTATTGGTAGTATACAATATAATCTGCACTGTAAAATAGTGTTAAAAAATTTGGGGATATATGAGTAGTAACAAAGTTGTAAATATATGCGCTATTAAACAAGCAACTATTCGACTGCTGATTGTCTGTCATGTATTACATGTTGGATACGAATAATCTTACTGAATGTTTGTACAGTAGCAGTTAAACCGTCTGCCTATTAATAATGAGAAATATATGTATGCACGTATGTGTTGCTTTATAGCATTTATTCTCACTTGTAAAACAAAGGCCAACCAGTTTATTATAAGAATTAGTAAGATAAATGCGTCTTTTATAGTAAGATATTTGCTCCATTTTAGGCAACTGTCGTGATGATCGTCTTCAAAACATTCAGTTATGCAGTTAAAGCAAAGATCTTTAACTGACTAATGCATGCTCCAATAAGCCGATTTCAAAGTAACATTCTAGATATAGTCAAAACTTAGAACCAACAATCTCAATTCAAACATATGTAAGCCGGCTAATAGCTTTGTTTAACGGTGGCATGTGGAATGGAAACAACTGGCTATCCTCTTTATAAGTAACATCCTAACGTTCATTGGAAACTGTAGATTAAAAATATCGACATAGACCAGATAAAGTATAATGAAGTTTCCTCGAATGCCATTTCATATTTGTTCTTTATTCTAACCTACCGAATTATTCAATCAGCACGGCCGATGCCATTTCGGCTATACTATTTATTCAGTGCAGGCATATCACATTACGAGAATTTAGGTTTTAGCCTGTAGGTAACATATGAGCCATTTATTTTGAAAGTGGTTTAAGTAAATTTTTTTTAAGATGAAATATTGAAATATTTTAGTTTAAATTAATTTCAAAAAATAATTTAAAAATATTTATAGGATCTAACTGACAGTGTAAATTTATTAATTAAGTTTACTAAAGAATTCTGAAGAAAATATAAATACTATACCCAAATGGACTTGAATAACTGCAAATCCAATTAGAAAACAAGTGGTATACCTATTGAAAATTCTTCAATGTAGCTAAAATGCATCCTCAGAAAGGACGAGAAGGACCAAACCGAAGTTATCCTTTTTTCGTGTGGCTTTTGTTTTTAAATGTTGACCATACCAAAAGATAGTCCGGCTAATGATGGTTAGCTTTTGGTACTTTTGGTACTACTTCTTCGATGATATCTGTGTGCATTTTCGAGAAAAATGGCAAAGGAACACGGTGCATAGAGTACAATTTGAGGCCTTATATCTCGCTTTATTATTAAACTGGAATTTTCAATATAACACTTTCGTATTAGTTTTATTCGCGGAATTCAAAAATGTAATCTAAATGTATCCTTAATGAGGACGAAAAGGGCATTTTTTAAATATATCCAAGGACTTTGGCTATGCCAGAGGATACCTTGACTAAAGATGCCTAACTTTTATTATTAGGACTTTTTCGATATCTCCGCACATTTTCGAGAAAAATGCCCAGCGAACACGTTACGTGGGACACCCTGTATATGATAATAGAGTCTGTTCAGAGCAACTCGCTATAGTCACTTTGCGTTCAGAGCAGCCAAAAAGTAACTTTTTCCCCTCGCTTTTGACAGAAAAATGTGTTCAGAGCGGACGCTATAGTCACTATTGAAATCACATTTCTTGATAGCACTCGGGACTGCTACAAAAATAGTCACTTTCGCGTTTGATGTGTGAATTGTGTGTTGCTCTGAGACTCATAATATAATACATATATATAATAATTTTGTCATTGTGTACATACGTATTAGGGAATTAAAAACAAATCCTTCGTATACTTATAAAAATTAATTTATTTATTTAACTCAAAAGTTTCACAAATAAGCATAACAACCCTTGAACATACAACTAAAGAAAGGGCAATAAACCTATAAATTGCGGCATTTCCTTAGAACATATAACTAAAAGAAGTGTAATAAGCCCGAAAAATTGCTGCATTCCCACTATGTGGTAGAATTCTGTCGTTGAGTGCTAAAATTTCGTACGCGGCGTTTTTATGAAAGTTAATTTATATCTTAAATGATTATTATCCCTTTTACAACAACCGTTACTTACAGCACTTTTATTAGACAGTCGGCATTTAATTTGTTTGCATTTCAGATTGCTTAATGTTTTGCATCAGCTTTGTGTTCCAATTTCAGCTAACCCCAATGTCTTTACACTATACGGTTGCTGCAGATAAGAAAATTTGCCTGTTTTTAACGGCAATTCTTGATATAAACGATCGTAAGATACGTGAACAACTTCTTTACAAATATGTTTACTATCATATTTTAGCATCCGCGCACTTTATTCCTTATTTTTCAAATGTATACAGGCTGTTCGATAAATAAGTACGATGGAGTATGCCAATTGATTTCTTAGAGTGCCTTAATCATACTTTCGCTCTGGATCTTTAAATTCCTTTAATCCTTCCTCGCTAAAATTTGCGTTTCACAACTTTTCGAAGAGAATGTAGTCACGTAAATGATCTAAGTCCTTTCCAGAATAGTGTAGGGAAAACTAGACAGTCCTTTAAAACAAAAAGAATTAGTTCAACAGAGCAGTGTTATTAAACAGTGAATGTGAGTGGGATCAATACAAATCTTGCAGAAATATATATATAAAAGCAAAACATAATTTCATTTAAAATAAAATAAGTTTAAGTCCGAATCAAAAAGAAATGTGGAGAACAATAAAACAACTAGTTATAAAAAAACAACTTAGTGTTATTAAAGAAACGAACTTCCCTGATGGTAAATATAACGAAGATGCTATTATTGCGACAAAATTTAATTCTTTTATTATGAACAGTATATATGAGGTCAGTAACTCAATAACATATGTACCGTATACAAATTACATTGAAGAAACAGAATCTACATTTAGCTTTGAACTTATCCAAGTAAATGATTTAGAAACTATATTAAAGAATATGAATCATAATAGAGATTTGAATATGCTGAACGCTTGTATGATTATTGATTGCATGAAAGAGTTGGCTCCGGTACTTGTTGATATTATCAATGAATCACTAAAAAATTGTGTCTTTCCTGATAGCTGGAAATAGTCAGTTGTCGTACCAGTTGAAAAAGTAAAAGGAAATAAGAGCTGTGAGTTCTACAGGCTGATAAACATGCTTGCAACACATGAAAAGGTGATCGAAAAAGTGGTACAATTACAACTCATAAAATATCTCGAAACTAATTCTATAATCACAGAATGTCAATCCGGTTTCCGACATGGACACTCTTGTGAAACAGCAATAAATTTAATAATAACAAAGTGGAAGGAGGACCAAGATAAAAAGAGAATTACAATAGCTGTCTTTCTTGACCTAAAAAGAGCATTTGAGACAGTGGATAGAAAAATTTTATTGCAAAAACTGGATAAGTATGGAATAAGAGGAAAGGAAAAGAAATGGTTTGAATCATATTTGAATAATAGAACACAATGCACAAAAATAAACGATACATTATCTACGGAAATAGCAGCGGACATCGGAGTTCCTCAGGGGACAATACTAGCAGCGACTTTATTCCTTATATATGCTAATGACATGGCAATATAAAGAATTCAAAAGTGGTGCAATTCGCGGATGGCACTCTTCTATATATTACTGGTGAATGTGAAAACGATTGTAAACGTAAAATACAAGAAGACCTAAATATTATTGGTAAATGGTTGAATATGAATAGACTTAAACTTAATATAAATAAAACAAAGACAATGATTATTAATTCTTCAAACGTAAGTCCAATTTTTTTAGAAAATAACCAAATTGAAATTGTAAATGAAATTAAATATCTTGGTGTCGTTATAGATAATAAGTTAAAATTTAAAAGTTATGTGGACTATTTATGCAAAAAGATTTCTAAAAAGATTTCATTCTTTAAACGCTTAAGAAATAAATTAGATACAATGACTGCGATAAAGATATATAATACAATCATTAAACCCCACTTTGAGTACTGTCATCGGTTGTATTTGTGTGCAATAATGAGATGATGGCACGTTTACAACATCTACAAAATAAAACTATGAGATCCATAATAAAATGTAATAGATATACACCTATTCAAGTTATGTTGAACACTTTATGCTGGATGAAAGTAAAACAAAGAACAATATTCAATGTATTACTCTTCGTCTACAAAATTAAAAATTATCTTTTGCCGCAATACATCTGTCGAACAGTGGCGTATGTCGGAGAGGTGCAACCATATCCGTTAAGCAACATTGGAGACTTTGGACTAAATTTATTGAGAAGATCGAGAACACAAAATATGATAATGTATCGAGGCCTACAGATGTTTAACCAATTACCAACGAACTTTAAAAAATGAAAGGAATATGATGATATATAAAAGAAATCTAATAAGTTATCTTAAGTGTAATTATGAGCAAATGTGAAAAATTTTGAGATAACGAATTGTAATATTTGAATTATTTTAAACACTAATATTGTATTAAATAGTATTATATTATGCTAATAAAATAAATAAATAAAAAAAACATCTGCTTCCATTCAAAAGTTACACAGTTAATTTATGTTATGCAAAAGGTGAAAAAAAGTTCCAGAGCAGAACTGGGAAATGTGCATCTTGGGAGAACACGTACAGCATTTATTAAGCTCTGGAAATTAAAGATTTTCATTTTTCGCATAACATAAAAATATTACTAATTTTCGAATGGCAGCAGATATTAAGCAAATTACTTTTTTGTTTTAAAGGACTGTAAAGGACAGATCACATTTTAGAATAAAAAAAATTATATCTTTTTACATTTAAGAATTAAGGGTCGACAACTGAAACATTTGACAATAAATGGCAGCATGTTGTACATCATTATAAAGGATGAAATGTTGAATAGATATGAAATAGATGCGAAAAACCACTTAAACAATCAAATTTGCACAGAGAGGTGAGCATAGGAAATTACATACGGGCATTCACCTGGAGGGTATCATAAAAATTGGTCTTAAGGCCGCTACACACGCTCATGCAAATCATACGACTGGGCCAGGCATTGTCCAGTCGTATGATTTGCATGAGCGTGTGTAGCGCAATTCGGAACTTTAGTTGAGACTGAAGTCTGCCATGAATGAAATCTGACGAAACTATTGTGTACAAGCAAACCTGATGACTTTGCTATACGAATGAATTAAAGTTTGAACAAAATTCGTTGAGAGTGGAGGCAAAAGTTAACATCTGATTTTGTCTAGTTCGATTTTATAGCAAAGTCATAAGTTTTGCTTGTACGCAATAGTCTCGGTAGATTTTACTCATGGTCTCTCAACTCGCTACACACGGTCATGTAAATCAAACGACTGAATCATGCATAAGTCGCAACATTTTCTTGAGCGTGTGTATCGTCTTTTAGACCAATAAATACTTGTTAAAATTAAGTACAATCTGATGCTAAATTACTTAGCATTGTACGTCAACTACATCAGAGGTGTTCAAACCTCATATGTACTGATGTCAGCAGACAATTTCAGATTACCCCGCGACACAAAATAGTATGGTATTTAGATGATTTCGAAGATTAAAAACGGGTGCTCTTGGTGAGAAGGTAGAACTATGAAATTTTAAGGACGTGTTCTCTCATCTATTCTGATCAGTTTCTTGGGTCGTAGAGTCTGATCGGTCGATTGCTACGTGTTTTATAACATTTCATCATGGAGATTCCAATAAAATTTTAGGCCAATTGTGAATCGCGAAGTACGAGGTGTGATCAAAAAATACGGTGAATTAATTTTTATAGCAGCAACTGCATACGCTATATCCATTTGAAGTTATCCTTCTGATAGCCTGATTCTTTGAAAAAGTCGGTGAACAAGTTGTAACTTGTTAGCCGACTTGCAGAATAGGAAGAGTGAGGTCATGTTTGTCGCACATCATGGATTTCGAATAACGGATTAACATTAAGTTTTGTTTTAAGTTGCTGAAAAATCTCAAAGAAGATCATGAATTGTTAAAATAAGTGTATGGCGATATTGTGGTGACTCTGAAGACTGCCTACTGGTAGTATGAGCGATTTAAAAGAGGAAATGAGTTGGATGAAGACGAGCAATGGTCGGGACGTCCTTCGTTAACAAAAACACACAAAAACGTGCAAAAAGTGCAAAACGGATTCGTTCAAACAGGCGATTGACTATGTATTATTTGAGAGCTTGGGGAAGAACTGAACATCTCGCATGGGTCTGTTCCTGTTTGTCCACATCCACCGTATTCTCCAGATTTAGCAGCATGCTACCTAGGCTCTTCCCAAAAATAAAAAAAACTGCACCAAAAGTTAACGTTTTAACACCTTTTTCGACATTTAGAGGTCCACGATAGAGCAGCTGAAGACAGTTCCGAAAGAAGCCTTGCAGAAATGCTGCCAATTATGGAATCAACGTTGGAATAAGTGCATCGCTAGCCAAGGAGAGTACATTGAAAGATTTTAATTCAAATTTATGTAAACTTATTACCTTGCTTATAATAAAACCATTCACCGTATATTTTTATCACACCAGTAAAAACTAAACTGCCACACTGATTCATCGAGAATTATGTTCTGTTTACGGCGATAAGCGCATGAGCCTGCATATTGTTACGCGTTGGCGAACAGCGTTCCTAAATGGACACTAAGACTTTCACAGGCGCGACGTTCTTTTCGTTGACGATGCGCTGGATGTCCTTCGCGCTCCTTAACGTGTTTTTTTCTTCTGTGCCTCTTTCTGCGGTAGAATAGAAAAAAACCGGAAAAGGTATTGAATACCGAAAACAAGAAAGCCTTGAGAGTTACATTTTTGTTCATTTTATTATTTTTTTTTTCACTTTTTCCTTAACTTTTCCAATCTAACTAACTTTACTTGCAATTTTTAATAAACTCTTGAAATTTTAATATACTTATTTTACACTTTAGAATTAACTGGACAACGCTTTAAATAGCCCCACCCATAGTCAAACTTATCTCGGCGTTTTCTTGGGTTGCGCCCTGCATATTGTCGATCTTTGTATGCTATCTTAGCATAAAGGACAAATGCCGTGATGGAAATTGTGTTGACGATATTCTTTACTTTTCAAGTGTAATTCAACACTTGACCTAATGTTGTACTTTGTCGTCTTTTCGTTTAGAAAAGTATCGAATTAGCGGTTGATTTATCGCATATTTGTTTAGTGTAATTTTTAAGTACGATAATTTGGTATATTAATTCGTTTTTAATCTATTACTTTTATTAAATATATGTATGCTTTTGGGTCCATGCATATATGACTTCAGCTAATACTTTGAGATCTATGTCATGAGCATATACATGATATGGGCTAATAGGAATTGTGCCGCCAACTCTTCTGATATTGTGTCTGCCTTCCCGTTTAAAGTTTTTCTTCGATTAAGTTTGAAAAAGTCTGATGTTTTACCAGCAACACATAATATATTCTCTCCTCAATCATTTTTCCCCTCCAATTGTAGCTAAAGAATTAATGCGAACAACTATTTAAGTAATATTTAAAAAAATCGAATGTTAAACAAACATTTTCGTTTCAGATCTTCTGGTAAAAAATAATGACAAAAACGCTCACAAGGAATTTCGACGAGCGCTGTCGGTGGCGCTTTTTTGAGCCTCCACTGTATCAACAAATTCGATACAAGAAAGCGTCCATCGATTGATGTTAGCAACAATACAAAAAAATATTACCAGCAACAAGAGTGTGCCATTAAGCATACACCACACAACAAATTTCAGTTTTAAGACAACGCTGATACCCAAGAAAGGTGCTTTAATAAATCTAAAAATACAGAATTACTGTCGGAAAAGAAGCTCCAAGTCGAATATCACCAACATAATATCTTCAAATTATAATTAGATTACACGTATTTCAATAATCTAATCATTTAGTATCAAAACACGTTTTCTATTGCAAAGATTGTAACATTCATTAGGTTCAGATGTTTTTTTATCTAAAAGTAGAAAAACCTGCTTATATACATACATAAATACATACTAGAAACATTATAACATTGTACAATAGCCCATGGTGGAAAGTTTATTGTATTGATGTAAAATTATTCATCAAATGTAATGTTGTCCGATTCTTATGACACGGACGAATTGGACACAATTGCCGATGTTATGGGACTACGTTCACAAAATCGTCTGAATACATTTCGTGAAATGTGGTATCATATATTCCTATGGGCACTATTTTCATCGATATTTGTTCACACTTGTGCCGCATTAGTCGCATTTGTAACATTGCGCAAACATAAGTTCGGTCGTTTTTTCTCAATATTAATACTAGTTATGGGTTTTATATCGCCAGCAACTAGTGGAGTTGTTAGTAGTGCTGCCATTGCATTTGTACATCGAGCCTCTAGTTTACCAATGTCACCAATATATGCGATGGTCTGGGGTGTTGGTCAAACGATTGTTTCAGCTTGTTTAGGTTTCACGAGAATACTTGCTACTCTCTGAAGATTTGAGAAATCAGACAATTTTAAATTTAATATTATTAGAAAACTAGAAAATACGAATGAAATTATTATATTACCTTTATTAATTATATACTTACATATTTTTGTATTTATATATAGATTTTTTATTTCCACTTTCGAATTTAACTGTTTCCTTTATAGATCGTGGGTTTCATATACTGGCCCCTTAGGTGTTGCAATCGAATTTATTTATTTTCTTTTCGTTTTTTTTCTTCTTTTTTTTTTGCTAGCTACTTTGCTGAAACAGAAAACAAATTTTGAATAAGAATTTCCGTGAACTGTTTTGTTTGAGAAAATCTAAAAAATCTTATTCCAGTGTCATCGCCGGTCGATTTTTTCGCGAACATAAGAAAATACAAGACGTTTTTTGTTTATTTATTTAGTTTTAAAATTTCACTTAACGAAAAATTGTTCGACTTTGTGTTACTTTTTAGTTGCTATTTGTAATCACATAAAAACACATTTCCTTAAAATAAAGTGATATTATATATCATTAGATTGATAAAAACGACAAAAATACTATATAATATGACAAATATTTTTGAAACATTCTCTATTTCTTAAGTGTTATTACAAATAATTTGATGATGGAACCAAGTCGCATAGTTTTATTTAGTCTAGCGATGTTGAGGTAACATTCGTTGTCATAACACCATACCAGACAAAACTCATTATTTTTTCTTTTATGTTAAGTATTCAATCTTTTCAATATTTTATGTGGTAGCTTACGTTACTAAATTTGTAGAGAATTATATTTAAATTGTAATCGAAAGATGAAAAGAAAAACATGGAATGGGAAAAATGTGATGTTTTTGTAAATGTAAATTTAAAAAAATATATATATACATATATGTATATATATATATAATTGCACCCGGTTTTTCTTTTACGCTTTTCGAATTAAATACAGACTTTGAGAGGGATTACTATTTAATTAGTAAAAATTATTATGACAGGTAGGAATTAAATAATATTAATTAAAAATAATAAAATATAAAAATGATGAAGATGACGAAAGACAATTTAGAAAATTAATCAGAAGAAATGTAGAATAAAATACATTTTCTTACGTTATGATGTGTTTTTTTGGTGTTTAATCAAATATAATTATAAGATTTTTGCACAATACTCAATTCAATAATGATGATACTGCCAAGAAATGAAGCTCTTGCATGTTTATCCAAAGAATATTAAAGCACAGTTTTCTGTGTAAAGTTAAATTATTCATATTCAAGCTGTAAAACAAAAAAATCGGTACAGTTCTGTGCACTATGCTCGGAAAATTCATAATCAAGGATTTAAATTCGAATACTAGGATACCCGGGCACTACTCATTTTTTCTGAAGATATGTGGTAAAATGAAGGTCCATTTAATAAAATATTGTCTTTCTTACTTCTAACTGCTGTAATTCCAATTAGCAAAAATTCACTTATTCAATTTAATACGTCTCACTAACAACTGTCTGCAAGCTAATGATCAAATTTTAGAGATATAAACCAGTGCGAAAAATTTAAATAATATCCTTTTGTGAAAGAATAGTTTTGCGAAGTGCACTTTTATCGAATATGATATTTTTAGGAAAAACCTCGTTTGATTAAGGTCCGTCCGTTCTCTCGGCAACGCGTTTACTTAGTTGAAATTTTTGCATACAGCTTTTTAGAAAAATTGTAGATTTAAGTTGGAAAATGCGACAAATCGGGGAACTCCTTCGTAGAGTTGACAAACAAAAATTTCGTTTTTTACTATATACATATTTGGACACTACCTGCGTAGAGAGCTGAAATTTTGTTCACGGCGCCTTCATAGAAATAGTAAGTATATTCTCAAAAAGGAGCTAAATCGGGCAACACCCTCTTGGTGTTGCTATACAAAAACAGATTTTTACGTAAACTTTGAAAACGATCAGTCAGTCCAAAACGTTTTTATTGTACTGCCAAGTTCTTAAGAATATAAAATTCTATGAAATTGATTATACTCATTTTGATTGTCCGATGGACCGTTCTAGAAATATATGCGAAAAACCACTGACTATGAAAGGACGAACAAAAGAATGCTCTTAAGGAACAAAAGAATTCTCTCGAGGAACAAAGGAAATCTTTGAAAGCGCGTTTTGATGAACAAAAGAATTCTAATGAGGAACAAAAGAATTCTCTGGAATCCCGTTTAGATGAGCAGAATAAATCTATGGAAACCCGTTTGGACCGAACAAAAGAAATCTATGGAAGATCTCTCTGAAGAATTGTCTAGAAACTTGTTTGGAGGAACAGAAGACTTTTCTGAAAGGTTCATTAGACGAACAAAATGTAAAAATAGAAGAAATCCAGCAGGAAGTGTTGGAAGTTTAGCAACAAGCGTCGGGAGTTCTGGAAAGAATAAATCATCGTCAGCCTCTAAGCGTAGCACCTGAAATATCCGGCGCAGGTAGAATGAAACCCCCAATATTTGATGGACAAAATTCGTGGCATATCTTCAAGAGACAATTCGAGGCAGCTTCAGAGGTAAATGGATGGAATGATGAAGACAAAGCTATAGTTCTGGGGTGAGCGCTTCGAGGTCCAGCGTCAGAGCTCTTACAAACTGTGTCGATTGAAAAGCAACGTGATTACACTTCATTAGTACAAGCGATAGAATTACGTTACGAAGATGAACACATGCAGCAAGTATATCGCCTACAGTTGCGCAACAGGATTCAAAAACATGGACTACAACAACTGCAGGCAGATGTGGAATGATTAGCGCATCTTTCATACTCCAGCGTGAATGCGGATTTTCTCAATGAAGTGGCGGCGGAAGCATTTGTGAACTCTGTTGCAGATCAAAATTTACAACAAGTGTTAAGGCTAGCAGGAAAGAAATCAACAGCAGAAGCACTAGCCTATGCATTAGCGTATGAATCCGCCAGACAAGCTTCACGGAGGCAGTACGTGTAAGAGAAATTTCAGTGGAAGAATGTACTTGTAACAGAGTGCAATCATCACAGAGTCCGCATTCACGTGCTGTCTTCCGATGCTAGAATTGTAATAGACCAGGGCACCTTCAAAGAGACTGCAGAAAACGTCGCCGAGTGGAATTGCCAGAAGAGGAGGGGAAAGAAGAATGCCAAATATGTCGAGCCAGGGAACAAGCTATTCGTGGAGAGACTAGATATCAAGCAGCGACTAGTCGCATCACCTCTCCTGTTGAGCAGTCGGAAAACTAGTAAAAACCAACTGTGGGGCAGAAGTTAGTTGGTGGAACCGACAGCCTCGAAGTCATCATTCAAGTAGGCCAGTTGCAGAGAAATAATAGCAGTCTTGTTGTTAAGTAAAATTTGAAGCACCCTGTGCATCAGTGTTGGGCAAAATGTAATCTGATTAATGATTAACAATAACAATTAACCCTATAATCAGATTACTTTGTAACAGATTACTAATGTAATCCATTTCCATAATTACATAATGTAATCGATTAACGTGTAATGTGAGTACAAGTTAATCTGATTACACATTAATCGATTACAAGTTAATCCCACTACATGTTAATCTAATTAATGTGATTACATTTAAGACATTTAAGATATTTAAGATATTTGTATTCTAATTCTTCGTAAAACTCCCTAAAACTAATTTCGTGCGAGAACAATACTATTTTCTTTCAATTCATTTCATTATATTATTAATTACTTTTAAGTAATCTATAAAGTAATCTGTTACAATGTAATTAGATTACAAAATAATCTAATTATATTGTAACAGATTACACATTTGATAGATTACATATTCTCTCATAAGTAATCTGATTGATATGTAATCGAATACAATTTAATTAGATTACTTTGTAATTTGACTAAACTGTAATGGAATTATTAATTAAATTACACTGCAATCAGATTAGGCCCAACACTGCTGTGCATTGATGTAATACGCACACATTGTGGGTGACTCGTAGTAGTATATCTTTGAATTCTACAAGATAAATATATGTAGAAGTATAGGAGTGGCATTGCCGGCTACTCGTCAGTCTAAATTTAACGCTTAACTAGAACGGTCCTTGTTTTATATAATTCTTTGTTCGCGAGTATTTCATCATTTTTTTATAATTAAAAGAAAAAGGTTTTGTTAAATAAAATTTATATTATTTAATACAAAAAATATTTTAGTATTATTTTTTCGCCATTTGACGTGCGTGGTCCTTCATTTTGACGGCGAGCTTTTTAAGTAACACTTGTTATATATGGAAGTATAAGAAAAAATGACTGCGCAGTCACTATTGATACTGAAGCTTCGAGATCAATTATTAGAGCAGATCTTGTTAAGAACAATTGGCTTCACAACACCACCAAATATCTACTAAGAACAGCAACTGAAGCAGCAGCACAGGTCTTTGGAGAAATAACTTTAGATGTTCAACTAGGCGAACTACTCTTTCGTCACACTTTCCTGGTTTCCGACATAATGGATGAATGCATTCTTGGAATAGATTTCATGACCATATACAAAATAAATCTGGATGTCGGAGAGATTCTCAAATATGGGAACATATGAGACTAGGAGAAGGAGCAGATTATCCTACGAAAGTATGGACGATGGTCTGCGAAAATCCTAGTCTTTCGCCATGCACCGTGACACCAGTATGGACAAAGCTTACTGATGACGTCGGGACCTGCCGATTCTATCTGGTGAAGCCTAACCCCACAAAAGTTACATCGAGCATCATTGTTGGCAAGACTTTAGTGAAGGCAGAAGGTGCAACATTAATTCCAGACAGAGTGCTTAACACAACAAGCAACAACACAACGATGCCAAAGAGTTGATCGATGAATTTTCGGAATTATTTGCAATGAATGATGATGATTTCGGTAAAAAACAATCGGATCGATACAGGAGATTCCAGGCCCATTCGACAGACACCACGAAGATTGCCATTAGCCAAACAACCAGAAGTTGCAGATATGATGAACTCCATGAAGAAACAAGGCATAATAGACGAATCTTTGACATCGCCGGTTGTTTTGGTCAGGAAAAAGGATGGCAGCACCCGATTCTGTGTAGATTACCGTAAACTAAATAACGTGACGAGAAAAGATAGCTATCCATTATTTAGAATTGATGACACGTTAGATACCCTTTCCGGAGCGCAATGGTTTTCCACGCTGGATTTAAAGAGTGGTTACTGGCAAGTGGAAATACAACCCGAGGACCGAGAGAAAACTGCTTTCTCAGTTGGAAATCCAACACCGAAGAGGTCGTATCCATGGAAATGCAGACGCCCTTTCACGACGTCCATGCAAACTTGAATGCAAACATTGCGTCCGGGTGGAAGAAAAATAAACAACAGCAACTATACAGTTGGTAACCGTGGAACCATCTACAGGTTGGGACAACGCGGACCTGCGAACAGCACAACGAGAAGATCCGGACATTTCACCTATTCTTGCTTGGAAAGAAGACATGGAAGGATATTTCGGAACGGAGTGAGAAGCTTAAAAGTTACTGGGCTCAATGGAACTCTCTTCATGTTGAATGCAGTATATTAAAACGCAAGTGGGAAGCACCTAATGGCGAATCTTTCCGAATGCAGATAGTCATGCCGGCATCAAACGTCAAAGATGTTCTAGAAGAAATGCATGGTGGAACCTCTGGAGGACATTTGGGAGTGAACAAAACCATTTCCAAAATACGAGATAGGTTTTATTGGTTACATATGCGAGAAGATGTGGAGGAGTGGTGCCGCAGATGCACTGTCTGTGCTGCTTGCAAAGGGCCGCAACACAGAAGCAGAGGAGAAATGCATAAGTATAATGTCGGAGCCCCCTTTGAAAGGATAGCTGTAGACATCGCTGGACCTTTTCCAGAAACAGATGCCGGTAACCGTTATATATTAGTTGCCATTGACTATTTCAGTAAATCACCTGCAGCTTATGCAATCCCCAATCAAGAGGCAACCACAGTTGCGGAACAAATAATAACGAATTGTGTCGGTAGGTTTGGTGTGCCTCAAGAACTTTATTCGGACCAAAGACGGAACTTCGAATCGCGGACTTTCCAGGAGATGTGTAAAATGTTGGGAATAAGAAAAACTAGAACAACTCCTCTACACCTTACCTACACAATCTGATGGTAGAGCGCTTCAACAGAACATTGATCGAGCATCTAAAGAAAGTAGTTGACTATCATCAACGCGATTGGGATCGCCATATTCCTATATTCCTAATGGCTTATAGATCAGCCGTTCATACCGGACAAACCCCAGCTAAAGTCATATTCGGAAGAGAGATGCGTTTACCTAGCGACCTCAAATTCGGTACCCCCAGAGGTGAACAAAAGACCAGCAGATGTACACGAGGCCACGAGGACGAAATTAACAACAAATACTGATCGGATGAAGACCCGCTATGACTTACGTGCTAATTCCGCAGGATTTAACGAAGGTGATCTTGTTTGGCTGTACAACCCGAAACGACGTAAGGGACGTTCTCCAAAATTGCAACAACACTGGGAAGGACCGTATTCAGTAGTAACTAGAATTAATGACGTGGTATACAGGATTCAGCTTGGCACAAGAGGCAAGCGTAAAATTGTTCATTTGGACCGCTTGTGTCAATACTATGAGCATCAAGACTGTGGACCACCTGTTGTTCGGGACGAACAAATTTAAGAATGGGGCTGTGTTACGTGCAATAGAAAGAGACAACTGGGGACATCTACTGGCAATGGAGAGTAAACGACTTCAGGTTCGGAGAATCGATTATGGAATCGACAGGAAGGTTCAGGAATAAGAATGAATAGAACAGTCAAGAAGCTTTTAGAATAGAACACTCCAGAATAATCCGGAGAGTTTCTAGGGTATAAATATAACAGTTGTCACCGCCAGAAAAAGAGTCTTGTCTTAGACGTCGCAGTGTTAACAAGCGAAAGTAATAAACGGGCGAAAGTATTGTAATTGGATTGCGATAATTGAAAGTACAGTATTAGCGATAATTAAAGTTGAGTTGATTAATTGAAGGTTTATGAATTTTATTTGATTAGTGTGAAATAAGGAACTTGTATATTAAATATTGTGTTTTAAATAACGAATCAAAGGCCACGCTCGCAACAATATTAATCAGAAAAGTAATCATTTGTGGCGATTACTGATTGATCAATCGTAATCATGATTGCAGTATTAAATTTTTTGATTTCAAATTTGCAAGAGTTTTAAAATTGTAGTTAAAAGAAAACGAACATTGTTGTATTTCTATTCCGAAATCGGTAGTGGCACATAAACTAATGTTTGTAAGCACATATCTGTAGTGGGATGGTAATTGAATATCTGAACTGTGGATCGGTAAACGATATTATTAGCAATTAAGAAAGGGCAAATTTCATTTAGTTATTAGAGTTAGAATCTTCTTTATGATATCAAAAACAATACTCTACCGTTTTGTTAGGTAGTCGTTAGTAAATCTAATCTTTTTGCTGTCATGTCAGTAATATTTATTGATTGGAGCGCTTCGAGCATGCTTCTAACTGATGTATATATGCTGCTTTTAGAATAACTCGCATTGCCTTATTCTACAACAGTTGCATTCTGCCCTTGGATTAATTCGAACTAGCATATAAAATGTGGAGCAATATGAAAAGTGTGGCAAAATCAAAGCGTTAAAAGGCAATACATATTGCATTTTTCGTGCTTAATGATTTTCTTATATACCCCAGAAATCTAATCTTTTCGCTATCTTTTTTCAATCAAGATCCTCGAATTTAAGCTGATGATCAGATATGTATGTGATCATAGAAGCACTTACATTCCTTACACTGATTCCAATTATAACATAATTCAACAGTGTCTTGGAGTTTTCTACAGTAAAATTACTTACGATCACAGATTGTTTGTTCTCTTAGAACTATATTTTAAAATCTAAAGTTTCATTTGTAATAAAAAAAATGTAATCATCGATGTAATCATGATTAATGATTGATGGGTAATCATGATTATACTCTACGCCTTACTATCCTTACTGGATCACGTAATTTCATTGAAGGTCTGATTTCAAAATTAAAATAACCCAAACAGCCGAGCCTAGTTACAATATAAAGATTTCCGATCTTGCATTTGAAATTACAATTGCTTTTATATGTACTGACAGATTCGATTCTTCGGATGTCTGGATTTGGTTTACAATACAATACAATACAAAAACACTTTATTGAAAGACCCTGGCCAAGGCCACGTCCATAAACGCTGGGTACATAGATCGACAGTAGTTACTTAATTATAAGCAAAAACATTAGCAAAATCAAAAAAAAATGTAATTAGCAAACACTTATTAAAGTGATTGAGAGGGTATTCAAGAATAAACAGCAGTGGGCGTCAAACCATCAGTCCTAGCTAAACAACAAACTTACGAAGAAAGTTATATAGTTCACAGATTCAGAACTTCAATTGGCCCAAATACCAGCCTTGAATCTGTCAATTATCTGTCAAAGGCAAGCTGCTATAATTAATTACATGGTTAAATAAACGCGGCGTGTGTGCGTGCACGGGTGTGTGTATATACGCCCGCGGGTGTGGGGGGGGGGGGTGTCACCGATCTGTACGCCCCCTTCATCTATTGCATAGAAAGGTGGAAACATGCTACAGGTGCGGGGAGAAATTTGTAAACAAATTTTTGGGAGGTGGAGACATGCTACAGGAATACCTACTAAGCCTTCGTTGTCCGTCCGTCCATCCGTCACCAGGTTGTATCTCATGAACCGTAATAGGTAGACAGTTGAATTTTTTTACACAGTATGCATTTCTATTGCCGCTATAACAGCAAATAATAAAAATTAAAAAAAAATTAAAGGAGACCCCATACAAGAAAAGTGATTTTTTCGGCGTTTTTTCCTCGTTTTATTCTCATTCATTATTATTATCTTAAGTAGGCATTTTTTTTTTTGAAATGACAGCATTATTTTTTCAATACTCTCATTTGAAAAAATAAATAAAAAGTACATGGTGTTAAATTTTGCACGATGGTACGGAACCCTTCCTGCGCGAGTCCGACTCTCACTTGGCCGGTTATTTAATCTTGAAGTCTGTCCCAATCGCACTACATAATGCATAGCCAAGTTCTTTTCCCCCATTCATGCAAAAGGCGAAAGTACATATGAGTTGATCACAATCAAAACTAGTCTTGTCCACCATAAAGCATTTTGAGTTAAACGACGAAAACTAATAACTTGTATATTTTGGGAGAATAGGAAAAGTTCACTTCTTTTTCTTATTATGCATTAAAAAGACAATACTCATGCGAAAGTTTACACAAATTGGAGAACAAATGGACTTGGATTTGGAAAAGAATTGTTGGGACTAAGCTAGTTTTGAAAAGAAAAAAGCTTAATATATGATAATAATACTTTTAATTTATAAGAATAAACACGTAATAGAATGTTCACATAATTCACCAAAAATTACATGGAAGAACAAAAACAAAACTGGTAGAAGAAAATAAATATAATATGTCCTTGTAGGTATCTAAACCCTTAAATTTACTTCGATG